>OZ012660.1:114037209-114773209 GCA_963942545.1 Oxycera nigricornis | reverse complement strand
CTCTGCGATTCCATATTCATTGACAAAATCAAATTAGTGGATCTACACGAGCTTATACCCTTGGATTATAACCCGCAAATTCTTCGGCGTAGAAAACACATATCGCCCAATGCATCGGGTATATCTTGTAAAAAAAATTTTTTTTTTTTTCAGTTGTTGTTAATAAGGTTGGATTATGTTGAAATATATTGATCGAACAAAGTCTAGATTTTGATTTGCTTTAGATGTAAATGGTTTTTTTCTTAAAGTGGACAATATCTCTTTATTTCAATGAATTGATGTAGAAATTGAAGAATACAACAAATTTTCAATTGCCTCTTAAACGTCCTCATATCGGATCGGAGGATATCCACTGTTTGCGTAATAAACCCAAACAACCACGGAAACGCATAAAAAAAAAATAAAGACAACGGTACAGACGACAACGATGATACAGACGACACTGATGACATTAGTACTACATCAGAGAAATGTAATTTTGACCATGCTTCTGGATTTTTTTCCAATAAGATAAAATAACAATATTGATTCAATTCCATTTATTTTTATATATTATAATTATCGACACAACACTGAAATAGAATAGCTCGGATGCAATATAACTTCGGGTCCCGTGTCTTCTATGAAAAATGTGCACAAACTTCGTTGTCTAAAAATTTTCTTAACAATAATACGTTGCGCAAGGCCCGTTGTCCTGTGCGGTTGTTGTATGCGGTCCCCGGGGGATATTTTTCTTCTAATATCCGAAGCGCGGGACAGTTGAGGTTATCCAAATCGTGGGTCATGATATTTTTACCAATCATTTTCCTCACCCACGCCAATTTCTCCAGCCCTTTTGCGTAGATTGTGTCGTTTTCCTCGTCTATGTTCATTTCGATGAATGCTTTCACGCTATCGAATGTCAATGTTCCGTCATTCCAGTCCAGGTGGTGAAATTTGTCGGTTAGCCAACGAGCTTGCTTTTGGTGATGTGGTGATAATCGCCCAAAGTCATAGGGCGGTTTCACCAAAAATCTGTGGTGTTCCGTGGTGTTAAAGGAAACCGCCAGCTCCTTCAACACAAATTTGTTGTTTTGCGTTTTAAATCCCTGGACGTCGATGATGATTCGTCTTTTCAGAGAACCCGGCGTCCAGAGATCCTTCCGACACGAAACGCACATTGTGTCCTTCATGTTTTTTGGGGGTGGGTTCGGCATTCGTGTGTGATAATGTGGTCGGAATAGAGCTTACCTAAGTGGATAAAAACTATAACAAGGTTAACAGCCACAAAAAAAAGTGAACTTACCTAAACAGAAGTGGTCAATTGTGTTCTTCTTCGCTTAAATTTCGGGGCTCTTTATATAGTACAGCGTGATGGGGGTTCTCGCGCTTCATGGCCCGTTTTCCTAGCGGTTTTTAACAAAATATCGCTCGAATTAAACGTAACCGCATGCTTTTGTCAGCTTCCCGTGCTGTCTATTTCACGTGCGGTCAAACGCGTGTTCGAAAAATCACAAAAATTCTTATCGGCTTCGCGGTTTTCGGACAGGAAATACAAAAAAAAAATACCTTTAGCATTCGGTTGTCTATTTCTCAGCCAACATTTCGTCATGGCGCAAAACGGTTTCAAAAAAACCACAAACTTAATAAACTGAAACGAATACCTCTTATCAACGTTATTTCATTTGATTTCTTCATGGCGCGAAACGAAATCGAATGAAAAACCACAAACTTACTAAATAGACGCGAATGCCTCTTATCAACGGTATTTCGTTTAATTGCTTCAATCGAATTCAAATAAAAACCACATACACATTAATTAGAAACAATGTCTCTTATCAACGCATTTTCGTCTAAAAAACCACATTTTTTTAAAACTTGCCTCCGGCTCTGTAATTCGCTCGTGGGAAATTTGAAATTGGCCGTCACAAACAAATAAAGTGTCTCGGAAATATAAGTGCAAGTGACGGGGCGTGCAATTTACAGTGTTTTTTTTTGTTTACAAATTTATGATCGTGCTTATGAAAAAAAAATTTTTTGGCAATCTTTCTGATTGAAACATCAATTTTTCACTACATTCAATTTTAAATACGAGGGTTGAAAAAAAAATAATTGAAGTCATTTATGGCTTTGTGTGCATTCGTGCCTATAACAAACAATCTGTTACGATGCCATATATAGCTGTGTATGCGTTCATGATATAGGCATGAATATGAGCCTGCGTGTTAAATAAAGAAAAAAAAAGACATTCTGCTACTATCCTATTTTTTAATGATGATTCTAAATACATATAAACATTTAACCTAAGTCTAGAAATTAAAAAAATCCAAGGTTGTATTGCAATTGGAATATTTTCCAGTACGAGTCTGATTTTAAACAATTTGTCGTGCTCGAGAGCCTCAAGTGGTCGAAAATTCTCATTATTATTAAAACGAAGGGATTTCTTTATGGTCTCCCATCTGTTACATGCCATAGTTTCGTAGACGAAACTTTGACCAACAGATTTATTTCAATAATGTCTCACAGAAGGCAGCTTTACAGGCGACATTAAAATGGTAATTTTTCGATTTCGTTTTTTTATAATGCTGACGGTTGTGCAGATTTTGTCTTCAAGAGCTTTCAAATTTGATTCCTCAACAACGATGTCCATCAATTTGTCCGTAAATATAAATGAACAAAAATATTCAGGCGCTTCGAAGCCGCTCATACATTCTGGCAGTTCAAGATTTCCTTTGAAAGTAAATTTTTTTGTCTTCATAAGATTTCAAATTGCCTTTCTTCCACACAAACTTATCCATTCGCTTGTGTGAAATTTTCTTGGCGGCGAAATTGAACGCCACAACCGATTTTTAGTCGCTCCGAATAAGTGAAAAAAAACTCGTTCGCCACTCACCGTGCATATGTTGTATGTGCCTCTTCGGGGCACCAGAAGACGGAAAGTCTTTTTCACAGAATTAACATAAAAACCCTTTCATTTTTCACAAAAAATTGAAAACACCTTTCGCTATTAAAACTTGGAAAAACTATGGCCATTGTAGTTTTCGGTTCGCCTTGTTCAACTTTCGTTGGAGCTTTTCCGCTTCTTTTTTTAAACTTTTAACCACATCCTCCTCTTGGTCGAAAATAGATAAACAAAAACTGATGCCGTAATAATTTTTTGGTATAAAGGCTTTTATTTTCGTTTTAATTGTCTTTTATAAAAATGTGCGCAAACTTCGTTGTCTAAAAATTTTCTTAAAAATCACAAACTTGCCTCTTATCAACGGTATTTCGTTTAATTGCTTCAAAGCGTATATCAAATTCAAAACCACATCCTCATTAAATAGAAACGGATGCCTCATATCAGCGCTATTTCCTCTAAAAACCGCAATATTCAAAAATTACGTCCGACTGTGAATTGTCTGTAATTCGCTAGTGGGAAATTCGAAATTGAGCGCTACATCCGCTTTTTAGTGGCTCCGATTAAGTGAAAGAGTCTTGCCGTGAAATTTACAGGGTCGTCGGTGTAAAGCGGGATCGCGGGGGCGTAAAATTAGGTTGTGTGTGTGTGTGGGTAAGATAGTGTATGTGTGTGTGTGAGAGAGAGAGAGTGTGTGTGTGTGCGTGAGAGCGGGGGAGAAGGGGTTAATGCCCTCATCGGCTTGATTGCGGTTGATGACGTAATAGGCTTGCGGTTTTGTGGGCGTGGCCATCCCAAGCTTGCGGTTATATGGGGGTCAAGGACCTTTTGACAGTTCACCAAGATGGCGTCAAGGACCTTTTGACAGTTCACTAAGATGGTGTCAAGGACCTTTTGACAGTTCACTAAGATGGCGTCAAGGACCTTTTGACAGTTCACTTCCGTGCCGTCAGATGGCGTCAAGGACCTTTTGACAGTTCACTTCCGGTCGGGGTGATGACGTCATCGGATTTTGACAGTTCACTTCCGGTCTAGAACCGGCATATCCCCACTACTTCTTACTCTCAAATAAAAATTCAATATACTCCGAATCCCTCCTAATTCTTAAACCTATTTGGAATTGTAGTTCAAAAACCAACATTTCGTCTGATTTTATACTTTTACAAACCAATTTTCAATTTTCCAGAATTGCTTACTAACATTTTTTTGTTGGATATCTAAAAAATTCGAAGCGTGTAATTTGGAGAAGATTGAAATTATGAGATAACTTTGTGTTGGGTCCTCAATAATCCCTAGTAGAGTCTCTACATATATATGTACTATATTCTTGCAATGAGCAGCTTTTTATGGTCGACATTTTGTTGAGAAAATATTTTTATTTGCTATTTTGTGATAACTCATTTTATACACAAAACATTGAATCCGGGTTTCATAGTAGGACAACACGACATCTAAACATCTAGTGCAATTGGAATAACTTTTAATTTTTAGAGGCATTTATGTTTGATGAACACAGAGAGATGTGCATCAGTCATATTTTCCATAGAAATGAAAAGCTAGACTGCTATGTATCTCAATAAAAAATTCAATGCAATACAATGCAACATATTTGATGACGTGTCGAACAAATGTGGGGTAATTTTTAAACTAAATCGGGGATTTTTTTTCAAAAAGTTTGAACGTATTTTCCAACAAAATTAATCAATTTTCTACTAAAATAGACAACAAATTGATCAATTAATATGAGGGTCTTTAAGTCAGATTTTTTTGGGCGACTCTTGTAACAATAAATTCTAGATGAATTTTTTTAAAAAAAACTTGAGGTGCTAGTTCTGCAATTTTTTACAATTCAATAGAAAGAGGAAAACAACTAAATTACTAATCAATTCAATGAGTCACTTCAGTTAAATATGCAACATGTACTTTTGCACCTGCGTCCACCTCACCTTGATAGTCTGCTATTAAATGAGTTGAGTTGGTCATAGACCTCCTATTCGACAAGGCTATCAACTCCAATGTAATCATTAATACAAGAAACCAATCAACTATCGGAAATTGCGTTAGCTATTTAAAAAGTTACATAAGAATGGTGACTAGCTTGATAGTCAGTCACCAGCTAGTATGCAACCATTGCATGCATGTTGGATTGTTGCTCGTACTTATGTTGTATCTTTTTGAGTTCTCACATGAATAAATAATATCAGACACTAAAACCTTGAGTGAATTTCTCACATTCATATTCTATGGTGGAAACATTTTCTGTTATTTAAATAGAATTCATTGAAATGTATACAGACATTTATTCAAAGTGAGTTTGCAGTTCAAAACGCTGAATGAGCTTTTCACATGAAAAACTTAGTGAAAAAAAACAGAAATGGGCTGAAATTGTAAACACGAGATTATATTGGCCTATTAGTACGAGAATGTGTGACAAAAAATGGAATCTAATTAGGACTCAAAATATAATTATACTATTTATCTCATTGAATTGTAAGTTAGGTCTAACTTGATTTTCTTCGTACTTTTTTTTAATGCACTCCTTTAAAAAATAATGTTAAGAATATAGAAATAAAAACGATTTCCTCTCAATTTTTTCCAGATGAACCCACAACACACCGTGCCCACTTTGAACGATAAAGGCTTCTGCCTTTGGGAATCACGTGCGATTCTTGTCTATCTAGTTGAGAAATACGGCAAGACGAGTTCATTGTATCCAACTGATCCACAACGTCGCGCCTTGGTCAATCAAAGATTGTATTTCGACATGGGAACACTATACCAACGATTCTCTGAATATTTGTACCCGCAAATCTTTGCCAAACAGCCAGCCGACCCGGAGAAGCTCAAGAAAATGGAAGATGCATTCGGTTTCTTCAACAGCTTCCTCGAAGGACACAAATATGCTGCTGGCGATACCTTGACCGTTGCCGATCTTTCTTTGGTCGCCACCGTATCGACTGCAGAACTGGTCAAGGACTTTGACATCAACAAATACCCGAATGTAGCCAAATGGTATAAATTGTGCAAGGAAACCGTTCCAGGATATGATCTCAATAAAGCTGGTATTGAGGAGTTCAAGAAGTTCTTGAGTTAAACTCGGAAGAGTCGTTGCCGCAATTATTGTTTCATCATTCATTTTATAAATGTTCACTTTATCAGATTTAGAAGGAAAAGTGTCTTATGCACAATAATTCATACATTCGAATGTTTTGGAAATAAATGATTTTATTTTATGGAAGATCATGATTTGATAAATAAATAAAAAGAAGATTTTACGTACATATATGTGGGCTTTATAGTGTTTTTGGAAGTTAGAAATATCCATGACTTTTTAACCTTATACGAATGACACACTAAATCGCATTATGAAGAAGCTCTTCATTAGGAAGAAAATTGGCTTCATAATGAGGTAGCGTTAATGAAATTGAATCTGAATCATTGGAAGTTTAATGATTTAAAAGAGCCACCTACATTTGACTGTTGAGCATCATCTCTAGGTCAAATGAATGGAGTTGATGCAATGTTCCTTGCCGATTCGATATTTGATAATGAATGTCCAATAATCTTACAGTGAAGTGCAACAATGTTAGGGTTAAGTTTAAGGATTTTAAATTTGTAGAAATGGTGAAATAATTTTTATTACACTTTAAGATAATGTAACTTTTAGATATAATGCTTACTTTCATTAAAACTCGACTGTGAGATACAATCAAATATCCACAGTGTTTCACTTCTTCATTTTACCGTATCGTATTATGAATGTCTACTTCATAATGAAGTTACGAATGTAATAATAGATAATAGATACCTAGATATTAAAACGATCTTCTGTCGATTTGATGCAGCTAAGTAAAAATGTTGCTTTGTTTATTCTGCAAAACGTTAGTTTCTTGTTCTATCACTGTAAGATATTCTTTCTTCGTTGACACCATAAAACAGGAGTTTTTAATTTATCTTTTTATTTGTAACTAAAAACATACGAACTACATACATAAGAAAATATTAAAAAACAAGTAAAAGAGCCTGCGTATGATTGGATACGAAATAACAATAGCTACAAATTAAGATAATCTAGCTTCATATGTAGACGATCGTGCTGCTCTGTGAGGGTTGGAGTGGGATTAGCTGAAAAGGAGGCCAGCCATCACATCGGAAACCCTTATTCAAAGTTTATGAATCCTTTCGATTTCGGATGTTGCCATTAACAATTATTTTTCATTTATTTTCGATTGATTTATTTATATTTTGTGATAAATGCGACTGAAGCAATTTGGACCCATTATAAAATTCATTAGTATCCTTTTCGAATTATTTTCGGTACTATCAAAATTGAATTAAAATTTAAAATTTCATACACTTTTTTGCATGATTTTCAAACAGAATCTATTGTAAAACTATTTATAACGTCTTAAAATTTCAAATCCAAATATTGTCATACAAGTTCAATTACTGTCAAAATTTCTGAAAATCAAATATTTTTTCCAAAATAACACCTAAAAAATAGTCAACGAACATTTTTCAACTAATAAAATTCCGCAAAAAATGCTATCCAATTGATGCTTTCAAAAACTATTTGCATATATACTTATAAATTTATATGTGAACTTTTACAATCAGATTACAATGAAATGCTTCAAAAATCCATTGCTAAATATTTAGAACGTGATTCTTATTTTTGGATTTGAACCTCCGTTTCTAGTCGAGACAAATCGCCCACTAGTGTGCTTTTGTTGGTTAGCCACTTGCTAACACTATTTTTGCACATTAATGGAGGTTCTTTTGTTCCAGATTAATGGTTGGTGCCATAATTAGATAGGGAGCGTGGTTTCGGGATAACGAATGGCTTCCTCTTCAGGTGCTGTCATATGCCATTCGTTATCAGACAACACGACCACGGGTTAGGCTTGTTGATGGGTTAAGCTCGTTATATTTCAACTATTCAAATCAAATCCAAAAATAAGAATCATTTCAAATTGCAACGTATGCACAATATACGAACCAAAAAATATAGACAGTCGATATACTTCGCAGATGCAAATATTAAAATAGTTGAAATATAACGAGCTTAACCCATCAATAAGCCTAACCCGTGGTCGTGTTGTCTGATAACGAATGGCATATGACAGCACCTGAAGAGGAAGCCATTCGTTATCCCGAAACCACGCTCCCTATCTAATTTAGAACGTATTAAATCTTACAACGAATTTTTCGCCAATGAAATTCTCAAATAATTTTTACAGATTCTTCTAACATTTTTTTCATCGAGAAATTAATAAAAATAAGCAAGAAAAAATAATTGAAATTAAAGTTTCCTAGACGTTCAGAAAAGAATAGTTTGTTAAATTTGTTGAATATAACAGGAATCTACTTTCAATTCAAAAATAGAACAGTTTGGAACCAAAGTGATCCATCATCAAAACTTTTTGTGTAATTTACATGAATGTGAATATCATTTCAATTTAGTCTCGCTCCGTTGGAAAGGTCCTTTGTAGAAAACGAAGTGCCTCGTTTTCAGGTCAAATTTAACTTAAACCGCATTTGAAAAAGCTTTCGTTAAAATTAATTCTTGTGTGCAAGAAACCAAGCAATTGAAACAAAGATTCAAACCATACATAGATAAAGCGATACAGTGTATTTTGTAATGAGAGCTTTTGCACTGTCTTTCACAATTTCATCTCAGGCAGATTTGTGGATAACTTTCTTGATTTTATTTTAGTTCTTTGTGAGGTTGAACTCAGAGCTAGTTTAACGATTCCGTTCGCTTGAATTTCGTTCTAATTCCTCTCGGATCTCGGAACGATCAATTTCAGAGCCTCTACGCAATTGCTGATACTTTTTGTGATTAAGGACGACTCAAAACGATACTTACTCACGCATTTTATAGGTAAGCACCAGTGCATATCACGAAGAGTGGTAGATACTACAGGATACTGATCCAAGGCGTTCTTCGTAGACAGTGTTTTCCACGTAATTTTCCACTTCTAGCGAAACGGTCCGATCTTAATCCGATTAACAACTTCGAAGATATTTTGTTGAAAAAAGTGCAAAATCAAGAGCTCACTTAACTGAAACAGTGCTTCTTCTGTGGAGTGACACCTTTTTACACTATCGTTTGTTTTACGATATGCACTTGCTAAATGCGGACTTAGTCCTGACACATTGCTATTGCAGATGAAGTGCCCCCCGTACGTTTGTTAGGTTGAAATTTATTTGTGGTTGCGACCGTTCAGGATTTAGGTGCTTTTTGGATAAATTTGGTAATTGAAAAATGGAATTGAGCAAAATGCAAATGCCACAAGTTTTCTAACATAAAATCAACTTACTTTAATTGGAAAAAAATATATTTACGATTTTTCTCAAATAATCATAAGTTATATACAACATGTTAACAATATTCATATCTTATACATACATATATACAAACATCTATATTTTACATGTGAAAAATGGTATATCAACTTCTTATCAATCTAAATAAATCTCAGGGCACATGGTTAAGTAAATTTCACAAATTTACATGCAGGTAATTTTTAAGTCTTCAATTGTCTAATGCTTGATGGGAATGTATTTTTTTGTGGATCATTGTTACCGCAAGATATTTCATATATCGTTTTCATTGCAACAATTTAGTGACGACTTTTGAGGGTAACGGATTGTCGGTATGTTTCCGTTCCTAAGCTAACAAGGCGTAACAATCGCTAGCATCTAGAATTACTCTTCAAATGAAATGGTTCTCGAAACGATTGTTCCAGATTGTGAAGACGTCGTTCCAAATCGCTAACCGAATAACGAAAACTGTTGCCACGTGGACGTGGCCCAATACGGGGCGATTGTTGGATCAGGTCGTCGCGAACCCCAGAAAATGAATGCCGGGCGACTTGCCGTGATCTTGGATTTCGAACACTGCGACGAAACCCGTGATTTCGTCCCTGTGCCGAAGGTTGTGTTGGTTTCTTGCGGGCTTCCTGGTTCTTCAAGGAGTCCTCGTAGCTATCGCTGCGACAATGGAAACAATTGTATTAATACTTACTTAAATTTATTGCACAAAAGTGAAACGCACTTACCTACTATCTCCGGTGCAGCAGGCACTGGTATCCACTCGCCCGCATGAGCACTGTTCAATACCACTGAGACTCTGCCGATGGTGCATGATGCGGATTAGACTACCCTGAGGCGTTTGACTGCGGTCACGTGTGACGAAGCCCACGCCAGAATCGTGTCCACTGGAAAGGTGGGATTGCATGGATGTGTCTTGTGGAACACTTTGAAAAATAAAATGTATATTGAACTGCGGGTGAGTTTAGAGAATCGACAACAGTTGTTATTCAATTTGATTAACAAACTTATTTAGTAATGAAACCATAAAAAAATGTTATAATGCTATCTATTCACAACAGATCAAATAGAAATTAATTGGATAGTATCATCGTCTAGTTCTGAGATGATTTGAACAAAATTTGATCATAATCTTATCGCAAATAATTGAAAGCTTCCTTGAAGGAATGATCGCAGCACACCGAATCAACGTACCGAAATAGTGGCGATGTATGTATGTACATCGAGAATAGTCGTTCAGTTGTTTTAACTCAACGTGCGTACCGTCGATCGTGGTCAACAGGCACCATCTGACAACACTATTCGTCGTTTGGGGAACGAAGAATCCACACGAAATCCATGAAACGTCATGCATGACTAAAAAGCGACTGTTTGGGTCGGCGTTATTGCCCAAAATCCTATTTCTTCAGAGAACACGAAACAGTTAACGGAAACAGATATCGGCGGATGTTGGCCCATTATGGCAGCCCGCGAATGCATGAAAAAGGACTTGACGGTTACTGGTTTCAACAAAACGGATGTGTCTTGCCACACTGCAAATCGAACAATTCAGTTTTTGCAACGAAAATTCTCTGGACGTCTGATATCAAAAAGGAGCGCCAGTAAGTGTCCATCCAGATCTCCATATTTGACCACTTCGGACTTCTTTTTGCGGGGCTATTTGAAAAGCAAAGTGTACGCCAGCAAGCCTCAGAGCATGACCGAGCTCAAGGCAAACATTCGTGCCGAAATCATTGCTATAACGCCCGAGATGCTCGAAAAGGTAATGGAAAATGCAGCAAAAACGGCACATTTTGTTTAGGTCAATAAAGACGGTTACTTAATTGATTTTGAATTCAAAAAGTAGTGAAAATCAAGTGCATCGAACCAAATTGAATAAAAATACCTCATATATCATAAATCGTTTTTTTTTTCAAAGTTAATAAGTGTTTACATATCGACAGGAACGATGCTATCAGTTCTAAGCTATAATAGCAGAATCAAGCCTTACTAGATTTAAGCCGAAACCCCCTGAAACTGCAATGGCAAACTCAATAAAGCTTGATGGAAATTAGCGTGAATATTTTAATGTTTGACTGGCTATCAACATTTGGATTATGTTTTTGCATGAAAAAAACATAATACACTTTAAAATCAAAAGCCACCAAAAACAGATTGATTGCACAATTAAAATTACACCATTTCAAAAAGTAGAAATTGCGTGCCGATATTCATTTAAATTATACGTAAATATATACGCAAGCTTACCATCGTTTTGCCTAGGGAAAGGAAAATTTTCAATTCTCATTATTAGTATTCATTCATACATTCGTCAGATACACTTTAACTAAGTCTTCTCCGATTGAAATGCATCGAAATTACACGAAATCTCACTCGGCCGAGAAGCATGCTAATGGGTCATTAGGTCTAAATTTTCAAATCATCCATAAGTTCACCGCCACAATTGGCCGTTATTAAAATGAAATTATCTTTTCTGGTTGCGTCTGAAATTGAAATAAACCCATAATTCAACTTACATATTTGCGTGAATCTGATTGAACCGCAGGCAAGCGGACTCGTGCTCGGCAAGGTTAAGGCTCGAGTTGATAACCGACTTTGGTAACGGCACGTCGATGTATTCTCTGGGTCTATCGCTGGAAATGCATGCAATAAAATCGTGTAAGCATACAGCAGTTAAGAAAAGATACTATCGCCCACTGAATTCCACAAAAGACGAGTTTTTTTTCACTTACTCATAAGCAGACATGAGTCCCTTGGCACTGGTCTTCAAAGGTGAGAACGTGGTGGTAATTCTTGCAAGATCGTCGTGCGAACGCTTGGATTCTGGACTGTTGGTGGTCGTGGTGGCCGTTTTGCTGGTATGACCTGTCCCCATGATGCTGGGCACCCGGGCCACCGCATACGCTGGCAGCCGTCCGTCCGTTCGCGGCAAGATTTGTCGTCTGCAATAGAAAAGAAACGGTAAACAACGGTCATCGGACAACAGCACACGGAGCATGGGAAGAAAAAGTAAAGGTGAAAACAGGTTGCCTTGTGGGTCACCGCAGCTTTTCCTTGATCGCTATGAGCGATGGTGCCTAGCGGTGAGTTCTAGATAGAAAAGTTGGATGGATTGTAAGTATGTAAACACTTTGGATACTAACCAACAGACTATGCTGGAATTATGTGTGCAGGCAGTCTTGCGATGCTATGGGCATGAAGCACCATATGTAGTCTATTGGCTGATCAGAGTCTAATGACCACTAATTGTTAATAATTTTAAAAAAAACACCAGCCACTCGCCCATTCAGAGTTTTCGAGTATTTATGAAAAGTGCTCCATTAGTTGTGCAACACCCTAATTCCATTCCATATTTCTTTACATACCCGCTATATACGTTCGCGTGCAGGCATAAGTATCTGGTCACTACTGTGTTTCCTAGTGGTTAGTGCTCTTTTTACAACTTATGCAATAATTGTATGGTTAGAGAGAAAGACGGCAACGGCAGAAGTTTCTTGATTTCTCCTTTTCCTTCATTTTCTATACTAACTGACCGAGAATTTACAGTTACTTTCAAGCGATGTGCATGACAAAGACTCAATTAAACTGACCATCACCATCCATCGCGGTGGTTGGGAAAATTGCGAGAATCAATTAAGCATGAACATTTATGTATCTCCCCGACAAGAAGTGCCATAGGTGCACAAATCTCTCTTCAGGGTTTGGATACCATTGAAACACTTATGGTGATGGGTTTTATAATTACTTTATTTGTTATGCCGTTTCGTAATCAGTTCTACACGTCTTTGTCATACACACGCACACATTAGACTAAATGACCTTAAAATGGCTATTAATACACGCATGATAAATGATGCTAGTTTGTGATCTGCTTAGTGTGTTTGTAACGAATTATGATGTAAAATGATATGAAAATTATATTAATTTAATTAATCTACTCTAAAACATTGCATAATTAGTAAAATTTACATAACAAAGCTGCAATTTAAATTCTGATTAAATTATGAATAAAATTTCTTCGAATAATGGTGTGTCATTTTTTCACATTAAAATGATAAATGAGTCAAATGATAATGATAATTAATCAAGCTTTACCTTAAATATATTAATTTATATAAATATGTGCTGTTAGATTATTTAATTTAATAATTTTGTTTTCAATTTACCGCTTGTAACGGATGCACACTACACACAAAGATGTAGCTAAACCACCAGCGAACACAACAATTGCAAGGATTATTGATGCAAGCTCCGTTCCACTCATGGCCGAAATTGTTCCTTTGCTTCCAGCACGCGATCGATATTTACCCAGCTCGGATAGTTCCAGGACATGTGCTGACGGGGATATAGCCAGTGCTCTCATGTCAAGTAGAGACATGGCTCTGTTAATAAGATGTTTTAAATAATTTAATAAATTTGAGATTAGTTAGAAAATTCATATAGTAATTATATTTACTTTTGAAGATCATCCATATCGATGACAGAATTTGATTTTGGATCGATAGCATACACGTACACATCGGTTCTGAGGGGAAGTAAAATAACATTTAATTGCAAAAAAGGTCACTTCATACTGCATAATTAAAAATAAGGATCATTCTGGACATAGTTTCCCATCACACTCGGAAGTATCGATCACGTAAAGTTTCAATTTTCTCGTTATAATTAAATTTAGCAATGTATGTTCAACATTAGTTACAAATCACAGATCGCGCTACCTATGAATGCATCCAGAAAGGAATGACCATTAGTTTCACCAGCAACTATAGTACTTACGCTGGCTCTGATCCTCCAATATGTGGTTCCAGCAATCTAATCCGCACATCCATTCCGGTCGCTTCACTAAGTGAATTCATCAAAATGTCGGCCTCCCGCTCCACATCAATTGGCTTCCCGGACACTACCAACCGAACTTGCCGATGCTCGTCCAGCACATAGACAAACACATTGGCTATACTACTCTTTCCATCGTCTTCGCCCCTCCGATCGGTTGCTTTCACATCAAACCCATATACCCTCTGATCACTCCTGACCGGGCCAAGGACTCGGATCTTTCCGGTCACCTCATCGATCCCAAACAATCTGGATGGTTCGTTCAGCAGCTTGTATCGGATCTCCGAGTTCACGCCAGCATCACGATCAAATGCTTCCACTTGCGTGACAGGATATCCAAAGTTGGCTGTATTCGGGATTATAGTGACAATAGGACGACCGTTTCCTTTGAACTTTGGTGGATTGTCGTTGATGTCTGAAACACGAACTACCACGCGAACCTCATTGTCCATGAGACCTCCAAGGCTATCGCCAGCTACAGGATACTTGAGTGTGGGATATGTTCGGCTTTCTCGCGACAAACGATCAGCACGAACTTTCAGACGGTATACATCATGCTCTTCCCGATCCAAGGACTTGATCACCGTTAAAGTTCCATTTCGCGGATCAATCGCGAACGATTCTTGCTCGTTCTTTCCGTATTCTGAAACTACGCTCCACTTGAACACCTCCTTAGAGTATGCCGAGCTTACATTAAACTTGAGCAGCGCCAAAGGATAGTTGTTGTTCTCCTCAACCTCCAACTCATAATACTTATGTGTGAACAGATTGGTCTCATCATCATCCACCACCTCTTCTCCTTGCAGATTGACAAGGAACAGAGCGGTTGAAGACTTCGAAGGACTGCCCAAATCAGAAGCGATGATTGTCAGGTTCACGTGCTCGTAACCGTTGTATCTACCAAACCTCGAGATCGTGGTGATGACTCCGTCCCGGGAATCAATCTCAAACAGATGAGGTAGCTTATGGTGCAGGAGCGAAAACATCACCAGTCCATTTCCATTCCCGGCGTAATCCTTGTCCACTGCCGTGATCTGCTTCACATACGTGCCCGGCATAGTGTTGCGACTCAAATATGCCTTGTACACCGGAATCGACTTGGACAACTGCATCTTCCTGCGATCCACGTCTGTTATCAAGCGTCGCCCAGTTTGGTAGCTCACCGCAGAGTCAGGGTATACCATCTCGTCGTATCCTATGAACTCTGGAGCATTATCATTCACGTCAAGGATATTGATTTCAACCTCCACAGAACTGGACAACTGAGGCTCCCCAACCGCGTTGTCTGATGCTATTATGTGGAACAGATACTCAGACTTCATTTCACGGTCTAGATTTCCGTTGACCCTTAAGGCTCCATTCCTGGACCAAATATGGAAGGGGATGGATTCGGAGCTGACAATCCTGTAAGTGATGTTTGCATTCACTCCATAGTCGTCATCAGTCGCCTCAATTTTGTCTATTGTCTGATCGTAGTACATTCCTTCTTCGAGATCAAAAGAGTACCAGGACTTTTTGAAGAGTGGTGCATGATCGTTGATGTCAACCACTTTGAAACGGATTGTGGTACTGTCCGATAGATCTCCAACATCGTGGGCAGTCAGATTCAATATGATTTCCGTTTCAGCTTGAAGAGGATGTGCGATTTTCACCTCCCCGGACAACCGATCAATGCTAAAATAAGGAACATCCTTCAACTTAAAGCGAAACTTTTTACTTGTTAGGATCTGCTGCGAAGTGATTTGATAGAAAACTTGAGCATTTTTCTCAGTATCTTCATCAATGGCTGTCACCATAAGAATTGGTGTTCCTACCGCGATGCTTTCCAGGATTGAGAAAAGAGGTGTTGTCTTCAGTTTTCTGCTTTGGCGAACCCTAGTCCGGATGCGTTCTCTTCGGCTGCGCTGTGCCCTCGTGTCATTGGCCAACCTCGGTGTTCCCAGTATGGAGTATTCCCCAAGAACGGATATCTTAGGTTTGCTTGTGGGCGGGTATGCGGGACTCTTCTCTGCAGAAACAATCTCAATATCGTCCGAGTAGTCAATCACTTCAATTCCAGAATTTTTGTAGACAGATATTTTCTCAAAGGCAGGAGCGTTATCGTTTATATCCGCTACTAAAATGTTCAGGGACGCCGTTGTTCGCAGTCGTCCTGCATCGGTGGCAGTGATTGTAAGCTTGTAAAAGCTTTCCCGCTCGCGATCCAAATTGCTGGCGCCAATGTAACGAACAACGTGGTGCGGTCCTCGAGGAAGGCTTTGATTCGGATTCAAAAGAACAAGCTCCATAGCTATGAAGCTCTTTTCGATATCGAATCTTTCCTGTGATTCAGGGAATGGAAGTGAATTTATAGAGCTGTTGGCAGTCAGCGATGCATTTATGAACTCCAACTTGAACATTTGGCTTCCTTCGCCAGACAACGACAGAGTATATTCTGCGTTTCGTCCTGCATCTGCATCAGTCACACGTATGACTCTGTTCAGGACCACTTCAGTTCCTACCAAACTGTTCTCCGAAATTATTCCCGAGTAGACTAAATGGTCAAACACTGGCGGGTTGTCGTTCACATCGTCAACATGAATGTTAATCTGGTAGATTCCTGCCCCACTAGAAAATCCTTTCGAATACTCGGCAATGACAGTGAGTTGATAAAGATCGCGCACTTCGCGGTCCAAGCCACTGAGCGTCATCAATGTTCCATCTTCGGTGATGGTGATCTTGTTCTCAACATCTGCTTGGTTCGCGATGAGAAACCTTAAACTCATTGATTTGTCGGATTTCGCGGATTCCGTTGAATCAAGTCCCGTGCTGTTTCTAGTATGACTTCGGTAGACAGGATGCGGTTGGTTGTTCTCGCTTGAAGAAGGTGTTATCATTGACGGTACTTCGAATGAAGAAGCACCTTTTCGGGTAGTAACCCTTGGTTTCCAAGTGGTAAATCGTTTTGGTGTTGGTAGAGGAAATCCTCGACCTTTGCCGTTACCGAATCCTTGAGACTCGGATGTATCCAACGCTTCCGTGGTAGCATACTCTTCAATATCCATTTCATCCACTAAATCACGTTTCAAGCGTTTTACCGAGTTTCTTGGCGCAACTGAAGAGGTTCGCATGAATTTTTGGCCAAGCAAGCGATCCTGTCGGACCTGCTCCCCTCTGTATGTCTGTCCAACAATGTCGGAGAAATTCAATGGACCCTCCGATGATTTGGAACTGTTCTTGTACAAGAGTCTTCCAATGATAGCTCCTGCCAGATTTTCACTTACATGAAATTCAATAGGGTTGAGGTTTGTACCCCTGGAATTATATGATTAAATATTGATTATTTAAATAACCAATTTGCTTTTTATCTTCATCTTCTGTTGCAATTACTCTGGAAAGTATCTTACCTGGTAAGGATACCCCGCTCATCATTTGGACTAACGACATGAATCGTAACATTTGTCACTAAAATATTTTCCGTATCAGATATAACTCCTTCATCAATCTCGATCACTTCTCCGTTCCTAGTTATTTGTCTTTCCGATCGCGAAGTTCGTCGAATTAGACGACTTTTTGGTTGACTTGTGTTGATCTTTTGATCCTGACAAGCAAACGTATTTTCGAATTTGGTCTCAGATTGTATAAAGTATTTTCAAGTACTTACAACATTTGCCACAGACTCAAAATAATAGTTTTTTCTGTCGAAATCATCTAGATCTCGTATCACAGTCACTATACCGGAGCGTTCTTCAATAGCGAAAGGAACTCCTTCGGGGTAAGAATGCAGCAAATCGTAGTTGACACCACCATCGTTCCCATCATAGTCCAAAGTAGTCCTCACTTGACCAACAGACGTTCCAACAGCCACATCAGCGCCGACCCAAAACTCATAGGGCGCTCCAACAAAATCAATTGTATCTCCAGATGTTGCAGTGTGCACTTCGATTGTGACGACCGCTAGTGAAAACCTTCTTTCCGAAGGGTTCGTAGGCTAGAAGCAAATCATGAAGACGAGCTCAATAGTGAACCAAAAACATCATACCTGATCAGAGGCCTCCACAAACAGGGCGATACGACCTTTCCTCAAAACTCCCGACACGAACATCGTTCCGGTTTGAGAGTCAAGCCGAAAGGGAATGTACCCGCTTCCCTTCGGTCTCTGCAGTTCATAAGTGATAAAGCCGTTCTTTCCTTGATCCGGATCCGTGGCTGATACTTTCCCAATCACGCTTCCCACTATCGCGTTCGCATTCACTTTAAACTCGTACAGATTTCCGTTTTCAAATTGTGGAGTGTTGTCGTTGGAGTCAAGAAGTGTAATCTCTACATGAACAGTTCCTAAATCCTCGTTGCGCTGATCATAGGACGGTACACGCTCCACCGCATGGACGGTCATGGTTATGGAGGATCGAACCTCACGATCCAGAAGGGAATGGTTGCGAACAGTGATCCATCCTGTGCGAGGATCGATTCCGAACGCTCCACTCGGGTTCTCAGCGGAAATATTGTAGAAGAACTCTGCGTTTTCACCCTGATCACGATCAATAGCGTTCACTTGGAGCACACTGAATCCACTCGGAAGGTTTTCCACAATCGAAATGTTGTAGATGTCAACCTCGAACTCAGGCGGGTTATCGTTCAGATCTAGGATTTCGATTTCCACCCTAACGAAATATGGTGAAAATAAAGAATCAAATATTGTCAAACAAGGATGTTATTTAAATTACCTGGCCACAGCTCTTTTCAAAGGACTATCTCTTTGGCGAGCCTCGATTTGCAAGACGATTGTATTCCCGGGCAAGCTTTCTTCTTCCAAATCGATTTCTTTGATAAGGTAGATTTGACCAGTATTTGAGTTGACTTTGAATAGCTGCCTTTCGTTTCCCGATATTATATCGTACATGAGCGACGCATTCAGAGAGTCCTGATCAAACGCTTTGATCGATGGCACGAATGTAAGTGGGATTTCAAGCTTTCGATCCTGTTGATTAATTTGAAAATCTTATTCGTGACTCTTTGCATCCAAAAAACCACATACCGTCATTGGATAAAACTCATTTATCTTAGTCCTGTACACACCCTCAGAAAATTTCGGTGGCAAGTCGTCGTGATCCTTCACCAGAATCGTCAATGTAGTATTTGTCGTTCTGATCGGCGAGCCTCGATCGGATGCAATCAATGGAATCTGAAAATGTCGCAGACCGTGATCAAAGTCCAGAGATCGCTTCAGCATAACATATGGTCGATGAGGACTTTCCAAAACGAAATAAGGACTGCCAGACGCTTGTTCCGCTTGGCCAAAAGTTACGTGAACATCGGAATTGGGTGTGTTTGGCTTGTCACGATCAAATACTTGTATTCCTTGGAAAATGGTTGTGCCAATCGGTGTCGACTCATCCACCTCGATTACATAAGGATCATCCACAAATACCGGAGCATGATCGTTTATGTCCTCGACGTAGACTGTGACAGACATATACGAGACCTATGCGGCAAATCAAGGATTCAAAATTATTTTGATTAGTCAACTCAATATTTTTAGTACAATTTAAAATTGAACTCACCTCCTCACGACCTGTGCATAAAATCCTAAACTTTAACAAATTCTGTGGTACATCCTGATCAACTAAATCCTCTAGAGGCTTGCTTAAGACAATCTGAACCGTTGTCGCGTTGATCTCTTTGACCGTAAAATATTTATAGTCATGTGATCGTTCAAGTCCGCGAATAACAACCGATGTCCTTGGATATGCGCTCAGCGTAAGGATTGAATTGCCTGGCAGAAGATCTTCGCGAACGCGAACAAAACGTACACCTTCGGCTTCCGATTTTGCTCCATTTTGATTATGAAAGACGCATGCTGTTGGAGGAGACAAGGAATTAAGTTAGACATGCTGATGGAATGGTAACTATGTAGATATGTATATTTCTCAATACTGTCAGCTTTTTTGGAAAATAATTTTTTGGTATTTTTATCAGATGTTTTTGAATTTTATTTGAAAATATTTTCCCTAAATAATTGCCGTATTATTTGGTGCACTTTACCAAGGACCATTTTTCTTCGAAACTATTTTCAAGAATATTTTTTTCCACAAAAGCTCATAAAGCTCATATGAAAATTGAGTTTTCATTTAAGTGTCCTGGAATTCTTTTTTAAATTAAAGTGAAAGTGAAAGTGTCCCAAATTCTTCGACAATTTTTTTTGACTATTTTAGTTCAAATTCCTTTAGAAAAACATGTGTCATACTGACTTTAATTTCCTTGTATACAAAAAAAATGTCCCAGTCTATGTTTTTTTCGATAATCGTTTTAACTTTTTTCCAGAACATTCCACAAATTAATTTTCGTAATTTTTGAGTTTATTTTTGAGGTATTAAAATTCAATAAAATTTTCTCGGATTTTCTCTTCTAAGAATTCTTCATATTTTAAGCGTTTTTCAAACGTAAAACGTTCAATTTTATACAGTGTAGGTCAAATTTTATGTTTTTTAGTTAAATCGTAAACTTAAGCGGACATAGCACCATCAATTTCCGAATTTTTAATTTTTAGTAAATAGATTTTTTTTATGAAAACAGAAATATATCTTAATCAAATTTTGCACGTATGTTTTGTCAGCAATGAACTATACAAAAAAAATTTGTAAATGTTTTTTGGCCACCCGTGGTCTGCTCCAATTTTTTGGAAAAAAACACACCAATAAGCGCGATATGCACGATTGCTGCTCACAGAAAAATTTAAAAAAACAAAAAATCAGGACTTTAATCAGTATCTGTATCAGTTGCTGTAGGATAAACCACGAAAAAAAATTTGGATGAAAAACAACAAAATGGTGACGTTTTTTCAAAAATTAACGTTTTTTTACTTCTAAAAATCTGTTGTAACTTTGGAAATTGTGTGCCGATTTTTTCCGACGTTGTTTTTTTTTTAAGAAAAACATACTAAATTTAATTTGAGATGCCTGCGTCATAGATTTTACCTTCCTTACGCTCAACTTTCTCTTCTCCTTGGGATTTCTGCTGATTTCTTTAGACGCCTCAGTGCTGCATTTTTCTGCTTGCTTGATTCTTGCAGCATCTCGCTTCTTTGCATGTTCTATCGCACTTTGAGCCACAGTTATTCTCGTAACTTGCATTGTTTTCAGTGAAGTTATGAATCCTTCATTGAATACACATGCAGAAGTATTGGCAGCAATTCTGATAATAATTTTTGCCAACAAACGTATGCTTAGGGGCCGTATCCTAAACGCAAGAATTGAAGCTTTCATTTTTGTTTTCAGTGAAATGGCTTATGCAGGGCTTCAATAAATCTTCCGAAGCTAAGTTTTCATAGATTGATTTCAAAGTTTGTTGTTCTTCATCATCCCAAGGTAGAGGATGCTTGAAATTGTTCGAAACTCTTTTACCAGCTGCCTCAGCCCTGCGCCAGTTACACCAAGACTTTTCTCCAATTGGACATTTAGAGTGTTGAGAATTCTCATATGTAGAAATTTTGTGGTAATATCCTGCCCAAAATTTCCTTGTGGATGTTTTCAAACGAATCAGGATTTCGTTGCATTGCTAGGCCATAGTAAGTTGAGTTTTCATAGTTAGCTGAAATTTTTCGGCCCTTTTTTGGAGATGGTGCACTTTTTTATCAGCATCTTTTCAAAAAAATATTTATTTTGCTATGGTCAACTGCTTTTTTTTACTTCTTTGACTCTACTAAATATTCTTTTTTTCATGTGCAAGACACACTTTTTGGATTATGGAATCAGAACCTTAAGGCTGCATATCCAATAGTGTTTTGAATCCATCGAACAAAAAGATCTTGACTCGCCTTCCATGTCCCCTTAATAAAAGAATCTCAAAAATTGTGATAACAAGATATATTTTGAAACAATAAAATCTCTTCGATCACTTTATTATCCCAGGAATGAAACAAGTTTATCGGACATGAAGATATTTATCGATTGTGAAATAATTTGCATCATGCATTTATTGACTGTGATTTGCAAATAGCATGGTCTGCATGCGGAACAAATTTGCTAAGCAAGACATCATCTATTCAAACACCAGCAAAAAGTTAATCCATTAATCTTTCTTTAAAATTCGTTGCAACGTTCGTTATAACATTTACAACCCCTCATTAAATTCCGCACAACATCTTTTACACAATGTTCGACAAACAAATGCAACACAATTCGAATGAAACTCAGCCAAGTGAGCAAATATCGGCGGCACCATCGTTTATGTGCATTTGCAGATCCATCATAAATAATAATTCATTTCGAAGTTTATCAACAATCAAGGATGAGTTCACCCCGAGTTGATTGACAATGATGATCTGCATTTCTAATGAACGGCCACCGCCCCTCACCGCTTTATGGTGGATTTTGATTTCCGCGAAGACGCAATGAATCTAAACTTTCTACGGTGATGGCACCGCGATTTTGCTGAACGAGCATGATTCGACGATTCCACGGTGAAGTTGAGATACAGATGAAAGATACACAATGAGATTTGGCGGACAGCACGTGGTGTGTTGATGGGATCCGCACCAGCAAGCGGTTGCAAGCCATGCATTGTGACAATATTATTTTGCAATGATGGTGACTGCATTAATTACAGGAGTTATATATCAATCAGCGAATTAATAATTGGGTGAAATTTTTCGATTCGTGGATCCAATTTTGATGAGACATTTTCGCAGAGATTATGTAATTAATTGGATGGTTTCATGTCATTGAATTGGATTGTCCTAGTATCGTTTACGAAACTTAGACGCTATCAAAACCCGGCGGACTTTGATATTTCTGGGGAAATAAGTATAAGTTATTGCACCCAATACGCCATACATGTTCAAATACGGACCTATTCTTGTAAGCAAAACAATTATGCTGTTGAATCATGCCGCGCTACAGTAGGTTCACTACTGGTGCCTTTGCGTCTCATCAATTGAAGAGAAATATGACACCTATGTGCTTGCGATAAAAACGATCAATCAATCGTAGGATTGATTAGATGCTTATATTATGTAATATGTACATATAACGATCATTTGGCTCCACTTCAAATGTGATGAATTTAATAAACTATCGGTGGACTTATCAAAGAAATGTCGCTCACGATTTTTTCCTTTCATGCGCTGATTTGAAAATAATAAGCGTGTAAAAAATTGCACCGCGTAAGGATTCGATTGAACCCAACCCTTCCAAAACCCTTACGAAACAAGCCGAAAGGTGCGATCCTTGAGGTCCACACGGTCAATTTTCCAGTCATATCGACATAAATATTAAAAATATTAAATACAATCATAAAAATGAAAATAATACTACTTTAAATATTAATAATGATAGGTACTATAGGGCGTAAAAAATATTAATCGTATCATCTTTGAGAGCATTCATTGATTACGTATGGTTTTTGGTGAAGGTTGATTCAAACATCACTCGGATTCATCGAATGAATGTATGAATGTTTTGGGAAAGTAATAAAAAAACTAAGAACTAACTAAGAACTTCGTTATTAGAGTAAGTGAAACTAGGTGATAATATTTTTATTAACCTTTTTTTCATTCTAAATATGAATGATGTATTGTTTTGAATGGATATGTTTTTAATGATGAAAAATGTTGTTTTTTCTTTAATAATTTTTAAAACCATTTTACCATTCAAGCGTTGATTACTACAAATGCAAATTTGATCGAAAAAAATATTTTTTTCCAAATTTTAAGCAGTTTTTTTCATTAAAATAAACAACGGTACAGACAATTGAAAGTCTGCTTAAATTATGCAAACAATAATAAGTCTTGTTTGCCATCATAACCATGTTTTTATGAAAATAGACATAAGGTAATATTATTCGGATGAACCCTTTTTATATAATAAAGATTTTTTGATTTGATTATTTTGGTATTCATGAAAAAGAAGTGTGTATGGTTTTTTTAAAAAACTGTTACGAGTATTTAAATTTTATAAAGATTAATAACTGTGTTGTGCGAATCAGGATAAAAAAAATATTTTTTGCAAAAACCTTTATTTATTTGTGCTTAGTTTTATTCAATTAAAAAACCACTCCAGCGTTTTTAAAAAAAATTAACACAATTATACAATCGTAACTACGCGTTTATTGACATCTTAACCTTTCGCCCTATGTTTTGTTCGCGAGATATAGTGCATGACAGAAATGACCTTGGAAGGGTCAGAACAAAAAAAACACCCAACCGTAACTTACCAAATACTATTCAGCTCTTAAAATTGCAAAGAAGCTTTCTCAAAACGTAAAAAAAATGTTGAAAATTTTGATTTTCGAGGCGATTACAAGAACTTCCCAGTATATTAATAATTGGGTTCGACGTTGATCATGTATTGGAGTTAGGTAGGATTTTAAATATTACGTTTATAGTATACGAAGGTGCAGTTCAAACGTTTTCATTATTTTAAAGTCCTCATCTACAAGAAATTTGCTGTACCTACCTAAATGGTTTTTGCAATGATGCTGAACGTGCAAATTATTATTTCCAATTATAAATTACATTTGTGGCTACGGAAGATTCAATTGAAATGAATTGGCATTACACCTAATTTACTATTCATATTACGTGTAACGAAATTTTAGAATATAGCTCATGCTTTCATTTCATGTTTTTTCGGCATTGAAACTGCTCTGAAAATATTTTTATCAAACTGTTACAATTTCAAATACTATCTTTATTATAGCACGTTAGCAATGCACATATTTTAAAATCAACATGTATTTTCGTTTTTTCAACCTTGGCATTTGCTTCCTACCTAATTTAAAATTTAATATCAAAGATAAACAACAAAATGCATTGAAAACTGCATTGGTCATTAACATGTTGATGGTATCTAGCAGTTACCCAAATTCAGGCGAAGGTAATCCATATGCCACCATTTAACACTCTCTTGATTGATTAAGTGAATTATGAATTGATTTTTTATTGATCACCATTAGCAAACGCATTTCCTGGTCAAAAATTTACCTTGTACTTCCATGAAAAAAATCGCACCAAACACCATGAAACGATTTTCTTTCACATTTTTATTCGCTGGTTTGATTGCCGTCCATAATCAAAATAACAGTCTTTATCGCATTTATCATTAATTTTTGCAGACAGGTGTGTTCACTTTTCATATTGTTATATAAGATGCAGACACGCATGTAAATAATATGCAACAGAAAGTATCTATTCATATCAATCCGTGACACCATTATCTTTTAGCTGTTCATATTTGGCGAAGAAAGCTTTATGTGAATATTTTCTAGCATCTGGAAAGTAGTCATCATCTTTCATTATATTTTTACCTTGAAATTCAATCTTGAATTCAATATTTTCAATTTGGTAGCCGGCATAGCTCGAAAAGTTATTATTTTTATATTAACTTTGAGGCTTACTTCGACAGTTCCAACTTTTTCAGATTTGATTTGGACTACTAATATATTTTTTTCAGACAAAATATTCATTAATAAATACCGACATGAAATTGAATTGCTCGTCATCTATAAACTGCCAACTAATGCCAATAGTTAATGGAGAAATTGAAAAAGATGAAAATATTTTGCAAGACAGTTATTAGCATTAAGACTACAAAACGTATTAAGTGAATTTATTGCTACTGAAAATGTTTGCCATGATTTTAATTTGGGAGCGAGGATGTTTCGAATTTTTATCCATTATCTTCGTGTTCGATCAAAGCACACAAACATATTGAATGGATTTGAGTTGAAGACAGTTGAAATGTTCATTTTGATGACTTGTGCAGAATATCAAAGATGAGAAAAGCTGGAAGCATTTTTTTTCCATTAAATTGTTTCTGGTTGCGTACATCAATTTGTTGCTGTTAAGATGGCCAGATACTTGAAAGAGAAGTAATTCAACTGATATAAAAATTTATTCATACTTAGGCACATTGAAAACCGTTTCTCGAAAATGAAGCAACATAATGTATTGTTGTGAAGACTTTTATTGATCAACCACAGTGTGCATTCCGTATTTACATTTCCATGTAAACAAAATGTTTTTGACTATTCTCTAAAACAAAATTATGTATTTTTGGATGCGTTTCAATAACACCTAGGGAAGGTGTTTTTGACAAAAACAAGCTGATGATCGTTTTTGCTATGTGCACGAGATGTCTTCGAATGACTAGTTTTCCTGTTCTTTGTACGAAATTAATTGGCATTTTCAGATCCTCAGCAACGAAAAACGCTTCTCATCTACTTTATTCTGGTAAGTCCCATTGATAATTTTTCTTTTGGTTGTAGTTGTTTTTTAAAAACACGATGCTATTTTCTATCTGTATTATTTTATTTTTTGCTAATTGAACTTATAGAATGTTTAAAAAGCAAGAAAATAACATGGGCAAAAGACAACGCGAATGACAGACATGTGTCATTTAAACCTTATGGAACGCTCCGACTTGATAATAGACCAGGAGGGATCTGTTTTCAGTTGGCTGTTGAGTTGGGGGAGGAGGAGGCTTGGTTTGCACTCTGATTTTTGCAGAAAAAGTTGTGGAATATCTTGTATAACAATAATTGACGTATCCACCCTCTCAAAAAAATCGGCTGCGTATTCAGTCGGTGGAAGCATGTTTAAACCAGACTGAATCCGCAGCTGCCCAGCACTGTTTTAAAGTTTATTACCAAGTTTAGCGAAAATTCCTGAGGCAACAATAATAATCGGGTTTTATTTTGTAAAATGCATTTGATAGGTTAAATGCTCTTTTGTATGTGAAAAAAATTCTATATGCCTTATTTTCTGACTTGCAAGATTTCCAAAAAAATTGAATTTTTTTAAATAAATTTAGATTGCAAAACTATTATGCGCAATCTACTGAAATGATTTTGATGAAATTTTGTATGCTGTTTATTTATTATAAAGATCAATGGTAAAAAAATTAAGTTTATTTTTAATTTTTTTTAGTTTTTCCTTTATTTATTTATTGCTATTTTGCGGCAAGGGTAAAAAGTTTTAAAATGTTTAACCAATCATTTATTTACGCAACTTTCATTGCCCTACAACTTTGCTCTAATATGAATCGTTTTGAAGTTAGGAATGAGAAAATAGGAAAAAATCGATTTTTTATAATTTGTAATCTTTTCGATATTTTATTAATGTCCCCGATTTTTTTTGAGAAAGTGGATAAGTCAATTATTGTGATACGAGTTGTTCCACAACTTTACTTACAAGAATCAGTGTGCCCCCCTAAACGGCCAAATGTTTTTTACAGATCCGCCCTGGTTATAAGTACATGGAGGACCTAACCGCACATTGGATGCGCATTCACACGCAGTAGGGCAGGAAAACGTGGTTTTAGGAAGCAATGTATATTACCTGGCGGTCCCCAGCTGAAGTCACGTGGGCCATGATGAATTATACCCACTCGGGAGATTTATCTTTCCACGCAAATTTTCTGACTTTTTTGGATTTTTTCGGGATATGATTCAGTTTGAGAAACACAATCGAAACATCCTATCGGGATGCCTCTATCACAAGAAATTAAAATTGATGAAAAATATTGTGGAGTTAAAAAGACAGTTCTGCCTTTTTTTATTAATTTTTTTTTATTACGCGTATTCGGACATTTTTATGGTGATCGCTCCCAAGTGATAAATAAAACGGACAACTAAAGGAGAAAACGATTTGGAATCGCTTTTTTGCCAAAATAAATTGATCTGGCAGCAATCACCCTTCAAATATTCAAGAGGTTGGAGAATATCGTTCCTTCAATACCAAACGATCGTTCCATAGTCCCTGGATTGGACGTTTACGAAGTTTTTAAGATTTTTAAGGCATAGAGACCTCATAAACGCAATAAAATGTAGATAAAATCAAAGTAAGTCTGAACAACATACATACATATATTCATAGAACCAAATCTGAGACACCTAGTTTGCACAACAATTTGTATTGATTTTTTAACAACAAATTTTACAATAAATGAAAACATGAAACAATTTGGTACGACAACTCAAATTGTTTCTTAATTTCATGTATTGTGTAACGTTTAAAAATCCAAGACCACTTGTTTTACAAACTGGAAATCTCAGAATTGGTTCTATGAATATATGTACATATTTTCGAAACAAGAAATAAAAACAAAGCTTGATGATAATCCTTGTATTGGTGACCAAAAACATCGAAAATTGAATGAGTTGAATCAAAACTGGAATAAGATTGTCCTTAATAATTTTTTTTGAACTATAATGTTTGTAACCAAGTCAGTTTACTAAAAGAAAACTGACACAACTATTAAATAAATATGGATGATAGTGAGAAAACTATTGTTCATGTAAAATTACATCAAAATATTGTGTCATCTTTGCAATACAATAGTTTACGATAAAAAAAATTGAACAAAGAATCGTTATTTACTATTACAGTTTCACAAAAACCAATTCGAGGTAACAATTATTGAAAAACCTTCTCTTTGATATTAATTGAGGCATATTAGTTTTCTTCAAAAGATAATTGAACATCTTCAATAATAAAACAGTCAGCACCTGAAAGCACAATCAGTAATGAAACTAATAACAGCAGCTATTACGCACAAACCAAGGTGATATTCTGCAGAAGAATGATAATGCTGAAAACTAAGGTCTTTCGATAAAAATTATATTTCTCACCATCAATTATTTTGTTGGAAGCTTCATTGATACAGTCATACTTCAAAATCGCATGGGAAATTAGTGAAAGGTTTACGGTTCCTATAAGAAAGTGAATTTTATACCATTTTTCAAAACATAGTGTTTGTTGCACAATGATCACGGAATCATATAAAATACGTATCACAAAAAAGTATCTCACGCTAAACTTCAGCAAAAATATGAGTTTTTAACGAATGAAGTCGCAGATATTTTCACAAAGCTGTCCACTTCATTTATCACTTTAACGACTTCATCTACAAACGTACCCATTTATCCATCGCCAAATAAAATTAATTGTTTGATTGAAAGCTCTTCAATCATCACTTTTGTGTTGAAATTGAATTTGCCTTCACCGAATTGAGCTGCGCCACCCTTTTGCGCCTCCGACCATTGAAATTGAGAGAATTGAGAAGTCTGACCTCCTGGTGCCGAACACGTTTCAGGTGAGAGCTATTAATCAATTTCTTGGAGGTGATGGTGCGCATCAGGTCCACGGTTTTCTTATGCTGAAAATTAGGATTGCACAATCTTCGCCAGCAATCAAGTTGATTTTCAACGTTTTCCCGAGCAAGAAATAGCCGCGCAGACAGGCGCACGAAACTGGGGTGAATGGTGGCATTTTTTAAATAAAATATTAGATGATGCAATGGGTGGCTTCAACATAGTCTCAAAGATTAACTTATGGGCGATGTAATCGGCTAATTGCGTTAGTCCAATCACTAGCGATGCTTTCAGATAACGTTGACTATACCGAAATGGGAAATGTGTTTTTACGGGCCATAAAGTCACCTGAAGTAAAATCCGAGCAACGACAAAACATTTTAATTTGGATAGTCTTTAGTGTTAGCGCATCGTGGGTACATTGATCTTTCGAAAGGAGTCGCTGAAATACTTACATAGGTATTTCAAAACCAGATTAACGAGATGAAATACTTTCGTTAACTGCCACCGTTACTATTATTAACAATATTATTGTATCGTTATGAAGAGTGTCGGCGAGGAAAACGCGGCTCACGCACATTAGGCCTGGCTTTATTGAGTTGTAATTATTATATCTGCTGCACCAACCTTTCAGATCCATCTCATTCTCGTCTCAGCATCCATGGCGGAGCCGAACCGAATGTACTTTCACTCTCGTTCAAACGGTGCTTCAGTTAGCCATTAGATAAATTCAAGAATTCATAAGATACTTGATCGGCCAGCTATTTGTTTCGTGGCGCACTTTTTATCGCTAATCATCTGCGGAATGCTGGTGAGGCCGACTCTTGCAGATACAGATACAGGTAAGAATGACTGCCGATCGCCACTATCTTAGATTCTATTGGACTGCGGGTAACTTTCTTCCCACCGCAATATGATTTCTCATAACGACCATGTTGCGATCGTTTCCCGATCGTGGTCTTGTCGACGGAAAAAAGATGCTTTCCTTTCGCCAAAGCTGTTAAAGAGTGTAATAATGTCTACCTACCAAATTACACAGTGCTCGCAGCAGGTTGGTTAAGCTGCGTTACGGTTACTCCGGCGTACCTTTGTGCCTACCTACGGTCATTAACCACATTGTGATGAAAAAGAAGTCATGAAATGTTGTCTGTACTCAGCAATTCAAGTTCAATGTTATTCAACATTTTCTGTTTTTCATGCAGAAGTTGTAGCTTCGCACTAACGCTAGTTGAAATTAAATTGTTGAATTATTGTAAAGCAGGCGTGAATGCGGCAATTCCTTTTAAATGAAAATCAAGTGTGAAGAATTGTAGCTTTGGTAATTTGTACGCGAAATGTTGAGAAACTATGGAAAATTTATGGTTTCGAGTTGCAGAAACGATCAATAAACAAGGAAAAGAGGAGGAAAAGAGCCAACAAGCATGAGAAGTTTAGTGGTCGAAATTGCGGAGAAGTTGCACAAGGTTTGCAACTGACCTTGCATTTATGGAGTTCAACAATGAGGCGCACGTAAAACTGCTTTTCGAACACTATGCATGCTGGCAACTCAATAAATAATTGGAAAGGTTGTTTTATTAGGTTAATCTGAAGGCATCAGGTCAGTGATTAAATGCACTACCCAGAAATCAATTTGCTACAAACGGTGCCTTGGTGCACCTCGTAACGCCTTTTTAGTAACGCCCAAAGCGCTTAATCAATTTTCAATACGTTTTGATTTAAGGCATTGCTTGTAAAAATAGTATCTTCACAGATATCCTTCGACTTTATATTCGAATGAAATTACTTTTCATATTTTGGCATTAATTTTGATTGTTCTTCATGTTTGGACTTCTTGTATCGAAATTACAGCCCCACAAATCTATTTGCCAATTTTACCCTTTCGTCTTTATTTTTATAAAATTTGTTTGAAGTTCAAATTTTTGATTGAACTCCTGATGGTAAAATTGACAGTGATTTTGAGTGTTTAAGAACAATTTCTGATTCTGCTTGGACATTTTTTAAATAATTTTCTTAAAACTGTGTAAAATAATAGATATTTTATATTTTGTGCATTCTTCTAAGTCTCGAATATTCTATAATTTTTATCGATGCAAAAAAATTACTCGCATCAAAGTTCTCTCCTTCAATTTTTATTAAAACATTAACTTAATTTTTTTCTTGAAAAGTATCAAAAAATAAAAACAAACGTATGTCTAGAAAAGAAACGTTTTCTAATAAATTTAAGCTCAAAACTGATTAAATGCTATTAACATTATATTATAATTATAACTTTTAAATACCAGTAAAATGATGCTAAATTTTTTCGACAAAACCACACTTAGTTTTTTCAACCAAACTATAGAGAAGATGCAAAAGGATAAAAACGTGCTATTTTCGATATACAAGCCAATAAACCAATTCCATAGAAAAAAGAATCGAAAATTTGATAAATGATTGAAGAAAATTGAAAAGAAATTCAGAAATGGCTGGAAAAAAATTAAAATAAATGAAATAATAGAAAAATATGTCTTCATAGAAGAATTTTGAAACATAAATTCCACGAAGAAAATTTTCAGAAAAATTGATTGTGAATATGTAGTTTAATGAGAAATATTAGGCAAAAATAAAAACTTATATTTTACACGAAACTATTGACCAGTAAAAACTAAACAAATCTAAAATTTTCCGAAAATATTTGACTGGTCTTTGTTTTGCGAAAAAAAAATTTATACTCGTACCAGAAAATTGAATGGGAATAAACTACAAATGAAATGGAACTATATATATTAACAGTTATTACATCATAAGAAAAGAAGAGGGCATTTTGGTAAAAAAAATTTAATTATCATATGCAGAAAATTTTAAGTGACAAAATCAGTTACAATAAAACCGATTTTTTTCTTTGACACAAAATATTGCACTTTCTTTCGGAAAACGTACATATATGCAAGAAATCAAGTTAAACTGCAAGTGAACAAAAACAAGAAACACCTAATGTTAAATCACTCAGAACATTTAAGACGATGAAGCTTACAAAAACATTCATGAAAAAAATTCCATGAAACTCTTCAACTTTAAAAGCTTTTCGAAAATAAACCTAAAAACATTATCAGGAAAGCGAGTATCAATTTTGACCAAACAAATGAATGACATATTATATGTATGATATTTATGTTTTATATGATACTGGGGTAAATATTCACCCTATGATTCTGCAAGAAAAACTAGCTAATATTTTTTTTAGGGCGGGTTTAAGAAAAAACGATGTGTGTCGAAGTTATTCAATTGGAGTGCTACGAAAAATCTATGTAAATGTTAACCAATTGCTTCTCGTACGTAATCAATGCAAAATGTTTAAAATGAATAACCCAGTTTAAAAATTATAAGCAAAAATAAGAGTTATTTTACGAAAATTTTCATGTGCTTTGATTTAAAGTTTTCGGAGAAACTGATTTGGAGCTAATTGAAAGTCATTTTTTTTATTTATACACTTTAAAAAGGCAAACTTTTATATGTTTTTATAAAAGCAAATAAATTAAATACTTGTGATTTAAAAAAGATTCCGAGAAAACTAGCGATAATAATTCGGTAATAATCTATTAAATTGTTCGGAATGAAAAAGATTTCCACTACAAACATCTATTTGAAGAGTTTTCATCGAAAACAAAGCTTCTAAAGCGAAAACTTACCTACAAATGTATTCAAAGCATACGATAACTGATAGAAAATGATACTATTGAAGAATTTTCCGTAAGACAATTATTTAGCATAAATATTGAAGAAAAAACCTTACCAAAATATTTACAATGAAATACTTTGCTCAAAAATTAAGAGACCATTTAACTGAAAACTGTTTAGTCCGGTTTTGAGAAAATTTATGAAAACTTTGGATGCATATATTTTCCAGCTTGGATTTTCGTAGTGAATTTCAAAATTTCTTCTACATGGAATTTGTAATTACATATTGCTTAAGCTGTTTTCATCCCAAAAGAGAAATTGCCAAAGTGGGACATGACCTGCGAAATTATTCAAAATATTTATTCATATTTTCATAACATATGAATTTATGTTTTTATTTCCTTATCCCCATTCGACATAAAAATCCAAAAGTTTTGTTGGAAATAAATGAATAATTTGTTGTTATTTTTTTGTGATTTCTAAGTAACAGGTTTGCGACGATTCGGATAAGAAAATATATCTTGATAGATGTATTTTAAAATCTCAGCTTTGATCCGCCGCTATCACATTCGATACGATATAATAAATAACAAGGTGTGCAAAATTTGCTCGATCCTCCCCAAATCAATTCCGCTACATTATTAATTCAAACTTATGAAACTTATGCAACTCACTGAGAAACAACATCGAATTCCTCAACATCATTGAGCTCGCATGATGTATCTTTCAATCTTTTTCCTATTTTCCATTATTTCACGCTGGAATGCCCGCGAAAAAAATGCAAAATTGCAATATTGACGATGTGTGTTCGATGGCTTTTAACTGGCCGTTATGCATTTAACCTATTGTTAACGCGTCTTCATTCGCTATTTATTGATTATGACCGCAATTCCGCGATTACGTTTTATTGGATATTACTTTGTGTGTCCACACCGTTTTATCGTCGGCTCACGTTTACATCGGTTAACGCATCCTTCCGAGTGGCCACGTCTTCCGCGAAAAAATTGCATAAGCACATTACTGCGGCTAATTTCGAATTCATTCTTGTGATACAACATCTCACGAGTTCGAGATTTTCCGGCAGATTGAAGTTCAGATACATCGCTTGCTTCTTGCATTAGATTGGCTACATACGATACGAGTGCTCGTATGTTATGAGTCTTGTTATAAACGCCAATCATCATTTCGATTACTGTTTGGATAATCTATTCTCATGATTCGGTTCAATAAACCCTTTTGGGTTTTTTGGTTGCACCCATGCCCAATGCTTCATCAAGACCATTTGTTCATAATTTGTAGATTATTTACAAGTGATTTCGTGAAAAGTTCTCCATTCCATTCAATTACAATGATACAGGAACTTGACTTAAAATTTAATCAAGATACATATGCACGTATGTATTATTTGGAGTACATTCTTATTGTTTTTATTGACAATTTTTCGGGTTATTGCACTCTTTTTTAGATATTCAATATTTTTTCATCTAAATCGTCTAGAAAAACATTTAAGTGGTAGCATGCTAAGCACTCTGAAAAATGTACGTTACGAAATTATTTGCTGCAACACATATTGTATAATTGTGAATGTTGCTTTAGATTGGAGCATGTGAGTGATTTATTTATAGAAATATGTTTTATTTCGCTAACAATACGACGTTTGTCGTAACATTTAGTTCGATTTGATGTTGGCCAATTGTATATTAACGCTTGAGTTGAAGTTTTTATGTTAAAATTTCGAAAGTTGCGACAATTTTACATGCATTGCACGGATGGAATACATTTTTTAGAATCTATATAGTATATTGTCTTTCAAATGCTACAACTTTCCATATTGCATAGTTTATATTTTTATTTATTACTTAAAAAAGCAGATAAATCATAATTTGCAATGTCATAAAAATTTAGGTGAAACTTGACCAATCACTGTTCCAAATCGAAATGTACATATAGGTCCTATGTACATATGTGGTGTTTATCAGCACAAAATCACTTTCATCCTTCACCATTTTCATTTGGTGTTTGCAACTAGAACAACTTGTGACTCTTTGGTCTAATCACAAATTATATTGTGTTATATTATAATTTAATTCAAATTCATTGCGGCAAGTGTAGTTCCTATTATATTTAAGGTTTAAATAGTCAGAAAGATAACCTGCAAAAATCAAACATATTGCTAATTCAATGATTAATGACTGACGCCCATTCAGCTATGTCCCCATTAATCAGTCATATGTCAACGCTGTGCGCCATATCAAAAATGACAACTGATATAACGGTGCTGTTTAATGCTGGTTAAGAATTTTGATTGAGCAAGTTATTTTTATTTTATTACTAGAAGCAGCGCTTGTGGTTTGAATCACATTATGAGACGATCATTCAATAATTATTTTCAATCAATTAGCGATTAGATTGACTTACCTTCAAAAATTAAGCAAAATTTTGTAAAACTCACATGACGTAAGGACTTTTATTGTTTGTTCATGATGTTTGTATATTTTACTATATATTCTGGAAGATGTGTTATTGTTGAGCTGAAATAGCTTATGCTGATCTTGATTTTCATGGAGTGGAATTTTCAACGGTGTTTTTTGATAGTAGTGAAATGGAACTGCATATTATATCGCTCATCGTTATATTTGCAAGCATGACTTGAATTTATTTTTTGAAAAAACTAAGAGCTAACACTCCTACTAGACATTTTTCATGATTCTATAAATTTTCAATTATTATTGATCATACCCATAACCGCTTTTACATTTCATGATGCAGTTCAGCATGTTACCAACGAAATTCCCATCAGTTATCCAATAGTTTTCTGGAAACCAGTGAAAACTGACCCCAACGACCAAAGGATTAACAACTCAATTATAATCTTCATTGCGTCTTGAAATTGCGTCCAACAACAATTGGTGCGCTTCAAGAATTTTCACTTCTTTCACATAACTGACCACAATCACGAGCATTAGTCATGCTAAGCTGACCCTTAACAATTATCTATTTCGTCAATGGCCAGTACGAATTTTCACTTCCTTCTCTACGTCTCAACATACAGGAAAATTTCGATTTAGTAGAAACAAACAGAGTATTCAAAAGACACACTTGATGCCCATCATTCGTAACATCTTTGCACATATCGTAGTAATTCTGCATTGTTGTGATTTGTACGTCGCTTTCTTTGGATTTACGCAATACCATGTTCAGTATGCGTATTTAATTTTTCAAGATGTGTAATTCGATTTGGCATGGGTGTAACAATACGAACCGTATAGCCTTCTTCAATTTTCAGGCCTATTTTTATTTGATTTTACAATGGTCCATATCAATCATCGACAGTTTTTTTACCGCACCATTATGTACTTTCTAGCCTATTGTTAAGATTGTTTTTTTTTTCGTGTGAACGATGGCGATTAGGATCGGCAATTCGCCATTAACTTGACCTTTTTTTCGAAAATGAAAGTTGTAATGTGTTGAAACTTAACGGTTTTGTTCTCCTCTGTATAAGATAAATGTAAGGTTGCCCGAAATCAACATCATAATTGCCAAGAGTCAAGGTTCCAAACACAGCACTAGATACTGTACCCGGTTTTGGTTCTTGACAAGTGGGATATGCATTAAAAACTACGTCTAATTTACTATCGGTTAAATGCAGATAATTAATTCTAATGGTTTCTGTGTTGTTAAGATTTTCAATAATAAACAGCATAGCTTTTTTTTTTGGATTTAAAAATTTACCAATTGCGATTTTTATATGAGCCACGTACACCAGCAAGTTCCAAAGCTATTTTTTCTATTTCAAGAATTTTATTTTCCACAAAGAATGATAATTGGAATTAGTTTCATTTTAAATTTAATAATAGATAAATTAATGATCTTTTATTTTAGCTTTCATGTTAATTCTAAATAGGACCTACTTTCATCTTCACTTTGAATTCTTAAATCAATGAAAATGTTTTATGGAAATTAATTCTAATAAAATCTTCAGTGGACTGAATATTATTTTGAAGGTTTCATTTCGTGACCTTTTGAACATAATAAAATCATCATATCACTAATAACGCAACAACATATGCTGCTATTAACCCCAATATTCTGCGAAATCGAAAATTTTCACTGATTTAATCGCAAGTTGACCAATTTTAGCATAACGTTATCATTCCAAACTGTCTTTGATGCCCTGTTAACATGAATTCATCTACCCATTTATCTAAATAATTATTTCGAAAACTCAACGAAATAAAATCGTCGAGAACTGAAAACCCAGAAGTATCTATTCAACAGTCAGACATTTAGAGTTCTATTCTTATCAAGTGTTCAATAAAATTAGTCACATCGAAATTCACTTATCTTCAACAAAAGCCCAACAATCTAAATATTCACACATTCCTTACTGAAGATTCATTTATCGAATGCGAATAGGTCAAACGGTGGAAAGCACGAGCCACGAGTCGGAAGTAGGAAAATTATAAAATTGTAAATTTGCAAATAACATTCGGAAGAGAGCGGATAAAAAAATTGTTTGTAGACTCATGTTTTGAAGAAAACACATTTTTTTCCTGGAATTTTCTTATGCGGTTAATTTCTCTTTGCCAAATTTATGTAAGTTATTTTGTCTCAAGTTTCAGCGAATTGTAGAGATTGTTCGATGTACATAAGTGCTTTTTTGTCTTCCTTCTGCTTGGAAGATGGCGAATGTATCGATGAGGGTTTTTTTCACTCTCAAACGATTTGAACTGAATGGAGAGTTGTGTCTTGTAATTTTTTTTGTTGCGAATATAGAGCATTCCAAATTTTTGTATAATTCCGGATACACAAGTAGTAGAAGTTATTAGTAAATGTTTGGCTTGTAAATAAAGTGAAAAGTGAAAAATATTTCAAATAATACTGGGCGTTTATTTTTGGCAGTTTCTTGAGGAATGTAGATGAAACTATTTTTGTTGAAGTTTTTCAGGTTAGGCAATTCTTGGCTGGGAGATGGATGCATATTGATTTGAAAGAGCATGTCAAACAAATAATTAATTGAAGTGGCTTTGATTGCTATGATTTATTATTATCAAAGCTACTATTCATTTTATTATTATTTTGAGAAATATGGGCATCGTGATTGCGGCATTATTGAAAAATTGACCCAACCTTTCCTAGAAAGAGGACTTTTAGCAGTTTTAGAACCAGCCATTCCATTCATAACCCTTATTGTGTAACGTCGGGTGACTTGTGCTCTGCTGAAACTAACTATACCTTCTAGCTCTAAAAGGGGTGGGAGGAGCGGTGCCAAACTAGGCTGTAAAAAATTGTATACTAGAAGGCTACCAGCTCCCCAAGGGCCAACAGTTTAGTGCGAAAACATCCATGCTTATGCTTACTAGCCTTTTTAACTTGCCATCGAAGATGATTGTTGAATTGGATTTATTTCATTTCCTCCTAATTAACCAATGTAACTTTGGAAAGATTGCATTAAGACTTTTGCGGATGTACTATCACATGTGCCGAGTTAATGTTAAAAAAACCTGATTTGATTGTAACATGTTTGCCGTAAGTATTAAATTGCACTAAAAACGTACTATGATACGAATTTTTGCACGTATCCAAATGTTTTGGAGCATGAAACCAGCTATCAAATTTAATTTTGAACCTTCAATGTGTCATTAAAACAAGTAATGTAGAATTCAACGTAACTTTGAAGAGATGATTTAATTAAAACGTATTTACGTATGTATGAGCTTTACGCGCTAAAGAGAAATACTGCTGATAAGATGAACTAGGTTGCTGTCTTCAGTCTTTCGTTGCTTTTTGAATAAATGTTGGAAATTTTTGCACATGTTTTGTTAATATTAAATGATATAATAGAAATGAAAATATTTAACATGTAGCAAATCTTTTGATATCCATTCCAATCAACACACGGTAAAAATATGAATACCAAATCTACTTTAAAAATAGCCAAAAAGTGGTAATCTATTTCCGCCGCTAATTATTGCGTATTGACTAAAATTTAAAATACGCTACGCATTTCTTAAAATTCCAATGTATCGTCTCATACATAGTGACGATTATTTCCATTCGATGGCATCAAAACATAAAATTTGTAAGAAAACACACACATGTGTGTTACGAAATTAATTATAAATATATTCAACAGTTGGACTAGAAAGCAGACATATTGATTGGATCATCTGAAGTCCCAGATAAAAACAGATAAAAAGAAAAGTGTTGCTATAAATAAATAGAAAAACATTTTCAAACCTGTTATCAAATTATTTTCCTCAAAATTAAAGGTAGCGAAAATTTCCTAATTATTTAATCACAAAAAAATGTAGGATACATAATTATATATAAAAACTGTAGGATACATAATTATATAAAAACTGTTTAAATTTTATATATTATATAAAATTATGGAGGCGTAGGGATTGATTTTTAATTAGATTGTGTGTTTTTTTGATAGATTTTAGTCGGCAATTTATTCCCTCTTGATCGTCATGAAAGCAGTCAATTTATAGAAAATATGGAAATTTATAATTTTTAAGTAAAATGCGATAATTTTAGTACTTAGAAGAATTCACTGAAAAATATTTGGCGCTGCAGTAATCATATTTTATTAGGAATATGAACTTCGACGTCTTTCAATTCGCAATTTAAAGTCACACAAATATTATGAGTTACATTTTTTAAAGGTCATTATAATAATAAGGTTTCTTCTACTAAAGAATTTTTATTTTTGTGAGACAAATAATACTACGATTCATAAGAAAAGTTGTATTAACAAAGGGTTTTAATTCTTAAAATATGCTAAGTTCAAGAACAGATTTTAGTTAAGTATCTCCTGGCTAGTGCATTGGTTGGTTGGTTACAGTGTCAGCCCTCTTGATCAAAAATCGCTGACATAGGTCACAATAGGCCTATTTTGATACCACAGAAGATTGATACGGCACTTGAACCTAGCTGCTGGGTGATGAGAACCAATTAGATTCTTTTATGCAGCTGGCTATATAACTGACTATACAGAAGGCTATGCGGCTTATATTTAAATTACCTACTTCTATAAAGCTGTGAACCTAAAGTTTGCATGCGTTTTCTAGATAGTGATGGGAATCCGCACAGAAAATATTGGACTGTTTCCTTCTCTTCTTCCGATCTGCAATTTTGGCGGAAATCGTTGAAGGGAGCACCCAATCTTTCTGCTTATCTACGATTAGACAATGCCCCGTCATTACGTATATGATAGAGCTCAAGGTTTCACGATTCGTGTTGAGGAGCTATTTACGCCGCGCTTTGAGCTTAGTGCGTGCCAAAATTGCCTGGTTGTCCTACAGGTTTCCTCCATAAGCCAGGCCCTGTTTACAGCCTCTATGTAATACTGTTTGAAAAAACCACATCCAATTTTTCCATCTCTTTTAGAACCACCAGTATAGATGTCGACCGATTCTCGCATCCCATCTCTATCTATTGCTCAGTCATCCTTGCTTGGGATGACTGACTTGAAACCATGATGAAAACAAGGAATCGGCGGCGCAAGGTCTACTTTGCCTGGCGTTGGTCCATCGCTCCTGGCTAATACAATCAGTTTTTATTAAATTTAAAGAAGAACTAAATTTTATTCTGAAAGATTTGCTTAAAATCATTTTGGCTGAGATTTATGTGATGTTATATTCCTGGAACATGAAATGAAAATATATGGCCAACTTTATATGCTACCAATAAATTACGAAACACAATTTTCGTTACATTCAGACCTGACCTCCAGCTTTATCTAGGAAAATAGTTGAAATTCCTTCATCAAACTTGAACTGAATGGTGTAATGACTACTTACTTCTATGCGAAAATATTTCGACAAAAAGTCACAGAATACAGAGATAACTAACGAACCAGTCTATAGTCTGACGTGAAAATTTGAATTGCCAAGACAAAATATTAAAATTGTAATGAAAGTATGAATTTGTATTTTTCAAGAAAGGCGTCTTTGATGAGAATCTCATTTCTGACCTGGGAAAATTTTAGTATCAGCCAACTTTCTCTAGATCAAATTATATTGACAGGCATCAGACGATACACGCCTGTGGTAACATATATCAAAACATTCAACTGCAAACACTTCCTTCGTGGGTAACGTGCCATTATTATCGCTTTTCAAATTTCACATTATTAATGCCTAGCTACAGATGTAAACATCGAAACTCAAAAAAAACACACTTCTATGTTACGTAAACCACTACGAATTGTTAAACGCCGCAACGGAATGATGCGAAAGTTTAATAAGCATATCATCTGAATCTCAATTTGCACCTCCTCTTCATTCGACTACAATCAAGATTTTTGTTTCCACTTGTTTTTTTTTCCTTTTCGCTCATCATAATGATCCTTCGATATGGGTTCATGTATAAGCGTGATCTTTGATCCAAGCTTTCAAAAATTGCAAATAATACTGCAATTTTGGTGGTCAGAAACCCATCAAACGTGAACAATATGTCGAAATGTCTTTTTACCAGCAGTTCTTGCATAAAGTTTCGGATATTTATCTGAACAGCCTTCACATTACCGAATTACCCATAGCAAATTCTAAACTACGAATGTGCAACTGTAAGTGATGTACTAAATTTAACCTCGTTTTTCTCAAGTACATACTTTCCTCGAACGTTAATGAAGATTATGTACAACCTATTTCCATACCTCATCTACCTACTGGTAATTACGTGTGCTACGAGCCTCGGTTTTAATTGAGCCAAAAAACATGAAAATCTCGACGTGAGGCTCACAGATCAATATCTTCATTGGTCGGATCATCCAAATTAATTATATTAATAATGGAGAACACTCTACTAGTGCGCTATCCCATCAACATACTGAAAGTACAAGAAGTCCTCAATTGAGTGGTAGCCATGAATTGCAGCATTTAGATCCATTGTTGGAGTCAAGTAGCCGCAAGGTAGGTCGATCAGGTTGGAAGATGTCAAAAGAAGCATCTGAACAGCCAAGATGCATCCACAAAGCTTCACAAAGTGCAGATGGAAGAAACTGTAAGAAAACATAAACATTACCTGAGGCCATTTCAACCGGTACATTATCTGTTTCTTTAGATACAAATGTAAATTGTAGCTAGATGCTGCACGTTGAACTGAAAAGTAGGCAAACGATGTGTTTGAGTGGCTGCAAGAAATGTTTGGCCGAATTATCTATCTTCAGGACTTGGTTTTTATGGGATCAAATGAGATGTTTGCGTGGTCTATCAAAATATAGCACCAAATCGTTTCTATACGAAGTACGCACTAATTATATTGACTGTGGGAAAATTTTGCAGTGGTTGATTGATGAATCTATTCACCGCTTTTGGATTTTGGTTAAAAAGAATTATCATAAAAGGCAATACCCTAATTTTTAGATTTAAATCAACGGTTCAGCAATATTATAACTTTACGCTGGTACTATAAATCTATGGATTACACTGATCTATTCTGAACTACACGTTCGTCCACATAGTGCTGTCCAAAATCAGAAAACCATATTCCAACTAGCAGTAGCAATGAAATGCGTTGATTTGTTCATAGCGATGTTGCAAACATGATCGATCCAATGTTACTATCTGCTCAATATCCATTTCTGAACACCTCAACGGACCTTGTTTTGTAGCATAGTTGAGCAAGATACACATAGCTCGCCTGTACACATGCTATCTCTAGAATTGTTGCAAGAAATTTCACTTCTTCGCAACATGGATTCCTGCATCTTAATCTGGAATACTATACAAGAAACCGCCGTTTGCTTTTTTTCGCATAGCGATTTTCGCGAAGAGAATGATGATGATGATGAAAGTGATTAGTCGGTTACAATATTTTCTGTGTAATATGAATCAATCGTCCAGTTGTTAATTGTTGAAAATTAATTGATGATGATTGGTGGAAGTGAAAATAAAAGTTAATCTTTTGAGTGGATTTGTCTGTTCATTGTTGCGAACAATTGTTTGCCAGTTTTGCGGCGCAATGAAGCATGAAATTTGTTTTTCACCGACTTGTATTGGACTTTCTTTTGTAAATCAATTATGCAAAGAAGGTCAATGTCTCGTGCATTCTACGCAGTATCATAGTATTTTTCTACCGGTTATAGCATAACTATCTTTGAATACCTAATTCGGAAAGCACGAAACGCACATTCTAGCATTATTTATAAATGATCAGCCCACAAATGGTTATGAATGTTTACTTTGCAACAAACAAACTGGAAGACTTGAAACATCGCTATAGCTGCACTATATTTCCAAGTAAGTTTCTTAACAAAAAAAAGATAAGACATCACCAGATAACTGTGTCGGAAAATCATTTGCATATTGACAAAATCTGGAAAGACGATTTCACATTTGGACAGTGTAACGTGTCCACTTGAAGACCAACTGTGATTGGTTATCTAATTCACGAAGATTTGACCATTAATCAACATTGAATAAGCCTTGCATCTATCTATGGTGCAATTCTAGGTTGAAATGCATTTAAAATTGGGTAACAGGTTACTGTCTTAAGTCATTCGTTTTGCATTGAAGCGCTAGCGGTTATAAATGCTTTCGAAACTTACAACAACTGTAGATACAAAATGACCAATATTTGAATTATGCATGAGTAAAAACTATGATAATTAATTATTTCTTTTGGCTTTTTTTGTTTCAGGTGATGATTTCATTGAGTTGCGTTAATTGTTTTCTGCTGAGACACTTAAGTTATTCTTAAAACTTTCACTGATTTCGGTAAATGGTTTACAATTTATAATAGTTGCATAATTTTCTTTTGATAACGCGGATTAGTAGAGAAGGTAGTGGTTGAAAGTAATACTTTTAATTTAATTGAAAATAAATCTTATTTTGTACACAGTGGAACTTACATGAACTTGAAAATTGTTTAGTCTCCCAAATTATGTAGCCTTATTTTTGGACAATATCGTTAAAACGCTTATTACCACAATATCAGTTTAATTGTTGATTTGGGCAGATGTGAAGGATGTTTGTTATATAGAACTATAGATATCTGCCATTATAGCGGTCAAATTTAATTTTATTTGTTGGAATTATGTTTTATTTACTTTAGCAAAGCACCATGCAAAGACTTACACCCGATCAACATCACGAAATGGTGGAAATTTAATTCAAAAATTCACCTTCTGTGAGTCAAATTTATAGTGCACTTTCTTCAATTTATGATGTTCATAATCGTCCATCTGAGCAGCTCATACGCAATACGATGGAAAGACTTGTGTCCAAGTACACTCTATTATACAATGTTCATACAACACGAGCTCATACAGTGCGTACCGAGGCAGCTATTGCTGTTATAGGGGGTAGTGTGACTGATATTCCAAATTTATCGATAAGACGCCGTTCTCAACAATATGGCCTCTGTCTGTCCACTATGTGGAAAATTTTGAGGAAAAATCTTAGACGAAAGCCCGATCAGATCCAACTAGTGCAGCAATCGAAGCCATTGGACCATCGTTTGCTTCTTAAGTTTGGTGAATGGAATAAGAATGCGTTGAAAATTGAATCGTATTTTACAGTGAAATAAGGAGGTTCATTTCAAGCTTAATGGTCTCGTAAATAAGCAAAATTACCATTTTTGGTGTGAGGACGATCCTCAAGAGACTTTGGAAGTCCCATGATACCCTCAAAAAGTCACTGTAAGGTGAGGTTTGCATGCTGGCCATTACCATTACCATTACTTTATTGGGCCGAAATTTTGGTTGAATGACTGCCCAGACCTCAATTGGCCTAATTTTTGGAGAGATCCATCAAGTCATTTGTTTATTCAGATAAACAGCAACTATTGATGACTTAGAAGCTAACGTTTACTGCGTTATTGGTCAAATAGACTGAATCAAAATTGGACCAACAAGATGGCTTTGCCAAGACGCAGTCGCGGTGGTCATATGCCAGAAACTATTTTTAACACAAAATACCATAAAATATGCAATCTAATAAACATAAAAAATAACCCATTTCAATAATTAATTTGTTTTTTTATTTGTTTAAATGGTTCAATACCTCCCGAAAAAATTCCATATAAAACTGTTTCGAATGATCGTCTCTCTAAAATATGTAGCTATCTTGTATTCACCATCCTTATTTGATGCAAACTACTCTCCTTAGAACTTTCAAACACGATAAAAATTCATAGCCACATGAATCCATACAAGTAGAACCGTGGAGATGGTGTGGCGATTCGCATTTTATTTCTCACAGCTTAAGCATTGCTGCCATGAAGGAAATTAATATCAAGCGGGAAAAATGCTGCCATAAAAGAAATAGAGATCAAACAGGAGAAAGAAAAACTAAATTATCTAAAAAAAATAATGAGAAGAAGATGCATTTTCTTTGGTCAGCGCCATTTTCTAATTCTTATAAAATTCTCAAATTTCAAATAATCCGCTTCAAACACGTTTGATTTTTAATGTCATATTCGACTGGTTCTCGATAAATTCGTAAACTTTTTTAAGAAGTCAATAAAAATTCACAGTACAACACGTGCTATTGACGAACTCAATAAAAAATTATCTATGCTAATTTCATCACATCCACAATTCTAGTATGTATACAAATAATCACGGTCTGTCACCATTATCTGATATTAACGAATTTCATCAAAAACAAAGATTGACCTACATCATCACCTCAAAGACACAATCAAGAAAACACCGTTCACGTCTACTTTCAAGCCAAAAATCAGGTCAAATAGTCGTTTTTTATCTTCGAATTTGACCAAAATTGCAAACCAAGCAATTTTAGGAGATCATCTTTTGTTTTCCTATTGTTGCGATTCTAATTCTCTTTTTTCGGCAAAGATAGTTCGAAAACCACTATTATTTAATTCAATCGGATTAATCTAATTGTTGATAGACCACTAAATTTATTAGTGCAATTTCATGGTGTTGCAGCTGAACAACTTAAAGCCGTAACAAGTATTTATGAACGATTTGAAAATTTTATTATTTTTTATTTTGATTGTTACATAATTTTGATATCATTTTGCAATCAAACAATTTATTTCAAGATACGAGGAATACCGTTTAAATTTATTTAAATTGATGCATTCAAAGTTGGGTATAGAGTGCAGTTCAGAAGTGTTTTATTTTCAGATAACTTGTTATCATCGAAGACAAAAATGAATATGGAATAGTAAAACATTCATTAATGTTAGTGTCGATGTAAATTAGTGTGTGTTAAGTATGTAAATGAAGAGTTTACTAAATTGAAAATGCTATTTACTGTACTCTTATCTGTAAAAACTTGATAAGTTTGATAGATAGCATTTTTAAACTTTAGATGTTTGTTCAATTCCTTGTTTTCATCACTGAATTATATTTAAGATTAATGATAACTTTACTTATTGAGGGACGCCAGACGCACCATGGAAGGTCGAGCATCAGCAAACTGATCACCGGGAAAACTACGCAAGCTTTGCGAAGACATTTAATCCAGATAACAAAATGTTGTTACGATTCACAAAATGCAGGACTCGATCATTGAATCCACTTACCTAGAGACAATATGTTAAGGAGGTCAAAGATCGATACAAGCTTACGTGCTTTTGATTAGCATGATAATCAAACGCAAAATTTTTCATATTATATTGGGTTTGTGAATATGACTCCGCCCTTTTTTTAAAAATAAAACACTTTTGCGTGTTTAGAAAATTATAGTGAAGTTTATTAAAATTTTGCTCCATCGGTAGCTAGAACCTTCGCGCATCTTTCCAGTAATTTACGTATTGCTTGCCTCTAGAAGTTCCGGTCTTTTGAGCTGATCCAATTATCAATCCAAATTTTGAAACTTTCGTATGAAGTGAACATTTCTCCTATTAGATCGGACTGCATTGTTCGGAATAATTGCTAATTCAAAGAATCTTTGTCTGGAAAATATGGAGGTTGGAATAGAACTTCCCAATTCTGTCCGTCTAAATATGTTTACACGACTTGTGCGGTATGCGGTTTGGCATTATCATGTTGAAGAATAAATTTACTGTGCCTATTCGTCCATTCTGGTCGTTTTTCTTATATGATTCACTACAAATGCACTAGTTGTTGTCGTTACACCGTCTCCATTAATAATTTGAGAAGGTTAGAGCAGCTCATAATGTACAACACCTCTCTGATCCCACCAAATGCAGAACATAACCTTAGCCCAGTGGATATTTTTCTTTGGCTGTGATGAGCTGGGATCACCTGGCTTTACCCACCCTCTTTGATGTTTACAATTCTCATAGTACAACCATTTTTCATCTCCTGTGACTATTCGATCCTAAAATGTTTTTCTTTGCTGCCTTTGGATTAGCATTCACAAATTGTTTTTCAACGTTCGATGTCTCCTTCTTTCAATTCATAAAAAACCCAGTTACCAACTTTTGAACTATTCTTATTGCTTTTAAATGCTTTGCAACAGTTGATCGTTCAACATTTAATGCTGTAGGAAATTCGGATTGACTTTTGAAATAATCGTCTGCCAATACTGCTTCCAATGCGGCATGTTCAATTTTTGAAGTGATTTTCCATGTTCTTTGTCCTCTGTGCTCACTGTTTCTTACACTTTGTATGGAGCATGCTCACCGTAAATCTCCACAAACAAACAACGAGTTTCCGCTGCAATTTTTTTGCACTAAAATAGTGTAATAACACTTCCCGCAAATGATGTTTACATTTCCAAGGAGGTAAAAACACTTCTTGCTTACACTTCAACCAAATATCCAGTAGTGCGTTTGACAGCTGACAGCTGAGTTCTATCGAATGCAAGTGCTACCATTTATTAGTATACGCAACCAATACTAAAAACGACATCTGTTAGGAAAAGGCGGAGTTATATTCACACACCCAATAAATCAATCAAAGCAAATTTCAATTAAACAGAAGCAACATAAAAAGATGACGGTTTCGAGATTAAGATATCTACGCTGTAGCCAATTGTACCGAAAAAATAAAGGAAACATTGCAAAAAGTTGTTTATCCGATTTTTTGGTGAGTTTTTTAAGGAAAGAATACACTACGTATTGGAATTTTTCCAACAAATCTAGCGTTGCAAATAACATTTTTTTGGTTTCTGCAAAAATAAACTCATCAACACGAACTATAAAAAAAATGTGTGTCCACGCAACTACTAACAAATTTTAATGAAAACTTTCTATGCAAATTTGAAATTCCAATCGTCATAATCAACACCATCAAAATTTCCAAAATTTAAATTTTCCACCTTTCTTTGCTCATCTTGCGCGTGGTTATTTTTTGCCAAAAAAAACTTCCAGCTTGTGTTGCCTCTCAAAAAGGAAATAAATTTCACCCTCTTAAATCCATCTTTGGCGTTTTTATCTACCAACTGATCTTTTCAAAACGATAATCTTCATGTGTGAGAATAAGAATTCATATATTAGAAAACATTCAGGTCACACGCAAAGCTTTCATTTTCCCTTTGCAAAAATATGTCCAAGCATTTAATTTGCATGATTTGAAAAATTGGTGAAAATGAAAGTTCGATTTGGCCATTTCAGATGAACGACAAGAAAAAGAATATTCGATTTGTACAAGGCCGAGATATTTAGCGATTTCCGCACGCTTAGGCAGATATAAAACCAATAAAAGTGAAATCGCTTCACCTTATTAGGTTTCTTTTGTCTGGCATTAGCATACATGTCTTGAGGATAATAAATTCCGTTTCCTGTAGTCTACCATTTTCACGATACAAATATCTGTGGCGAAAAGTCATCACGCATTGGATGTAGCTATTATGGCTGATGCGTGAACTGCTTTCCGTTGAAACAGTTTCCCAATTAAGGAATTGAATGGAATTCTTCCAGCACCCACAAGCTGGCTTTTAGCTGAGCACATCTGAACAAAAAGTGGCATCCGATTGCACCTGTATTGTGCTGGAAAATGGGTTCATTATGTCACGAGGTTGGGAAATGGAAAAGCGCATCATTTTCAGGTGAAAACATCAATGTGGATCATTGCATTCTTCTTGGCAAAGAAGAATAAAAAGAACGTGGGAAGCCTGGCGATGTCTTCTTAGGTGCACTTTGACGCGGCTAGATGTTTTAGCCATAATTTACAGCACGTTTGTACATAAAAGATTATAAGTTTCTTGCGTGTTTGCATCTTTGGATTCAAACATGTGAGAAAGAGTGCACCCGTTTTTATTAGTCCAGTTTTCATGCATGTCGACTACAATTAATCGTGCGAACTTGCTTGGTTGATGAATGCATTTTGTTCACTTTTGTTACCATCTAGAAAAGGTTGCAGTGCATTCAGACTATCTGAACATTTCACTCAACAGGAGACGACACGTACCTTCATCATTTCACCTCATCTAAGAAGTCGGTTTCATATCTTTGCCACAAGATGTTTGTATCTTCGGAATTCAATGTTTCTTTCTACCCACAATTCATTAAGCAAAATTCAAAGATACTTCTTGTCTTGTCACATCTTTTTAAACTATCTATAATCTTATGAACCATTAAATGAGCCATTCGCGATGAATTGCGTAAAGCTAGACTAAAAAATTAACAAACAGATACATCTCCAACCGCTCCTTTTGATTGATATGTGAAACGGAATTGAATAAGTCGTCGCTATTAAAACATCATGGGAATCGAGTTATTACAAATAAATTGAAAATGCTAGCAAATTGTGCGTTTTTATTGGACAATTTATATAGCATTGTGCTAGGATAGCTATTTTCATTTCAATCCAATTTGTTGCGATTTAGGCTCAATAATTGTTCGGACTCAAAGTAATCCAGAAGTAGTTTCGTTTAATCCATACGTTTTAATTATTTGAATTATAAACGTAATAAGTCCTAATAGAAATGAAAGGCACCCGAAGGTAAGGGGTATTGCAAATATTTGAAAGTTTCACAAAATGGGTGTTGGGAAACAATGCACCATTAAATGTTTGGACCGAAAAATATGTACCAGGGCCAATGATATAATTTTTTCCGTCTTCTTTCGCCGAAAATAAATGAGGGTTGTCTAAAACGATTTAAGTGCAATTAATTGATATGCTTGAAGGAGCAATTTGAGTGCATTATTGTCCATGGTAATGTTAATGATTGATCGTTAATAAGGGAAACTTAAAACGGTTGGGAAGTTGCTAGCTGTGAGGCAAATGTAATTTGATGGTTTTTTAAACAATTTGTTCAAGGCTGATGCTATTCAAAAAAACTATGATAACTCGAGATTTATTAATCTTTCTAATTTAAATTTGCAGACTTGCATAACATATTTGATGTATGATATTTTCAAAAATTGTCCACAGGTCATCAGAATGTGTTTTTGGATATTTATTTATATGGATAGCTGCTTCTTTCTATATAGTTTGTTAAGAACTTGATTCTCGTAACAAAATTCGATAAATTTAAATTCTAAACTCACCACCTTTGTATCACGACTTACTACTAATTGACATGATGGTTGTCATATTTTTTAAAGAAGCCTTAAATTGTACCTCATTAAAGTTCGTATGTTTTCTCAACTAATAATAATGAAATGAACTGTCTAACTGATATTTAACAAGGCTCACATTGTCAATATATATCAATTTTGTGATAGCTAGAGTAAAAGAAATTTATTCCAAAAGTATCGAATAAAGTCTATAAAAAATATTTTGAAAACTCTGCCTAGTGATATCCTGCATTCATTCACAAACTATCAGTTCGTTTACATTTTTTTTGGTACTACGAAGCGAATACAATTCTTCTAGTTTCAATGTATTTATTCACCAGCAAGACATAAGATATAATTATGAATTCTACACAAGTTAGAAAATCGCATAAGCTACATTCGAAGGTACATCGTCTTTTTTTTGGCTCATTCCCAGAATTTCATGTATTTTTTGAAACTATGACTGTTTCAATATTATGTAGGACTATTGTATTTTTTTCATTCACTATTTTGATAACAAACTAGTTACGCATAGTTTTTCAATATGCTTTTTTAGATAAAACTATTAAAACCTGTCAACCCACGTTGGGCGCCAACTGAAAAACCCCACTAAACATATCTATACAATCACTTTTTAAAACTTTTAAAGTATATTTGATACAAACGTTTGAAATCATCAATTTTCTATTTATTTTGAATACTTTTAGTTCAAAGTATAGCTCTGAGAAATTTGGTGGACTAAGATAAGTGCTGACTAATTAAAGTTTATTGAATAGGTTTTCAATGGCAAATGAAAAAAAATGTAAAATGTTTAAAGATTTAAGAATCTCTGAAAACTCCTGAAATCAAAGCATGCAAATTTCGAAATGCCGATTTGTTTACAGTGTTACCAAATAGTTCACCTGTACTTTAAATAATGCCATGACCTGAATTATAACTATTCAAATGCAACTTGAAGAATTGTTACAACAGATCGAAGATACAAGTAAGATTTTATCGGTATTGATGTTTATGCAATAAATGCAATTGTGATCGCGAAAAAAAATTAAAGAAGCCTTGAATGTGTCTTTTCATTGGTTTATCCAGCGCTCTATAAATTTATTGCTTTTCTTTTTGACACAAGAATAGTGGTAAATGTTTTACTACAAATCTCATTATATACTATCTATTACTGCACAACCAAGCCACAATAGACGGTCACCGTTTTACGTAACACTTGCTACATAGTTTTGTATTCACAAGCATTTTATTATCCAAATCCAATCTAATTTGTAACTTCTGCATTCAACTGAACGTCAATCGATTAGTTTCAATTACGAAAACCGTTCACCAAACTCACTTACGATGCAACGCGCAGGCCACATACTCTTAAGTTTCTTTCGGTATTATCTTCGCACCGTGAAGAATCTATCGGCATTTTGAGTGATCTAAAGGTTAACCACGAACAGAGCAATCATGTGTACTGTGAACTGTTCAACCCGCTAAGGAAGTGCACAATCTTAATCTTGCGTTTGCCTTGTCTACTGTGCGGCTACGTACCGATAGATACTTTACCAATCGCGAGCATCACATAAATCATTACAGGTGCGAATATTCTATAAAAAGATTTCACTTGTTGGTGTTCACACACTGGAACTTTCGCACGTTGTCGGGTTGTAGGTCAAATAACGAAAGTAAAACCTCAAAAACCAACCTAACGGATGCAAACCTGATGGTTTCTTGGGATCTCTTTTGAGGTGCACCAACCTAATCACAGGCTGCTCTTCAGGCTGGATAAATCTGTAGCGAATTATTCTACTGCGAGATATATAGCTAATTTGTGCTTAGTCTAGCGGTTGACTTGGAATTCTGCGCACGATGTTCGCTGCAAGGCGAAATATTGAAGAAAGTTGAATTATTTATGAGAGACTTCTTTTTCAAATCAAGATTGTTTGCGCAGACCACAACAAGCGATGGATGTTGTTTGAGTGGCATCCGTACTGTTTTGCTAGAAACTTTCTGTAAAATGTGATATGTTTGCTTCTAGATTGCACGCATATCAGGCAATAATGAATGACCTGCAGAAATCAGACTGAGTTAGCACTAAAGTTTTCCAATTTTTTTGGTTGCCCTGCCTTAGGCCATATAAAATGGTCAAATATAAATTTCAATTGAATTTGATGAAGTGAAAATTTCCTATCTCTGTTTGCGTTGAGCTGCTTGTAACTATTAATTTAAGATCGTTTGGGTGTTTCACTTTTTCCTCAAGTAATCACGGTTGCCATTGCACGAAAGATTTTAAACGTAGAAGACAAATATGAAGTGTTTTCAAAACATATCTCATTAAATTTGTATACTCAAGGAAACAAGTTGTTTTCGTGTATTAGATCCATTGGAATAAACGTGATAAATTTTTTAAATACGGTTTCAACAACTTAAAGAAGTACTGTCAATTTTTCATACAAATACAAGTCTTCAAATGAGAGAAAGGTGAGCACAACCAGAAAGAAGGACGTTAAAACACAGAAAAATAATCAAGAAAATCAAAATAAACAAAAATATTCAATGTTTTAACAAATGTCTGTAAGCTATATATTTCCCGCTAATACTTTATTCAAGAAAAAATTAAACATAAATTCTATCGATTTTAATTAAAGTCAATGCATGGTTATATGAACTGTTTCTAAAATTATTTCGACATGATATATTTGAAGCAATGAATATACTGAGCTGTTTTTGCTTCCAATTATTTCTGCATTTAACGAAAACAACAACAATGAATAATATTAATAATTAAATACAAAGGGCAATCCAAAACTGTCCAAGTTATTACTCTCTCAATAACATACGTTTCAGATTTTCAACAATTCGACACAAAATTACGAACAAACAAAGGGCATGTATTTACTAATATTATGCAATTCAACCTTGCACAATTTATAACCTTGTCACATTACCTAAATTAAACACAGATTAAATTTTCTTATTCTATTGTTAAGTAAGTCCAAAAGTTTCGTTGATAGGAAATGGAAAATTACAGACTGTTGAGCTGGTTGATGAGAAATTTCAGTGTATCATACTACAATAGTCAATTAAATTTCACACAATTAACACCATAACATCAACGCTGTTTTTATGTACCTTCAAGAGGCATTGGCACTGTAAACTGTTTATTTACCATTGAATTCGGTACAAGAGCCACAAAATCAAACATCACTGAAATGCCAATGGCAAGAAGTGGTTGAGACAATAGTTTTGAATGACAAAAAAAAAATATAATTCATGAATAATTGGATTTGAAACTATGAAAATTTTCTTGAGTGCTTTTTCTACTCAAATGTTATTGCTGAGTCGTTATATAGTACATAAAGTTATTCAAAAAAAGTTTTCGATATGAATGCTTTTATTTTGCCTCATTGACATGAGAAGTATTGAATTTATCAACCATTGCATTTGCTTTTACAGGCATACACTCAATCTTATTTCGGCAATGCATATTTGTCCTTGAATTTGAGGTCAATAAATATTCAAATTAAAAAATAGAACAAGTGCAAAGCATATATTGCTTAATATATACTTGTAAGGAACAAAAGCTTGCTTTTCCGGAAGTTACAACATCTTGATGATTTATGCCATTTATACATTACACACAAATTGAAGATAAATCACCGTTAAGTAAGTTTAAAGGAAATAGCTCAATTGCCATAAGCTAATCACCGAATATAAGTGGTGATTGTTAATAGTGATAACTAATTGAAAACTGAACCATCTTTGAAATGATAAAAACGAGGCTTTAAATATTTAATTTACCAATAAATACGCTTTTAATCGGAAAAGTTTAGTCGGTTTCAATTTTAAAAGAGGAAATATTAAAACCAATTTGTTACACACGAAACATGCCATTGTGAAATCTATCACAAAACTTGCGCCCAACGTGGGCTAGTCATCATATTAATTTTAAAATACGCATGTATTAAAGTCTTAGTTCATTATTAAATCGTATTCAATTAACAAAACAACATTAAAATCTATCATTAATGAAGTGTGTTCTATTGTTTGAGTGTTAATAACTTCAACCGTAATGAAAATTCGATTGTTGAAATACGACATGAGGGTATTTATTTAATTTGCGGCTGACTTTCATATTTTATTTTATCCAAATTTCGTTCCCAACCATACTACTTCCGTTAATATAACCAGGTGAGTAAAATTTCTCTGCTTTTTGTAATAAATGAAATGAAATGAATTTAATAAACAAAAGCCTTCTCTATTATTTATTGTGAAATGTTTCAAAATCAGTTGACCTACTTACAGAACACAATTTCATCAACTTTGCTAGCTCTTATTCTACCAATTGCAAATGCCAAATGAACACCAATTAAATCATCACCTTTTGTCTATAATCTGCATTCAGTTTAAATTATTAATAAAATGAAATATACGTCAATAACAAAAACATTATGAAAATAACCACAGGCGTATCCTCTCGAAATGATATTATTTAAATAGTTCAACAACTAGTTGTCTCAAGGTCTATCTACATATATTTAAAATAACCACTAAATTAATTCCATTCACTATCATTATTAAGTAATTTGAATGCTATCAATACAATTCAGTTCAAGTGTTTATCATCACAATTAACTCAATTAGTAGACATTGAAATGGTAGCGGAAAAAATTATGATGCTTTTAAAATTCAACCTTAATTTTTGTGCATTTTGAAAGTTTTATTTAGTTACAACTGTGTATTATTACATCCTATCAATATTATGTTTGGCACATAGCACAAGAACAGCGTGTTTTGAAGCAATCTTTTTCAAATAAATGCTGTTTCCTTGATTCAACATCAAGGAAACAGCATCGAAAATTATAATTTGATAAGTAACAATTAGGTGCCATATTTTTGTGATTCAAATTACATCATTTGAATGTATAATACATTGAAGTTCAATTTGGAAAAAGGAGTTTTTTTCCACAAAATTTGGAGAGAATATTTTCCAAGTTTTTATTGGAAATTATAATAATTTTCACAAGAAATATTCTTAAAACTGTGTACATATTTAACCAGTACAATATTCATACTGTCTTTTAAAAAACATTGGCATATTTTTTCGCTTCGAAATCATAGAAGTATACTACCTAGTAACATAATTTTTTCCAGCCATATCTAATAAATATTCAATTTAGCAATAGAACACTAGTGAACCGGGTCATCAAAAAAATTATATATTCATATTTGCAAATACTTTTGTTCAAAATTTATAGACAAATAACTCCTGGTTTTTAAATATTCACAAATCATATATTTTAAGAAAATTTAATTTAGAATATGGGAACTAATAAAATAAATTATCCAAATTTATTTGAATACAAAAAAATAGTGTTTTGCAGCATGAGATCTACATGTATATTAATTGAAAAATATATTAATCAATATATTCATCCTGAATACATACGAAATGAGAGAAGACAATGATGGCAAATTTATTTTTAGGATTTGACCACAAATTTCAAAAGTGAAACCTTTTCTATCGAATATTTTCAACGCGGGTATGTACTGCGCAGCAGGATTAAATTTCATTTTTAATTATGTTAATTAATTAGTAATATTGATTTCAATAGAAAAAAGTATGATTTATTAACTTTATAAAATTGTTGTGGATAAAGGAATGAGACATAAAATTAATACGAGACATTTATCAATCACAAGGATATTTCACTCCATATTAAGAATGAATTCTGAATATTTGCTAAACTAGAAAGATCTATGTGATATTAATAAAGCTCCAAAAATAAAGATCTAAACAATTATTAAAAACAGTTACGAAAAAATAACAGATCATGGTGAAGATTATTACGAACTAGTTAATGTAAAGGTAGAAAACAGCTGGTGAGGATCAGTTGCTATGCACTGCATATTATCATCAAATGGTCCAGTATCATGGACCGTTTAAAATTATTTATATTAAGATGGTTTCAAATTTGGATCGCGCATAAACGTAAATGTCCCTGTTTATAACAAAAGCCTGAATGAAATTGCTATCGAAGGTTAAAAAATATTTAAAAGCAAGATATCACCTCGAAATGATGTTAAGATGAAATATTTTGTCTAAGTTGAACATTTGAAGAAAATAATATCTGATTTTTATTGCAAACGGAGCGAATTGTAAGATTCATCAAGAATATCATTTAATTTTTGCTTTTTTACCTTTGTAACTTCACGAAAACTTTGTTTACACTACAATAAATATTTGCAACTTCTGTATATTTTATTTTCAAATTTAAAATCCTAAAAAAATCTTTCATGTATACGAGTATACTTTTACTTCAAATTTTAATTTATGCTTATTGCGTTTTTGTATTTAACATTGATTTTGCGTTGTCCATTTGAATCCATCGCTGTTTTCCTCTACTATGATTCTTGATTAATTTACCACTTCAGCGTCTCAGACTACAAGAAAAAGAAACGATCTAGGTCCAGATTAAGGAAAGATCATCATTCAAAGCGGATGAAAAATAAAGAGATATTAAATTGGAAGACAAACTTATAAAGACCGTAAAATTATTACAAACAACACCGCACAATTATTTCAGAAATTAGCTCGAAAATGTAAGTACTAAAGAAAAGATTTACGATCCTAGAAAGAGTGTTAAGCGTTTCCCAACTGTCCTAAATGAAAAAACTCGTTTTCCAAGAGAAGCTGTACCGAAGTCTAACTCCGCTCTCCTTCTGAGAACTGTCACAAGCCAGTATAAATAAGGAGGGATTCTGACCGATCCTCAGAATAACATCCTTGCAACAGGATGCTAAGGCACAGGCGTGACAAACAAATAGGGTAACATACTGTTAAACTGGTGATAAATCCTAAAAGGGCGATCAATCCCGAACTTTGCAATGGGGTTCAATTGAAGAGGTAGTGCTTGTTCTTCCTCGAAACCTTACCAGGGGTATACTGGTACCAAGGGATCCGGGGCCCAGGGACCTAGTCCCTGCCGGTGTCGGTGAGGAGCCTGTGGAGGCTGAAACTTGGGGTCTGTGGTTGTACACCCATTAGCGGGTGCTTTCATTGTTAATATAGCTTGGAACCGATTAACACGGTAATCGGATCCTTCTGTATTGTGGTGCATTGGCGTGCTGTTACGTTTACGACAGGGGTGCCGTTACCCAAAAAGCGGCATGGATGATTGATTGGTCCAAAACCTAACCAAGGATTATGAAGAAGAACCATGCAAGCTTTAGATTGAATCTGGAACCTATATTCGGAGAAGCACTACCCATACTAGTTATGGTCTATTGACTAGTACGTTTATAGTTATAGTTATATCCCGGACTTGAGCCGTTAGTGTCTTAATAGTTAATTCTGAGGAAGCCACTCAAAATTTTCACTTAAATCTGTACTGAAGTCTGCCACCACGAAAGAATGGAATATTTGGATTCACCTTGAGTAAAAAATTGTTGTACAAAAAATCGCATTTCAGCTTTATAATTGAGTTACAGAAGGATTTCCCGGACGAAGTATTTTAACGATGAAGAACTTTTTATCTATTTTCACCACTTTCGGTTCAAAAAAAATCAAAAAAATTGTTCTTCCTTACACTGTAGGCTCTACAGCTTACTAAAGAGGTGTGGATATTGCAGCGATTGAAAGTACTGGTGATTGGATTTGGATTAAATTATATAACCTTTAATTATAAATTCGTGTGTGAAACACAAAACTAAGTACAGCACTACATTTTAGATTAAAATATAAGCTTTATATGTATATTAATTGGTATAGATTATGTAAAAAAGAATAAAATACTCTAAGTGGATTAGTTGAAAACCAAAATTAAAATCGCGTTTCGAACATTTCCTGTATAATCGTCTAGCAACAGTCTACACTGCCACACGCAACATTTCTGTTCGATAAAAATCGTTCACTCATACAAAAATCAATCTGCAGAAACTCAATTCATTTTCGATTTCTGTAAAATGTTTTTTCAACCAATTTTTACTACCGTTTATACTAAACACGCGTAAAATGCTTTCATAATTTCCAATATGTTCGTGCAGAAGTGCAACCAACCGCGCGCATCTTCACATCATTAGCGAAATATGTAATACCTACATCGTAAGACGGAAATCAAACCAAAAATTATTGAGAAAAACAATTTTTGTAACCAACCAATCAAACGCACAATAAAGTAAACTGAAATTTTCCGACCAACAACATGGTCAGTTTTACACATTCAACTCGAATTAAAAATCGCTGTGAGTTGCAACAAGTGGAAAAGATAATAATCGAACAACATCATCAACCATTCGCACTCATATGTGTACGCAAAAGAATGTCGGAAAAAAACACAAGCAACAATAACTGTTTTACACAAGTATCTATCTAATGAAAAGTTGTATTCTAAGAGGTGCGAGATGCAATAATGCTTTCTTACCAATCACCATCTGTTCGATCATTAATAACGGATTGATCGACCGGAAAATGGTGATTAGCTAGATGAAGAGTTTATCGAAAAGCTAGCGAATATGTGGAACTGAAAACTGAATTATGCTCCAGCTATTGAACTTTATCTATTGATTGTGGCCGCATCAATGCACACACATTTGAACTGGAAGATTAGGAATAAGAACTGCTTCTTATGGTTCACATGTGAGCATCTTTTCAATTCTATTCGCATATAAATATTATTTATTGTATAAAATATAAGAATATCTGATACATTTTTGACCATTGATGTTGAACTCAAAATTACCCATTGAATCTGTTCTCATGTTGTTGGAAGCTTGTGTAGATATCTCAACACTCTTGATGCCCAGATAGAAGATCGGAGAGGGTTTCGTAATCGTTTTATGTCATTCTGAAAAACAAGCCTTTCTATTCCCATTTTTCAAGCATCCTCAATTATTGTTTTTATATAATACGTCAATAAACACAAAACATCACTTAAACACCAAACGACGTACAGTCAAAATGTTTCGCATTTAATCAGCTCACTTTTCCCCAAACATTAAATCTTCACTCATAATTTTTATACCACGTAATTCTCGCGGTTAAAGTAATAACAACAAAGCCAAAAGATCTATTGATTGAAGATATTTATCATAAGCTTGCAATCCCTTTCAACGGCAAACCTCTCTACAAATTAACAGGCTGACTAAAAATAAAACTTGCTTAGATTATCTATCGGTTTCTACTGAATCCATTGCAACCACATCCGAAAATGCGGATTGCATCACAAAAACACGCGAGTATCTTCAAATCAAACATACTTTTTATTTGCTATTAATCTGCAAAGTGTTATCTTTGATAATCGCTCCCCTTGTTCAAATTATGATGCAACCCGAACACCATCAATGTATTAAATACGATTTCATTGTAAATTTTTCATTCAACAAAGAGTTAAATTACAAATCGGAACGAAATCCATTAGTGTATCTTTTTTTGGGGCAGTTTCGCACTCGTATCTAAGCAACCGAACAAACTAACTGACCGAATAAACCAACTGACCTATGAACTATTGTTCAGTCTAAATGGCCAATCATTTTTGAACAATGTCTACTTCGAATGGATGAAATTAAGCAACAATTGCAAGCCACCGCATTTTGGTAATCTTTTCTTATAGATATTGTGGCAGGCGACATATTGTTTGCTAGCAAACATTTCTCTTTGAACACTGAATAAAATTTGAAAAAATAAGAATCAAATCGATGACAATAAATTATAAAAAATATTTGAAATTCACCAAAAATTCGGAACAAAATAAAATGTCATTTTACGTTAGATGCAATTTATTCATTTCACATTTTTAGAGATAGTATCCATTGGTGTCCGCGTCTATTTGAAATGTAAGATGCAATCTATTTCACATCAACGATTTGTTAAACTCAATTGATCAACATGCCCTCAATGCTCTTCCTTATATATTTTCATGTAAGATTTATTGACTTGCTTATCATTTGATTTATAGTAACATTTCGTGGACACGATTTCATTTATGCATATTTGATTTTAACGAAATAAATTTGCAAATATTTTATCTTCGTAGATTGTGTTAAGACTTTTGAAAAATTTAGTTCGGATAAGGTGAAATTGTTGACACACTTTAATTTTAAATGCTGAATTCAGGTGAAAAATATTAGAAATAAAACATTTCAGCTTTCCTAAAAATGAATATATGCAGAAGTTACTTCGATTTGGCCAAGGCGATTTTTAAATGGCAAATAATTTTGCGTAAATTTTAAGATGCATATTTGAATTAATCAAGATTTCAATGGTTTTATGGGAACATCTTTTAGACGAAATAAAAAGGATTTTTATGGAAAAAAGCGCAATTATTAAGCCCATGAAGTGTTGAAAAGTATGTCAACGTTGAAGTAAATGAATAACCCTCCCAATTATGTTTGTTTTTTTGGACGGCGCTTAGAATTTTACTGAAGGATATGTTGATTTCAATTTCGTATTTGATCTCAACTGACATACTAACTCGGCGATAAGTGTTCTTCTCTAGTCTTTTTTTTGGAAAAGTCGATTTTCCAAAAACACTGATTTTGCGTTCAGTACACATTCAGAAACAGAGTACAATAGTATATTCAAGTCTGCGTGCTCTAAAAATGTATTTACAGCAAATATTCTGAGAAAGGTGCAACGGGGCACACACACAAAAAATTATTTTAAACGCGTTTTTCTCAAAACAATGTTTTTTGACCTGGTTGACACGATTTTACAAAAACTATTTAACCGATTAAGCTGAAACATTGAGGGGTTATTCATCACATATATGGAATCATGAATATCCGTTATCATTTCACCACCTTTTTAAACAACACAACCTCAAAAAAATAGGTCAAAAAATCGAAAAAGCCGCCATTTTGTTACTCTTCACTTAAAGTTCTTGATTTTAGTACGGGCTATAGCGACTTACTTATACTTAAATATGCATTTTGAATTTTCGATTTCAAAGGTTCCTGAGTCGAGAAATCATGTCAACCAGGAAAAAAGCAGGCTTTGTTGTGGCAGCCATATCTGGGCCATATTAGATTTTAAAAATTCAGAAAAGATTTTTTTTACACTTTAATATGTATTTTTGCATTTGTGCAAAAATAATAAAATTTACTGTAAAAACAATTCTTGAAAATATGTGCAAAAGACTAGAGATGCCCCATTAAGCTAAAAAGTTCACAATTACCTTTTTGCTAGATTATTCGACGCGAAAACGTTCATAAGTTAAGGACGGACAATAAAAGGCTCAGAGTTTTACAGAGGAAAGTTTAGCATGATCAATATAGCCCAGAATTTTCTTATGCAGCGAGATTTCTAAAAATTCTACACCCCATATTATTTAATCTCGTAAGAGGGCAATTGCGGCAAAACCGTTAAATATGGAAGAAGTTGCTACACAAACTACCGCTGAGGCACTAATCCATAGTAGGGTGTGTGCTAATGCTTAACATTTATATATCAATTCAATATATCTGTGGACCTTCGTCTACAGTCCTTCCTTGTATCGCTGCCTCTTAAATCATAACTAACCACCAATATTTGCACATATTTATTGTTATCACGTGTTTCTTTTTGCTTATAACGGTTACTAAAGGTTCAAGTTTCCCCCACCAGTGTTTTATCCATCCATTCTTAGGGGTTCTCAATACTAATGATTCTACAAACTTTTTAAAAACTATCAGCAAAAGTCCTTTACCTCAAAGTATTCAATGCAAATTTACTAAGAATATACAAGAATGCATGAAATCCTAATAGACCCAAAAATAAAATACTCACTTAATAGTCTACTTTCACTATGGGTCAGAAAAAATTTACATACGTTTCTGCTCTTAGCGAGTATGTTGTTGACACCATACCTATTGTATTTTATTAATAGGCAACAGTGTAATTTTGGAATGCCCATTTTGACCAGGACATCAAAATTGTGCTTGAAAATTTCAATTTTGAAATTAGAACACTAACTAAAAAATAGTAACACTCAATTAAAGAAACCTAGCAATTTTTTTAAATAAAGTGCACATTATTTCGATATTGGCAATAGTGAGACGCTTGACATTTTAGAAGATGCACAAGGAAAACATCTATCAAACCATTCGTGAAATAAAATCACAAACAATCGATAATTTACTGGAAAATTGGGTCAAGAGAATGGGGCTACTACTGAGCCAGCCTTGGCAACTGTTTGACTGATTTTATTTTCATAGAGGATAAACTGAACTGAATACAAAATGGATATCCTTCAAGAATCATCGAAATTATTAATCACGTATTTATTTCATTTTCTGTTAATTGTGTGAATTTGATTGTAGGAGCTTTGAAATGTTAGGATGGTGACAAAAAGCAACATATTTCGGAAGTCAATTTGAATCTTTTCTTGAGACTCGAATTCCATAGTTCCTTAGTACCGTTTTGAATCGTCTTAAACTATTGAGGCAAAAAAGAAATCTAATAAACTGCTTACACTAGAACAAATATTTTATAGAAACAAAGTGCTTTTGTAGTTTTAATTCAGATAAAATGTACAGCTGTTAATATGCTACTTTTGCAGCAGCATTTTATCCATTTTTTCGATATGAAACCTTCAAATGATTTACACTTCAACAACCTTCAATCAAAAATTAATTCTTCGAAACGAGGCACACTTATTAAAGCATTTATTAATCTATTAAACATTTAATTTGGAATATAAAAATTCAAAGTATGTCGGAATAGAGTGATTTGAACGTAATCTTTAAACTTGTTATTTCAGCTTTGCCAACACTCCTGATATTTATCGATCTGTCCAACAATCGAAGGGTATACCCCAACCGAAAAACCGCATGCAAAAATTTTCGAAAGGTAAGATGTCACCACACTAACATCCACGAATTTAACCAGAAGACACGTAGAAACCGCATCATTAAAATAATCAGCACCAGTTTATTTCTTAAAAAACTTGTTAGCCTTGCCATAGAATATGTACGAACAACTACTTGGGTTTCCATTTGATCGACTCGGACCGTTTTATACATCGTTCGTTCGACTCATTGAAATATTCTATACTAATTTTTCCAAATCCTACCTTCATTGCTGTCCAACAACAAGTAAATAATCCAAATCCGAAGAACGCATCTAATCATTTTGGTTATCCTCAGATCCATTTTGATGAGATTTCAAACAGCAACTGCTTTTCCTTCCATTTGATATTAATTTGTTTGCACTTTAGCTTCGTTGCACTGGACTGACTATCTGTTAAGCACAAATGTGAGTTATCCTTAATTTACGATTTCGTCACGCATCACGTCACACCTCATTTTCAAATGGAACGTCCTACAACTCATCACCGAACCAGGAAATATTTTAAGTATCCACACTTTATGAATATTAGATGCATTTACTGCTGTGCTAAGTATGTTTTCTTGGCTAGGCGCCACACGAACCAGCCGTGAATGTTTAGACAAAACGCAATAGAAACGAGGGAATCCGCGAAATCAGGAAACGAATAATCCAATAGCCAATAACGATTAACCAAATATCGAAGACCGAAGGCACTACTAGGAAATATTCTAGTTAATAAGCAAATTAACGTTATTATGAAGATATCGGTAGCAGAACAGATACATCGGTAGCTAGGTATGATACTTGAACTCCTCACTTCCTTTTCGACGAAAACCGAACTCTCTGGTTACTCTCACTGCGATCAATTACTTGGCGCATTCAATCCGAACATTATCGCGTGCACTATCGGCGTTCAAACGCCATTTTTACGCTCCACATGTAAACGAAGAACGCCCGGACACATCAAAGTTAGAGAGTAATTTCAAGAAAACCATGGACTGTCCGTTAGTATCTAATTTCCGCGACGTAAAGGTTGATGCAAGATCAACTAATGCTAGTCTGGAGGAAACTCACAAATCGACGAGTCTACGTCTAGCGCGATATACAGGTGAGTTACTACTAACTGTGTCTTGGAAAGATGCAAGCGTCCGGTCTGAAGACCGGCTACCAAACCAAAACAGGTGGAAGCAGCATTCGGTGAGACTAGCCTAACTGGAAAGATTGCAGAAGAGCTGCAGTACAGACGAGTTTGATGGAGCCTATGCTTGCCAATTTATCTATTATCAGGAGAGCTTGAAGGCTTGAGTTATCTACGAAGGTTTTCGTCGACTTTCAACTGTTCTTCAACAGAAGAAGATGCATCGCTGGATGTTAGCTCACGTGCTCACGTGGTAATCAACGGGGTAGTTGTACCATCCACAATAGATGAGCTTGATCCACAACTGTATACAGCAAGCAGGGCTATTTAGTTGAAAGGGCAACATTTTTGCATTGCTTATGCAGTTTTATGTGACATTGAGCATTGTTTAGTAGAGTTTACAAGGATCTACTATTTTTAAATTTGCTAACAAATGAATCAAATCCCAAATTTAAAAAATTTAAATAAAATTTTAAAGTCTCCTGGAAAACATATAATTCATAAAAATAGACATTAAAAATGGAAATTAATTAGTTAATGCAATTTTCAACAAGTTTCTTGATATAATGCTGCTTTTAATATTCTAGAGATTATAGATAATGTCTATAAACAGAGTTGTAGGATCTGGGACTGCAAAAATCCACAGGTAGTCGTAGCCAATTTCAAAAGGATAACTGTTTGGTTTGAGTTTGGGCGTGATAGCACAATCTTTAACAAAAAACTAGGAATCGCACCACTTAAAGGAAACATATATTGAGTTTAAACAAGGAATCATATGCGAGGCAAAAGATATTTATTTCCCATACAAAAAGGAGACGTCATAACATTCGTCAGATATTTCACCTGAAACACAAACGAAGACAAAATTTCGACGCCGAATGGACGATCCCTTTTTGCATATTATTTTATGATCATCTAAGATATGATGATTATGATCATAAAATATTTTGCAAAAAGAGAAAATACCCGTGAAAATATACAAAATGAGAAAATACCCGAGATTCCGGAAAGACAACCTTTGGCGGCCATCAGCCAAAGGACAAGAATTTCGACAAAGACGACAGACTAGTGACGAATTGAACGGTGAACGTTTCAGCACCACGTATACGTGTATTGGCTTTATTTTATATTTATGCATTTTGAATAAATAAATTATTGTTAATGAAGGTTTTTTTGGTCATAAATTTTTTGGTGAAAATACATTCACAATTATATTTTTGTTCCTGAATATTTGGGAAGTAAGAATGACGAACAAAAAGAACTTTTTCATCAAGATTTGAAGTGAATTGAAGATAGATAGGTATCATACTTAGCCATACAACAAATATCACTCCTAACTAATAGAAATGTCATCAAATCCTGGATTATTTGCTCAGAGCATCCTTACTTACGGAATACTGATTGTGTCCCACAATATTCTCTTATCGATTCGCCGGTTTTGTTTAAATGTTGCGTAAATTTATGATCAAATTAAACTCATCAAGTACACAGGATGTGTGAAAAAAAATATAACATTCTGTTTGTGCAAAATGTTGAATTAAAATATGTACAATTATTTAGAAGTCAAAAAACTAAAACAAAATTACTTGGTTTTGTGGAAAAAAGTGCAAACGAGAATCGTGGATGCAGACATGCCAAAAACACTGAAAATTTATTCAGAATAAATTTATTTAGGCTCGTATTCTCTCAGAACGGAACTCTTAAATAGCTATTGAACATAAATTTTCCATTATGCGTAGGATTTTACTCTATAAAGTCGTAGCAAATAATCATTATTTTGAAAGTATGATTTTAAAATTATGATAAATTTTTAAAATTTAGTCACACCATAAGAAAACGATTGGTGTTATTGTCCTGAACGGTGCATTAACAGAAGCTGTTAAATGATGTCTTTGTGAATGTGTCCTTTTCCGAAAATTTCACATGATCGACTATAAATTTTAAAAATAAACACATATTGAGTCCAAGAATCTTAATTTCAGCACAAAAACTATTAATTTTGCGTCATAGCTAAAAATCTTCAAACCTGGATTTCAAATGTTGGTATCAGAAATACAACGGAGAACAAGATGGGCTTAAAGATAACATATTTTTGTATATTATATTTATTTTTACATTTTTATCTACAAAATTCATAAAAATCTTTTCATGATTATTATCTTCAACCCCTCAAAATAATTTCATGAAAAACATTTAATATATCAAATAAAACTTATATCTGGGGATCTTCTATTGTGATACAAAAAATTAGTTTGATGATTCTTAGGAGTGTTGTTTTCTTGAGTCATCAGGTAAGCCTTCACAGGCTTTCAAGTACAGAACCTCCAAAATATTGTTAGTGAAGTTTTTTACACTTGTTGAAAAACGAAAATCAAACTATGTTTCGTTTTATCTTATTATCAAAACTTTCTATTCATGGTTATTAAAATTAAAATAAACTTGTTCCTCGTACTAATTTGGCTGCTAATAAATTTTCAATTACTGATTGTTTTCAAAATCTCTTCAAGTCATGACTGTGAGCACAAGAAGGTCAAGTGGCAAAATGGGAATTTGCCCGAGATTAAATAGACGATAGATACAAATAGTCGAAAAAGAACAAAATCATGAAATGTGCCTACAAAGGAAACAAAACTGACAATAAGTATATTTACATACTTGTTATGTATGTTGGCTAGTTACAAATTGAGATAATGGTCAGATAATCTTACTGAAGTGATTCCAAAGCGGGGAAAGTACTAACAAAAGCCTTTCTGCATTTATTTTTGGCAAGATTTTTCCATGTATCTTAACTCAAAGCTTCTTTGAAGAATATGATGAATACCATTATTCAAAAAGAAAGCAAACGACCGTTTATTTCAGCGCAATCGAAATGAATTTGGTATATCTTAAGTGCCTATTCTCTTGAAATCGATACTCCATATTTAACGTTTTGCAAATAGTTTTGGAATTTGATTTTCGTTTTCATCAGTAAGTTACAAAATTCTTTTTATTGGCTGAGCCATAAACAGTCGACATTGATTCATTGGTGCCTTACATTTCGCAGTGAATTTCACTAGCCAAAACCAAATTATAGCAGGATTTTACTAATGCAAATGAAGCGTCGTTCTAAAGGTCACCGGATATTTTCTCTTGAAATGGTGTATTAAAAACCTCCTAAACTAAATGCTAATCCAAGGCAGCTTTGAATTTAAAAGAAATGTGTCACCGTGTGCTTCTGCTTTACTATCCAACCCATAGAACGTTTTCCAAATGCATCTATAATAAATGCAAATTTAATGGGTATGCTCAAAATCTTAAATCTGGTTGTCGTCGAGAAAGTTCGATTATTGGTTGAAATGAAGATGTCTCGCTGCATAGAAGTGATTAACTCGTTTTTGTTGAATTTAAGATAAAAGATGCATTTTTATAATTTTCATATATGAAGGTAGATTGAGCACAAGAAATCAAATGGAATCAGAAGTTAGAAAGTAATGCTATCAATTTTGTTCTTTGAATTCAGGTGGCCTAATTGACAATTTTTGAAAATATTGGGTGGAAAATTAATTTATAATCTAATTCTAGTCGTAATCTAAGTATCATGCATTACAACTAAATTAGTCTTCAGTTTTCAATGTTGATAATATTCATCCGGAATATTATTGAATTTCCCATTTCATCTAATTGGTTTCATAATTTTTGCCAACTGTCCGACATAAATTAATAATAGTCAAGTCTGGCCATTATTATATCTGCCTGATTGTATATCTGATATTGCTGCATTTTCAAGAAGGATTAAGTTCATCTTTTTCAATCCCTGAAATGCCAGTTTCCCATTTTTCATGTTTTTTATAAATGAATAGCGAATTTTCATGAAACTATTCTTAGGGATATTTATTTCATGCGTTCTATGTTTTCCAAACTATTTTTGAATCTTTTCCAAAAAGATCATCTCATAGTATGCTTTGAATCGAAATCTCATTCGATTTTAAAGAGCGTCTTCACGGAGATATTTTTATATAAATCATTTGATAGAATTTCCATTCAAAAATTGTTGAACAAAAATTTATTTAATTATAAATTAGAATACTATTTATTAAAGCCGTTTGCGCTTCAAGTAAAGAGTATATGTAGAATAATATTTTATTATGAAAAAAATTTACATTCGTTGACTTTTCGTAGCAATAGCATCATCAATATTCAAAAATATATTTACTTGGGGACTTTCACCAAAAACAACGCCCACTCTTCCCCCTGAAAAACACATGCAAAAATAAGTAATAAAATAAAATTGAGTCAGAGCTTACAGTGATCTGTTATTGTGAATTTAAATTGTGCTTTTTTCACCAATAATTTCTGCTCAATTTATGCGAAATCAGTTAAATCTAATTCAAAACAAAAATTATCATAAAATTCTTATAGTGTTGAGATAATGTACTGTGAATCAAACTACGTACAATCAATTCCAAAAAAAATTAAAATCATTATTTTGATGATTTGTCCATATTTTGTGGCGGATGTATGTTTTGACTAAAGAAAAAATGATTCTCAAATAATATAAATATCGATCTGGAATTTCAATTTTTTTTAAGCATATACCTATCGTAATATGGAAGAAGAAAATCTAAAAAAAATTACAGTACAGTGGCACCTTAAGTTACTAATACACTTTAGAAACCAAAAATACCATTTTTCACAAAAAAAATCTCACTTACTTTATCAAATATTAACATGAATCTTTTTTTATAATATTATTTCATATTTAAAAAATACAAAAACCATGTTTTTTGTTTTATTTTTTTTTCGCCTTTTATAGAGCGCGCTGAAATTACGTTCCAAATTCAAGTTTTTTTTTGTCAAGTTTTTGGTCACATAGTGAGAGCCTAACAAATACAACGCACCAAAGTTTTTTAAAATCGGTTTAGTAGATCCGGAGATTATCTGTCCGGCGTTTTAAAAGACATTGTTTCGAGAAAAACGTGTTTAAAGTTTTTTTCCATTTTGTTTATAAATATTTTTTGAAAAATCGATTTTAAACATTAATCTTCGGTCAATCTTCTATCCTTGGACCAATTTGAAGTTATATGAAGTCGAAAAATACAAAAATTTATGAAGTGTATTAGGATCTTAAACGTGCATTTCTCTTCACTTTGTTGGAATATTTATCGACACGCTTTTGTGTAAAATTCACTATAAAAAAATTGTGTTTATAATTTTTATGAACAATATTCTAATACATCGAAGACATTTTTTTGCTATCAAAGATTTTAATTATCTTAAAAATTTGTTTTGAGGTTAAACGGAACATATATAATTGCTTCCAATTTTTATTATTGACGATTTTTCAGCAAACGTTCGCATGCATTCTTATCATCAAAAATGGTTCTTTTATTTTATATTTGTTCACAATAATTATCAGCATTCGATTAAAATGAAGAAAAAAATATCCATAGATACTCTTGACTATCTACTGCTTATCTGTTAGTCATCGATAATTCGTAGTGTTTGCACAAATTTTCGCATAAGTATAATGTTTTCACTTTCTTTAGCATTAAAACAGAAGCAAAACAAAGCTTATATCAGGGGTTGGATGAAACAAACGAAATAAATGCTCGAACATTGCTTAAAAAGAAATGAATAAGTACTTTTTATCCATTTGATACTCCAAACAATTTGTTTCAAAAATTTCAACTTTACAAATTGTACAAACTATGTTAAAAACCATATTATTCCTTGGACTACTTCAGATTTATTCAGAAATAAATAAAGTTGACATCATAGGAAAATTTCCCTCTCTAATACTCGTAGTATCTACAATACTACCCAATGAAAGTTTAAATTTCAGCTACATACAAATTCCATTTTTACTACCCTAAACTATGTTCTATCTTTACAGATAAGATAATAAAAAATAATCGAAAGCTTTTCGAAACTTTAGATATAGAATCTATGTATGATTCAGTTCAGTTACGTGCGGCATACATCATGGACAATGTCGATTTTGGGCTCTTTAAGAAGAAAAAGAAACCGAAAAACCAGCGTGATACTCCTGATGGTCCTGGGAAAACCATAGTTCTACCCCAACCAGCTGGCGCGGATGAATACAGCACACATAACGCAATCAATGGAATCGCTATCGTGCTTAATCACAAACACATTAAGGGTCAGGCAACCAGAAATGGCACCGAAAAGGATCGTGATCGCTTGCAGAAAACGTTGCAAATGTATGGATTCGATGTGAGCGTGTACGACGATTTAACATTCGACGAAGTCACAAATGTTTTGACTAAAGGTATGTTACCAAATCAATTGCGAGTGTGTGAAAACCCATTCGATTAAAAATATCTTTTATCTTTTCATTCAGCTGCCGAACGAGATTTTTCAAATGTAAACTGTTTGTGCGTGACGGTATTGTCGCACGGATTGCCAGGACAAGTGTTTGCCAGCGACACATACTATCCGGTGGAGTATCTCTGGGATCGTTTCCTTGGCGACAAGTGTCCGTCGCTTGTTGGCAAACCAAAGTTGTTTTTTATTCAGGTAATTTTATTGTTCTTGACTCACCATGGAAAATGCTCGGTTTGTTGTCGTCGATCATTTCTCAACACCTTATCTTTAAGATTCGCAATGAATCATTAGGTTTTGATGCATTTCGTTAGATTGGCATATGAAAATACTTTATGAAATGCTTGTAGATTTTATATTGCCCCAACAAGGTTGAGGTTTTGATATTCTTATCAGGTTAAAAGCTTCATATTAGTCAGCAAATTTTGATCGTTCTTAAGATTTAAAGCCAATGAATTTATAGTAAATGTGTTGTCATTTCGGATTATTTTATTTTTGAACATTCAAATAGAATTGAGAAGGCATTTCGTAATCAGTTTTTGTTTTAGCAAAAAAATCCATGTGAAAAACAAATATTAATATCTAATGTACATTTAACCTTCAACAAAATAACTATAAAATCTTCCCAACCGAGAATCTAATGGACACATGGTACTGTTTGATCCTGTTTATCTCTGCATTGAATTATTTAAATTTAGCAAAAAAATAATAGTCTTTTGGTTTTTAACATAGCCATGGTATATTATGCTGAATCGTAAGACCGGCTAGATAAGGAGTTATCGCGCCTCGCTTTGAATATCTAATGCTAATAATAGGAGACATTATGCGTGACCACCGTTATAGCAATAGTTTCACAAAGTGTAGTAAATCAAAAACATTCATAAAGAATAGAATTAAAAAATTAATTATAAAACAATCCCAATTTACATATTTTTTGAATGTGTTCCTTATATGAGAGAGCATTGAAACGTTAGTATTTTTAACGAAATTTGTGATTTCAAAAGGTATGGCATCAAATTATTTTTAATACCGTCCTCATGAAGTGGAAAACAACTGATTTTCTTATGCCATCTTGTTCTTAACGTAAGATTTTGTCAGTTGAGAGGAAAAAAATAATTTTATTAGGGAATAAGACTTTTCCAACATTCGATGATTAACATGTTTAAGTGCTTTAATTATCATAGTGCACTTTCAATAATATTCATGCTCAGGGAATTCTGGCCTCAGCAATTCCTTAAAGTCTGTCTGAGCTTGAGGTTTCCTTACTTCGAATACAAATGCTGCTATGGTATATTTCCTATATATTTTTAATGCTGGTTGTAGTTGTTGTTAGAACTACTCTTAATTCAAATCTAATTCACCAAACCTTACGAATAAAGTACATCAAAGTCGCCGCAATATCGCAATAGTCATAAAAAATACAAATTATTAGTAACCAATCATTAAATATCAACGAGTTTATTCAAATCGTATTTCTTAAAACAGGATAAGAAAAGACATTTGTATCCTTTACTATACAATTTCGTGTTTCATTATTTTCAAATGTACATTTCGGACATTAGTTGTATCCTTCTTCAGTGTTTACTGTGTCTGAAGAGAAGACATGGCAGAATCTTTCTTAAATGTACTGGGCTTACATACTAATTAATTATATTCGTCCATTGGTTATCTACCTCCGTAATTAGATCCCAGTATAACTTTATGACCCCTACAGGATCGATTTAATGAGGTGGGAAGTAGCGAGAATGATCGAGTAACCAAAAAACCGGTATCAGTTGAACGCATAAGAAAGGAAACAAGTTCCTTTTCTTACCTTGAATCATTAAATACTTTACCAATATGAAATATAGGAAATATTCACACATTCTTTTTTCGAAGTATTTACTGAAGACAAAATTTTCTACGACAGAATGGCTTTCAAAATCATCCTTCATGCACGAAACATCTTGATATTTGAGACATTTATGTCAAAATATAGTTGTCATTGTTGTCAGATATTGGAAAGTAGAGCGGTAAAAAATTTGAATGAAATCTTAGACTTACTTTTTTTCTTCTCACCTGTTTGTCTATACCTTTATTTAAGTTTTTATAATATTATTTAAGTTTTAATAAATCAAAATAATAAAATTTAATATAAATTTTCGCAGCTGAATGGTTAATAGTTGATAGTTACATTATTTAAGTCTTCAGAGCATTTTTCAACCACAATACTACTATTCTCCTTGTACTGGCAAATATTATATTGTCTTTGTGTTTTCACAGGCTTGTAGGGGTACCGATCTAGATACCGGCGTTAACTTTATGTTCCGCTCGATGCCAACAGAAATCACCCAACTCACCTACACTATCCCTTCCAAAGCGGATTTGCTCGTGATGTATTCAACCTTTGAGGGTGCGTATTCGTGGCGGAATTCAACCAATGGCTCGTGGTTCATTCAGAGCCTTTGCATCGAAATGGAAGTAGCCTCGCAAGAAGACGATGTTGAACTGATTTACCTGTTGACCTCTGTAGCCAGGCGGGTTGCATACGACTACCAATCGAATGTGCCAACCGATCAAACTATGAACGAAATGAAACAAATGCCCACCTTTATGTCGACATTAACCAAAATGTTTTATTTGAAAAAGAAACCTGACGAGGATGAAGCCGCAGAAGAGCAGCCAGAGTAACGTGAATAATTGCCTATTTAGTTTAATGGTTAATTCAATATGCAAAACAATGTGCTAGAGTGTTCAAATAAACATGAATTTGTAAGAAGAATGGCCGTTTTTGTTTGCACATTTTACTTCTTGTGTTTGTGGTGGCGCTTTTTATTTTCCTTTTCCGAACAAACAATCGAATATTGAATTGCTGGAATGAAAATAACGACCGGTGCAAGTGAAAGTAAGTGGCAAGGCCGCGCGACATGTAAAACTACTTACCAGATTCATACGGGTGTCTCCAGATCCATTGAACCATGGCTCGAGGTTTGTTTATAAACAAACGCTCTTCCATCTTCGCAAAGAAGTCTGTTGCGTTCCTTCGAACCGCGAAATGCTTTCAGCACGAATCGTAGTAAGTTTACCATTATTTGATTGCTTCGATTAATTTAATAAAACGTTCTTCTTTGAAAGTTGCTCCTGGTCGTCCAAATCTTTGCGATCACCGCGATAACCATTCATCCAGAGAATTCCAGTAGGATTTTCGTGCACAACAATACCCTCTATCAGCTATATGTGACCAGATCAGGACGAGAAAACATCATCAAAATAGCACCCGTTCTGAAAATTCCAAAATGTTCTGAACAAAATGCTATCAGACCAGTACAAGAACCTAGCAATGATGTGAAAATTGCTGAAGAAACGCATCTGCCTAGTGGGAATAATATACAACATAGATGGAAGTCAGGGATCACACCACCGCATCCTTTGAATCAGATACGATCGTCCCGTTTCGGGAAGTATCTTGGCTATCCGAGATTTTACGGCCTAACCGGTGAATATGGATTCTACAACTATAACGCTGGAAACGATTTGAATAATAATTTGCCAAGGGGGCAATATAAGTTTGAAGCTGATATTGATACCAAGTGATCCTGAATTTTGAAGTGTTTTTGTTTGATAGTGAACGATTGATTATAAACAGTTTGATGCTGTTTATAGTTATTGTTTTTTAGCAGTGAGCGCTATTGCCAAGGCAGTTTAAATTTATGATATCTAACTCGGAAGTTCAAAATTAAAGTATTGATATTTGGTTTTATGAAACAAATAAGATTTAATGCATGAACTTCGCAAAGATTTGAATTTATATGGTTCCATTACCTTAGTTTTCAAAGTGTAAATTAATGTTAAAATATTGCAGTAGAACACAGTAGGAACATATCACAACAAAGATAATTTGTGATTCTTAGTTAACAAGGATAGTTATCAAAAAGTCTTACTCCTAGAGTCGTGCGTTATCCAACTCCAATTATACATGCAAGAAAATGGACGACACATAAAGACGAATCAGCATATCCACCAACCAAACATAACTTTTGAATAAACCAGTATAACCGTGATGACTGCGATTTCGTAGCGAATATTTTCTTTCAAATGCGCCAGAGAAGTCGGTTTATTGTTATATCCTTTTGATTTGAGATTACCCCACAGAAAAAGTTCATAGGCGTTAAATCAGGACTGCTTGGAGTCCTGTTTATGTCACCTTTCCTGGAGATCAATTCATTAGGGAAAATTTCACGTACTCTAGGCAGAGACGTATTGGACGTTTATGAGGTTGCCCCGTCCTGCTGAAACCATGTTCTTTGGTTATAGTCAGAGAAACTGGGCAGTTCTGGCACCAATAAATTGTCTAACATTTCCACATAACGCTCTGAATTTACTGTAGTCGCACGTTCGTTTGCATCTTCAAAAAAGTAAGGGCCAATAATTCCACACGCCGACAGTCAATTTTAGTGGATGAAATGACCCCTCATGCTTGTGTTTCGGATTCCTTGCACCCCATTAGCGGCAATTTTGATTATTTACGTGCCCATTAAGGTGAAAATCAGTTCATCCGAAAACAAGATATTGTTAAACGTCGAAAAGCGATCAATTATCTAGTTTACAAAGACTGTCATTCTTGCACTAATTGAATTTTGTACGGGTGCAGTTTTAGATCTTTATGCAAAAGATGGTGTAACGATGAGCTATGCACATTTAAAGCACTTGCGCGCTTCCGAATCGGATCCTCACGAACAACTTGTTTAGACTCTTCACGTTTTCGACCATTCTTCATGTCCTTGGCCGTCCCGATTTAGGTTTTTCTAGTGTTGAACCGATCGCTTCAAATTTTTTCACCCATTTTCGAATGAGAGAGATACTTGGCGCATCATTTAAGTGACGAAAACCTCGAATACTCTCCGTTTTTGTTAAACTCTCGCACGCACAGCGCACAGTCCGCATCCGAGAAACGCTCCATAGCGACTGAATTCCAAAGAACCAGGCTGTCTACTCCCATAATCCTGTTTGGGCCGGCGTTTGCGCCAAAACCATCATTGGGCCCTACTTCTTCAGAGAAAACGAGGCAGTTGATGGAAACAGATATCGGTGGATGTTGACCCATTATGTTTGCCCGCAAATGTGTGTGAAAAAGGACTTGATGGTTTGTCTTTTTTTGGTTTCAACAAAACGGTGCGCCATGCCACACTGCAAATCAAACAAGCCGTGAGGTGCGACCCATGAGGTCCACACGGTCAACTTCCCAGTAATATCTACATAGATATTAAAAATATTAAACACAATAATAGTTATGGAAATAATACTACTTCAAATAATAAAAATGTACCTCATAAAAGTTATTGGAATGCCTTAATATTAATCGTAACATCTACGCGAGCGTCAATTGACTACGTAAGGATTTCGGTGCATTGGTTTGATTGATTATTCACGCGGATCAATCGGAGGGGGGACAGGTTTCAAAGCAGTTTTTTCATTAAAGTTAAAACATGGTGCTGTGAAGACTATTGAAAATCTGCTCAAATTTTGAAGATATTAATAAATTTTGATTGACTTTACAACAATGTCTTTAGAATAAGAGATTTAAGGTATAATGATTCGAATGAACCCTTTTTACATGGTGACTGAATGATTTTTTTATTTTTTTATTTTTTTTGTAATCATGAGAAAAGTTTTTGCTGGTTTCTCTACAAAAATTGATAAAAGTTTATAAATTCTATAAACATTTACTATTACGATGTGCAAATCAGGTTAAAAATGAATTTTTTTTGAAAAAAAAAAAACTTTTCCAAAAAAAATTAATAAATCAAAAAAATTGCTTTAACGATTTTTTTAAAATATAAAAACATCATAAAGATGTTGATACGCGTTGATTGACACCTTAATGATGGAAAGATTATATTTGGTTCTCGAGATATAATGAATGACGTAAATGACCATGAACGTTTAATAATTTTTTATTTTTTATTTAATTTTTTTGTAATCATGAAAAAAACTTTTGCTGGGTTTTTCACAAGAACTATTTGGTTGTATCGACTTCGATTGACACCTCAACGAAGTCGATACAACTCTGTTTACGTGAGTTATGCTCGTAGAAAAACTGCCCGCGAACGCACGTACGTACGTACGTACATATACACACACACACACATACATACTTCTTTCTAAAAACACTTTATATATACTCTATAGACCTCAAAACGTAAAGAAAAGTTGAAAATTTCAATTTCGATTTTCGAGGCGATTACAAGAACTTCCCATATACTGGGAAGTTAACAATTCAGTTTTTGCAACGAAAATTCCCTGGACGCCTGATGTCAAAAAGAGGCGAAATTGAGTGGCCACCCCAGATCTCCAGATTTGACCCCTTCGGATTTCTTTTTGTGGGGCTATTTGAAAAGCAAAGTAAACGCCAGCAAGCCTCAGAGCATGACTGACCTCAAGGCAAACATTGAAAAAAATGCTCCATACACACTTCTTCCATTTGTCGCTTCGATTGATAATACATACAAAATAATGGTCGCAATTCATAAAAATATTCCTCAGAAACCCGAAAATTGTAAATAAACATAACCCCTCCTTATTTATTATTTATAAATCCAACGAAAATTAGATTCATCCTATTAGGTAACTCAACTTCATTCACTAGAGGAAATAACACTTTTAAAATGTTTTCCCTTCTCACTTTACGAATAAAATGAAAGACAATGGTCACATTCTAACCGCAAACGTTTTTTGGTAACATCTCGAATCTCAACAAAACGATCTTACGAAATTCATTAAGTCACACAGAGAACAAAAGTTGTGGGTTGTGCGTTTGTATGTATTTTTTTTTTTTTAAAAAGATTTGCAGTTGCTTTTTTGCGAAATTCGTCCACAATATTCATGGAATCGTAAAATATTGTTAAGTGAACGTACAGTCTTTGAATAGAGACGACGACGACGGCGACCTATAAACCTATCACATGTAATAATTTTTTTTCGGAAATAACAGTCGAAAAACATATTCTCATGATAATCATATTCTTGGCCGAGAGAAATGTGTTGTAAGGTGTGAAGATAAAATTAAAGAAAAAGATGTTTTGTGGAGCCGTTACTCTTGCTCAACCGACCTTGCAATTGTGGAATTGTTCGTTGGTCATTTCTTGGCGTTTGCGAAAAAGTTATGGTGACACTTTTGAACGGAAAATTAAAGTGGTGTACTGAATTCTTGATTAGTTAGTTCCAATCTACTTGGAATGGTCAGTTTCACTTGGTGGCTCTTATGAATAGTTTGATGTAAAATAATAAAAACCACATAATGCAATTGAATTTTCATTGGTTTCTTGAATCTACGGAAGGGCGCTGTATAACTGAAAAATTAGATGCTTTCCAGAAATTTAAACTATTTCCTTAAATGATCTAATCAAAATATGCATCATCCCTCCGTAATACATAGGTCCAGTCCATCGCATTTTCACCATCAAAATTTCGAAAAAAACAAACAAAAAATTGTTGCAATAGTTGCCGATCAGTGGTTAGAGTAGTAAATATACTATGCACCACTATTTATTTAAAAGTCATAGCAAAAATATAATTTCAAACTCAGTCACCATCTCGTAGATTAATATTTCTTTTTTGAGAAGAAAGCTTTCATACGAATACTATGCATAAATTACAAAAATGCACATGACCTAGACCCAACATAAATTATGTCAGCAGCAGCTCACAAACTGTTGCACCAACTTGCCTAAGAGCACATCAGAAGATCTAAACTTTTTATAGCTCGCACTCTATTTGAATTTCAAGAAAAGCACATTAGATGCTGCAACCCAAGTATGTAATTACCCAAAGAATATGTCCACATCAAAAGGTTCCGCTAAGGCCGCAAAATTTTTCAACAGTTGTCCGCTCCAATTTAGAGATAATTAATACGGCAAAGATACGAACAGAAAAAAACAATAACGATCTACAAAAGCTGAACAATTTAAATTTCAAATTTCCAAAGCCGTCGTCCTATCTTTTTTTTAAAAAAAAACTCGGGAAACAAGTTGAGGCCAAAAATTTGGATGTTTAAAATGAAGAAGCTACGCTAATTTTTGTCTGACGTCAATACTTTCGATTTTCTTTTAAATTTAATATTTTATTCCGAACGGATGTGATTTATGAACAATTCAATTGAAAAGGCTTTACAGCTGAAACATGCCTTTTACTATGCGGGACTTTGTAGTTGAAGCTCTGTGTTTAAGGTGAATGTGAATACAAAAAGAAAGCACATTTGCTATGCTTTGCGAAAGGTTAAAACATTAAAACTATCATAAATCAGTTGACTCAAGATTAAATCGAAATGGAAGCATATCTTCGCATTGTTTCCAGTTGCAAAGAAATAAAGAACGTCCATGACCAGCGAATGGTTAAGAAAATACAGGTCAGACAATATTGTGTAAATTATGAAACCATTAAAGTTAATTTTAAACGGTTTCATTGTTACGTAACATTATTAATTGAAATAAATTCAATTTAGAGTCATCTCACAATATTTCAGTTGGGAGAACGGAATAGAGTTTAGATAACGCTCGAAAATTTAAGATAATAAGGTTACAATCTTTTATTCTATTTATTGTTGTTTTCAATTAAATTAATGGAAGTGCATTCGTGGCTCGATTCTCACGTAACACTTTCAGTGCCTTAAGATTATTATACTTAATGCTTAGTACTACTCAATTTTTGGTTATTTGTTTTTAAATGCGTTTTTCTCGAAACTGCACATTCAATGTTTTTCAAGACCAACTGAAAATAAGAAATAAGTATTAGTCTGGTTGATGTAAAATCGTAAAAAAAAACAAATTCTGTGATTATGTCGAAGCCATGACAATTTTGAACACAACTATTCAAAATGGCCACCGCGCGACAAAATCTTTTCAGTGGGCGTAATAACGAAAACTACATTCATTTTTGCTAGCGCCCTTTTGTCCTTCAAGCAACGATATGAAAATAACAAATAACGTAGAAAAGGCTTTGTAACCTGCCATCCTTCTTCGACTGATCCGCGTGAATATTCAATCAAACCAATCCACCCCCATCCACCAAAAGCCTCACGTAATCAATGAACGGTCACGTAGATGATATGATTGATATTTACTCATTTCAATTACTGTTATCCTATCATTATTAATACTAATAGTAATAATTAATAGTAGTATTATTTTCATAATTATTACTGAGTTTAGTCTTTTTAATATTTAAGTGAATATTACTGGAAGGTTGACCGTGTGGACCTCAAGGGTCACACCTCGCGGCTTGTTATTATAATTTATGCCAAAATGCAGAACATTATTTGAAAACTTAAAAAATTAAAACCGACTCTACAAAAAATACGGAAACTTTGATCCAAGAGATCAAAACTAATATGGCAAAAACATACCAAATTGGAACTACAACTGAATTATCCCCAAGGATGGTCATTAAAGGATTGCATCGGAAATATACTTCAGAAGAACTAATTGAAGAGATAAGAAACTTAAACCACTCTGTACAAAAAGAGGCAAAGTTGGATATCGTGCACACACGGCAAATTAAAAGTGGGAAATGGATAGCAATCCAAGAGGTTAATGGCCCTATGTTCCAGAGATTAATAAATCAATATATTAACATCGACTTTGGCACTTGCTTTGTGACAGAGGATCGCAATGTCACAAGATGCTTTAAGTGTCAAAAGTTCAATCATAAAACTCACAAATGTGAGGGAAAAACAACCTGCGCGAAATGCGCAGGTGAACACAAAACAGAGGACTGTAATTCCAACACTCAAAAATGTGCAAACTGCTGAAAAACCGGCAAGGTAATAAACGTATGTCATAGAGCCGATTCTACTGAATGCCCAGAGTATATAAAGCGACTTACGTTATCAAGAAGAAATATAAATTACAACAAGATCTAAAATGAATAGTACTCTGAATATATTATACGCAAATCTTCGAAGCTTACGCCAGAAGATAGAAGACATTGAAATTTACCTGAAGGATCACAAGGAAGTTGATGTCATGCTATTCTGCGAGACATGGATATACGATAAGGAGATTGATTATTACCAAATAAGTGGATACAAAGCTGTTTTCTGTTGCAGAAATGAAAACAGAGGCGGTGGAACCGCAATTTACATAAAAAACGGTCTGCAATATAAAGTAAAATATAAGAATATAAATTTCTCCACAATAATAATTGAAATACAAACAGATAAACAAACTCCAAATATAGGAACCTTTTACAAAGCTTCGGAGACTTTTTCTACATTCATTGAACATATAGATGACTTATACTCTACGCACAAATCACTTATAACAGTAGCAGACACCAACATTAACCTACTAGACGAAGATACACACTACCGAACATACATGGATACTCTTATAGCCAATAACTCTGAAGTATTAAACGAAAAAACACCGACAAGGTTAATCTCAGGTACAATCATAGACCATATAACTACAAACAGCCAGACGATTAAACACAACACTAACTACACTTTCGAAGACTGGCCACGACTAGACCATAGACTAATACGTTTATCAATTAAAGGACATACAATGACGAAAGTAAAACCAAGTGTAAAATATATAACTTACCTCAGAAAAAATACATTTATTGAGACAACTAAACAGCTAATTAAAAAGAAAACCCCAGAAAGCTTCCAGGAATTGGCCAGGATAATACAGGAAGCTAAAGTCTCTGCCACATTTACTAAAGCCATCAGGACAAGGAATGTAACATGAATTACTGAAAAAGTTATTACTGCCTCAAAGAAAAAACATAAAGCATATAAACTGCTAATTAAGGATCCTCTCAGTCCTACAAAACAAAAACAATACAAAATAATAAAAAACGAATGTAACAAAATTATCAAAGAGGCTAAGCAACGTTATTATACCATAAAGCTTGAGCAAAGCTCAAAAAACAATAGCAAGTTTTGGAATCTAGTTGACGATGTTCTAAGGAAAGGTGAAAAAAGCAAGACGCAAAATATCGACAAACTATCTTACTCGAACAAGATCATCAGTGAATCGGAGGAAATCGCCAACTGCCTTAATCGCCATTTCTCAGAAATAGGTCATGAAATAGTAACGAAATTACCGCTGATACGAACACCATCGTCCCGAAACACATCCCCAACCTCTTCTTTACATTTAAGAAAAGCCAATAAAAAAGAAATAATCGAAATCATTGATTCTCTAAGAAACCATACTGCACCAGGTCCTGATGGTATCTCCGTTGATGACCTCAAATTAGTTAAGGAAGATATTGCTGATACTCTCGTGAAATTAATAAATAAATGCATTAAGCAGGAAAGATTCCCGGGATACTTAAAAATCTCTTCTGTTATACCGATTTTTAAAGGAGGTGACGAAACTGATCCAAACCATTATAGACCAATCTCACTCTTGAATTCCTTAAGTAAAATCCTTGAAAAAATTATAGATTCTCGAATCAAAGAATTCTTGTTGCAAAACAAAATCTTGGATAGAAACCAGTACGGATTCCAGGCGGGCAAAGGCACAATAGATGCCATTAGTGATGTGATTAGATTTGTGAATGAGTATTTGGATAAGGGCCACTACGTTGCAGCAGTTTTCGTGGATCTAAAGAAAGCCTTCGACACAGTGACACATGAAACATTAATGACCAGGCTCGGTGAATATGGAATTGTTGGAAAAACAAATGAATTAAATACGCAGTTACTTGACGGATAGATCTCAAAACACACTAATAGGTGGTGTCAAAAGCAAAACTGCTGAAATTAGCATAGGTGTTCCGCAGGGCTCCATCCTAGGACCAACGTTATTTCTCCTTTATATCAATTCCATAAAAAAGCAGACCTTGCTGCGAAAGTCGTTATGTACGCAGATGACACTGTGCTCGTCTACTCAGGTAAAACCAATTTCGAAATTGAGCAAAAAGTAAATACCGACCTGGACAAGTATTGGCATTGGCTTCTACAAAATAGATTGGCATTAAATGCGGGGAAAACAAAATATATGATTTTCAAACAGAAGAACAAAACTGACATACAACCACACGTAAAAATCAACGACACGACCCTCCAGAGAGTGGAACAAATGAAATATTTAGGACTTCTAATAGACGAGAAACTAACATGGACTCCACACATAAATGAGCTAAGGAAAAGACTGGCAGTCTTCATTGGACTTCTACGTCGCTTCCACTTATTTCCAAAGAAAAATCAAGTCCAAATTGTATCTGCGCATCTCCTTTCCAAAATTTCTTACGGCATCTTAAATTGGAGTCAAACTTCTAAAGGTCACCTCATGATTATATCCAGACTAGTAACGAAGGCGTATAAAACCATTTACAATCTCCCTATGCAAACTCCAACGAGCGAAGTCTTCAAAATAGCCCAAGAATTGAATTTGCAAGGCATGATCTTCATGGAAAGAGCTAAATTCATACATAAGAATTTACACCGTAATGAATACACCACCGTGAAATTAGGGAAAATTGAGGCAAAAAACACTTACAGAATGAGAAACATGAATAATATAGCTATCGCATTTGCCAGAACTGATCGGCTAAAAGAAGATCCCTTGAACAAGGCAGCTAATTTCTACAATACACTACCGGACAAAATTAAAAACATAGCGAACCCAACTTCATTTAAAACGACACTAAAAAAATACCTCCTTCAGGAACAACATACGAAGTAAATTACAAATACAATCAGCTCCACTAAAGTCAAAGACAAACATGTAGTGAACATGAAATAATTAATGAACATATAGTCTGAACGATTAATTTAACTAAAAGGATACAATTTTGGTACTATCCCTTATACCGATTTTTTATCGTCTGGGAAGTACTATGTACTGAAAATTAAATACGAAAAATTACTAAAAATTGGTGGAGAGAGTGATTGAAATAGACGGAGGTGGTTTTAGTCGGTAGAAATCCGGCATGCCGAGAGGCAGGAGCTGATCGGTATCTTTGGAAGATTTCCACCTCCCAACGTTGAAAAAAAGACGCCCTTTGTATAATTCGAAAAAAATAAAAGTGGAGAAATGCCAATTCTTATGGCTTTCTATTCAAGAGATGCACGAAATTAGTTTCCCATATCATTTTCGGTTAGAATTTAATTAATGGAATATAGCTGAATGGTTTAATCGAAATTTATTTCTTTGAACTTTTTTCAACTAGATTCTGCAGACAATTATTAAAAGTAGTGTCGCTCGTTCGCACACACATTCCTTACAAGTAGTCATGATCCCTGGCGTTCAAGGAGTCCAAACTGTCGTTACTATTGTCCCTACTGTTGTTATTTATTCCATCGCCGTAGTCGATTTCATCGCAGTCCGGGGCCAGTTTTCTCTTCTTCGTGTGCCGCTTCACATCTTTCTCCAGGACGCGACACTGCTTGGCCGAATCCGCCGAAATAATGTTTTTTCGCACCAAATTCGCTATCAGAGTTTCATATGTTGACACTTTCAGCTTCACCAAATCGACTTTCTTTCTCAGGATCTCCGCCTTTTGATTACTCTTTTTGATGTCAGCCTTTGCGGCGGCTATTGCCTGTCGCGCGTGGCGCTCTGTGTATCTTTCTATCGGCTTGGTTGTTGACGCCTGCATTGTGTTTGCAGGACTGTTTGGGGTGGCATCCTTTTGTACCCCGGACAGTTTGTGGCGCGATGTACCATGACAGTCGATCTGGAGCGGCGTCTTGTGTGCGGCCTTTGTGTTGGCCATGCCTTGCTTTTTCGTTTGTGAGTCTTTGGCCGTTGGCGATGCATGTTTCGACTTAGAATGGAGCGTTCTTGGGTTTTCAATCACGAACAATTTGCTTTGATTCTGCACAATTGCAGAGTTCTGTAGTGAATCAGTGGTTCCAGTCGGTTGGCGCTGATCAGACGCGAACACTGCTCTTCTTTTTGTCTGTTCGTGTGCTAGACTCCGCGATGGCTCCGCCAACTTCGGCGATACAATTTGGCTTTTCAGGGCCTTCAGCGAGGATTTCTGCGACGCCGGCAAGGCGATTTGGTCCTTCGGTATTTGCAGCACACCTTTGAAGCCGGTGTTTGTTTGGGGCGCAGACAATTGGGCCGGGCTTTTGACTGTGATCTTCGGCTTATTTGGCGACGTCTTTGTTTTCATTGGATGTGCATTTTTCGTCGGCGTTTTTGATGGCCGCAAACCAGGCGATCCTGCGGATACTCGACTGCCGCGATGAGACGATTGCGGCCCATTGCTGCGCGGGACCGGCGAAGGAATGACATCCGGTTGCCGCAGTGACGTGACATGCGATATTACCGGCGTTTTCAGCGCGGATGCGTCAGGCAGAGCTAGTGGATCGGTGTCGGGCTCATCGTCCCTGCGGGGAGGCAAAGGCAACACGACCGGACTCTCGTCGGCATTTATACTTCCGGGTGCATATCGTACTGGTGGCGCCACAGAAGCCGGGGCAGATCTTGCTGGCGTCTTCGATTTGGCGGGCGCTGGCAAGTCGCACTTCTCTTTCTGCCTGTAAAAGCGGCAACAATATAGGAGATGTTACTACAAATTTGACGATGGTTACGCACCAGTTATTGCCATTGAAATACAAACGTTCGGGAAACGCCCATTTAAGGAGATAGCGTCTGTGGAACACGTATATGGGATCGAAATGTAGTACGCACAGCCGGAAATTCCGCGTGAACACGTCCGGAGTGGCGTCGGGGATCGCTTCCTTCCATTTTTCCGCAGTCGCCTGATCGCTCGGGAGCCTGCAAATAAGTCGCGTTAAACTCGACGAGTCTCATGAAAAGGACATTCATTTTTTACTGACGGATTCAGTCCATAGGTAGAACCACAAATGTGACACTGAAGGTGCATAGTAAATACGTACAAACGTTATAAAAACACCCGCGCTTTCGTGGTGACTGGCATGTAAAATTTAAAATAATTTATTGTTATGTCAATGTTGACAATGTACGGAGGGGAAGATATCGGCTGGAGTGACTAGTGACACCTAGCAGACGATAGCTTTGAAGGTCGTTTAATCGTGATGGCGAAATTTTGAATTTGAATTGATTGAATATTTATCTTAAATGCGTTCAATTAAAAAGGAAGTCGAAACAAACAGTTTTTATCAAATATCTTAAATAATCGACTGTGAAATGGAAGTAACTTACCATCATGGAAATGAGAGCAAATATAATACCGGCATGCCGAGTGGCGGGAGCTGATCGGCATCTTTTGATCCCTGGTGCAGTATGGTTTCTTAGAGAATCAATGATTTCGATTATTTCTTTTTTATTGGCTTTTCTTAAATGTAAAGAAGGGGTTGGGGATGTGTTTCGGGACGATGGTGTTCTTTGGTGGTCGTGGTCTTTGTTTTAGTATCTTTCTGATTTGAGCCTAAAAGGATTTTTGTAGTTAGTGATTTCAATTTTTAAAAAGGTAGCCATGGTTTAGTCAGGACAACACAAAATATTTATATTCAGCGTCCAAAAAACAATTTACAAATATTGATCGTTAGGTGTGACGTATTTGCGCAACAGGACTACTTCTCATAAACCACATTGTGTAAAAATGACCGATCAAAAGAGGTCAGAAGGATCGAATTATTTCAAAAATAATGTCTTAAAGTTGTTTCTTTCCTCGTTGTGATGTGAAAAGATACTGATCAGCTCCCGCTTATCAACATGAAAGTCACCTCCTAATCACTTGTTTCCAACGTTGGGCGGTGGAAATCTTCAAAAACTTACCAATCAGCTCCTGCCTCCCGGCATGCACCGACTAAAATCACCTACATCTCCTTCAAATCACTCTCTCCATCAATTGTCCATAACGAAAATCACAGTTTCTGCAAACTAAAATCACTCTTTCCATCAATTGTAAATAATAATCCCTGTGCCAGAACGGAAACAGCTCAAACTTACCAGCATTTTGCATATTCGAATGCCCACGTCATGTCCCACCAACCGCCACTCGTTCCAATCTCTCGCAAAGCTGTTCCCTCGTACGAATGTCACCGCCGCAACCATACGATTGTTCTGCCCAATCTGCTGCGGAACCTGCAGCTGTGCTTGACCATCCCGCTTCCCGCGATGCCATTTGACAGCAATGGAATTTCGAATTCGAATATTTTTTCCCATTCTTTTTGTGTGTACGGTGTGTTCATTCGCGCGACGGCGTTCAACTTAAATTGCATTGCTTCCACGGACGGAAGCTGATCCGATGCAAAATCAGGATCTTTCTTAACCCAATTTGTCGGCAGCCGCCTTGCAAATAAATCGAGAAGCCTCGCGATCTGTGCACTCGCAAGTTTCGAAGCCATTCGCGGATTGGTCGCCAGATTGGGACTGGTGTGCGCGAAAAGCCCCATCGCTGGCGCTGCGGGACGAACGATCCGAAACATGCGAAGTTTACATAAGGGGTGCTCGATCAATCGACTGGCGCGGTGCCCGCGGACGTCATGAACAGTGGCAGAATCGCAAGAGTTGCAGCGAGCTTGCAGTCAGAGGCGCGCTAACCATTACGAAATCCGTCCTAGATCTGCAGGGGGCGAAGTGTGCCTGGCCCACTGACGACTGGTGCTGCCAGAGAAGCCGCAGAATTCGCTTGCCGCGATCGGAACCGGGCTCCGCGAAATCCACGGCGCCGGGGTTCGAAGCTGCCCGCCGCCATCAGGGGCTCCGCGGTGTCTGCCAGCGACGGCAGTGTTGTGCCGCCGCGAATGTGTGTGACATCATTCGTTCGTGGCTGTCGCAGAGCAGGCAAAGTGCCCATTGTGTTCCGCCGCCTTTTCTCGCCCGATCGCAGTCACCCGCTCGCCCCGTCGCCGGGAAAACATGAAATATGTAATTCCTCGATGCATAAACTGAATTCGGAGTGTTGTGAGTGTGCATTCTCGTCATCGCCAGCAATCGTTCCTAGTCCCTTCAAATAGAAAAGTGCGGTCGGCTTCCGTAGCGGGCCCAGCTGCGAAGTCACGTAATCCGTCCGGTCGCCACAACGACTGCCCCGATCGCGACATTTCGCCGAGTGCTTTTTATCGGAGACGTCGGCGCGCGGCAGCAACGAGGTAACAAAGACGTCCGCGTCCAATGGATGTTTGCAAGACGGCTACTGTGGCGGCGGAGCATCCCCTGGCGGCTCTGGACACATTCCTGGCCGAGCAGGAGCAGCAAACAACAGTGCACTGCTGCTCCACTGACAGCAGGCAAAGTGATGCAGCTGTAGACAACAACACCACGCCGAGCGAAAACAAGTGGGCGCAGCCTTCGGGAGACCACATGACCGCCGACAGCCAGGTACCAGACGCTGCGTCTAGCGGTGGAGAAGACGCATCCCAAGGCAGCGGGGAGGAACTCGCACTGCAGGACACCCAATTCGCTTGCCAGAGACTACCGCAGATCCCTGAAAACACGGAATCATTGCCTTCCACCCCTGAACCAGCGCCATCCACACCAATCACACCTGGTTTGCACGAGAGCTCGCCCCTCACGCCCGTGACGACAGACGAATCGACCAGCAGCGATGACGCAACGGCGGACACTTCTCAGGGCAGCAACAACCCAGATTGGAACAAGTGCCAAGCGTCTACGCGCCGATTGTCTTCTGCGTCGGCGTCTTCGTCGAACGCCACGGCCAGTCCGTCAGACACGCTCGCGGGGGCATCATCCACTACAGATTCCCTCAGCAGTGATGAGACCGCCGCGCTCGACATGTCGCAGAACAGCTTCGAAAGTGCAAAATACCAATCGGACGACCTGGAGAGCGTCAGCGTGTCGAGCATCGTCCGCAGAACGGCGCCGTGCACCGCCAGCGAAATGATCGAGGACGCGTCGTCCCGCCGGCGCGTGTCGTTCCCGATGAAGGACAGCGACCTGGTCACGGGCTACATGGAGCCCGCCAACCCGTGGGAATCAGGTAAGCAAGGCCGCTTGCAGCTATTCAGCAGCTCCATTTCTAATCGGGCACTCTCTTCCCAATCCAGCAAACAGCGTAACAACTTCCAGCGAACTGATCAACCTGTACAAACACTCTTGCCTTAAACACAACACCCCGCCACTGGACTGCGTGCTCCTGCACCTGAAGACCTTAGAGTTCGAGAAATGCGGCGCACGCCACGATCGGCTGGACCTGAAGGACGTTCCGCTGGCGCCCGAGGCGTGCGAGGCCATGGAGGAAATCCTGAAGCGAGTGCGTAGCCCCTGTTGTTTGTCTGTGAATGCCAAAGAGTTGAACTTGAACACTTTGCAGGTGCAATACCAAGCGATCGATCTGACTCGCTGCAAGCTGAACGACACGGCCGCAACGGCGATTTTCGACATGATCGAGTTCTACGAGTCGGCCGTGGAGGTGGATGTGTCGGAGAATCCGTCCATATCGTCGGCAGGACTGCTGTCGTGCGTCAGCATGATCCGAAAGAGCAGCGAGCTGAGGGCGGTCACGCTACGCGGAAATGCTCTTTCCGAACTGCATGCATCGAACCTGGGCAAAGCAATCAACGTGTCGAACCTGCACACGCTCAAGTTGGAACATTGCGGCCTGACGGGCAGGCCTGCGGCGTCATTATGTAAGTGCTGCAGTCTTAAGTGAATATTCCGAAAATACTGCTCGTACATTCTAAATCAGAAGGACTAATTCCGCTCGCGCGTATGCCCGTTACAAACCCATTTCCTTGCTGGCAAGCACATTGCGTGCGTTCCTTCATTAGCATCGATTTAGATTGTTACTAATTTGCAGCAATACACATCGGCTGACTTGTCTGTCCCCAAGCTAGCAATTAGCAATCACAAGAACATCTGCCTTGCATCGAATGTTCGCTCTATCGACAGCCCAAGGTAAAGAGCCATCGGAGAGCCATGCGTAGTTCTTAATTCTTTCAAGTCGTTTGCCAAGTCTCAAGTTCGACGCGACGATATTGAATTAGCGCGGCCATACACGCTCATTAATTTCGCCAATTGCTTGTTTATGTGCGTCGAATGAAATGTTGTGAATCTCGCAAGGAACAGTTAGTTGTTGTCCACAACAAGCGAACTGTGCGTTTGCGGGAATTGAAACTTCTTTTTAATGGCGAAACTATCGTTTCCGCTACAGTACCATACTGCAACTCTCGTTCAAAAGAACACTGGAAGAAGCCTTTCGCATTGACTGAAACGTTATGCTCTCTTTGCCGCTTAACCTTGAATTTTTCGACATTATTGCGTGATGGGTTTGCGATACGATTTCAATTAATTGCCACAACCATAGTGGACAGCATCTAAATTTGTTTGAGGAGTAAATAATCGCGCCAATGCGATTATTCTTAATTTTAGTGTTGTATGCTTTGAGTGTGTCAATCTATCCTTTGAGAATTTATTGTCTAGGTCAGATGTGCGCATTTGAATTCAAATTGGCAGATTTTTTTCGTCATTTACATATTTTTTAAAAATATATATATAGAAAAACACGTACATTATAACCTACACACCTGGGCAAAATAATGGGTGTGAACAATTTTTTATATTTCTTTATTATCCTTCAAAAATTAAGTTAGTTTTTAACATAAGCACACTGCATCGACATAAACAAAAACAAAAGGATTCACACTCTTAAAAAATAGTTAAAATTTAGTTAATTCATAAAATACGCCAATTTTCATATGGCCAAAAAAATGGGTGTGCCTAACTAACTTATTAACACGAAAATTTCAATAGTTATACTGAATTCGTTAGGACGCATTTAATACCCTGAATATCCGCCATTATTCTTGATGACTTTTTCAATTCTTCCGGGCATAGACGATATCAGCTTCCGACAATTTTCTGCAGAAATATTGTACCAAACTTTTCGAATATTCTCCCATAACTGCGTTTTGGTTTTGGCGTTCCATACAATCCGTGGTACCACGGACGAAACGCACATGGTTTTCCATATGATTTCTGTCATTCGTCATATGATAAGTAGGTTTACGCGCTACGGTGCTGCCATAGTTTATGGATATTATTTTCGTTTACCGTGTGGGTCTCCGAATTCAATGATGAAACGTCGGAAAAATAGTTGTAATAGGGAAACCAACCATTTAAAAAATCGGCAAAAGTGTCATAGCACGGAAACCTGGCATATGTGTGTGTGTGTGTTGATGTATGGTTCGCCAATGCCACATCAATATCTTTCTTCACTGTTGGGCCCAAACCAACTACAATTTGCAACTATCAACTACAGTGGAACCTTGTTTATCCGGCACTCAGTCAACCGGCGTCTAAATTATCCTGAGCACTATTGATTTAAATTGTTTTCATTTTTTTGGGAAAAACAAAACCGCTTTATTTATGTAATATATATTATCAATTTATTTAAAGAGCATTACATTTGTATACAGCATGGTTTCTAATTTATTGCTCTCAATTGTATATACATATATTTATAAACCGAATTTCACTTGTGTAACACTCATTTTACATGAAATTTTTGCTTTGTTCCATTACCCGGCATTTTACTCATCCGGCGCTCTGACTGGCCGGTGCCTGCCGGATAAACGAGATTCCACTGTACATCCAAATTATTTAGTTGCAGATTTCTCTCGAATGAAAAATCGCATAGTTGAATACGCATAACACTGCCTTCCTCTTATATGCATCTGGATTACCAATTTTCAAAAAGTCCGCCAAAATGCTTAATCCTCTGTACAGTTGGCAGTACGTAAGAGACGTCAATTTTCGGGATTATTCGTTAGATGCTTCGGGTAAAATTTGTTCCGGAAGGTCGAGTTTGGCTACTGCTTATTCCATATACTGTACCCTAGACGTTTCCAATAGGATTAAGGTCTGAGGATTGACTTGGCCACTCAAGGACGTCCACAATATGCTCTTGGATCCATGCTTAGACCAATCGAGATGAGTGTGTAGGATCATTGTCCTGCTGAAATGTCCACAAATCCTCGGCATATGGCAGCATTACCGTATCCAACAAATTCTTATACACGAATCTATTCATAATATATCAATTCGATGTATCGGGCCTACACCTTGCCACGAAAAACAGCCCCATACCATTATGCTGCCACATCCGTGCTTCACCGTTTTTTTTTTTGGTAAACCTAACATGAAATTGTTTGCCTTCTGGTCGAGGAACGTTTCTTGCCGCATCATTACCAAACAAATTTAACGCTCCAGAGGATATTGTGTCATTTTTTTCACTCTGCGATCCGCACCAGATTTTATGAATCAACGCAAAGTTTTTCCTCGTCTTCAAATTTACAATTCTTCTAAGCAGCGGAACTTTCCGGACAATCCTACCGGGTAGTTTTGCACTTACTAATCGCCGCCGAACGGTTCGTGATGATACCGAATTTCTAATTTCGCTGGCAATTGTCCTGGATGATTTGAACGAGTCGCGTTCAGCTAATGTAACTACTCGTATACGATTGACGGTCACTGATGAATTTTTTTAGGTGCTCCACGGATTTCAATGGATTTTTCCTGTTTCAGAGCATTCGTAACAAAATTTTGCAATGAATTTGTAGATTTCCCCCTCATCTCGGACCTGACAAACAAATCTTCTCTCCTCTACACTGCAGTGAGGTCCACGGCCCATCTAATATTATTACAATGTTGTACCTTCATTTAATTTAATATCATCAAAATCTCACGTTCTGCAACTATATAACTATTTAAATTTATTTACTTTAAATTTTTATCAGCGCACACCTATTAAAAATTGTCCAGCTCAATTTTAAATACCGAACAAAGAAACAACCGGCAATATTTTCCAAGTTGTTTTATTGCGGGGAATCCCCTATTTCATTCGAAAAGAGTGCTACTCACTTGCCGTAGTGGTTTTTTGGTTGCAGAACATATTGTTTAATTTTTCTCTCTACATTTTACAAATTTTGAGGGCTCACACCTATTATTTTCTCCGGGTGTGTATATGCAATTATTTTCAGTATTTTTAAATTGTTGTAATTTATTTTCCCGGTTACATTTCGCATCCTAGATTAAAGCTAAAGTCTGGTAGCGTCCAAGGCATTGATATGTGTTCATGACGTTGTGAGATGTGGCACCTTCTTGCGTTTCCTTGACGGACGTTCAATCATGTAAACTAATTGCATTGGTATATTTTCTATGCGTCATTCCGGTTGTTGCCAACTCGAACACATACTTCAGTATCTGCTATTCACGCTAAAGCCCATATTAACTCTGGAGCGCTTCCTGAATTTCAAACAATGCCCCGACGACAATTGAGTGTAAAAAACCAGCAGTAATCCCACCGGCATTTCCTCAACAGTCTCATGTAATTGTCTTATGCAAAGTTTATACGGAGTCAGCTACAGAGTTTGTTGACGATCGTTCATCTGCAATGCAGTCATAATGCGCTTGAAATGATTCCAAAATTTTTTGACTACAAATAAGTAACAAAAAACTCAAAGTTTCCGCTTTTTTTGTGTCATACCGACAGATTGTATGTTTAATGTCTTGAAAAAAAATGTTTGAATACAACATCTTTCCACCAGGAGAATTGATCATACTGTGAAAATCAAATCATTGGAAGCTTCAAAAACCTATGCAGCCCCTACTAACTAGTTTTACTGCCTCGATCAAGTCTAATCTTATTAGGAGAGGCTCCGACTTTGTAGTCACAGATTCGGATGAAATTTGGCAGATAAGTAGAAGACGTCAAGGATATTCGATCCTTAAAATATTAGACCGCAACACTCCCCCCTTTTTGAGAAAAACGCCGTTAAAGTTTTTAGCGTCGGTTATGGATTAGTAAGTTTTCACACCTGACAGAAGCTGTGCAGTGTAGGCAGCAGTGCTATAAGCTCGCGATCAAGGGTTCGTGTGTTCGATCCCCGCTCGAGGTATTGTTTTTCTTTTTGAATTATTGTCGTCGGCGTGTGTCCGATTACCGGAGTGAGTATTGTTTTTGTGAATAATTATATGTATATTGTAATTGATTTTGGCGCCATTTTCGTTAAAAAAGAACACAAAAAAGTATTTCTGCATTGAATGATGTTCAAATCCCATTGACTTTTGTAAACCTTTAAAGAGCAAAAAGAGCAAAACTTTGTACTACAGCGGCTGTAATTTGCTCGGGAATAAGTTATCAAACACGCCAACAAAATCCTAATTTAGAAAGTGGAAATGAGAACCACTTGCGTCAACAGCAAATGTTTCATAATGTTTTTTTTCTGAGCTATTTCAAGTGCCTGGGACATACATAATCTCAATCTTCTTAAATATAAAACCTAAAATCACCCTATTAATTATCTTTGTGTGGACACCAATTTTATTTCGTCCCCATTAAAGGCAACACACTGCGCAACAACAAAACATTAAAGGAGCTGTGGATCGCTCACAATGACCTCTATTGTTTTGATGCCCAAAAAATAGCTGAACTACTCAAAGCGAATGGTCATCTACAATTTTTGGACGTTAGCAATAACAATCTGAAAGTAAGCATTTACAAATTAGTTGAAATGTTAAAAATAAATATATCGTAACCTATTGATAGGATGCTGGCGTAAGAAGTATTGCTATTGCGCTCATTGAACAATCGGTCAATATATCGTTCACTTTAAATCGTATGCAAACTCAAGAACGGCTCAACGCAACGCTCGACGTGAGGACAGGCTATCTAGATACCAGAGAAAATGTAGAATCACAAGGAAATGCGTGCGATGAGAATGGAAAAAGTGAGAATAGTGTCGCGACATCAACAAGCGGGAATCGATCGATGCTAGATGCGTTGCTACAAATGCAACCGGGCGAGTGCAAAGATCCTGTCCAAGTGGCACATGTAACAATCAATAATAACGATAGCAGCAACCAAGTGATAGCAGAGCAGCAAGATAACAGTTGTGCAGTCATAGAAGATAGCATTTCTCGTGATCGAAGCGAAGAAAAGTCAGATATATGCGTCGAAAGACTTGAACCAATAGCGGAAGCTCTAAGCGTGAGTCAAAATGATGCAGAAATTATGGTAGGTAGTGATGGTAATGGAGAAACGATTAAAGAATCGGAGAATACCGAATTTTCGGCGAATAATAATACGTTAGAGCATTCAACGGATGAGAACTTATCGCCCGGCTCGACAGATAAAACTCCAAAAATATTTGATCTAAATGAAAATAAATCAAACGCAGAAGGCGAACCGTTGCTAATAAACATCATGAACGAAACTAACAGCAAGGAGCCGGCGCAACAACGATCGTTCAACAACACCAGCCCGTTGGTTTTCGAAAGGCCATCCTCTGTCGACGATTTCGAGCGACAGAAAAAAGACGACCTGGCGGCCTATACCACACGATCTCAAAGCTGCGATAGTTTAAACAGTGATAACTCCCTGGACGCTATGGAGACTCACCTGTCGGCCGAAATTAAGGAGAAAATAACGAAAAACGATACGTTAGGTAGACAACAAAAGCTGAATCAAAATAATGAAAATCTAGTTGATAAAAATTTGAAACCACCGCGCGGCCTTCAAGCATTGATTTTATGGAATAATAACATAACTCGCATGTCCGGCGAATGCATAGCGGATATGATAGCAAGCACCAATTCGTTAGAGATATTGAACATTGGCAAGAATACACTAAGCAATGATTTCATACATACGATAAGCAATAGCCTAAAATACAATAAGACATTGACGAGTTTAGGATTACAAAGTACTCACTTGAATTCCGTGGGAATAAAGAAATTAGCGGACGCGTTGCAATTCGGCGGAAACAACACTTTGGAGCGTATCGACATACGTGGCAATAATGTACAGGTGGACGGGCTGATTGCGTTGTGTGATGCACTTAAATCGAACAAGCGGGTCACGCAAATTGATATTGATGACGAGCCGAAAAGATATCAGGTAAGCGAAATTAAAAGCAACATTTTTTTTTGTTGATATAGATGCGATGTTAATCTCCGCAGCTTGAATAGGGAATAGTCAAAATACATGAATTTATTCCTGTTTCGATTGATTTATTATTATCCTCTTTATATTTTCTTCAACACGGTTTTGCCGCATAGCTGAAATTTCCACCATGAGAAAACCAAAACTGGAGGCTATAGCAAAATTTAATGAAGGATATTTCTCAATAGATTAAAATGAATTTATGAGTTTATTTGAAAATAATTCGATTTCAATTGTAGTTTAATCGTTATGATGATAAAGATTAGCAATTTTGTTCCAAGAAACCTCACTGATCTTGTTTTTAAGGACATTAGATAATTTTTTCATTGTTGCTTTCGCATCCACATACTCCACCCAAAAGAGATTCAAGTAATAATCGAAATGCAACTGTGCAGATATTGAAAATACTAGTTTGAAATAATCATAAAATCAAATAAATTCCAATTATGTATTAGGATGATGGTGACGGCCAATTTCACTACTCCAAATACCTTCAAACTATTCGAAGCCTTATCGACAAAAATCAATCGAGCTACGAAATGCCGAAAATACGAACTTCACGAAAAATATCCCTGACTTGCCAAAGCATTCATACACCGCCTGTTATGAACGTAACACTGCGAAACGACACGCTCGATGTGAAGAAGAAGTCGGGCGCCCGTTTGCGCTCGCCGCTTCCAAGCCCGCCAACCGCATCGCCATCATCGTCGCCGGTTCCCAGTCCTTCGCGTGGCAGTCGTTTTCATGTGTCCCGAGTCTCGGAGAATGGGAAATTGACACCGTCGCCAATCGTGCATTTGGAGACCAAACCGCCGGAGCCAATGAGGAGCAGTCCATCACCCACGTCCAGATTTCGGGTGACAATGGTCAAGTTAGACGATAGCAGGGATGTGCAAGTTAAGAAACAATCAACCTATATGTGCGGGGGATCAACAAAACAAATAAACGCTCAAAAATCCAATGAGATTGTCCAAGGCAAGGGCGGTGCAAGTGATATTCGATTTATATTCCCGGATATCGTGAAGAAGAGCGAGCCTTTTGTCGAAAAGGTCAACAATGAAGGCGTGTCGCAGTCTAAAGCTTTATCTGTTGAGCATGGTAGTGCTGCCGCTATAGAGGCAACCAAATCGGATGGTGGAGTTACCCAGGTGTCCGAACCTATATCAATACCGAGCAAAGAAACAGCTACGACTAATGCTACTGAGACGTTGTTCGAATACTGTACAAGACCCCAGACGATTGCACTACCATGTGAACAACACGCTGACAAGATTGAACCAAGCAAAGAGGCCAATCGGCCGGCAATTGAAAAAGCCACTGAACAATTTGAAGAACAACTGAAAACAGCTGCAACCGAGACAACTGGGAATTTAGATGTCGGTGCGCCTGCCTCGATTCCAACTCCACCTGAGGTAGAAGCCACCGATTCAATGCCAGTCAACGTGTCAGATATTCCCATAATTGTGGGCGAAGTGGACTCAGAAACAGACACAAGCTCCACGGAAACACAGTCGACATTGCCCAAGACTGAAACCCGGGTGCGAAAATCATCATGGAACGCTCCGGCGACCGCGGTCGATAAACTGAGCAGCTTTATCCAGCAGTTATCCTCCAATATATTCAACCGTTCCAATTCGAGTGAAAGCGACAAAAGATCATCTGAATCGTCCGATAGTCTAAATAACTTTTCCGATGTACTTACGAAACAGTTATCGCCAAGCGGTGACGATCGATGCCAACCAACCAAAAATCTCCCAACAACCGAACCGAATGTTAGTCAAAGCAAAACGCAATCATTGTTTGTAGCGGCCACGAAACAACTTAAAGAAATCAAAGACTTTGGCAAACAAGTACTTCATATGGCACCCATGCAAGCAACACATCAATTGCTGCCCGCACCGTTGCCGCCCCCGATTCAGAATCCTGCAGCGCCGTGGGAAGAATCGCCTTCAATAATCGTTTCAGATCGCAGCACTGACCATTTTGTTCCGCAAGAAAGTTGTGAACTATCTGCCGCCCACGTTAACATAGAAATTAAGGAGAGCATGTGCCCGCGTCTGCAGCATCATTCGCTCAACTCCTCGATTTGCGTGCACAGCCGCGAAGTAGCCGATCCCGGCGGAATCCTGAACTTTGAAAACAACACCCAAGTCCGTAGTTTGCATGAGAAGAAAACGTACTCGGAAGTCGCGGCAGGAACTCAAGCGCATATTGGACAGGGCAATGATATGCACGACCTGTAAATGTTGGATATGAACTCGTCGTCATGACTTAACTCGTTCGGATGACGCGCAGATGTACGTTTTTCGTTTGATCCCAAGCGCCTGATTATTGTGAGCCTTTTGGCAAAATTAATTGTTTAAGTAAGTTTGTTCGGTGGCGAAGTTAAAAATCAAAACAGCGTTCGAAGTAGATCATTCATTCGTATGCTTTGCGAACCAGTGCGGTAAATGCTATTTAATTTTGGGATCCGACATGAAAAACGAATATCTGACGAAACTTAATCGAAAAATATAACAAATTATGTGGTAAATAATTAAATTAAATTATATTTTACAATCAAACCAGAAGTCATCTGTGATTACTTTATCTTTCTACAAATGCAAAACTTAAAAACAAACAAGCAAACAAACAAGCAACATAAACATTAAACAACCAAAACTAAAAACGAACAATTGATGAAAAAATATTATATTAATATTACTACTATGTCTACTACTACTACTACCAATTTACTTACTACATAATATACAAAATATCCAAACACAATTAGTAACAAATTCGAAAGAAACTACAAATAAACACACAAACCCACCCACCCACTTGCAGGACCTGTTCCACAAAACAATGTTGTTGGTTTTTGTTTAAGTTTTTTATTCTGTTATCTTTGTACTTTTTAGCTCAGTTAGTTTCCCTTGGAATAGTAGCGAATAGTAGAATGTTCGAGTTGATAATATATAATTTATATGGGTAATCCATGCACTCACAAACGTACAGTCAATCTAGTTCGCGCGTTAAAACAAGTTTTACGAAAGTATAAAAGATAATATAATATATTAATAAATATTGAGAAAGAGACAAATCATAAGAAATTCCTTGTTTAATTGTTAATTTGTCGTTTATATTTTTGTTTTGAAAATTTATTTGTAAACGTAATTTTAGGATCTTATTTTATACAACCAATTTACTTAGTGTATTCTAAACAAACAATCAAATAAACAATGGACGGACATTGATGCAAACGTCATACTTAAAAAAAATGTGCATAAACGATGCAATTATATTGTTTTGTTTTTTACGATTAACGACGATAATAAACCTTGGAGAAATGATCAATATCGACGCGTATGTATTATATGTAAAAACCATGAAAACCTTAACAAATGAAAACAACAAAAAATTGCTAGAAATGCAAAATATAAAGGAAACATTTTACGTTGTTCAATTTTTTTTTAATTTCATTTCATCGTCCCTTCATATAAAAAAATGAAATGATTGTATTTGTGATATTTCAAAACAACAAAACAAACTATAATTTGTAAAAAAAATAATACTTATTATATACATTTATTATCTATTTGACACACCAGATTTTGATAAAGTGTTAACGGATCTTCATAAACATATTGAAGATGGTAAAAATAAAGTTGTAGTACAAATCAAAACTTAAACAGTGTTCTCTTATTTCAGTTTTTTCCAGACGCTTAAAGGATTGGATTTGCTTGTTTCTTTAGAATGAAAGTACATATATAATGAAATAGGTGCAGAAATATTCTTTGATTGCAAACAGCTCGCATGTGAGAATTGAAATATGCAACCTACGTTGTTTGTCGTAACGACATTTCGTCCGGGGCGCTTCAACAGGAATACCTATCTCGGCGAGCTTAACTCCACGATCTTCTTAGGGCACGGATGTTATTTGATACAACCCTTAATAATCTTTCGCTCCCAATAAGAGCCTTTAGTGCATAATCGTCTAATATAATTCCTTTGTGCAATTGTATTCAAACTAATAGGAGCACCTCATTGAAATTATTTCAGCTACTTCTTTCGCATAAACATGTTCGTGTAGAAGATCCAAGCATATGCATAAATATTATCACGTTTCCTGATAATGAAAAGACAAAAGGGCGACGTCAGGGCACATTCAATTTAGTATTAGTGGACGTAGTGTTGTTCCTAACAATAAGAGTGCTTTTGAAAAGCATGGAAAAAAGAAGGTTTATAGTGTTCAAGTAAGAGTACAGAAAATATTAGTTGCTATTGAAGAAGAGTTGGACATTGGAAGCATACTAATCTCGTTAAAAAAAATTGGTTGTAAAATATGCCAAATAAGAAAATCGTACAATGGAGTTCAACAATCTTGAGTGCTCTGAATTATGTTGAAAACCAAAAACACGCAAACTAAAAAGTAAAACTGAAAACAAGATATGTAATAGGTTTATTGTTTAGGCTTCAAGGGATAAGCTCATAGCATCTTCTAAAATATTTGGAAATGAAATTCAGCTGTCAATAAGTGATGTGACTCTTCGCAGAAGGCTTCTTGAAAATAATTTCTACATTGAAAGCACCCGCCCGTCCCATTTTTGACAAAACCACCATCGGATACCTCACATTCGATTTGATAAAAATCTTATGAGTTGCACTATTGAAAAAATGCTGAAATATCCTCCTATTTGATGGAACTGGTTCCCAAAAGTATGTTCAACGTGCGTTTGATGCATAACATTTACCCCGAAAATGCTTTAACACGTTTCCTGTCCTGAACAAAACAACAAAGTCCAAATTACTTCTTGCTGAAAGTTGCACTAATATGATTCTTTTAGCACCCCAAGCATAGAAAAACGTTGATAAAAAAATAGAAGTAGGTAATAGTTACCTGAAACACATGCTTCAAGAGTTTTTAAGTTCAAGTTTTTTTAGTCACTGCAAGCTCATGAACCATATGTGTCTCACATAAATTGTTATTTTCAATTTCCATAGAAACGCGTAAGCTGATTGTTGTTATTGCGATTGAGTGTTTTTTTCTTCGAAAACGCCTCCCAAACGGCCCTCAGTTCATAGAAAAAATCTTACTAGTGAAGAAGTGCGACGTATATGGGTAGAAAGTGACTTTGAATTTGTAGCGACTCTATGGCACTACCTTCAGTTTCCAATGATCGCCACTGTGGGCAAATGATCGCAAAAGTAGGGAGAGAGAAGACGATGCTAGAAGAGGACGTCAAAACCCGCGTGTAGAGAAGAATTGAATATAAAGTCTAAGTTAGTTTTATATACAGAAATTAGCCTTTTCGTTCGTATATGGACCTTGTCGATGGACAAGTGCGTCACAAATTCAATGACAATGAATCAGATTCCAATGAAAAAAAAAGTTGTATACAAAAGGTGCTAGACTCGGATGATTCTGAGAAAAATTCTGATGATGGCCTTGATGATCCTGATTATGATCCAGATGAGATTTCTGATGCAGATCGTGTAACCGAGCCTGAGATGAGCCATCAGATGTGATCCTAGATCCGTCTCAACCACGACCAAGTGAGCGTTTGCAGTGGACCACATCACGAAAATGGACTGTTAGAGAAGTCATGAAACTTACTCCACAAGAAATAAATGAAATAGATATAACAAACGGATGGAATCGAGAAATACTACCATTGTCACGTCAGTTTTATGAGGGAGGTACATCAATTCATATCCATGGCGACCAATCGGTAGTATCCATATATCGTCAAATATTGACTGTCGAAATTTTAGATCTAATGGTGACTCAAACAAATTTATACATATCCCATAAAAACGGAAGCCAAACATGCCAACCCACAGTCGAATGAGTCGGTGGACCGATGTAACACGTGAGGAAATGTTAAAATTTATCGCTTTATCGCTTTTACCGCGATAAGAATTAAAAAGCTAGGAGAAATAGTTGTTGGTCAGAAAGGCAACATGACAGTCATGAAATGGAGAGATAAACGAAATGTCGCAATGATTTCCACTTGCCACGATGCTGCAATGGAAATATCTTCAGGTTACATGCCTAAATTGAAACCAAAAGCGGTGCTGGATTATAACGCCACAAAGAAAGGTATAGATGTGGCCGATTAGCTTTCAAGCTATTATGACCCGAAAAGAAAATCGCTGACTTGGTACAAAAAAGAAGCTCTGGATTTTTCATCTGTGGATCAGTGACGAACGCAACACTTATATACCATCCAGCATCCAGCCGGGAACAAAAAATCGACCAAAACCATATTACAAGCGCAAATAATTAAACATTTTTTGTATGGATCAGATGGAACCGCCAGTGGGAATACGTCAGGAATGCATTCAAGACCATCTACGAGTTCTATCACAAACCAGCATTTTTGACCAAAATTCCAAGAAAAGATGATGGCAAAATCGTTCGTAAAAGATGTAACGGATGTCACGAAAACATAAAAAAAAATAGTAAGAGGGTAAAACGAGTTGATACTGAGTGCTCGCCATGCAAAAAAAAACCTTTTGCTTGCCATGTTTCCCGAGTAAACATAATTAGTTATAAATTTAAGAAAAATTGTAATTTTCTGGAAAAAATAAAAAAAACTCCACCGTTCCGGTGTTTTTCTTTACTATATGATTGTCCTAATACGTCCCATACAAAAATAGTCGAGTCCTGACACGTTTCGCGAAATAATTCCCTATGCAAGTCGTAGGTGTCAGCTGAATAGCTCATGAACGTATTTGTGTATTCCAAGTACACGTTTCTTGAGCAACATGTGGTTCAGCGGACAGGAAACGTGTTAAAAACTATAAAGAAAGATGATGCCAAGACTATTATTAGAGCTATCTTGTTGGGGGGGGGGGGTGCATTTACCTTATACATGGGATTAAGGATCAACACATATACGCTGATTATTTAAGAAAATTATTCTCCCATATGCATGAGCATAGAATCTCGTTGAAATTGATGTTCCAACAAATTAACTATGTTGAAATAGTTTCTGATCATGATTAAAACTTCTTACTAGATATCTTTTTTGGGGGTTTCATAGTACGAAAGGCGTGAAAGTGTGTGAGTCCGGCTTGTATTTCCCAATTATTTTGTCTTTATTATCTACATAATGTTAGAATCGAGTGAAATAAGGAATTTTTACTATCGAGGGTGGTCTTAATGAACGATTTATTTATTTTGTATGTATTATTGATTTTGTTTTATAATTTCCGGCAGTTTTATGGAGATTGACGTTCAAGTAATAAACAAAGAGCCAATACTTGAGAATAACTAACCACATCAATATTCACGCTGAGCTGAGCTAGCGTCCCAGCAATCATCATCCCTCTAAACTTCGAAACGATGAATTTGTCAGTACGACAATTAAAGTTGATTCACTCGTTTCTGAACTGAAGGTCCCGAAAGTCTTCGAGACTTAAAAGTTCCATGACTTTAAACTAAAAACATAATTTCATTACTAACTGCTGTAATCCTAGTTTGGGATCGTGTCTATTAATCCAGCAGATTACTCGCTGAAAATGATTCAGGAGCGTTTTTACAAGCAACCTTTTGCCACTCTGCCTGGCCCTTGAAAAACAATCCTTACCAAGAACGTTTCCCTACTTGATCAATAGATATCTTTAAATAGATTAACAATTCGTCATTAAACTGATGAGTGCCGTGATGTCTTCGAAGTTCTCCTAACCATATATGTACTTCCCTTTGGATAATTTAATAATTCATACGCTGTAAGGATGCTGCTAATTCTCACGTCGCACCTGATAGCAACAACTCGATCATCCTTTCATCTGCCAGGAGCTCATTTACAATCTATTTTTGTACTGTTTAATTGCACAAAGGAAGGAAGACTCACTTCCACTTGCTAATGTGCCCGCAAACAGCGCAAGCAGCTCGTCCTTTCTGTGTGTCTGTGTGCTATGAGCCCGAGGCGAAAAACCACCGTGGCCTAGAATGCAGATAATGTATTTATCGGTAGAAAGGATTTCACACCGCCAGGTCATCGTACCTATCATGTGTGAATTTGTCTCGCGACGCATCAAGGCGCATGTTTTATCGAAAAAAATCGATTGCTCGGAGATTCACTGTCCCGAGCCTTGAAGTCCTCCTGTGTTGATTGAGTTCATATTTCGTGGTATTTCTGGGCTGTTGTATCGTGGAAATGTGGCCCAGTTGTGGAAGCCATCATCATCCGCAGTAATGTCGACTTGCCGTTGAATCGGAATTGTGCTGGAATTCCGGAATTGAGAAGCAAATAGGATTTGATGAAACAATTTACCACCTCCAGTAGATATCCTTCGATGTTAGTGCATGTGTGAAACGTAAATAGTTTTTTAAAAAACGTTATTCCTCTCATTAAGTGTTGCAAATTAGTGATAAATATTTCCGAATTCATAAAAATGGTCACAATGACTTCAGAAGTCGACAAAAATAATTCGACAGCAGTTTGTAAAGCTACCTCAAGTTCAACAACAGCATACAATCCGGCAACGAAACATGAAGACGCACCAAACATCCTTGTTTATAAAAAGGTTGGCAAAACGATCCTTTAATCATCGTTCAAACACTACTCTAAATAATTCCGTTTCATTTGAATCGTTTTTGCGGTTTAGATGGAAACAATTATTGAGAAAATGCAAGCAGAAAGTACGGGAGTGGCGGTGCGAACAGTGAAGGCGTTTATGAGTAAAGTTCCTTCGGTCTTTACGGGCGCCGATTTGGTATCCTGGATTCTGAAGAATACGGATATCGATGATGTGACGGAAGCATTACATTTCGCCCACTTGCTAGCATCACATGGTTATATATTTCCAATTGATGATCATGCTCTGACTGTGAAAAACGATGGAACATTTTATAGGTGAGTTAATTGCGTTTCTGTACACTTTCTAATTTTTTTTGTTTCACTTCCTTATTGAGATGACCAGGTAAAAACAATTGAATTACGTAACAACCTTGCTTTCCGTGGAGGATGTCTACTATAGTAGTTTTTTATCTGCAATACTAGTCTGCACTAATTTTTTTTGTTCCTGAAGGATGTACGAATGGTTCTCGGTTTAATTATTGAATCTATATTCATTGTGATAAAGTTGTTTATTATATATTATTTAATGATTGGAAATTACTTATGGCAACCCTTAATAAATTTAATAAAAGGTTAAACCATATTTAATGGAGAGCCATGCCACAAAGCGATTCCTACATTGGAACATTGAGTCAAATCTTACAAAAGTATCACATGGAGTCTCTTAGTGATAAACACTACATTATATCTATATTTCATGTTTTAATTAGAATATTCATAGCCATTTTTTCACCCCTTTTTTGGGTATTTTCTACCCCTTTTAAATATGAAAATCGTACCATTAAAATTAACTCAACCCAATTTTTTTTCATTAAAACTAGTTCACCCCAGAGCTTCCTTCAAAATTTCCTATGATTCAGTTCACGGCATTCTGATGCCAACACAAAATTACGTGAAAAATCATTAGCATACTTCATGGACTCTTATTTGGAACGTACATAAATAATTGTATAAAATGTTTCACTGTAAATAGAATCTATCCAATTAAGTCTGTTTAGTGGTGTTCTCTTTTTTCATCGAATTTTAAACTATTAAAGGTTCTCACAACACATGAAGTTGCCAGGCAATTTAATAAGGTTCTATCCATGGTAATTTATATACTTTCTTACTTGCTCTTGATAAGTTGTAAACATGTAGATAGAGCCTTTTTAGATGGAGCTGCTTTAATTTTTAATACAGATAGATGAATAGATAGACTTTTTTTTCCACTTGACAATATATGTATGCATGTGACATTAAGGGGAGTAGGGTTAATTTTCAATATTTTAGACATATTTTTAAGGGTTATTTTTGAAAATATCGGAAACTTAAAAGTAAAGGACGTAATAGTGCAACATTTCAAGAGTCTTCTGTAAAATTTTTGTGAAAAAATATTGTGAATTGAGCCACTGGAAATCTTCAAAAGATATCGATCAGCTCCTGCCTCTCGGCATGCCGGATTTCTACCGACTAAAACCACCTCCGTTTCCTTCAATCACTCTCTCCATCACATTTAGTAATTATCCGTATTTAAAATTTCAGTACATATATAGTTCTTTCCAGACGATAAGAATGGTATAAGGGATAGTACCAAATTTGTAAGTTTTACTGTTCTTTTAGTTAGATTGATAGTTCAGACTATATGTTTATGAATTATTTCCTGTTGATTACATATTTGGCTTTGACTTTAGTGCTGATTGTACTTGTAACTTACTTCGAATGTTGGTCCTGAAGGAGATATATTTTTAGTGTCATTTTAAAGGAGGTTGGGTTCGCTATGTTTTTAATTTTATCTGGTAATGAATTGAAAAAAGTTGGCTGCTTTGTTGAAGGGGTCTCCTTTTGGCCGATCAGTTCTGGCAATTGCAATAGCTATATTATTCATGTTTCTTATTCTGTGAGTGTTTTTCCCCTCAATTCTATCTAATTTCACAGTGGTGCACTCATTACGGTGTAAATTTTTATGTATGAATTTAGCTCTTTCCATGGAAATCAAGCCTTGCAAATTCAATTCTTGGGCTGTTTTGTAAACTTCGCTTGTGGGAGTTGCCATAGGGAGATTGTAAATCGTTTTATACGCCTTGGTTACTAGTCTGGAGATGGTCGTGAGGTTACCTGTAGTGGTTTGGCCCCAATTCAAGATGCCGTAGGAAATTTTGAAAAGGAAGCCCGCTAATGAACAAAATATAAAGATAATTGGAGACGATAGCGTTGTTAATGTCGAATATTATATGAAATTTTTCAATTCGACCGTGGTCAATACAATAAAAGTAGGTTTGCAAAAACAACTGACACCATTTGCTCATATCGTACAATCCAAAAATCTTTATTTCTCATTTTTGTCCATTTGGAAAATCGCAGAATGCACATGACTTCGACTTTACCTGTACAGCAGCTGTACATAATGTGACGGACAGGTGGTACTTAAGGTACTAGTACACATTAGAAGGCCAAAAATAGCGAATTTTTATGAATTTTTTTCTCAGCTCCGTCATTGAATATGAACTACAACTATACATCTATCTTTTGAGAGTACAAATTTTTGTTTTCCAATTTTTTGGTCTAATTGAGATGAATTGTCTTGCAGAATATGTTAATGAATAAACGCACTAAGGTTTATTAAAACCGGTTGAGTAGGTCCGAAGATTAACTAGCGGCCAGTTGAAAAAACGTCAATTTCGAGAAAATCGCGTTTAAAGTTTGTTTAGTACCTTCCATAGATTTTTTTGTAAGTTTTTTATACGTCAGAATAAATACTGAAACGTGTAAGTAGACGAAAATTTCGTGTTCTATTGTGAATGAATGGTAGAAACCGGTATTTTAGAAAGAGAGGATACACAATCGATGCCATGCGGCCGGCGGCCGTCAAAAACGCGTACGCACTTAAAACCGTTTGATATTATTCTAACGTTCGATTTTTTTCAAAATATTTTAAGAGGTCATTTTTAAAGGTGCGAGAAGTTGAAAAATGCCAAAAGAATGAATCGATATTTTGAAATTTTTAATGTGTACTAGTACCTTAAAGTACTAAATATCAATTAAGTACACAATTATCTATTTGGGTGTTTTAAGCGTCTTCTGGTGGTGTTTTTAGATTATGAAAAATCTAAGTTGCATATTTTGTATTTGAGGAAATACAAAATATTTTGGTAAAAAGCAACAACACGACTTTTTAATAAAATAATTATCAATTAATTATTCTTAAATTCAATAAAACAAAACATTACAATTAAGTTGGGTTGACCTATACACAGTTTTGTTAATTCGTTGAGTGTAATGAACACGATAAGTAAATAGCTTGCATAACTTTCTTGAGGGTGAATTACTGAATTAATTAGAATGTACATTGCCCAATATCAATGGAAACGGCAGGATACTTATTGAATTTATTCGTCAATTCGATTCTGAAATCGCATTTACCGTACACTTTGCCATATATAAATTTGAGTTAAGATTTAATGAGCTTTTATAGAATCTGAATTAAAATTTATTTAAAAAGGAGACTGTGATAATAACTTTGACTGCGCATTGATTTAGAAAAGCTGATTTGATCATAATTTCGGCTAGTTGTTTGGTTTCAATCATGTTAGTATCAAAAAGAAAAATATTTTAACTATCTCGGAATTTTTTTCTTCATATTTTAGATGTATTATATTTTTGGATTCCACATCATTAATGTATCTTCATTTATGGATTTTCATGTTTTTTTTCAGATTCCAAACCCCATATTTTTGGCCATCCAATTGTTGGGAGCCTGAAAATACAGACTATGCTGTCTACCTCTGCAAACGTACTATGCAAAATAAAACACGTCTGGAATTGGCTGATTACGAAGCCGAGAATTTAGCACGATTACAAAAAATGTTTTCTAGGAAATGGGAATTTATATTTATGCAAGTAAGCCAACAATTTTGACTGAACATTTGACTGCCGGGCGAACTATCTCAATTCTAACTATTCTTCTTCCAGGCAGAATCACAAAGTAAGGTTGCCAAAAAGCGTGATAAACTAGAACGTAAGGTTTTGGATTCGCAAGAACGAGCATTTTGGGATGTACATCGTCCAATGCCCGGTTGCGTCAACACTACAGAAATAGATATTAAGAAAGCATATCGACGTGGTGGATCGAGTCACGGTTCAGGATCTGCGGGTGCGGCATTGTCGAGCAATCCTATTGAACAATTGTCGCGTATCATTAAGTTGCGGAAGCAAAAGTTGGAGCGACGAACTATAAAAGTATCGAAAGTGTCGGAATCGTAAGTGGAGTCTAGGTTGAACACGATTGAAGAAAATTTAATAGGATTTTCATTGTGATTTCAGGCTTGTATCCTATTTTGAGCAATACAGTGAATTTGATTATTTCATGACATTGCCTGAGCTACCGAATCCTTGGCAGACGGACAATACCGAAATGTGGGATGTGGAAAAGTTTTCGTAAGTGATTGCAATAGATAAAATGACAGATTTTACTGTACCTATTATAGGGGGACGTTCTTTTTTTGACTTGATTTTTTTGCTGAAAATAAGATTTATATGTATTTCCAATTTTAGGAAAGAAGTTCCAATGCGACGAGTTAAAAGATGGTCATTTAGTTTACGAGAACTGCTCAATGATCCAATTGGACGCGAGCAATTCACACGGTTTTTGGAAAAGGAATACAGCGGGGAAAATTTAAAGTACTTAATTTTCAAATTACATCAATGAAATACTCTTCTAACCAATTAGGAATTTTGTATAATCATTAAATTGCCATTACAGATTCTGGGAATCAGTACAACAAATGAAAGCCCTGCCACAATCCGAAATCAAAGAAGCAATAACAAATATTTGGAAGGAATTCTTAGCGCCCGATGCACCATGTCCCGTCAATGTTGATTCAAAATCAATTGAACTTGCCCGCGAAGCGGTCCACTCCACAACAGGACCAAATCGTTGGTGTTTCGACGTAGCCGCATCACATGTATATCATTTAATGAAAAGCGATTCATACTCGCGATACCTACGATCCGAAATGTACAAGGACTATTTGAATGGTTCGAAGAAGAAAATCAAATCCATTCCGAATTTGTTTGGCGTGAAACGTTAAGAAGCCGCAGCACGAGTTCAAAGTTTAGTTAAATGCGAAACAAACAAATATTAACACAATGTGACCCTTTACAAAGCAATCAAAAAAGAAGACAAATTGTCGGTAGTTTAGTTGTTTATCAGTCCTACAACTCAACGCGCAAGGAGTTTTTTGAATATGGTTGTTATTGTTATTCTATGTTTTTGGTGATGACTATAATTTCTATTCTAATTGAATTCAACTTATAATCGCCATTATATGTAATTAAGTTTTTGTCGAACACATCCATCCGAAAAAATGCAGCTAACTGTAACTGCCACATCACAATATGATAGTTTAATTTACTTGATTTGAAGTGTGTAAGTGTTCGGATAATTGTCTTTGTTTTTCGATTTATGTGAAAAATAAATGAATACGATGAAATAAAAATCTGGTGCTTTGAATTGTTATTGATTTCCGCTTATACATGGGTAGTTATGTCGGTTTGATTTGTGCTTGAATAACTTTCGACTGTAATGTATTTTTCGTTGTCGCCAGCCATTCATCTAGCCTAGAAACTATGTAAAACCAGCTAGATTGTTCCATTTTTTTTCATCGTTGGATGGTGGAAATCTTGAAAACGATACTCCTCTCGCTATCCGGGTTTCTATCAAGTTATATAGACAATACTTGGTTACATACATCTATCGACTAAATACACTTCTGTCTCCTTCAAATCCTTCTCTGTATCAATTTTCATCAATTTTCCATTTTTGGTTTCAGAACATAGTACTTTTCCGACGATTGGAATCGGTCGAATTTCGCAGTGATTCCGGTAAAAATTCTTATGTATAAGATTTAGATTTCCTTCCATAGATATCAGGCCTTCAAATTTAGTTCTTGGACTATTTTGTAAACTTCAGCTTTTGGGAAAATTGTAAATGGTTTTATGTGCCTTGGTTACTAGTCTAGAGAAGTTTGACTCCAATTCAAAATTCCATAGGAATTTTTGAAAAGAATATGTGCATACAAAATTTGGACTTTGTTTATTGATCGAAAGAAGCTGTAGTCACGCAAGAGACCAACGAAAACCACCCAAGTTTTCTTAAGATCTGTATGTACTAAATCCATCTAAATTTCTCGTCTATTAAAAGTCCTAAGTACTTCATTTGTTCTGCTCATTCGAGAGTGGTTTCACTGAATTATTTGTGGTTGTATGTCAGGATTTTTTTGAAGATAATATATACACTTGTTTTCAGAGTTCATAGCTAATCTGCTTTGGACACGGCCAAAGCCAGTTCTTTCTCAGGCCAATACTTACTTTTTGTTCAATTTTTTTTCCACGTTGGGAGGTGGAAATCTTCAAAAATACCGAGTCGCTCCTGCTTCTCAGCATGTTGGACTTTTACCGACTAAAACCACCTCCGCCTACTCCAAGCCTCTCTCTCCATCACAGTTCGCTTGCACCATCCATTAGTTGGATCTTTTGTCAGGCGTTCTGGCCTAGCAAATTTTATTGATATATTATCCGCGTTTCTCATATTATAGTAATTATTCCCCAAAAATTGTAAATTTTTAAGTATGAATTTCCCTTTTCCCATGCAAATCAACCCATTCAGGTTGAATTCTTGGTGTTGTTTTTTGTACACCTCGACCGTAGGAGTCAATCTTCGTAAGGTGTAGATAATCTTAAATGCCTTGATGATAATTCTTGCTATGGAATCCATATGCAATTCTCGAAATTATGTGTGCCTACGTGATTTAGATTTTAGTGTGGTTAGGAAAATACCTGGAACGATGTAGGAGACCAACAATAGCTGCGATTTTTTCTCTCAATTCATTGATATGTGCTGTCCATGAGAGTTTTTCGTCTAATGTAAGACCCAGGTATTTTGTTTGCTCAACTCTTTTTGAGATATTGCAGTTAACTTTTGTCAAAGGAATCCGGTATTTTTTCAAGATTAGTTTTCCCTGATTACATAACAACTTTCAACAGTGATAATTTAAGTAGTTTTACATTTGCTTTCTCCAAATATAATAAACGATTTACTACGCAGCCAGCGTAGGAAATCGTTTATTTTTTTCATGATTTCATACTTCCCATATAACGGCCAATTTTGACCATAATTTGTCTCGATCATTATGGGTCCCATAAAAGGGAACGTTTGCTTTCGATATGACAATACTGGTAGCGATTGATGTTTTGATGTCAGCTGTCAAAATCATCTGGCAGATTGTCAGCAGTGAACTTTTATCTGGGTGCCGACAGTGAAATTGCGGGTTTTGTCAATGATTTCCCAAGCTGGTATCAGTCGCCGCCGTAAGTACAAGCTCACATTAAACTAAACAAAAACCCTAAGCTCATATTACTCGATTAAAATCCCTGAAGCAGGTCACGGTCCATGTTGCTTATATAATTGCGATCCGATCTACCCGCCGAACTTGAACTCAAGCAGTGTCAAATATTGTTTCGCACACTAAAGGTGGTTGAATTCAACCGCAAAAATTATGATTGACTTCTATTTGAAGAGACGGACTACTTCACAGGCCGTTTGCGAGGGGAACAATGCCATTTGATTGCCACGGTCATGCTGGTGGCTCGTACGAATGGCACGAGTTTGCTCGTGATAAATGGATTGCCGCCGATAACAGATTAATGGATTTGGTCGACGCTGAGATAATGGGCTTGCAATTAATATCTAGGGTGTTCCAGAGGAAACTTTATACTTACTGTTCAACAGAACGTTTGCGCTCTTGTAACAGCGTGGTGTGATTTCCTTAACACCCATTCCGAATGTGTCTTCAGCATACATTTTGATTAAATTGTTGTGGTCTGAAAATAGGCACTAATTGTACTACGGTCGGTCAGAAGAGACTGGCTCTTTCCTAGTTGCACAATACGGGAGCTGAGATCACCTCTGTCCCCAACATAAAAGTTATCACTCTATGTGTGTCGCCTAGTCCTTTACGTTAGCAACAACGTGCAGGTGATTATTTCCGACCTCAAGAAGCTCCGCTTTCCAATCCACATGCTGTGCAGTGTTCTTGTGGAAGAGCTGACCATTCCAACATGCTTCGACCCCTCCGAACCGCTTCTAAGCACTACAGATTAGCTCCACCGCCAAATTATCAGCTACAATCTCTCGTCCAACGTGCGATCTTCTGTAATACACTCGTACTTGTCTTAATTTCCGCCCAATTCGACGAAACATAATGCCTGCTAATTGTTTCGTCACTTTTGTGTTAAATTTCGTGCGTCATGAATCATCTTTTTATTTTTCCCCCGCAATACTTTAAAAAATCTTTGACCGCTTACCACCGCAAGTCATTATACGTAGAACTCGATTTTGTGGTGTATTTTTGGAACAATTTAGAGACGACAATATTGCCGATGTTTATCTCTCGGGGTGAGTGATTTCAATGGATCAATAGAGGTGACAAGTGCACTTAAAAAACTCTTAATAAGCAAATTTATGATGCTTGTAGTGGCTCCACACTGAAATAGAAATATTAAGCACATTTAAAGGCTTCTCAGAATTAATAGTGTCCTGTTTTCAGTGATCCGCAACGGGCGTGCTTAGCCAAAACTATACACCCACAACCTGTGAAGCTGGTGAAGATTGCATCAAATTATGAGAAATTTTGCAAAGAAACGACGACCCATCAAAAACCGGAACAAAAAATTGGAAAAAATTAAAATTGAATAGTTTGTGTGTGTGTGTCTGTAAAATTTTAACCACGGCCACCGCACGCGAAATGGACCCTCCCCCCTTTATAAAAACCATCGAATGGTACATGATGGACAAATCGAAATTTTTCCCGCTATCAATACTAAGTTCGTTCACAGTACGAAGTTGCCTGTATCCGTTGACCGTGATAAAAACACAACTGCAAGTAAGGAGCACTGATGAAACTAAAAATTAAATTGTAGTGCCGAAGCTGGTATTGATCCTTTCTATCATTTACTTTATTAATTTTCTAGGTGCAATACCGAAACGCTTTCTACAGGGGAATGCTCGATGCAGGGTCGAAAATTTATCAAGCCGAAGGTGTTGCAGGACTTTATCGTGGCTTTTGGATATCATCGTTTCAAATCGTCTCGGGCGTCTTTTATATTAGCACATACGAAAATGTTCGGCAGTTACTAAGGCAAATTGATCTTGAATCGCGGACAAGAGCTCTCATTGCCGGCGGCTGTGCATCTCTAGTCGGGCAAACGATAATTGTGCCGTTCGATGTAATATCGCAGCATGTCATGGTGCTGGGAATGGCGGCGCAAGGAAAAGGCGAAGTCAATCCTCTGGACATAAAATATGATCCGTCGCGCGGACGTTTACAAGTTCCCGTGGACATAGCTCGAAGAATACTGGAGCGGGACGGCATTAAAGGTTTCTATCGGGGCTACGTAGCCAGTTTAATGGCATACGTCCCGAACTCGGCTATGTGGTGGGGCTTTTATCATTTATACCAAGGTAAATTAATCTTCTTCATGCATCGAAACAGGTCTCTGAATACTTTTCCATTTACAGACGAACTATACAAAATCACACCACTCTGGGTGCCTCAGCTTGCCATACAAGGGGTGGCTGGCAGTTTTGGCGGTTTCACCACGACAATCCTTACAAATCCTCTGGATATACTTCGTGCAAGATTGCAGGTAAACTAGAAAATACTCTCCGAGTCACATCGGAATTCTAAAAACATGCCCATTCCAGGTGCAACGAATAAATTCCATGCAAACAGCATTCCGTGAACTGTGGAGAGAAGAGAAGCTCAACATATTCTGTAAAGGACTAACAGCTCGTCTGGTGCAATCGGCCGCCCACTCATTTAGTATCATTATTGGATACGAGACAATAAAACGAATATCTGTAAATGAACAGTACAAGCATTTGGTTCGATGGTAGTATAGGCGAAAGAAGAAGAAAACATATTTATAGAATTTGGTTTGCACAAGGACAATTATCAATTAATCATATTAAGACGAAATTAATTATGACGAAGCGTTTATCAGGGTTTCCGTAAAGTCGTTGAAGCTGTTATGCGGAAAAAACATATTTTGTTCAATAATTCTTTCAATAATTAACGTTTTATAGAACATATTAAATAATCCTTTTGTTATTAATATATGTAGTTTACACCAAAGAACACACGGCAATCGCGAAAGTTTAAAACAGAATTAAGACAAAAATGAACAAAACACAACTATCATGAATAGAATTTAGAAACTTGCTGAAAGATCCTGCCAAACTGTATAAATTCTAAATGACAAAACGACAAAATGTTGTCTATATTATCTCGCTGTGCGAATATCACCAATTTTATCCTTACCGTGAGAAAGAATTTATTTATTTGTTGCATCTTTTGTTTTATAATATAAATATTTATTTTTCAATAGCAATTTACCTAGCGAATAGATTTAAACTGTATACGTTTATTGCTGACTGTTGTTTATTGGCGAGATGTGTTGTTGTTGATGTTTCATTCATTCGTTATTATTATTTAAGATTAGAGTTTCAGGGGAGAAATTAAAAACTTTAGCGAGAATATTTCATTTTTTTCATGATTCGCGAGTTTGAAAGATGATAGATAGATGGTAGATTATATGTGATGCAAATAAATGAATAGACATGTATAAATCTCGATTGTAAATAGAACATATGGCATTGAAAATAAATAAGAATATTATAGGTTGTTGTTTTTTGAATTCAATTAGTAATCAATCTATTTCAGGCTCTTATCTTGCAGAAAATCTCAAGGTGTGCAATTATTTGAGAAGAGTTTTTATATAAAAAAACGTATAACAAACGCATTGAAGAGCTTTACAGGATTCAAACAAAGGGGCTGACTCCTAAAACCTGAATTTTCTTTAACATCTTCTACAAATAGCACAAAAAAATGATAGGATTTAGTAGTTTCTGAACAAATACTTCAAAATACGAAGCACACCAATAGTTGTGTCGGTATTTTTAATATCGGTTTCGCGTTGCACTCTGTTTACAATAGTTCTGTGAGTCCAATGTTTTTTTAATTCCATATACATAAGTTCCTAATTTTATTTAACTCCAACTCTTTGCAGAAATGCTTTATTTTATGTGGCTTAACTCTTTCCAGCTAACACGAGTTGATGTCTTGTTACGGAAATGCAAATGCGCCTCTCCAGTTCAGTGAATCCGTTAGAACCATGAGTTCTATGCACTTTTTTATGATGACACCAAAGCTCAAAGCATACCCAATGACGAAATAACATAGCCTTGGCAGAAATTAAATCAAGGAATGGCACAAAAGTTTGGGACATTTTCGGGTTGTAGTCGGGCGAAAAGACAGAAAATGTTAGACTGTTCCACATTCGTAATTATTAGGATCAGAAAGGTACATGAATGCCACTAGTGCTGACTTGAAGAGTATGAGGATGGAAGTGACTAGTTAGCCACTCTCACAGCTCTACACAACGTGCTATCTGATATTTCTTTGTAACAACGAACAACGAAACCCGAACTGTCTGCCGTTGATTAGGCGCTGTTAGTCAAGATATCTCATTAATTGGGGGGTCAACGTGTGTTTCGAAACAGTTGGAAGGATCACAAGTTTTTCTTTTTTGAGATTAGCTCAATAATCAAATGGAAAGACTCCTAATGAGTAGAATCAGTGATAAAATTTGCGCCGAGGGTTTAGTCCAAGTAGAGACGCATTAATTAATAACTATATGCGAATTATCATTACGACCAGCGGACTTTAATTGTCAAGGTTTCTAAGGACTTTGAAACATCAATTATACACGGGATCAAAATTTATGTACATGTTTAGAATGTCACTACGAGATAATAGCGGCTCTTACAATTTTTTGGAATGCATTAAAACATGATATATCACAGATAAAAAACACAAAACTGTTGTACTTCCTGAGACGGGATTTATTATTTTATATTTGTAAATACGTATTTCGAGCACTAGTTTTGCCCTTCTTCAGGACATTTGACAACTAATTTGATGAAACCATAGCTGGGTCTATATATATAGCATGACCTCAGTAAAGGGAAAGGGTATAAACATTACAATCCTTAATTACAATCTTTTTTGGCACGAAAAACCTAGATCAATTATTTATTTTATGACTATCCTGGCATGATGGGTAGATTCTCAATCGCGGGCGATATTGTCTATTTGAAGATCGTTAACCAATTTTCCCCCAGTTGATTTGCTCCTTCCTTTGTTATTGACCTCAGTAACTTCGATTGCAGGTTTCCAACGTCGTGGTTCAATCTTCGATCTACCGGTTCCTTGAGAATTGCAAAACTTTCTTGTGCATCTAATTTTCCTGCAATTTTTTCCCTCTTGAATAACCTCTACATTGTCCCACCAGATGTTGTGTCCATCCCCAAGGATGTGCCCGCCTACCATTAACTTCAGCGACGCAGGGTACCTTCCGTTCTTCCTCGCAAGTTTCGCATCTCTTTCATGCTCATCCCATCGTACAGACACCAGTCGCTTGGTTTGCCCTATGTAGGTTTTTCACAGTCAGGACATGAAACCTTATAAGTTCCACTTAGTTCGTGTCCCCATTTTTTGGTCTTTGGCGGATCCTAGGATATTCTTTAGCTGATGAGTTCTGCTCGTTGAAACCATATCTATATTCAGATTCTTCATCAGCTTCCTTAAGTTTGAATATATCACATGTTATTGCTAGTGGCATGATAAATGTGATCTGTATTTTTCGCAGCAAAAATGTTGGACCAGTTAAGTTTTTTGTTGTATCTATTAAACTGACTCAGCCGACTTTTGCACAACGTTGTTTAGAGCTGGATTCACTCCTATTCATCAGAGGTGGTGCTAAATCGAGCGAATATAAGACAATGATTCAAACATAGAAAATATAGAAACGGAATGTTTCTCTCGGTGTGACCGCAGCATATGTGAACATTGCAGATAAACCTCCATGTAAAAGCATACTTCGCGGATCTACGGGACAAAATCATTTGCTCGGCTCTGTTTAACAGGCGTGATTGCATGTCTGTTCCGAATTGATCTCTCTTAATGAACGAAGAACAAACACAAACAAGCGTCCACTGTCTGTTCTATAAACTGTAGGTGTGTCCTCTTCTGATTTATCACGGGTGTGGCGATTCAATTGATGCTGCAAATAAAAGAATTGCGAGCAATTTCGATAGATATATCAGTTATGTGTGTGGAAGAAGAATGCCTGAGCTACTGAGTCTGGATAGGGGCTGGTGCACAGTTGATGAAGAAAATTCAGAACTTACTCAAAAATACACCTCAAAGTTGCGATAATCTGAAGAGGCATTCATATTCTTATGCTATTTTCAGAAGGCTTTGTTTATTTGCCGAAAATTTGCATAAATAGGGCCGCCATGTTAGAAAAAAAATTAAGAAAACAATTGCGAAAAAGTCATATTAAAGCCAGGAAAGAGAGTCAGACTAACAAGAACTCTTGTAAGCGCATTTTAAATTCTAAATAGTACGGCTTATGCTTCTAAGAAATACACTGAGTCTAGTGATCCTTTTGATTGCTACTTCAAATTATATCCACCTATATATATTGGCTTAGAAAACAGTTATTAAATTATAAAAAGTGGAAAAATCCACCAGAAAAAAATCCTTTCCTTGCAACAAACTGAACACGTATCTTTAAGAATCAAAGTGAACAGTGTGAAATATCTTATTCTTTGTAAACACGATTAATACATTATCATATACATGAACCGCTTTTATTTTAAAAAAATACACATCGCTAACAACACATTTCAATAAAAATTCTTTGCTTTCAATAATGTTTATATCAAGGTAAAATAAAATTATGCCGTTGACACTGTGACAAAACTGACAAATGAACAATTTTACGCTTAGAAAACTTCATCCCGATGTTAAATGCTCCATCAACACGTCACCATCTAAATTAGTTTACCATTTTCCTTATCATATAATTAAGAATGCCGCCATTACGGAAATATGTTAGATCGACTTCCGTGTCGAAACGTACAATTGTCGAAAACACTTTTTCATCAGCCTAACAATAAATACCATTTAGCAATGGAAATTCAACGAGATTCATCAACAAAAACAATATTACTCACCTTCACTTTGATTTTTTCGCCTGGTTTCACATTTTCCGGAATCAGAATATCATATTCTTCGCGACCAGTCAAACCGAGTGTGTCAGCATTCTCGCCGTCGACAAATTGCAATGGTATGATTCCCATTCCGACCAAATTCGATCGATGGATACGTTCGTACGATTCAGCAATGACCGCGCGGATACCCAGCAAAAATGGTCCTTTGGCTGCCCAATCGCGACTCGATCCACTGCCATAATCCTTGCCGACAACAGCTATTAATGGTATTCCCTCCGATTTGTAGCTGCAAACGGGTCAATATGATTGTATTAACGAATATACATCATTTAAGGGAATGCGCGATAACTCACCGTTCAGCACAATCAAACACATCCATTTCGTCGCCAGATGGAATGTGAACAGTTTTGGGTCCTGTCTTTTGCAACAGCTTATTGTTCAGTCGAATATTCGCAAACGTCCCGCGCGCCATTACATCGTCATTTCCGCGCCTCGATCCATACGAGTTAAAATCGCGAGGTGTCAATCCGCGTTCGGACAAGTAACGAGCAGCCGGACTGTTACGTGCGATTGATCCTGCCGGCGAGATGTGATCTGTGGTCACGGAGTCGCCCAAATACAACAGAACGCGCGCCTTTTCAATCGCTTTGAACTTGGGAAGATCGTTCGTCATTCCGTCAAAGAATGGTGGCTTTTTGATGTATGTGGACTCTTTGCTCCATGGGTAAATCATTCCTTCCGGCGCCTTAAGATCCTGCCAATCTTGCGAGCCTAGTTCAATTTTGCTGTATACGTCGCGGAACATTGCCGGAATCACGTGCTTCTGCTCAACAGTATGAATTTCCGAACGACTTGGCCAGATATCGCGCAAATACACTTCCATGCCATCCTTATTTTTCCCCAGAGGTTCGGTTTCAAAGTCAATATCCACACGTCCGGCAATCGCGTAAGCAATCACCAACAACGGACTAGCCAAATAGTTGGCTCTGGTATTCGGATGGATTCTACCCTCAAAGTTGCGATTGCCCGACAACACGCCACAACAAACCAAACCGTTTTTCTCGATGGTATTCACCACATTTTCTTCAAGTGGTCCCGAGTTTCCAATGCACGTCATGCAGCCATAGCCTACAATATCAAAGCCCAGCATCTCAAGGGCAGGAATCACGCCAGACTCGCGCAAATAGTAGGTCACAACACCGGATCCTGGCGAAAGTGATGTTTTGATGTAGGGCGCAATGCGCAGACCATTTTCAACTGCCTTTTTCGCTAGCAGTCCGGCACCCAACATTACCGACGGATTGCTGGTATTCGTGCAGGATGTTATAGCTGCAATCACGACCGATCCGTGACTTATTGAATAGGTTTTTCCGTCGTCCCATGTAAACGAGCCAGATGCATTCAGAGCACTTGGCGCAATTTCGAATCCTTTGAAGCCAACCTGGAAGATAATTATCGAGTCAATAGATTTTTTTCTTGCGTTTTATTTTAGTGAAATAACTAATATTCATATTAACTGGGAGAAATCCCTTTCATTTGTTTAAAGGAGCTTTCAGTGCACTTAGTAAAATAAATTAATACTCAATCATTAGTCGCGCGAAATGAGGAGTCTGTCTGCGCGATGGCAGGTAACATGCTTAATGTCTTTAATTTCTGGTCTATTGATTCTCGCACGACTTCCATCGGGAAATTGTCCACAGCCTATTTTCGACGCCTGTTTTAACGACTCCAGGTTGTGGTGGCATTTTTTACAAACCATATACCTTCTAATACTGACCACAATTTATAGTCGAGGGGACTAAGGTCTGGACTGGCTGATGGCCACAAATTAACGCTGATAAACTCTGGCACATGGTTCCCCACCCACTCTTGCCTGGTTTTCGCCTTGTGGGCAGGCGCAGAGTCTTGTTGGGAACCCATTCTTTATTTTCAAACATGGTTCGGCTTAGGGGCTCCACTACCTTCATTAAGATATCCGACTGATAGTTTTTGGCAGCTGTTTTGACGCCCTTTTCACAGAAATGGATAGAAATGACACTTTCGTAGGATACTCCGCACCAAACCATCAATGATGCTGGATAATGTTCTCGTTCAACCCTCGGGATCTTTTCTGTAGCCTCCTTAGAAGACCGTGCATATATCCTATCATTTTGTTTGTTGAAGGATTCCTCCGCAGTAAAGATTTTCTCGTCGGTAAAAAGTATTCTTTTGTACTGCCCTTTACTGTATCTCGATAACAGCTGTTTTGACTTTTCCACCGTATTTCGTTTTAAAGCGGCATTGAGTCTGTGTCCTGTTTGTCTTCTGAAAGCTGCAAGCCTTTTTTGATGATACGACTCACGGTTCTCAGCGCAATATTCATTTCACGAGACATGATTCTCTGATCGCGGACAGGATTTCTTGCGATTCTGGACTTTACAGCTTTGATGGCTTGTGGCTTACGAGCCGAGCGAGGTCTATGTCATATCCAGTATCAATGAATAACGCTAAAGTTCGATACACGAAAACACGCGTAATTTTTAATGACTTAGTGTTTCGAAGGTTTGGCCTTTCTCCATTCCATATTTTTGTACTATAAAGCAATCACAGCGATGCGGTTCTCTTTGCTAGACTATTCCATCGTAACGGCTCGAACTACACTGACAATATTTGGCGCGTTTTTAGAGCATATGTCAACAATCAGGACTACGAACATAGCAATTAGCTACCTGCAAGCTATCATCCGCAAGGGCTGCATTTTTAGTTGTATCAATATTTATGGCACGACTAGGTACAGAATGGGCATCCAGATAGTAAAAGTATTGAGACTCTGACGCTCAAACAGAAGGAAAAGCGTTACAACAAAGGTAGCAGGATTGCGTTCATGGGGGTAAAATGTGCGCCCGTTTGTTTCAATCGGTTGAGAACTCTTGTTGTAGTACCTTTGTTGAATTGAATGTCTAGATTTTGAATCCAGCCTGCTGCAAGTTGATAAGCGCATTTCGGTTTCTCTTCGTGAAGGTAAACGCAGAGTCCCAGATTATTAATGAAATGAAACACGTTGATGGGGATGATGTCCTGAGCCGTACTAATGTGGTGTGTGTCGTGAATTTAAAGTCGGTAGAACGAATGCTCATGGTGGACGAAATGAGCGCAGTGCTTCTGAAATTTCCCAGATCTCTTCTAATGAAAGCATAACTGAAACACTTGAGTTTCGAAAATTGTGTACAAAATCAATAGGAATTTCGATACGTGAATTTCTGGAGCTTTGAACAGCAAGATGAACAATTGCTTGACTTTATTGGGAGTAGTGGCGAAATGTAAGTGGCTCACTACTACACTCCCTGCGATAAAAAGGCAATCAATGCAGTGGCCACATCCCTCCTTATTATCAAACTGCTGTGTTTTGGGATTGTAAAGGAATTTTCAGCGCATTTCACTCCCACAATATACTGTGAAATTCCAAAAAAAAATGGGAAGGGCGTTACAGAACAAAAGCAGATAAATATTTACAAGGGAGGTGTTTGTGTAAGATACACTTATGTACATATATTCGTGATCGCAAGTTACTGCAATAGTGAATGATGTGGGATCTTCATTAGTCTACAGAAATCTTTCACTTTTTGCTTCATGACAGAATCCATAGTTGGCACTATAAAAGTCTTTTGCATATCCAATTCACTTGTGTTCTTCGATACCGTAAGCTTTAACATACAAAACAGCAAACTACTAATCGTTAGTCTTTTTCTTCTGAAAAATATTTGGTTGCAAATATGCGAACGGGCCATTTCGGGACCTTCGAGATATGTACATATAAATCGCTTTTCAAAATCTATTTAGCTTAGAAGAACGAAACAAATTAAGTGCTTGTGACATGTTAGTTTTCTTGTATAGAAAAGCTAGCTTTAAAAAAAATTGATGAGCTCAGAAAACCTCACTAGCAATGCAATTCGATTCTTGCTTACTCAACCGACTTTTGTCACATTCATAAATATTTCCATGTTGGATTATAGGTCAGTAATAAAAAGTCTTTCATAATCCAAATATGTATTGTAATAATGCTGCATTAACAAAACAAATCGCTCAGTGGTCGTTCATTGATCACTGTTTCCTCAAAATTGCTGAACTTGGCGATACATACAGTGGTTCAAAAAAGTTTCCGGGCAGCATAGTTTTTACAACTCTATTTTTAAAAAAAACACAGATTTTTTATATATTTACTTGCATAACATTGTGTTAGTAGTTTAGTATTAATTTAATATAAAATAGTTGCCACATGAGCAATTTTAAAATAAGTTGGGGTCATTTTATCGGAAAAACCTGAAAATTAAAGTCAAAAAAGTACTCGAGCAGGAAATATTTCAACAAAATGTAACGTTTTTACCTGGAATGTAATATCTTGTTGGACAGTCGCGCGTTTTCATTGCTTCCCTAAATCGATTCAGCATTGATTGGATAAGATTTTCGCAAATTTGTAGGTAATTGTTTCAGTGTTCAGCCTTATTAAATTAATTTCGTGAACACGAATTTTTCTCTCCAAGTGATCCGACAAATGCTCAACGGCGTTGAAATCCGGACTTTGTGCTGGGGTATCAGCAACTTTCGAGCAATTGTACAATCGCAAGAGTCGGTAAACATACGAATTATGCTTGGGGTCATTGTCTTCATAACAATAAAAATGCTTCATTTGAATTTTCTGTGCACTTTGAAGGAAGTTCTCTTTGAGAATCGCGAGATGGCCATTTTTGTCGTATTTAGCATTTATAAATTTTAGATTGCCAACACCAGCTGCAGACATACAGAGCTACACTAATTGCGACCCGCCACCATTATTCACTGTACATTTGAAATTGTTTCAATATAACTCTGTGTTTGGCCTCCGCCAGACAAAATCACTTCCATCTGATTCAAATAGGTTATGGTTGCTTTCGTCTGCAAAAATAGCTGTTTTTCAGAGATCGTGGGATCTGTTAAATGCTCAACCGCAACTCGAAATCGCCTTCGTTTATTTGTTCTGTTTATGTAGGGCTTTTTCCTAGCCACCCTGCCGTTGAATCTTTGTTTTAGAAGAACGCTTTTTAACAGTTTCAGTACTGGTAGCCACCCTAAATCTGGTTTGCGCCAGTGCATTCAATTTAGTAGCACCTAACTTAGGAGTTTTCTTAATTTGCCGCACTAACCATCGTTCGTCACGGGCAATAAATACACGTGGACTCCCTGACCTCTGCTTTTTATCGATCGATCCAATTTTTTTGAAACGCGCAATTTTATCATAAACTGTCGATTTACTCGCTTTCACGATTTCCGCAATACTACGTTCCGATTTATTGTCCTTAAAATTGTCAATAAAAAGCCTCCAACAAAAATTCCAGCTTCTCGCGTTTGGCGAACCATTATTAAAATAATTACGACTAACAATGCAAGAGGCAAAACTATATATAAGCTATAATAACATAATAATTCAGTTGCAACGTTGTGTAATTCCAAGAATTCGTTTCTGCCCGAATACTTTTTTGACTGCCATAATAGACACATGCACATTAATTCCTAGAAAAATGCTTCTAGTTAAATCGAATCCGACTTTTTTTGGTACCTACTTCAAAGCGTAATCATCATCAATTGAATAAAGGAAAAGAAACCGTTTAATTTTCCTGCCAAATTTGTTTCTTTTATTATTGCTGCAACAATTGTCCCTTTGCCCGGATACTTTTTTGAGACACTGTACATTTTGGGGCCACATTACGCATTGCAAAGTCGACCCTATTCCCTTGTTAAGTTTTTTTTTGTCTTCGGCTTTCTGTGCATTTCACGAGCATACCCAATTGAAAAAGTTTATTTTTTGTGCTGACTGACGATCGACTTTTTTATTATCAACTCCGCGAAAATAGATATCAACACCAAAATATTTATGTCAACGAGTTCGCTACTGTGCATTATCGACTATAAAAATACATTTTAACAATTGCACTTAGTATTTATCAATCGGCGATCGTTGTTTAAACAAGTGTGCGATGATTCGTGCTGTTAGTTTGAGATTTTTGCCGAAAAGAATCAAAGTTTATTGTTAAAATCGGAACAGATGTTTTTTAAGAATAATATTGATGTGTGATATTACGAAATAATTTAAAGAACGTGTTATTGATTGATACGGTGCAGCATTACCGAATAACAGATCGTGTTCGTTGCAAAGCTAAATTATATTCCTGGTCTCTATCTGCTGGAGTAAAAGGAACCATCAATGTGAGATGTTTTTGTTCCATACATATCACAGTGATAGTGCTTTATATTTCAGTGGATTTAAGTGTCTTAACGATTATTCGATGAATTTGACGTGGAACGAGATTAAAATCAAGCAAATTGTGCGGTAAACTGTACTCAGTTGATAGTCATTCGTATTTTATATCACTGGGCAAAGTTTATCTCATGATGAAAGCAATTCAACTAGTTTAATAGTTCGATAAATCCGATTCTTACCTTGTTTGTTAAACAATCATTGAAGTCCTTCTTCATCTCGCTAACGGAAACACGATCATGCGGGCGCTTAGGTCCAGACACCGAAGTTACAACAGTTGATAAGTCCAACGTGACGGTCTGTTTATAAAAGATCAGATCTACATTTAGTGTATAGTTCAAGCTAAACATTATGCGTTACATACTTGAGTGAATAGAGGATCTTGTGCTTCGTCCGTGTAGTCACGCATCTGACCAGTCAATTCCAGGTACTTTCTGATAATATCGATTTTGCTTTCAGATCGATCTGTAAATGATACAATTCTTTATTTGATTCATTCACATGAATGCATCGCAGTTTACTTGTTTGCCGTAGATAGCCCAACGAGTTCATATCTATTGGAAAATAACCAACGGTCGCGCCATACTCAGGACACATATTGCTTATTGTTGCCCGATCGGCGATGCTCAACTCGCTCACTCCCGGTCCGAAGAACTCAACAAACTTCCCAACCACGCCGATTTGCCGCAGGTTCTTCGTAATGGTTAGCACAAGATCCGTGGATGTAACGAGAGGACCCAATTTCCCGATCAATTTGTAGCCAATCACTTCAGGCAACAGCATAGATATTGCTTGGCCTAACATCACAGCTTCGGCCTCAATACCGCCAACTCCCCAGCCCAACACGCCCAAGCCGTTGATCATAGTCGTGTGCGAGTCTGTGCCAACAACACTGTCCGGATATAAAAGTTTCGTCCCGTCTTGGTCCTCTGTTTCGAACACCACACGCGCCAAGTATTCCAAATTCACTTGATGCACAATGCCAGAGCCAGGAGGTACAATTAGCATGTTATCAAACGCCTTGGCACCCCACTAAAACATTTGATTTGATTATGAACAAAGTTGACTTGCAGAACTGCTAGTCGTACCTTCAAAAACGTGAATCGTTCCTTGTTGCGCTCGAATTCTAGATTTTGATTTTTCACCAGCGCATCGGGTCTGTGGAAAGCAATAATTCTTGAACTACGTTCTATACGAGTATTGTCATTTATGACCTTATTTTAAATAAAACTGAGTGGGCCTACAAAACAGACGATACTTACGTTCGCGCGAAATCAACTTGAATCGAGTGATCAATTACAAGATCTGCAGGACATATTGGATTGATCTTCCTTGGTTCGGCGCCAAGACCACGAACAGCATCTCTCATTGCGGCGAAATCAACAACAGCCGGCACACCAGTGAAATCCTGAACAGTGTGATTAAGTAAAAGTCTCCCCGTCACAGTCAGATATCAAATTCGAAATTAGTTTACCTGCAAAATTACGCGCGCCGGCTTAAATGCCACTTCGACCTCGTCACCGGTCGTGGTTTTGCTTGGACTCCATCCCAAGATGTTTTTTACATCTTTCTCCAGGATTTGGAAGTTATCGCAATTACGAATTGCCGATTCCAAAAGGACTCGAATGCTGAACGGCAGTTGAGCTGTTTGAAAAGGGAGAATGTGTTTTAACACAAGAAACTAAACGTTGTGGCAAGTGGGACTTTTTGTTATTCAAATAAAGCAAAAAATTCGCATCTGGTGAGACATTTTTAAGGGACAATTATAATTCAATTTGCATAATTTTTTTGAGAACGTTCCATTGGCACGCGTTTAATTTTGGTTATTGTTTATTTTGCTGTAGTTGCTGCCAATTGTCTAATTTGGACCTTCTGAAGAAAATATGTTTGGTAAGCAAAAACTGATGCAATACAAAATATTTTTCTCGTAACGACTTTGGACTTGACACAATTTTTGATTAATTTCTTCCCTTAATTCTTCAACTTCAAGATAACGACTCAGACATTCAGCAGACGAGTGTGTGTCGTGAATTTTTTGATAAGTAAATTGTTAAAGAACAGTTCTACGACAAGATTATTGATATGTCTACTTCGGAATGTGCAAGCCACGCTGATATCAACGTACATGCGTGATTCCACACAACTTTCATACTTTCTACTACATGCTTCGCACAATTGTAGTAAATTCTCGTCAAAAAAGATCAATGAACCTCTTCATCAAAGGCTCGACAATGTGGAATTGCTTAGCACTCGACCGGTTTCGTATGCTAATCGCTATGCTTCGTCTTGGCCGCATTGCAAGCTTTGTCGTTACATGCCGGTACTAGCGAGCTGTGCTGCAGCGCAATTTACAGGGGCTCGTCTTAGCCAAACCCTATGCGAATTCCGACTTGCGTGCCGGCATGATAACCGTGGAAGTCGTGTTTCAGCATCTAAGCCGATCCGCGTATAGCGATAGCATAGCTGTGTTGCATAATATCCCCCAATCAGCAGCAGCTGGGGCTAGAATCGCGAGCTTCTGTGAGTGACGCTAGAACTAGTCAGCTCCAATCTGGGGCAAAAACATCCATGTCATGCCTTATGTAGAGCAGATGGCAAGGTCAATTCGAAACTTGGACGGTTAATGTGAAGCTCGTTTCAATTCAGGCATAAAATTAAGGAATGTGAAAGAATTGCGAAAGGTGGAAAGTGAAATATCATACAAAGCAAATATTCTCGGCTTCAATTACCATATTTTTTGTCGAGCGCTTCCAAGTCGTAATAGCTGTACCGGCTTCCTTCGTGCTGAAACTCCTTCTTGAACTTGGCGAAAGGATTCTGGCCTGAAAACATCGTCGAAAAATTTAATTGAGCTGTTCTCTCACGGTAGTGCAACGTATGATAATGTAGTATCTATTTGGACATACTGCACATGATAAGCGGATTATCTTCGCTGCCTTTTTGTAAATAGTAGATGCGATAATGATTGCTACGTCAATGAACGCGACCGCAAGTTTCTCGGTTGAAATATCGCCACCGGTGGCCGCCGAGCCAAGAGCAAAATGTAGACACCAACAATACTTTGAATGGATCACAAATTGGAATAGTTTTCACAAGCCCCGCTGGCCACTGGCAATAACAAACTACAGAAGCGCGGCCCGACTCACGTACGCACCAGCCAAAAGTGATTCTGATTCAAATGACAGCTTCCTTCCAGCAGCAGCATTCCAATTGGAAGCCAACAGCTGATTTAAAAGGTCTTTTAGCAGCCTCGGTTGACGGTGGCTAGGAGCATTGTTAGGAATGAAACGTTTGCTAAGGGAAGTTGGAACGGTTGCAGTTTAATAACGATCAATTTTTTGTAACAAAGAATTGAGGAAATGGAGACAATAAAACAAGATTCTTTGAATTTTGTTTTTGAATAGCAAACGAACAGTATGCCATTGATTTGGAACATGTTACATGAGATACAAGCGTTCACATTAATTGCAATAGCATTTAATTATGTTCAATAAAAAAACAGGCTAGAAATTTTCTGCTGTTTCACTACAATTTTATTTTCAGCACGTCAACTAGCTTCCTTTTTAGTTCTTCCATTATAAATCCAACCGAAAATGTGATGCGAAAACCTGCTTATTGTTTAGTTATAAAAACCATTTACAGTCAAACCTCGTATAGACATAATTGGGTACCGATGGGCCTGAAATGGATTCCAAAGGAATAAAGTGCGAATAATCTGTCTAAGAATGTTCTACATTTAAAAAAAATCGAAGCCTTTTTGAATAATATAAACTCATTCAATTTCAGAAATAAACAAAGTTTGTTTGTGAAATATTTTCACAAAATCATTTCAAATACTAACAAAATCATTAACAGTCTTCTAATCGTCTTTGTTGTGTAAAAATTAATTCATTTGCATATGCAATATCTTTTCCACCTAATTTATTTTCCAAGAAAGTTAGAGATTTTGAATGAAACTTTGCACTTCATAAGAACGTGATCCTTTCTCATAAGAGCTTTCGTTCCGTAAATTCATCTGGTGTAGGTACTAAATTAAAAATTAATTATAGTATTAAACAATCATTTTTTAAATAAACGAAATAAAATATTTAAGACTTAGAGCTGGAGAGCTGCTTGCATCGAAATTCGTATCATTTTCACAAATCCTGGTAAAGGATTCGTCAATAGATGTATCACTTTTGTCGAACTCAGATTTCTGAAAACATTTTTGGATTTTGATGTATAAAATAGATTTAATCGAGAACACTTATAGTTTTTACATATACACCCAAATACTGGCCACTCGAAATAAAAGGCTGCTTCTACCAGTGGCGTACCCAAGGGGGGGGTTTACGGGTTCAAACCCCCCCCCTTGAAGAAGAATTGAATGCTGAGTTGACTCTGTGGTACAGAAAGATAGGGCATCTGGGAATAGTAAACCGCCCAAAAACGGCCATAGATGGGTTAAGCATGTGTAATTCAAACGTTTTGCCGAATATATCGAAATTGCTAGAAATATTGGCTGTTCTCCCAGTATCTACGTGTACAAACGAACGATCATTTTCAACATTACGACGACTAAAAACATACTTGCGAAATTCCACCAGCAATGAACGGCTAAATGGATTGGCACTTCTAAATATTCATAGAGATCTCACTCCATCTACAGAAGATGTGTTAAATGAGCTAATGAAAAAAAATCGTCGTTTAGATATTTCACTATAATTTTATCCGGCGAAGGGTTCTGTTTTATGCTTGGACATAAAATTTGAATCCCATTTTACACTGTTTCTCACCGTTACTTTAGATGAGTTTTGAATACTAAGTTTGTATCATTATCGGCATTTTAAAACTTTGATCACCTCGCGTAAATTTAAAAAATTCGAAGATTCGAATGTTATGGATTATATATCTCAAGCATATTTTTTTTTCAATGTTGGGAGGTGGAAATCTTCAAAAGATACCGATCAGCTCCTGCTTCTCGGCATGCCGGATTTCTACCGACTAAAACCACTTCCGTTTCCTTCAATCATTCTCTCCATCAAAATTTAGTAATTCTCCGTATTTAAAATTTTAGGACATAGTACTTCCCAGACGATAAGAATCGGTATAAGGGATAGTACCAAATCTGTAAATTTTAGTGTCCTTTTAGTTAGATTAATAGTTCACACTATATGTTTATGAATTATTTCCTGTTGGTTACATGTTTGGTTTTCAGTTTAGTGGAGCTGATTGTACTTGTAAATTACTTCGAATGTTGGTCCTGAAGTAGATATTTTTTTAGTGTCGTTTTAAGGGAAGTTGGGTTCGCTATGTTTTTAATTTTGTCCGGTAGTGTATTGTAAAACAGCTGCTTTGTTGAAGGGGTCTTCTTTTAGCCGATCAGTTCTGGCAAATGCTATAGCTATATTATTCATGTTTCTCATTCTGTTAGTGTTTTCCCCTCAATTCTATTTAATTTCACAGTGGTGTACTCATTACGGTGTAAATTCTTATGTATGAATTAAGCTCTTTCCATGGAAATCATGCCTTGCAAATTCAATTCTTGGGCTGTTTTGTAAACTTCGCTCGTTGGAGTTAGCACAGGGAGATTGTAAATGATCTTATACGCCTTGGTTACTAATCTGAAGATTATCATGAGGTTACCTTTAGAAGTTTGGCTCCAATTCAAGATGCCGTAAAAAATTTTGGAAAGGAGATGCGCATCCATAATTTGGATTTTTTTTTCTTTGGAAAGAAGTAGAAGCGACGTAGAAGACCAATGAAGACAGCCAGTTTTTTTCTTAGATCATTTATATGTGGAGTCCATAAGGCTTCGTCATTGCCTGGGAAGAGGTTGGTAAAAACAATAATCGATGGCGCAGCCGCCAAAATTGGGCCTTCAGGCAATATTAGAGTTATTTCATTTACTTGACCAATGGAACATTAGGATGTGAAGTAGTGAGGAACACGCTCACCCGTGATTATTACCCTCATTTGATTCAGGTTCTCATTCACAGCTGAGTGAAATGATAGTGCGGCACCAAATCTCATTTCCGAAAACTATTACTCGACAAGGAGCCTTGAACTAGCGTTAACCACTAAGCCACCCACTTTAACAATTATTCGCCGAGACACTCTGGAACGTGGGAGTTGAGTGAGATTCAGTATCTCTACGCAATTAGATCTTTCATCTATTTCACAGTAAAACCCATATGGGCCTGATTTACGGCCTATGGTGCTTTAGAGATCTCACCTAGGGGTGATACGGGCATAATTTGCACAAATTGGATCTGTGTGTGCCGTTATCTTTTACTTATTGTATGAAGCCTAGCAATTTTATATATAGATAAAGAGTTGGTAGGAACATTAGAATATGGTCACCTGATTGAAAGTTTTCGAAGTAAAATTCCAGAAAAGTGTAATTTATTTAATTCGCACCCATATGTTAGTAGCAACAGTTATATTTTTGAATGTTTCTTTCTATCTTTGATCAGAACCCTCAAAAATGAATTGTTTTATTTTGTCATATGATTTGTAATCTGAGGATTAGGCCTATTGGGGACACCTCATTAAAAAAAAACGCGTACAAAAAGTCTACCTCATGGGCTACGTGGAAATGACGCAGAGTTGCTTCCCTGTATGGGCTGCAAACAAGCTTAGCCAGCCCTGATTACGATAATACGCTGTCTGTGCTTAGTGACAGTTACACTTTCTCACGGCATTTACTTCATTAGTTGCTTTCTTTCCTGGCCTGTAGGTATTGAAGGCGTTTCAATATATGTACTTGCAAACATGCATATACACTTTACGGTTCCAAGGAAGTATACAGATACAGTGTAGATTCTTTAACACATCAAGCGCATAATTTTATAATTTGAATGAAAATATCATCAATGATTCAAGTAAATGAAACCAGCATGCAATCGGGCTAAAGTCTGCCAGAACTATTTTTGGAGGACTCCAACTTGGACCGTTGAAAAAGTATGATTAAGTGTGATTACATAATTATATCTACACCGAAGCACTAGCAAACGTACCTAGTCAAGACTTCAAAAATATGACCCCCCCCTTATCAAAATCCTGGGTACGCTACTGGCTTCTACAATATATTAATTTGGAGCTATTTCCTTTTTTCCGTTTAAACACATAGGAAAAATATCATTTTTTTCATTAACTTAAAAAAGATATGGACTCTTGCATCCAAAAATGAGTTGAAATATGTTTTTTGATCACTAGAAGCGCCAAAAACTTATTCAAGCTAGGGAGTGGGTACCAAAAACTAAAAACCAATATGCTTTATTGGCTTTGATTCGCCAAAGCTATGACTCAATTTTGAAAAAAAGGATCTTAAATGAGCCGTTTGGAAAAGCAGAGCTGGGGTTTTTAATACCGAAGTGGTTTCAAACCAAATATGCTTGGTTGTGGACGATGGAGTAGCTTCAGTTATTTTCTTAGAAAAAATCTATTGGCACCTTCTATTAGTAAACACTATTTTTATCTTATAAAAAGCTCACATGTTGCAATGCATTGTGAAAAAAGACAATACTAATCAATCACAATAAATAGCACACACACAAAAAAAGAAAAACAGAAATTTCTAAGCAAGTCTAACTAATGTTTACGAAAGGTTTTTTTTTTGTTAAAATAGAACAATCAGAAAAAGAAAACCAACTTATTCGCAGTCAATACACTAAATTATGTGAGAAAAATCATTTAAAACTATCAGTACGATCGAGAAATATGAATGAAAGTACTTTTTACCTACCCAGAAAAATCATGTTTTTTTCAGAAAAAATAGGACTTTTTTCTAGATCAAATTAACCAATGGACACAGATTTATTTATGGATAGAAAATAAGGCTATTAAATTCAATACAGCTGGAAGTTTTTTTGTTATGTTCAATATTTTCGAGGTTAAAAATTCAATAAAAATCTCATATTTTACGTAGCTGCCATACAGAGCTGTGAATAATAATAGACTCAAACATATTTTTCGATTTTTTTAAAAAGCGTTTCTAGGAAATGATTTTTTGGCCTTAACATGTTATTTTCAGATTCCCAGGAAATAATTTCCCTTTCTTTAAACCACGCTAAGTACAAGGTAAAAATCTCAAAAGTGTCCTTTTAGAGCTGTGATTAACTATAAACTCAGTTGCTGTTCTAAGTTTGCCAAGAGTCTTTCTAACGTGGATTTGATTTTTTATGTAGCATTTTAACACTGTGAAGCCGTGTAAGTGCATTTTTTTGAGAATTTTGAAATTTTGTCGATCCCTAGAATGTCCCGTGGAAAAAACCAAGTGATGTTGAAAAACATAGAATTTTTGATTTAAGGAACAGTGAGAAACTCAGAGAGAAATCGCGATTGAAATTAAAAGATCGCAGAGTGTAATTAAAAAAAAAAGAAGTGATCTGGACATCCTCCAAAATATTCGCCTAGTGTAAAACGCGCAGTTTTAAAAGAACTATCGAACATAGGAGCTTCATCATCGAAAATTGTTAGCCGGTTAAACTTGCAATGTGACCCGAGCTTAGTTAGAAAATGCATGCTGCATCCTCCAAAAACTTTAAATACTACAAATGTTTGCGAAAACCCAAATTGTGCCGAATTTTCCTTCCCATTACAATTGTTTTAGCAGTACAAGGGAATAATCCGACCATTAGAGGTGTCCGTTAGTGGAAATTTCACTGCATTTGAATAAAAACATGCTTCCATTTATCTGAAAAACATTATGATCTTGCAAAACATTTTCTCAAATTATATTGATGAAAAAATAGATATCACTGTTCGTCGAATACTCATTTGCAAATATAATTTTACACAATTACAACACATAACACAATTTAAAATTAAGCCGTTATGTGGAATTTTACAAAACTCTTAAATAATTAATTTTTGTTTGATACAAACGCTATTGATTTGAGTGTAATATGTTTAATATTTGAATAACTACAAAATTTTATAATTAAAACTGGGTTGTTGCTTCTTTTGACTATAAATTTCTTATTCTTATTATTTTTCGTTTTTACAGGCGTTGGAAAAATAGAATACTTTTGCTTAGTATGTGTAAATATAGTTCCTTTTTGTAGTTTGATCAACTGATCTAATTTTTTATTATTACATTAAATAATCACTAATTGCAACAATTCTTACCGGAATTAAAGCTTGGAGATTATATACAATTACTCCCTTGCACTATCCTCCATTTTCATCATCAAACATTAAACTCCACGATTCCCCGATTTCGGGCAGCCATTTTACAAACAACTTCAAGACAACTACTCAAACATAAAAATTTCATATTTCCAGCTTTTGGGAATGCCCGTCTGTTTACCTCGGGAGCGAAATATTCGTAATTTGAAAAGTAAACATTCATAAATATTTGCCACCTGCCTACATACGAGTATATTGCAGCAATAGCGAGTAATTCCAGGACGAAAACGTCCTCGCGGTAGCCCCCCTTCAACTCGACCCACTCTAATTTACCATTGTCATGGTAATGTGATATGGGGCGTGTATGATCCGTCAATTATTGGTTTATGCGCAGCATCAGTACCAACCAATGCTCCGCCTTTTCATTGTACAAGAAGGATATTGGTGAGAAATGTGTAATTCATGATTTCAGTATCATGGACAATATCGTAGGTGATTGACTAGTGGAAGGACCGCGCCAGTAATTACTTCAATGCTCAATAGTTGTTGTGAAGTCTGTGTTGACTCGATTTCGATTCAATTTAATGGCGGATTCAAAAATTTGAACTTGGCTCGTGCTTGAATTAATTCGAGGTGCATTCGAGCTGTTTCAGTGGATTTATTGCAGTGCGACTGTAATGGATGAAATGAAAAACTATCCGAGCTTGACGAATGTGCTAAGATCAGTAAGCTTCTTGATTTTTTCATGATTTTGAAGTGTCCTATAAGGTTTGGTTGCCGTAAAAAGTGGATATTGGTGGAATGGCAATTTGTTAGAAAAATTAAAGCCAACAACGATACGATTTAAAGTGATGTGAACTTTGGAGAAATTTGTGGATTATTTACTTTGTTCAAGAACGGCTGAAGTGATGTTTGACTGGAAAGTATTGCGCGTAAGATACACATATAAAGCGAATAGGACTCGTTTTGATTTGCTTGAATTCAGCTATAGATCCTTTAACAGAATAACTTATGAATTTTACATAAACTTAATAATATTTGTTTTGAAAATTTCAATAACCAACTTCCGATCGTTATGCTGAACCAACCGAGACCAACCAGAAAAACAAAATCCCATTCCGATGTAAAAAAAGCCTATCCTTTTTGGAGCCTATTGATTTGGTGTCTGAAGGTCATCTCTAACGTAGTGTTTGATACCATTTCAAGATATCCTTTTACCATTTAAGAATCTGAGTTCGTATAGCTTTGAGGGTTTCCTTAATACTTTTTAAAAACAATTTGTTCAAAGCAAGTTAATGCTTTTAATCAAAGCGAAAATGCATAATTCTACCATAAACTCAAAGAATAATATTGTTTGATAGAAGATATCTTGAAAAATCATTTTTACTCTCGTTATAAGCTTAAGTTTTCAATTAGTTTGTTGCAATCTTGTTATACTAGATGTCCCTCAAAAGTTCTTTTAAGATTTCTTTCTTTTTCTCCTGGTTATGAATATTTTACCAAATAATACAGAATCAAACTGAGCATGCAGACGGCAAAGCAGATTCTTTAAAAATACGATGTAGCACTTCGTGGATGCCTGAGACACTTGGATATGAATTTTCCAACATCAAACATAAGGATCAATTCAGATTGAGGGACGTTTAAATACTTTATAAGTCTCTAAAACTGTAACATCAAGTTACCGAACTAAAAGAGTAAAAGGCTGTCCTGATGCTACTTACGTGAGGTTTTGCTTTGAAAATGTCTCAGCATAATACAAGGGGCCATTTTAAACATTTTTCCAAATATATTATTACACAGCTAGAAAGAGATTGAAATCATCTACAGTTCATAATTCTATACAATACAGTCATTGATTTGTCCCAAATAATGCTACAAACAATATAATGTTCCTTTTAAGGCTACTCGGTTTGCATCGATTCCTTATTTCGTTGGCCGACTTATAGTCCCTCGCCCCCCCCCCGCCTTCTTTGGCATCGTCAAGGAAAGTGATTTTAGCGAAACGTTTTAAACCATTCTCTACGAAACTCAGTTTTTATCCGTCCAGTAGTGAAGTCACAGTGCATACAATATACAGTGGGTAAACTCCAGATTTGGAAATAATACTTTAAAACGTGAATTAAGAAACAATTGGACGAGGTCAATGCGAAACAAACATACCTATATATATATATATATATATATATATATATATATATATATATATATATATATATATATATATATATATGTACGCGTGTTGAAAAGAGCAGAGCATCTGCTCGTGGTCACTGCATTTAATCACCGCGTCTTTGAAATTTGACTGTCTACTTTTTGCTCTAGGTTTACCGACTGATTATACATAGACTATGAGTCAAGCATTCGTTTCAAATTCGATCGGATTTGATGCTGATACCGAACTTCAAAACATTCGTATAGAGTTGAAAAAAGATCCATCTGTAGTTCCTTCTGATCTTTTTGATATTTTCACTATTAATGTCTATTGATTGTTTGACTTTTTCAACTTTGTCACGCTGAAAACTTCAAAATATTTAGGTACTTTTACTGATGGATACCCTAAAAATTATTTTTCTTTCAGGATGGTAGAGTTTCTTTGACAATCTGTAATAAAAAAAATTAACTCTTGTATTTAATAAACTTCACATATGTGATGAAATAACGAACATGCTACTAAAGTCGAATAATTGTATGGAATTGAATATGAAATTTGCACTGAAGAGAAGCCCCCTAAACTTTTGGAATTTTTTAGACAATCATAAATGGTACTGCACTGTTTTTGCGGTTTTAATTTTTTTCTCCAGAGCTAAAATCAAGTCCTTTATGCCCATGGATTTTCTTAAGCTGAAGCTAAGTGATGTTTTACTTACCGGGAACTGCGAAGTTACTTTACATGGTAATCAACTACATTCTTCATTTCTTTCATTTCTCGTGTATCTTACAACCTTGTTCACAGTTATATTCTTCCTCATTGTTTGATTGGAGATATTTTAAATACGATTTCAGATCACCTTGGAGTCATATGTGCAGAAGTCCACATCCTTTACCGCTTTCTGACTATGTGATGGATAATTTGTCGCTAGAACTAGCAGATCTACAATGGATACTTTCGGTTTCGATTGATAGATAGCTGCGGATTAGCCCGGTGATTTGTAAATAGCGAGCTTTGGCTCCTTCTCTTCTACGCCAGCACCTGTTTTCCACTTGAATCCATTAGTAAACCAATCTCAGGATCTACTTATGTCATTCGTTATTGTAAGATTGTTTTGAGACGGCCTAGGATTTATTTCAGTTTCTTCTAGTCTCACATTGTTCACGATTGTTGGCTTAGTGCATGGATCAAAATCTGTTCAAATTCGTGGATATTCGTTTCGAATTCTACAGAAAATAAGTGGCTTAGCTTCACTAATTGCAAATCAAGCAGCGTTTTTGTTTGACTTCAGTAATTTCAGAATTAAAAAAGGGCAAACATCGAAAGCGTGGATTTTAAAATGCAGTTTCATTATGTGATTCTAATGAAAATGTGAAAAAGTCCCATCACACCTTGTGACATTAAATTTTTTAAGCGGGGTCAGTTCAAAATTCTTCTCCGTGAATATTTCGTTAACAGTCACTTTCACAAAAAAAAATCTGAAAATTTGTAGCTTAGAAAATTTTCTACAAAAAAATACCGCCACCTTTTTTGCATAGAAGTAATCGTTGTGGATATGTTTAAATCAATAGTGAAGTAACTTTTATTAGTCTAATGAAAAATGCACTCGTTTCTATATTACTCTCGCTGCAAAGTGTAAGGTCCGAATAGACATTTTCAATGGTTTTGTTTCAAAAATCATTTACAAAAAATGGGTTGGTTACTTAATTCATATTTAAATTAAGAAATTGCCATATGAATTGATAATCATTTTCTGGTTCTAGTTCCAAGTATGTTTTCCTGTTTCTCATATTGTTCTGTTACTTGTCTTCCGTCGTATTGTTCTCCTGATCTCTCCTGTTTTTGCATAGATTCAATTAGAACAGTTCTACATTTTCAGGGGGTATTTTTAACTTTTTATGGAGAATTTTTGAACAGAAATTCCTTTCAGCACAGCTTAACACTTGTCCTGACTTGACCCAGAGTTTCATTTAATTTTCGCTCAAACCACTCGGCGAATGGATAGTTAATTCGAAGAACATCTACCAGAACCATTAAATTAAAGTAGCCTTATTTTGTTTGCAATCCATGACACCTTTAAGCCATGAACTCAACTCGAAACTATCCAACAATCAATACAATGGAACTTAAGCTGGACAGAAGTCATGTTGTTCTTCATTCACTAGCCCAGGACGATGTCTTCTGTATTGTCGTGTTTATCCTTTTGTTTGCGAATTGTGTACATTTACACCATTGCACATTCTTTCGTTTCAGTAGGGGGTGTGTGCGCTCATTAGGTAATTGACCGCAACTTGTAAAGGACACTTCATCTTGTAATGTGCTTTTCATCAGGTGTCGTCAATAAACGCAAAAGTACATGTTTGAATGTACATACATATGCTCGTATGTCCTGTGGACAATCATGCATGCTTTGATCATTTGCAGAAATAGTTGTAAACATTTGTTCGAGAGAAGGAAACGGATAGGCATCCGTTTCCTTATTGCATGCTATTTGTCTTGAACTTTCACCCCGAAAAGTTGTTTGGATATATATTTTCGTCATTGCAATCCCTGTCGTCCGTATTGCGTCCTTTACTAAATAACTAAGGTGAGAAATCGTGCAAAATCGGAAATCTTATTTCAGTAATAAGTTTAGTCATGTTTCCTTCGTGGGATTGTGCAATTTCCTTTAATTTGCGATGAAAACCGGAGAGAGTTATCGTTGTTGGGTTTAAAATACGAAAATGATATTTGGGGCGTTGTTTTATATTATAGATTGATTTTGTGTAGGTTGTATCGATTAGCCAAAACGTTGAAATTGGAAGTCCTTGTATGTTACTTTCGAATGATTTGTATTAGCAAGTAGCATTCGGAGAATACCCTTTCCCAGCTAACTTACAGCAGTCGCAGATTCTTATGGATAAGCTTATAGAACTCATTGCAAGTTAAAGTGGTAAATCCAGCGAAATGCCATAAAAAGTATGCGTTTTATCCTTAATGGACTGGATGATCTTGTAAGTGATTTACTTTCCGTTCTGACCGCCTATTCCAATAATGTGAAAAAGAAAACCAAAAGATGAGCTTGCAAAAAAATTAGGTATTAGTTTTTAAAAAAAATACATTTGGAACTTCTTTTCTTTTTACCTGATGAGAAACTACTTTGCCTTTTTTCACCAAACTTAAAGTATTTTGAAACAGGGCCGCTACAAAAAGATTATCGCGCCGTTATTTAGGAGGAATTTTCTTTCATCATCAAATAATCCTAGAATGTATGTACTTCGATTTGGGGACGAATTTTTTTACAAAGACATACAAAATGTGGGGACTACTTCAGAATTTTAAAATTCTTGTTTCATAAATCCTTTTTTGTTCATATTTCCATTTCACTTAGCGCACATCTGATGAACCTGTGTAGATACATCAATGTTAACACTTGAAGTATCTCAACGTTCATACATTGGTCCTATACTGTTCTACAGTCAAAACCGATGAAGAATACTCACTGACGCAGATTTTTAGCCTCTAAATTTAATGATAAGCAAAAAGCCCCGAGACAAAATTGCATAATTTATTCATTTGGATATTTCTTAAGAGACGTGGCACCTTCAAATTTTGGAAAAATCGAATTTTTTTTGATAGATTTTGTTTGTTTGTTTGTTTAAAAAGACAATTTTAATAATATGAAAGAAAAATTCATTAAGCAAAAACATAGTGAGCTTATATAGCAAGGCGCATCAAGATCTTTTTCCCGATGAATTTAAAACACTATTGGATATGCTGCTTTACGATTTTGATTTCATAATCGAAAAAAAATGTGTCTTGCACGTGAAAAAAAGAAATTTTAGCATAGCCAAAGAACCAAAAAAAACAGTTGACCATAGAGAAAAAACCAAAAAAAAATTACCTAAAAATGCTAATAAATAAAATGAATCCTCTCCAAAAAAAAGTTCCGAAAAAAGTTCAGCTAACTATTAAACTAATGAAAACTGGCCCAGCAATGCAACGAAATCCTGATTCGGTTGAAAATATCCGCAATTAATTTTGGGCGGGATACTACCACATAATCTCTACAAATGGCAATCCTCAACATTCTAAATGTCCAATTGGGAAAAGTTCTTGGTGTAACTGGCGCAGGCATCGCAGATTGAATTTAGTATCGTTTTTTTTTTAAAAAAGTTGTATTATAACGTTAAAGACGATTTTCTCAAAACAACGGTTTTCAAGTTGGTGTGCGCGATTTAAAAAAACCATTTATCCGATCGTTTTGAAATTTTGATACATTATTTTATACATGTTAATGCTCAGAATGAACTACGGATGAAAAAATCGGCACACAATTTTTAAAGTTACAACAGATTTTTAGAGGAAAAAAGCGTCAATTTTTGAGAAAACACCGCCATTTTGTTGTTTTTCATCCAAAATTGTTTTTTGTCGTTCATTCTATAGTGGTTTTGATGCTGATTAAAACTCCGTTTTTGTATTTTTTGGAGACTTATCTGTGAACAAGCATCGTGATTTTTTGGTGTTTTTTTTTTAAAAATTGTGGTCAAAAACATTAAATTTTTTTTGTACAGTTCAATGCTCACAAAATATATGTGCAAAGTTTAATTAAGATATGTTTTTGTTTTCATTAAAAAAATTCTATTTTCCAAAAATTAAAAATTCTCAAATTGATGGTGCCACGTCCCCTTAGGTTTTCTGTTTATACCAATTATATTCTAAGGTATTTGAAGGAGAATCAATCTGCAAAAGCATTTGTTCATAATTGTGTTAGGATGTTGATTGAATTTTTCTCGAAGGTTGATCTTGAGGAATAATACGTATGATTTAAATTTTAAGGTACATAAAACAAAGTAGAAGACAAATTTAGCTTGAAACTACGACGTAAAGAAAATCGAAGAATTATTTCATTTGACTAGCATTCAAAGAAAGAGAAAGGGAGAAAGATACTAAATAAAGATTCGGCAATCATCCTTAAATCCTAAAGCCTACACATTAATCTGAATCAATAAAGTCTCGCACAATCTACCCACATCTTCAATAATAAGAGGAATTTTCTCACAGCAGGACCAATCGCCAGACCAAAGCTTTCATCAGACAGTCCCAAATGGAAACCACCTGCTGACCAATGACACATACGAACCTCTATCCTTGAATAAGAAAACAGGATCTCCGGCCATTCACGAGCCATTGTCGCATACATCGAATCAACCAGCGTCGCTACCATCATCGTCTTCTATAGGATCCATAGGTTTGTACGATAAGAAGGACTCAAAAATCATGTGACACAAACAGTTATGAATTATGATTTTAGATTCATTGATAGTAATTTATTTTATTTAATATTTTGATACGTTTCGTTTTCGAGCTCTGCATCGGGTTTTAGATTCCAGTTGAGTTTAAAAGTTCATTTTATTTGATATTAAAATTTCTTAGCCTTTTAAGCTCACAGCTGTCTTTCTCTAATTTTAGATGGACACCATCGCGAGTCGTGGTACCATCACCAATGCGAGGAGCCCAATCTATTCCTGTACAGTTCGCATCCATCGAAAATCCTGGAATCGACAGACGACTATCCAGCTTCTAAATACCATGGTGAGAAGACATCCCTTGCGTCAATTCGAAGTTACTTTTTTGATTAAATGTTTTGTTTGAGTTTTATCGGATAGCAAACATTCATGCGATGTACAATCGACAAACGCTCGAAGCAATCGAACAATTTTCTCTGTTCGTTAATAAATGATGGGTACAAAATGTTTGCCTTTTGAAGCGTGCAACGTCGAACTTATATACAGCAATTTTAAGATATTTTTCAATATAATTGCTTCGAAAAATTGATAATATTTATTTAATAAATTTTAGTGGAAAATAAGAACATAGTGTGGGTTGATGAAATGTTTGCTTGTTTGATATTCAACGAACAATTTAATCGGCACTAAATCACAAAAAATACAATCAGATCCATATCCTTTTCCAAAATCTAATAAGTATTTCGTACTTAATTTATTTCTATTTAAATTTATGTCTAATCACAATCACCCGATTGCTTGGAGACCTCCTACAAATGAAATACCAGTTAAAAGTTACTTTGTACTAAATAATAAAATAAATACCTGAAATTGTTTTTAGGAGAAGTTGGGGCAAAACTGAGCATTTGAAGTTTGAGATAGAATAACATCCAAACTTTCATAGAAAAAAGAAAATAATTATTTTTTGTTTACTCTAACTTTGTTAATCAGTTATTTTAATAATTGGAGAGCAAAGACAAATATTTTCACTAATTTGACTACAAATAGTAGCAGAATTGGAATAGTCATATTTTGCCCTTTGGCCCATAGTTTGAGTCAGACATTCTTCCCTATTCGCACTTAAGCGGTCTGCCCTCTTTTAGCAGTGCAAAAACGGGTTGCTTTCAATAATTTTTTAGATAGGTTTAAATTATATATATTGATAAAGAAGGGGTTACACTCAAATACATTCCCAAAATACACAAAAAATTATTTTTTATTCATTTATGTGAAAATGCTGGTTAAAAAAATGACGAAAAAACGAGAGGGGTGTGGGCTGTTGATGAAAGAGATGGTTGATCTGAAACAAAAAATCAAATAGTCTTAGGTTCAGTATGTTAATAGCTATAGTGCGGATACGGCGATTTTTGATTTTTGCAAAATTGACAAAATGGCGGACATTTTTCGGAAAAATACGAAAAATACGCTTTTTTCATCGTTTTTTGCCAAAAAAAATACTTTAAATCAAAATTTTGAAAACCCCTCTATTCGCGCTATATCTGTTGACATAAAGAATGCCTGGTAAAAATTTGGTGAGAATCGGTTTTGTAGTTCTCGAGATTTCATCAACGCGGCGTCGAAAAATTTTGTTTCGAGAAAAACGTGGTTAAAGTTTTTTTAATGAAGGATTGCGCTCGGGTGACAAAGCTAAAGTTGCCCAAAATTACAGTTAGACTACTCCGATCTTTATAAAATTTTGATTTCATATTTCTGCATACATATACTTTCCAAAAATGCAATATAAAAACGATTTTTTGAAAATTATAAAGAGGGTAGACCCCTTAAGTAACTGAATAACTTTTGTTTCTAAAATAAATGGAGTACCCCGTGTTAACGCTCCTTTCCCTAACATTAATTTAAAAGTTTAGATATGTAAAAAACAGAGTTCCTACCGCACGAAATTTTTATTTAACATTTTTGAATTTTTTTGGGACTTGAAGATTTCCCAAAATTAAATTAGGTTGTCCCCATTTTTTGAGTCGATTTTTTTAATTTTATTTTTTATACAACTTTCAGATTTGATAATTGGCGAGATTTTTTATGCACATTTCTAGTTTTTAGTTTATAACGGATAATAAATTTACAAAAAATTTCAAACAAACAATATGCATCGAAATTGTTTGGCTTAGTATATTTTCGAGTTAAATTAAGTAAACAGCAGAAATTTTATTGCAAGCTTTGTCTTTTTAAAAAAAAATTAAGAATTTTTTGTAACCATTGAAAACATTACATTTATGCTGTAACATTTAGTCATCTATTCATTGAATTTATATATTTTTTTGAATTTTTTTCTGACGTGTCTTTGCATGAGAAATACTTTCATATAATTTCTTTTCGATATGGTGTTATTGTCTAATTTTGTTTAAAGAATTTAAAATACAAGCCGCGAGGTGCGACCCTTGAGGTCCACACGGTCAACTTCCCAGTAATGTCTACATAAACATCAACAACATTACAACAATGAGAGGTATTCATAGCAGTAACAGGAATGAGTTAATATGAATCATATCGTCTACGGGAGGGTCCATTGATTACGTAAGGTTTTTGGTCGATGAGGACAGATTGAATATTCACGCGGATCAATCGGTGGGGGCCTTTTTGGTCTTGAAAATTTTTGTTGGTTTTAATAATTTAAGCATTTTTTTTAATTAAAAGACTATAAAAACTATTTAATATCTGCTCAAATTATGCAAATATTTTAAAACTTTGATTGAATTTACAACAATTTTTTAGAATAAAAAAATAAAGTAAAAGCATCCGTATGAACCCTCTTTAAATGGTAACTTTGAATGATTTTTTATTTTTCATTTAGCTTTTTTTATAATCAAGGAAGAAAATTTTGCCGGTGTCTCTTCAAAACCTGATAAGAATGTATACATTTTATAAACAGGTATTACTGTGCTGTGAAAATCAGGTTAAAAAATATTTTTTATGAAAAAAACTATATTTTTTTGTATTTTCTTCTGTTAAATTAAAAAAAGTTGAAACGAGTTTTTATAATGTTAAAAACTTCACAAAGATATTAATGGACGTCAACTGACACCTTAATGATGCAAATATTATATCTGGTTCGTGAGATAAAGTGAATGATAAAAATGACCTTAAAAATCATTATGACTTTTAATAATTTTTAATTTTTAATTGAATTTTTTATGTACTCATGAGAAAAATCTTTAATGCCGTTTCTACACAAATTGTTTGGAGTATATAAATTTTATAAACATTGCCTACTAAATTACGTAAATCAGGTTAAAAAAATTTTGTTTATGAAAAAAAACCCAATTTTTTGCACTTTTTGTTCTTAAATTAAAAAACGGCTACAATGATTTTTTTTAAAACTTGATAGATTCACAAAAATGTTAATACGCGTCGATTGACACCTCTATCATGCAAATCGTAAGTTTGGTTGGCGAGATATAACGCATGACAGAAATGACCTTCAAAGGGTCAAAACAGCAAAACCCCCCGACCGAAGTATCCCAAAAACTAATCAGCTCTTAATATTGCAAAGACGCTTCGATTGACACCTCAACGAAGTCGATACGACTTTGTTTACGTGAGTTATGTTCGTAGAAAAAAGTGTCCACGAACGTACGTACGTACGTACACACACACACACACACACACACATACATCTCCCTTTCTAAAAACACTTTATATATACTCTATAGACCTCAAAACGTAAAGAAATGTTGAAAATTTCAATTTCGATTTTCGAGGCGATTACAAGAACTTCCCATATACTGGGAAGTTAATAATTACTGCCTTTTCTGGAATCGCTATTCTCAATATTAGAAAGATTTTACATACAAGTTTTCGCATATACATTTATCATTTGTCGCACCCAAATTCAATATGGTTTATATAAATTTCAGTAAATGATTTTTGTATACTTAATTTTGAGACTGTTTCGTCACATTTTTTATATTTTTGAATATTTTGAAGAAAAAAAATCATGGAAATATTTTATTTATGTGAATCCTAGTGAAGTCTTCCATTTATTCAATTCTTCGCTGCAAATCTATATAGAAAACTGTTTCATCGTTCAAAAAACTATATGAAAATTGTGAATATTTCATCGACAAAAACTTTATTAAATTTTCAGAAAATTTGCTCGAATTTTTCTTCTGAAAGAAATAAAGGGGCAGGGCAGTTTTATCTTCAGGTTGATACGCAAAAAAGTAAATTGCACCCAACCCTCCAAAATGACTGTGTCACTTATACAGAGCCTAGATACCACCAATATTTTCAATTTTCCGGTCTAATTTTTTGCCGATAGAGTAACAAAATAGCATGTTTTCAAAATTAAAAAGCATGAAATGAAAACTAAAGCCAATGACTTTACCTATGCGTTTAAAGCAGAATTTACATATCAAGGTTTTGGGGTGCGAAATACATAAATGTATTTTTTAGCAGTTCTACCTATTTTTAGATTGACGAATTTCAAAATTGACTAGCATACCTCATTACATTTTATTGAGCAGTTAATAATTATACATTATAAAATTTTCACCTTTAAGCAAATATCAAATATTTCAGCTTCAGTTTCGTTCACCAGAGATAAATTCTTGCAGTCATAAATAACCCAAAAATTTATATATGTAGGTATCTCTAGGCTGCTACAACAGTCTAGAAAATTTTCTTGATTGCTAAAGAATCTTATAAAAGTTTTTGGAATAATAAACACCCTTATTTTTAACTGTTCTGCTCATCAATAATATCAGTAACGCCTTATTCGATGTTAAGAACTGGTGCCAGTTCTGATTTTTTAAGGGAACACAATTTTCTTTGAAAGATGGTGTCCCTGATGCTGATAATAACTTTGTAAATATTTCTAGTATAAAACTAAGTAAAAGGCACTAGAACACATCTTTTATGATCGGTATATTAAGAACTTGATAAAACGCATTTTTAAGTTGAAAATAACGGACGTTTGACTGTGTATACCCACCCACGGTATCAAAACAACCTCCTTAAGTATGCATACGTGCAAATCAAACGAAACAAATTATCTTTTGAACATTTCAATCAATCTAAACTACATTAAATCGACCTTTTTATACATATAAGTTCATCCCCATCAATGCCACCGTTACTCGGTGTGGTATGCCATGTCGCATAACACATATTGACTTGTAATTTTTTATCTTTTGAACAAGTTATACCACCCATTGGTAACCACTTCTATCGTGTGCTTTCTTGAAATTCGCAGTCAAAGGAATCCGTAATGACAGAACATCTTTTTTCGACATACCTGCTGCGACGCACCCTTATTGCTATCGGTAAGAATCCACATTTCGGTTTGGGGAGTCACTGAAAAAGATTTGCTCCACGAAGAAATCTATTAACCTATCTTGTATTGATTGCGAACATAATGATTTTGTGAATCTCTTGCAGGATATCATCGTCTCCGCATGGGCTGTTGAAAAAGGAACCAACCGAAGGTGAGTTTCCATGCTTTCGTCAGTCGAATAAGATATAGATTGTATTTGATCGATTGCGGCGATTTTTTAAAGTACATTATGAAGAAATTCCTTAACTTAGTTGAACTTCAAAATTGAAATAAATGATAAAAGAGCACACGAAACAATTATGTATAGTCTACCCTGAACGATGCTACCGAGATCATCGTAACATATTTAATTTCATCCTTTACTCATCATCGCGAAATGCCTGAATACCTTTTCAACTGGCTCCTAATAATCCTCTACGGAATAAATCCATCTGTAATCCACCCTTCCCCCTCCCCTATTTGCATAGATTCCATTATTTTCTTGTGAAAATTTAATTTTATTAGGGGTTGTTGCAAACAAAACGAAATGTAAACCCGTTGAGCTTTTTGACCGACAAACAGACAAGGTGAGCGCTATTGTTGCACAACCCCAACAAGTGGGAAAAATCATCTTGACCTGGGAAAAAATTATTTTGTGTTTTATTTCATTGCCAGAGGGTGAAATGAGAAAAGTTATTGGAAAGCAACTTTGCGTTGCGTTGCGTTACATACTACTAAATGCAGGACATTCTGTTTGGGCGGGGTACTATATTTGGCAGGAGCACCAACAGCCCTGTATTTCATTGTACCACCCCGTCCCGAATGGATTATGCATGGAATCATAAATAATTTCTCATTGTAATGATGGATTGTGCAGCATAGATTTCAGCCTGACTGGCTGAGAGACAAACGCAATAAATTATTCAATCGCAAAATACCTTAGTGAAAATGTTAAACATCAGTTAATAGCATTTTGATTTGATGTTTCATGCTATGTGATGGATGTGTATTTAAGAAGTTGTTGAGATGTTGACTTGCATGTTCTCACATATCTTCCAAGAGGTTTTTGGACGCACTATAGACTCTCTTTTTGATTTTGTACCTATAATAGTATTAAGATATGAGGATTGACCACTCTGTCCTCCAAACAATAGTTTTCAAAGTTGAATAATAATGCATTCTTGCTAGACTTGCTAGAGATTCTGGGATGGCTAGCATTTTTCTATTGAAAATCCAGCAAATCCGTGATTATACATATATTCAACATGTACCGAAATTTCTATTGCAGCTAATGCGTAGATGCAATTATTTTTTTAAATAGCAGTTTATTTCGATCTTTTGTTAAGTAACAACTAACAGGAGTTTCCAAAAAAATAGGTATGAAAAATTGCGCGTTTTCGAAGCAAATGCTAACCGGTAAACTTTTCCGGATTTTTTTTCCTGAAAAATATCCACATCACCTTTGGAGTATCCTATTGGCGCTCAAATGCCGCGCAAATATTGCGAAACATATAAAATATCGTTTCAATAACCCTTCGACAAAGTTGCATGATATTTCTTCCACAAAATGAAAAAAAGTGTCCCAAGAAATAACTGGGAACAAAATTTGTGGAGAAATTGTTAAAAACAATCTTCGGTAAAACGGTTATCAACGTATTCCCACGCATAAGGTTCTCTGCTAGCTATTCTCCCGAATAAACAATCGGTTAAAGCATAAAATTAATGAAACAAAAGACTCAAACGAAACATGTCGAATCCAAAAAAGAAAAATAATTGTTCATTCTCAAAATTAAATGTTTTCAATCGGTGATCATGATTATTCAAAACATTTATCTTTTCTTTTTCTTTTTTTATATAAGCTGTTCGTCCAGGCTGTAGAATATACTTTATTTCATGAACAGTCGATTCTTTTTAGTTTCAAATAAGTCGAAGAATTTGAATCGCACAAGACACCAAGAAGGCATAAAAGAGTGGTAATAGCCTTTTAAAAATATCAATTAACTTTGAGTATTGTCTTGAAAAACAAAAATAATTTAAGATGAAAAATATTTGGGGAATTTTATTTTGAAAAGCACCATTTTATTTACCTCGTGATTATAAGCAGAATATACCACAATAAAATATATCTTCAGTGATCTTCGGCAGAGTGCTAATTGAATATTTCTGTAAAATGCACTTTTAATAATATATATAAGAAATTCTTCATAATTTTTTTCAAAATATTTAAAAATGAAATTAAGGCAAATTTTTTCATGTCATCATTTCCTAGAAAACAATCTGCGAATTCAATTTTACATACAACTTTCATAAAAAAAGGGTCAATATATTCTGAAAAAAATGTACGAAAATACATCAAAAAAGTTCATATGCAGAAAAAAATTAATTAAATGCCACGTGACCTGAACTCGATTCCAAATAAATTTTCTGAACAATTTTGTGATAAATTAGTAGATAAAATTTTTCTAAATATTTCGATAAAAAGTCACAAAGGACAATCAAAACTTCTTTAGGTGTAATATCAATGAGTAAAATGGTTTCGAAATATTTTCTTTGGAAATTGATAACACAAATATGTACAAAACATTTATTCTAATTTACAAGGAAAATAAGAAAATTAAAACTTTTATTTGAAACATGCCGAAACGATTGTTAATTTAAAAAAATACTATGAAAGGTTCTTATGCAAGACAGGACGATAATCATATAAATATAAATTTTTTAAACACTTTATAAGATTAAACAGAAAGAGAGAAACGAATATTTTCCCCCAAAAATCGATGACTAACCATTTTTCTTAATTTGAAAAAAAACACATAGTAAATAAAATAAACATATGTAATACGAATAAAAATATATTAATAGATAAATTTAAAAACTAATTTTAGCATAAAAAACTCTCGTCTACACTTGTTTTGAGCTGAGAAAAAATATTTAGAAGCAAAAAAAAAACTCAGAAAGGAATAATTGTACCATATTTTAAGAAAAAATTCACGCGATAAAACACTAGGATCGAAAAATAGTTTTGAAAATATGTAATTTGCGGCAACCATTTTTTCAATTTTATTTTGCATACAACTCTTCAATAGGTTAAGTCGTAAAAAATCTGAAATAATTTTCTGGGACTTTTCTCATCAATATATCGTAAGAAAATAAATACTTATGAACTGATTTACATAGCAGCAGAAAAATTAAAGTTCAGATGATTGATAAAATGCTACGAAGTAACATAAGTGATAATTACCCCGGCTTGATTCAATGTCCACTATAACACAACAAATGTACGTAAAATCCTGTCGTTTGAACAGTTCAATGGATAAAGCCCAATTCAAAAGAAACCAATTCAATGAAATGCAATATAAAACGTTTTCAATTCATTTTTCTACATTTTAAAGATTCAAAATTCAAAGAAACATTCTTGTTAGTCATTCATCGTATGAAAACTCCATAAGATTGTTTTTCTTTCAAATTCTCTTCCCCAAATCTGACCATAATCAGCTTAGCAAATCTACCAAGCGCATATCACCTTCCAAAAAATCTGCTTACCACGCCGTTATAACACCATAGAATAAATTACCAATTGCCAAGATATTGAAAGAATATTATGCAAATTGTAATCTATATTCGTTACATCGCTCCTTGCGTTATACGCCACGACTAATCCAAACCTGATTCCGAGCGCCTACCTTCGCGGATTCATAAAATTGAATTGTTATAAATTGATACAGCCCAACACCCCGTCCTCAACATACCATCTAATCCACTTGGCTTCAATCAAAATATACCGAAAGCCATCGCGGGATTAGAATTTTTTATTGAAGAATAATAGTCGGCAAATTGACTGGCAACAAGGAATCACCGGTGGTTTTTTTCAATTGAAAGTTGCAATCTTCAGGAATACTAATGTTGAATTGATCCTTGCATCAAAATGATATGTTCCCAGCCACGTGAGCATCAGTTAATCATACAAACAGTGGTAGTGGGTGCTATACGCTTCCATTGGCGAATGTTACTTTTCATCCCCCAATGATAGATGTGAACCAGATTCCAGGAGACAAGACTAATGATGTTTTAATTATGAACAATTTGAATTGGCTACGAGAAAAGGTATTTATGCGAACGAGCATACAATGGTTGATGATTAAAATTGCATGGACAGCCTTTTGTTCTCTCTATTCCCCATGGGGATTAGCTTGAAGAGCTTGTTTTTCGTCCTTACTAATGGTTTGAATACGAGCCATAATGGTCGTGGTCTTTGATGGACTCTTTTTTTGAATTTTCGTTTTAGGGGCTAGTGAGGGAGAAAACTTTATATGCATAGTGATTTTTCTCTTATTTTCAATGAAAATCAATCTATAAATCTGGTCAATAAATCAGTGCAGAAAGAGCAAGCACGAAAAATATCAAAATAAAGGGATTATAAATAAATCATTACAAGAAACTGAGGAAAAAACTCAGCGAATATGAAATTCATAAAATACAAAATTTAAAAACAATGATTTTTTCTTCACAGCAAATGGTTGTCTGCACTCTAATCGTGACTACTCCACCGCTTCAACATCCTTACACATAGGTCAATCCTACCACCATCACCGAGTGCAATATCCCGACTCAACAACAAACCACCACTCTCATCATATCACAGCTTCGTCACCGACCAGCTCATCGCCACAACCTCCCGCGTATTCATATCCTTCAGGCTACTCATTTCGATCGTTGGACACATCCTTAGTCAGTTCAACGGAATCCGAAATCAATATGGGCAATTTCTATTCCAATTCGAGTGCCGCATCAACGAACGCAATCAACCAGCGCAGGGGATCCTTGCAATTATGGCAGTTTTTAGTTGCTCTTCTGGACGAACCATCAGCAAGGTGGGTCCATCTTTGAACTTGAGTTCTTCAAGCCATATTTTTTTGAGCCACTTGTCTTACTTTTCAGTTCAGGATGCATAGCGTGGACTGGACGCGGCATGGAGTTCAAACTGATCGAGCCTGAAGAGGTTGCGCGACGATGGGGTCTGCAGAAGAATCGTCCAGCCATGAACTACGACAAACTATCACGAAGTCTGAGATATTACTACGAGAAGGGAATCATGCAGAAAGTTGCTGGCGAACGATATGTATACAAATTTGTTTGTGATCCCGACGCACTTTTCAATATGGCTTACGGTCAATCGAATATGCACGAAAATCAGAATCAATCCAATTCGGGATCGAAAGCCAACAATTTTATAGTCTCGGATTTAGAAAACACACAACATTTGATTGATAACGTTTCAGTGGCGGGAAAGTCGAACTCTCCCAGCGTATCCTATTACAATTCACCGTTTGATAATAATAGCTTGAAATAATCATTTCGAGTTGCAGTTTTTTTTCTGTTATGTAATAAAGGATTATGATGTAAGTCAATAAATTCTGTGATTTGTGTTGGTTAAACTTGATTTTGTTTTGAACGTTAAGCTGCTTCATTCAAAATTACATGTGACAAAAAGATACTTTGCTGCATCATTGAGCAAGTAAGCCCAAAAAGTTTATCAGAAATTTCCAAAAATAAGTTTGTATTTCAACGTCAAAAAGAAACTAAGTACAAAAACCTACATCTACGCCTTTTGCTTTTTCGGTGACGATCCGTGCTTCTCTCCACGTTCCGATGACTTTCGCTTTGCACTCTTCGACGAGGACCGCAACCCTTCAATGTAGGTCTTAAACCTGTCCGGCATTGGAGTGTAGGCCCAATGCACCATCTTCAAATGCACCTCACTCGGTTCCCAATGTTCGTTGAATAGTTTAATGCCTTTGTCTTTCACCTCATCGGTTAGCCTCTTCAAATGCCGATTCCGTACAATATCCCATGACGTTTTAGGGTCATCTTTCGGATACATGGTTCGTAAATGTTTATAACTGCCTTTCGCTTCGCCCCCATATGCAGCAAGGAACTCTTTGGCCAGATCATCGGACGGCTTGATGGGAATCAGTTCAATTGACGAATAGGGTACGTACGGTCTGTTATGCTGCATCATGTTCTCTTCCTCGAATGTATCCAGAAAATCGTCAAGGACTTGAACACCTTCTTTGATTGCATTGATCTTATCCTCATTTTTTGTGCCAGCTAGGATTCTTTTCGAGCTACCAATGAGGCCTTTGATGGCTAGTCGTTGATATTCGGGATCGCGTCCTTCGAGAATTCTGAAATGGGAGGAGAATCTTATATAAATATGTAGAATATTATTTCGGAAGGTATGAATATGATTTTTTTTCAATTTTCAACGGAAGACTAGTCAAATTGACCAGATCAATTATCTCAAAAATATGTGTGACCTATAGGAAACTACTACTGATAACCTACTAGAGGATTTTTTTTAAATTACAAAGAAAATTTAGCAAATTTTTGCACAAAACTTTTTCCCAAAAAAATTTCACGACATCATTATTCAGGGAACTGTCTTATTGGGGGACACAGAGAACAATTGGGCGTCCCCTTTAACGACTTCTGTCGGAACCTGCGGATCGGAGAAGATAAAGAAACCGTTTAACCATTTTCTGTGTAAAAGCACAGTCCTATTCCCATCATTGATACAACTTGATCAAGTTTCATTGCATACTATTTTGAAACTATTTTATAGGAATTACGGTTCAAATTAAAAGGGTTCGTATCAGCTGATGTTCACGCTGTATTCAACGATCGACACCATCTTCTTAGCCATGTGTTGTGTGTCATTCATATTTTGGATAAGTGCTGATAAGGACGTGCTATTCCACAACATCCTATTCAATTTATTCTACCACAATAGTAGATCAAAAATTAAAACTGATATTGAAGTGACACTAATTTCTATGATTTACTCACAAATATTCACGTGCTCTCCGCCATTTTGATAGAAAAAACTCACAAGCAAGCGACCACTATGCCATAGCATAAAGAATATTTATTTTTTCAAAGTTGTAGCATTTTTGAAGGGGAGTATTTTTTGTAACGCGTACGCCAAGCAAACGGAAATACATACATATGTATGTATATCGCGATTCATTGTATGTGAATTAACACAACACTAATTTATTATCATTTGTCACGCGGAATTCAAAAAATCGCCAACTAAAAATAAACTTTTGTGCACAATCGTACTCACTTGAGCGTTTTTTCGGCCGCCTCTTTGTCCTTGTACCCAAGTCCAGGCACTGTTTCCGCCTTTTCGCAATTCTCAGCAGGCTTTGCATTCTTGTTGGAGCCGCCGCCATTCTCGTCCAGCCATTCCTCGAACACGGCGATAGCTTCTTTGATATTCTTCAACTTCTCCTCGGCTTTGGTCACTGAAATGAAGGCAGGGCAATAAATCACACGGAAATTAATGTTAATTTAGAGGCAGGTAGGCCAGTTCGCGAATCGGCTTATGTATGTAGATATGTATATTCGCAGTGAACTTATTGGTGGATTCGTCCGAAAGATGGATGGATATTAGACACTTACTGGACAGGACTCGCTTAGCCCTCCCGAGGAGTCCTCGCACTGTTAGCTTCCTGTACTGCATGTCGTGGCTCTCTAGCAGCTGCAGCGTCTCCTCCGCCTTGGCCTTGTCCTTGAAGCCGAACTTGGCGTCCCCAGCCTCTTCTGCCATTGCACCGTACTCTGCACTAAATCGACTTCAGCAACACTTTAAGAACTACTCGATTGGACTATCGATTCCGCTTCAATACTTCCAACAGGACGTCTAAGGATCGTCGCGACTAATTCGGATGGCAACTAGCCCGCAATCGGTTTGGGATTGTTCTAGCCAATTCTGTGCCTATTTGCTGCGGCCTCCCACGGGTGTTTCGAGCTTTCGACTAATCGAGCGGCCGGCGTTTCGGCTCCACAGCTTTTGGGGGGCTGATGACGCCAGTGACAACATCTCTTATGAGTTCGCGATGAAAATACGGAATGATGTAATTCGGTAAACCGGCGGGCATGGATAACAACAAGGTCAGTCAGCGTCGACTTTCCTACCATCCAAACGCACAACATTAGCGTAGATATTTCTAATTCTTCAGATGTTCACGCGAACAGACCGGCATGAAGCCGCGAGTATGTACTACACTGTATCGCGTATAAATTCATACCGTAGTAAATAACATATGAATTTATTTATATTCTGCAAAGAAAATATTCTATGTATATGAGAAAACCAACCATTGCTACCGAATGGATAATTTTTGCCTAGCACATAAGCATTGCACAAGAGTGTAACTCATTTGGTAAGTCCAGTTCTACAAACAACGCCTGATAAGATCTTGGCCAGTTTTTCTGTAAGTATCAAAATATCAACTGAACGTACACTAAAATGGTGAATGTAAACATCGACATTACAATCTTCATCAGCTTCATTCATTTTACTGATATGATAAGGCAAACTCTACCAGAGCACACTCACAGTCCAAATGAATCGTTTTTAGAGATTGAAAAAAAATATTACTGATTGCATATGACTAATGAAACTTCCATATTCATTTATTGTCCTTAAGAAACTAGTACACATTAGAAGGTCAAAAAATAGTGAATTTTTATGAATTTTTTTCTCACCTCCTTCATTGAATATGAACATGCAACTTTTTTCAACACTTCGTCTATCTTTAGAGAGTACAAAACTTTTTTTTTTAATTTTTAATTATAAAGCTATTTTTAGAGGGCGCCAAAGTTGACACCTCAAAAATTACCCTATCGCATGGCCGACAGTTAATCTCAAAATTTGCAAGTCTGAAACAGAAAACTCAAAAACGGTTTTTAAGACTAAGGTCTCTTACGTGACAATTCACCACTGTTTATGAAAAATTGAGTCAAAAAATAATTGCGGAGCTTCGATTTTTTTTGAAAAATCAACCCTCTTTTTCAGTCGTTTTTTGCACGTCAAATTTTTGTTTACCAAGTTTTTGGTCTAATTGAGGTGAATTGTCTTGCGGACCATGTTAATAAATGAAACGCACTAAGCTTCATTAAAATCTGTTGAGTAGATCAGAAGATTAACTAGCGGCCAGTTGAAAAAACATCTTTACGAGAAAATCGCGTTTAAAGTTTAGCTTGGTTTTCTAGTAACTTTTCTATACATTTTTTAGTACCTTTTTTATACGTCAGAATAAATACTAAAACGTGTAAGTAGACGAAAATTTGCGTGTTCTATTGTGAATGAACAGAAGAAACCGGTTTTTCAGAAAGAGGGGATACACAATCGATGCCATGCGACCGGCGGTCGTTAAAAACGCGCACGCACTTAAAACCGCTTTATACGATTTTAACATTCGAATTTTTTCAAAATATTTTATGAGGTCATTTTTAAAGGTGCGAGGAGTTGAAAAATGCCAAAAAATCGATATTTTGAAATTTTTAATGTGTACTAGTACCTCAATAGAAAATTTATTCAAGTTCAGCTGTAATTCGTTATTATTTATTCTCCGGAAAGTTTTATGTCAATCAATAAAGCAAGAAACTATTTTAAAATTATGAAAGTCAAATAAATATTGGCATTAATTTTTAATAAAGATTAAAAATCATTGTCGCTTCAAACAGGCAGTGGTTAGAGAAGAGTTAGATCAAAAATTACCAAAGCTATGAGCTATGGCTTTTGTAATGTGTAAAATTAATAATTAATTTCGTGTTTTTTAGTTGAGCGCTTACATATCAAGTGAGTTAACTTGACCCTTTTCGATTTGGCTGAAAATTTACCCACTTGCTGCTTTGTATGTAAAGCCACGAAGGTTCCCCAAGTTTCAGCTCAAAATATGTTGAACTGCCCCCAGAGTAATTTTTTAATGTTTTGACTGTTTTTAAGGTCCAATTTGCTCAAAATGTATCCAACATATGCTTTTTGACTCGCTAAACACGATCCCGTGGTCGGAAAAATTCCAAAAAACCGTGGAAAGCCGGAAACGCCGTTATATAGGTAGAAATTTAATAAATTCATAGTAAAAATTACATCTGGGCAACAATAATTCAGCACCCGTCAAAAATTGCAGAATGCACTCTACTCCAAGATGACATAATTTGTTGTTGGTTATTTTAACATCGGCGCCCTCTACAGTGCAAGAAGTTTGAAAAATCGTTAAAAACAGTCGATTTTCCGGAAAAAATTAATAGTTTTCTTACTTTATATTCATTGAAAACACAATTTTGAGCACGAATTTGGACTCCTCGTACAATTGTACATAAGAAATTACATTTTAACTATTTTCCTCGCATATTTGAGCACCCTGTACATCAAACATAATGCGTGAGTTAAAAAAGTTCTATTAAATGAAAATTTTGTAAAATTAATCATATAATGTATACATTGCAATATTTCATCACAATATACTTGCAAAAAAATTCATCCCGATGTTTATGTATGTATATACATAATACACAAATTTTTGTACATTAAAAACAATCAGAATAAATTTAAAAAAATAGTTTCAAGATACAATATTGCTATAAACAACTAAGAATATTTTTTTTTTGAAAAACTGTTGATATTAACTGAGGAGGAACTGTCTATTTACGTTAGAACACATTTTACAGAAAATGGAAAAAAACTTATAGCTTTAAAATGTTTAAAATTAAGATAATCTTTCTGCAGTTGTTGTATCAGTAGTAGTTGCCTGATAATCATGATGAACCAGTTTTTTTAAAATCTTTGCCTGTTATTTAAGAAAATGAAAAATAAATTTGTCAATTTACAATTTTGATGAGGAATTTGTAAATAGCCTATTTTGATGGAAAATTTTTCTCCAAATTTTGTCTCAAAAACCAAATTCTTTGCTACGCCAATGAACGTGAGACCATGTAAACATTATATATCATAGCAAAGGCATAAATACCGGCAACAAAACAATCCAGTTTCTTGTCGCAGACCATTAAGGTGGGGACTTCATATCTATATCTATATAAATAAAAATGAATCGCCAAATGTGTTGCTAAGCGCAAAACTTGAGAACGCCTCGACCGATTCGGCTATTTTTTTTAAATATATTTTCCTTAAGGCGCAAGGATGGTTTTTACGGAGAGAAAAATTTAAAAAAAATTTAATTTTTAATTAATAATTTTTTTTTAATTTTAATTTTCAATTAATAAAATAATTTTTTTCTATTAGACTGCGACAGACCAATAACTTTTGACAGAACGAAGTCTGTCCGGGCAGCTAGTTCTTAATAAAAGATAATATTTTTCATTTTTAAATAGCAAGTTTTGATCAAAATTGATATTTTTGTACTGCTTTTTAACCAATAAATGAATGGTTTTGATTAGTTTTATTCCCGAAAATGAAAAGAATTCAAGTATAAAAGCACCAATCGAAAAAAAAACGCGGAACCGACATAAATGTAAATAGCCAGTTTTGACCGGACACTCCTCAACTACTATCATCTGAAGTAGTGCAGAAAAAAATATAAAAGTCAACCCATTTTTCAAGTAACTTTTTTTTAAAGAAATGAAACATCGTTTCGATTCACATCATCAGTGTAACATGCTTTTTATTTTTCATCTTTCATATGTATGTGTGCTCAGCAATAAATCTACGCCCCATAAATATCCACTGCGTTCGCTGCTTATTCATTTTTTTAGATTGACTACTTGTTAAACCAGGATCACTAATCGCAATCTTAAAATCAAATATTTTGAACTATGATTCTCCTTTAGATTTTCAATAAATTATTGAATTAACTTTCAAATGACTAGAATTATTCTTGAATATATTATAAACTAATTTATAATGACAATTTTGACTAGAATCGTGCGAATATATAAATATGTATGTGAATATAGTTGTTTGAATTAACAATTCAAGAGTTTTTGAATGCATTTTCCATTGCAAATACGACCTACAATATCCTGATAGTCAGAATCAATGCAACTTGTCATGTGCACAAGGTGTAAAACCTTGCAAAAATCATTTGTTGATTATATCAATCAATAATTATAAATGGCAGTGTTGAATTTCGAAGCATTCCTTGTCTAGTTATACTTTTGAACGCTGTTTTCATTCTGTTACAAAAGATCACCACATAATAAAGATATGTCGTCGTTATTTTACTCGATCCACAAAAAGACATACATTGATAGAACACTTTGGTGTTGTGTAAAAACTCAACATGTATAATATTTTCTATAGAAATTTGTGTAAAAATTCAAAAGTTTTATTTGGATAATTAAAATGAAAACTTTGTCCCTTTTGTTATTTTGAACTTATAGATTAAATTACTTGCGCGAACATGATGGACTAATACTTCGATCGTAGTCATGATATGTGGACGGAGGTAGACTTAATGAGACGGCTGTATCAAGCCTAAAACGAAAACAATAGATTTGTTAGATGTTTCGGAATGTTAAGAGGACACTCATCGTTGAATGGGCACAAACCTTCGTGTCTCATTTTCCAACAAATGGGAATCGAATGGATCCTGCGACACGTGTCGCAACGAGTCTCCCAACGTGTTTCGGAGCTGTTGCATTTCGCGATTGGCTCGCGAGCTACGCAGAATGTATTGTTGGCGTCGTTTACTTTCCAACGCGAGCTGCTCCCTCAGCATTGAGATCTTATTGGAAATAAAAGATACTTCGTTTGAACATAGCCGAGGAATATGCATTCTTTGCTTACCTGATTTTCTAGTCTGACCACTTGCTGACGATGTGCCTGTTCGCGTGCATCCAATAGTTTTTCGGCTTGCATTTGTGCACTGCGATACCGCTCAGCATCTCCTGGCACACACTTCTGGCTATCCAGGAGGCGAGCCTTCGCTCTGGCTAGCTCTGTTTCCTTTTCGGCTAGCAAAGTCTCCAAGCGTCGCACCTTCAATCGAAGGTCGCGGTTCTCATGCTCGATGATAGTGTGATCCAGGCCACAGCTGAACGACTTTCCGCGGCCATGGCGAGAACCATACACACCCCCATCCGTTTCTAATCGATTCGAGTCCATCTCACCGGTATCGCCGGCATACAATCCCTTTTCAGGACGGTCGAGCTTACCGCCATGCCGATCAGTTTCCATGAGTTTAATTTTCTCTTTCAACGCCTCCAATTTGCCCTTGAGTTCGGTCTTCTCGCGTTGAGCGTTAAGGAGTTGCCTGGACAGATCGCCATCATTGCCGTCTCCACGCCCCAGATTCAACTGATCGGAATTGTCTTGGTTCCATTTCGATATGCGCAATTGCGACTCCACATTCGACTTTTGCACCTCCAAATCGGCCACTTGTTCCTGCAACCGTTGCGCCAGATCCTGTTGCGCCTGCAAACCACGACGCAACTCGTTGATCGAGTTCTGCGCGGCGTCAAGCCGTTCAGCAAGTATTCGCTTCTCATTTTCACAACTGGACAACGTTTTCTGCAGTTGCTTCATCTTATCTTGACCAGCCTGCACACAGTGTCCTTGCTCGGATCGTTCTTTGTGCAGGGTGTTGATTTCGCCCCGCAGCTCCGTCTCAAGCACGGCTGCCTTTTGGAGCCGATCTTTCAGTTGGTCTATCGTTGTTTTCAACGATACGCATCGATCTTCCAGTTGGGTGGAGCTACGTCCCTGATTGTCGAGACGCTCTTGAAGTCCTCGTACTGAACTTTCCTTTTCGTTAAGTGCCATTTGAAGTCTTGTGATGTCACCTTCGAGGGCCACCTTTTGCAGATCAAGTTTGGAGAGACGTCCTTCAGCGCGAGCCAGTTCGTCTTGTAGTTGGCGTTTTTCGGCTTCCAAACGATTGATATTTTGCCGGGCCTTCTCTAAACGATCCTAAAAATTAATATCGATGTGAAATTTGGAAAAAAATAATTCATACTAGTTCGTGGCCAAGCTGCTCAATGTTTATAATATGTATTTTAAGGAAAGTTTATTCATTAGCTGATAAAATGGTTGGCATTGTTCAAGAATTGACAGTCTATTTCCTGTAAGCTGACATGTCAAATAGTTATTCTGCTGCTTTTGCTCAGATCAGTCGAACTTAAATGTCTTTTGTGATTTTTAAAATGGATAAAAATATCAAATAAACCATTTATCTCTATTCATGTGTTAACAAATAACCTTTTTTTAGATGAAATGTCAATTTTTTAAACAATGAATTTTACCGCGAACAAAAGCATTGTGTAGTGTACTAATAGTACAGTCTGATCTAACCACACTCACTAAATCTCCGATAATTTGAAGCCGTAATACGACGATCAGTCTTGAGGATATGCCTTGCACAATTCACGGATAATTAATGGCATGTCATTGACTTTATCGCTTGACATGTGTAGTGGGATGGCATGCGGAAATTTGTGACCCCATAAATTTGAATCATGGGAACATCGATTTGTTTATAAATTAATAGTTCATTTAGGTCACACACGATGTCATTCTTGAACTTGAGTACCTATATACATTTTTGTAAATGGAGAAGTATCCCTTCCCGTATTTTTGGTATCTCGTGGAGTAAGAATTTTATACATAGATTTTAGAATAAAAGAACTGTTAGAGTAAGGAGTAAAATTAGAATAAAATCAAAACTCCATCTGCAATATTCGGCAACTGTTTCTACTCTCACTTGCCATAGTCGGCATTATAAGTCATCATTGGCTTTTCGCGTGCCATTGAGATGAGCACCTATCGCTGCGATAAAGATATTTTTGTTGAACTTTTCTTTGTTATACCAAAACAAAATTGATTTTTACACGGCATTTAATACAAAGCGTTTATGCAAAAAGTTGTTGAAGATACGTCAAGAAAACAAAAAATCACGCCAATAATATTGAAAGTCAAGCAAGCTTGGATGGTAACAGGTAAAATGAATCATTCATTCATTTTTCCTGTTACCAGAAAATTTCTTGGCGTATGAGAATGCGTGCAATTTAGCAAAACATGAAAGCGAGCGCGGCAAAATGCGCCGCCCGTGACAGTGCCCGATTGCACTGCCGTGACCAGGATTCGAACCTGGGTTACTACGGCCACAACGTAGGGTCCTAACCACTAGACGATCACGGCTATGCAGCGCGCATTCTGCTGTGAATTTGTTAATATGAATGGCTACACACTTTCTCTCCTAACTATAACAATTCTCTCTCTACAATGAATTAAACAAAAGATACCAGCACACCGGTTTTTCTCTCCAGGCTTTGTTTTCTCTCGTATGCGTACAATTTTCATCTACTATTTTTGCCTCGCACCCATTCTCATCTAAATTGTCGCTTGCTTTCCTTCTTATGTCTCATTCACACGTGCTCATTTGTGTTCACACACATTCTAACCCATCATTTTCTCCAACCTGTCTTCAAGCTGTCCGGACAATCCCTTACCAGTCGTTTTGTACTATTATATATATATTCAATTGGAAAAAATTATACTGCAACTGCAATTTACTCTCAAAATAGTTTCATACTCTTTTTCATTCTCATTTCTCCGAATCTGAAACACTGGCAGCACCACGCCTGCGTGCATTCTCCTCCCCATCGAAGTACATATTGGCTTCCATTTACCATTGGGGAAAAAATTCAGCGCGATGCTGTTTCAGCCCCAGTTCGCGGGAAAATGGCTGAATGAATGAACAATATGTGACAATTGAAGGAGACGTCAACATTAAAATATACCTGTATGAATTTCTTCGTTTGGCATCTTCTAAAAATTAACGCTTGCTCCATCCACGTTTTGAGTTTTCAGAAAGAAGTATATATTGAACATTCATACAATTCTAGCTTATTGAGTAGGGCCCAGTGTTGTTTATCATAGAAACAAAGCAAAACAATTTAAGATATTCAAAAAACTAGAAAATCTACCCCATCTATATAAATAAAAATGAATCGTCAAATGTGTTGCTAAGCGCAAAACTCGAGAACGCCTCGACCGATTCGGCTATTTTTTTAAATATATTTTCCTTAAGGCATAAGGATGGTTCTTACGTAGAGAAAAATTAAATTTTTTTTTTTAATTTTTAATTAATAAAATTAATTTTTTCTGTTGGACTGCGACAGACCAATAACTTTTGACAGAACGAAGTCTGTCCGGGCAGCTAGTTTTCAATAAATTAATAATTCAAGCCTAACAACGCTCAAATAAAGTCAAGCCGCACTTGATCTGAATGTTATTACCGTTGCCTGGCATATGACGCGTAAAAGTCACCACAAAATTTGAAACGTGCGTGTTTGTTGAAAAAGCACAAAAACAAACTATAATCGATGTTGCAGCAGCCCAGATTAGGTCAGGGTTTTATTAGAGTCATTAATTGGACCAGTGAAGTTTGTGATTCTTTCCCTGATTTAATTCAGGTACTCGTTTACAGCTACATAAATGAACTGACAGTCAAATCGCATTTCCTCGAACTACTTGTCACCAAGAAGCCTGGAATCTGATATTCGGTGCATTGAAAACAAAGTTTATATAATAAGTAGTTGTTCTAAACTAGATTTGAGGCAAACATACGAACCGTACAGTTGAATAAAACCATTAAATAGACAGGGAGTCTACAAGTTACTATCGTATATGGCTAGGACAAATGTGCTAGTTATGTGCATTAAGGTTTCCTGTTTTCTTTTTCCTTTTGGGTAAGACAAAAGTGGAAGAAGCAGAAGTACAGATTTTTGGACACAGTCGTTACAAATCAAACAGACTAGGTACTTGTTGTACGTTTTTCTAAATTGTATATAAAATAAATCATATTTTCTAGCCTATCTTGCAGTGGTATATCGCATCCAATGCTAATTGTCAACTATTTATCGACAAAATAAATAACAGTAGACTACAGGACCAGAAAATCGTGGCGCGCCAAAATGGATGCCGTCCGTGACAGTGTAATTCAACACTGCCGTGACCAGGATTCGAACCTGGGTTACTACGGCCACAACGTAGGGTCCTAACCACTAGACGATCACGGCTGTACGGCATGCAACAACCTTGAACATCCGTTGTAAACAATGCCTATGTGATATCCCGATTACTTGCATTATTTTATCATTAACATTTCGACGCCACATTCTTCTGCAGACATAACAGGTAACCCATGCAGAGCCTCTTATTCTCATATAATAATATTTATTTTGCCACACCATTTACCATGTGAGGCGTTAACACGTTTCCCTCTTGACAACGCCCACTCACAATCAATCGCAAACCATACAAACTTCTCGTTGAAACCACATCACGCGTTCAAGTTCCCCAACTTAATTTCCATCAAGCTGCCTAACTTTTTCTGCGAAGAAAAGCTTATTTTCTCTTGAAAAAAACACTGTCTGACGAAAGTATTTGGCACAGTAATTCTAAAATCTGATTATTATTAGATATTCCTCGCTGAACAGCAGAAACTGAATAGAATGTGAGAAAGATGCATGCGAATGATAAATTGAAATCTAAATTAACATTCTTATGAAGTTTCTTTCTACACTAGGCAATAAAAGTCAAGGTACAGCAAGCGCTTCTGCGAAAAAAACATCGATGAAACTCGGAACGCATGGCTGAATTTTTGTAATTTTTTGCTGCAACTATGACACAAAATTATATATAAATGTTTCTAATACTCGGCGAATATTGTCAACGGCACTAAATACGCATTTTCCATAATATTTTGTGAGAAGTGTACAAGTTAGAACTTTTGGCAGGATAATGGTTGCAACTTGCTTCGTTACAATCGCACCAAGCATCATTATTTGGATAGTCTTACATTCGAAATTCGTGTTAATTTAACTACAATCTAACGTTACCCCGAACAAAAGCATATGAGCACAAGGTCTTGCCACCGAAAAACGTTACTCTACCACCATTTTATAAGGCTGCTTTGCTAAAGAAAAGGGAATGCGAATTCAAGCGTCAAAGATTCTGATGGTGAGCTTATCTCGGAGATCAGCAGGGTACCAACAACAGCATTAAACAAGGACAATTTGGTATCCTGTTGATAAACTGTTAGCTATTTGTGTTGAGAAAGTGTTACACAAGAATGCCAGCACCAAAACAATATATCCTATTCAAATCAAATGACATGATACAGCTAAATATGACCTCAAGTATTCTTTTTGCCAAATTGACGTTTTTTTAGGGTAACTAATTTTGGCATTCACCATTTCCGCACTCTCCATTACCTACATACCTCGAACTGACCCTTCTCCTCCGCACCTGTTCCCAGCTGCATCTCCAAATTCGCCACTTTATCTCGTAACGCTATTATCTCGTTGGTCTTCTGCTTCAATGTCTCCTCGACGGCATGTAACGAGGATATCTTTGAATCCAACTGCGACTCTAACGTACTCTTCTCCTCCTGAGTTCCCCGTAGAAGATTTTGCAATTTCGAAATTTTGTTATCACTTCGATCCTGCTGCTCGCATGCATCGTGCAATTGTTTCTTTGCCGTTGTCAACTGAACCTTGTAGTCATCCTTTTCGCGCTCAATCTGAGCTACCTGATGCATAAGTGTGCGAATGCCCTTACGAACTAGCTCAGGATCAACATCAACTGGACCATCGCCTCCACCACTCATGCTTCGATTATCGTAGTCGTGGGTACATCCCCCGCGCACAGGACTATACCGACGCGATGGACTTAGCAGCCGATATGGAAGGTTGACGGAACCATCAAACTGAATACCAGCTATTCGACGTAGCGTGTGAGCAATGGAGCTTAACTTATTCTCAGCTTCCTTCTTCATGGACTCGGTGCACAACAGTTGATCGTCAAGGGCACGGACTCGCCCTTCTGCACCACCAAGACGAGCCTTAAGCTCTTGGATTTGTTGAGTGGCATCCGCCAGGCACACTTCCAAGTTGTGCTTTTGATCCTCAAGTCGCTTCTCACGACCCCGACTGTCTTCCATTCGAGCCAGCAGTTCTTGTTCACGGTCATGCCAGCGGTGTTCCTCTTGGCTCAGGTGGCACCGAAGTCGACCCATTTCTTGTCTTGTTGAGCACAAGCTTGCTTCCAACTCGGCCAACTGAAATTAATAAAACATAACGAGAATTTTTAAAGAAAGGGTTTTACTTTCAAAGCGATATACTATTACCTGCTTTTTAGTTTGATTCAACTCCTGTTGCACACGTTCACGCTCCTCCATTTCATTACTGATTCTTGCGTGAAGCTCCTTCTCACAGACATCCTTTTGCGTCGAATCAATTTGGAGCTTATGAAGAGAGTTTTTCGTAGTATTCAACTCGTGCGTGGCCTTAGCCAAATTGTTTTCAGTTTCCTTCAAGAGTGTCTCAAGCCGTACTTTCTCGTTCTCAAGACAATTGCGAGTTTCCTCTATACTGGCTATTTTCTGCAAAGCTTCTTCCATGGCGCGACTCTGTTCCCGTTTGGATGCTTCAATGCGTTTAACATGATCACGTAGTTCTTTGTTGCTGTTCGCATATTTGTCGCGTTCTATATTACTATCGCCCAACACACGACGCGTATCCGTCAATTCCTTCCGCGCACCATCAATCACGTTCTCGCCTAGGTTCGAAAACGGATCATTTTTGAAATGCGTAATTTAATTGTGATTATAGAATACTTACTTTCTTTAAGCTTCCTTAGCGTGTCTTGCAACTGATTGTTCAGGCTTTCGGCTTTATCCTCCTTCAAGCGGATCTCCATTTTCAGTTCCTCGATCAGACGACAAGCGTTATCCCGTTCCTCTTCCAGAGCCGAAAGTTGAATGTTCAGTTTGTTTATTTCCTCCTCAAGATGGGTTCTATTCGCAAAACATGATGGATTCGCTCGTTAGATTAACTTTCGTTACTTACTTCACTTCTTCACTCCTCATTCGCATCTTGGCTAATTCGTCCTTTAAGTGTGCTATTGAATTACGATCCTTTTCGATTTTTGCGTCAGCTTCTCGTCGAAGACGGTCCCCAGTCTCGGCTTCCGATTTGAGTTCTCTGCTCACACTATCGAATTTTTCCATGACGGCCTGTTTATCTTGATGGGCTACAATTTCATTGAAAAATATAGTTGCCAAACCATCGAATGCTATCGATTGTCTTACCCATCAAAAGTGCTTGCTGCTTCTCATTCTCGGCCCGAATCATTGTCTCCTTGTGTTGCTGACAAAGATTTTCTAAGTGATTTTCAAGCGCCTCAATTCGTTCCTGTAACTTTTCAATTTCTTCGTCCTTGTTGGTTTGCAGCGCTTGCAAATTTTGTTGCAAGCGTTTTTCCAATGACAATCGCATGTTCTCCTTTTCATCGTTCAATTTTCGAACGTTATCCTCGTTGCCGGCTTGAATTTCTGCCATTTTCCGCTGAAACTCCTCTTCTTGGGCTCGTGCTGCGTTCATTAATTGTGTTCTCATTTCTTGGGCACGACGATTGCATGCGTCCAGTTCTTTCGAAAGACGATTCACTTGATTCTTCAGGCTCTCTTCCTTAACTCGAAGATCTTGAAAGTCACGTTCTAATTGAGTCCTTTTCTCTTCATTTGCTTCGAGGGTAGTGTTTGTGTCGAAGAGGACGCCTTCAAGACTTTCTTTTTCGCTACGAAGCGAAGCTATCATTTCCTGTGATTAAAAGTTTTTGATTAAAACAATGATATTATCAGTATAAAAATACAATCCTTCTCGGATGGAAATGAATTGAATAAATTTTTTAATAATTTTTCTCGCTATTTGGTAGCCCTCAAAGAACAGTTAAATACTGTCCCCTCTTACCTGTAATCTTTGAATTTCTTTTAGATGTCCTTCAATAATCACATGTTTCTCTTCATTGTCTTTCACCAAATCCTCCATGCCACGATTCAATCGATTGTTCGTTTCGTGTGCTTGCTCAAGCTTTTGTCGTGTCCTTAACAGCTCCTCATTCAAAGCCTCCTTTCTCCGACCAACGGCCGTGAGCTGATTGTGTATATCAGACCTATCGCGACTAACATGCGCCAATTCTTGTTCCACCTTCTGCTTGTCGCATTCCAAACATTTGATCCTTTCGTTAAGACTCACACGTTCAGACTCCAGCTCAAGGCGAATTTGTTCGGCTGATATTAGTTCCTTTTTCAAGGAACCAATATCGGCTGCCTGATCGTTAACCTGGTTCCTTAATTTATTGCGCTCATTCTCGCATTCAAGGAGGTTATCTTTCAATGTCTTCAGTTCGTCCGAGGCGGTATCGCAAGTGTTGCTCACACGCTCCATTCGATTGCGCAGATTTGACTTTTCCATCAGCACCTTTTCCAATTCGAATTGAAGTTCGGTCTTTTGTTTTTCCAGTGTGGCTATCAAACTATCTGATTCCAAACGTTGCTGTTCCAACAAATCACGCGCAAGATACAGTTTGTTAAGTTCTTCGCGCAAAGTGATGGTCTCCTCACGCAATCTACTGCCGCGATCCTCTTCGGCTCTGCGAATAAAGCAGTTGATTTTAACATTAGATTAATAATAAATACAGGCGTGCACCTTATCTTTTCCATTTATTATTACGAAAACTGGAAGATGTTGCTAATATTTTAATTTATCATTTAGACAGATATATTCAAATATCAATTTTCATGAATATTTTTCAATTGACGAAAAATTATCATTATTGTATAAATGACAAATAAATAAACGAAAAGGCAGCACGTAAGGAACCTTTTATTTATCCGATGAATTTTTTAAATAACAATGATTTTTCTGATGCAAAATTACTTGTCAATTGTGTTTTATTTTTCAGTGGTTATTTCAATGAAAAATGATTTTCTTTTTGGTAAAATTCGCCGTTTTCTTTCCTATAGGAATTCAATATAGGTGTGTTCTGTGGTGATTGAACAAATTCAAAAATTATCCTCACCATTGAGAAAAGCTATCTACTAAAAAACTATATGGAAAAACTCATACCTAATAATTTGATGAAATAATTTATGAGAGTATTATAAAATAATGTTACCACGTGGAAGCTTTTATGATATCTTATTTTCGAAATAAAGCCGTGAAAATCAAATTTTAAATAAAAACAGAATCCCTCATGAAACTCTCTATGGAGTAAATTGGTTTTGTGTGAAAGGAAAAGTTTTTAGTGCTTATTTTTTAAGTATTTCCCTGGATTTTCATGTATATTTTTTCAGTAACTAGTAGAATTAAACGCACTTGTGAAAAATACTTTACTTCTATGCCCTTTAATTCATGAAAATGATTTCCCTTTAATTCATATAAATGATTTTATGAGCAGTTAATATTCAGTCCTTTAATATATAGTTTTTTTTTTGAAATTATAATGCATGGGAAATTCAAAAAGAGATCAAATAAACAGAAATGAATATATTTTCATTTTGTTTAGTGTATAGCCCGTCAAGGGTGAAGACATCTTTAATTTTACGTGTGAATTATGATAAAAAGATAGGCTCAGTGTTTTCATATATTGAACACTAATTTATTTAAGAAAATATCAAACAAACCGCGACAATGAAGTTTATAAATACTATGTTGGCATTTTTTTGATCTGAATTTAATGAAAATCAAACAAAAAGTACGTGAACACTTGAACATGTGCAGGTAGAAAATTCGCTTCTTACTTCCATGATTTCGAACATATCTATGTGCCAACAGCTTTAAAATTCAATTTCATCTTGGTTTTTCTTTAAAAAACTCGTTCTATTTGATCATTCTTGCTAATAAATAATTTACAATATTTTTTTAACACTGTGAAAAACATATTTTCTTTGCAGCCGCAATACTTTCACGTGTAACATAACTTCAATCAGCAACTGTATGAAGCGAAACTGGAAGCTTTCACGTACATTTATTTATTCTCGCTATAGTTTACCGCTTAATAGCGGACAGATTGACACCGTATTAAATGTATTTCCAGAAAATCTATTGAAGAGTGTATCATACAACGAGAATATATATTTTTTCTTGAACCGTTAAAGATGTGACCGTGTGGCCTAATGGATAAGGCGTCGGACTTCGGATCCGAAGATTGCAGGTTCGAGTCCTGTCACGGTCGAAGCACCTTTTTTGCTTCAAACGCCAAACTTTCTTACTTCAATTAGAATTATAGCAGCTCAAAACGAATAGATTTTTGCTACTGGCAATAAGACTCATGAGAAAGATTCTAACGCCTAAAAACTTTAGCTTCACTTCTGTCCCGATCGTGATAGATCTTTCCGAAATTAGAAATCAAAGATAAAATAAATCTCAGCACGAAAGCGATTTCATATAATAGATATATGACTTTTTTTTGTTTTTAGATTCGAAATGCAATAACTGCTAAAAATGATCACTTAATTTGGATGCAACAATTAATTAATGAATTTGTTCTTTTCTACCGATTCTATCAAATAAAAATATTTACCTCAAATTCATCTCGGTTATGTCTTTGTCTTTAAGAATTCGCTGTATCTCAAGTTCCAAAGCTTTCTTATTCGCCTCGAGCGTGTCAATGTACTTTTGTAATTTCCCATTATTTATTTGTAATTTTTCGTAGTCGGCACTCAAATTCTCAACCTGAAAAAATTAAGTTAGGAAATGCTCAGTCCATAAAATAGTAGTTTTTTTATTGTTTCATAGTCTTACCACACTATTCAACTCGGCACGCGCCCTCTCCACACCATTCTTATCCAAACGCATTCCGTCCAAGGATTTTTGTAAGCTCTCACGTTCCTTATACAGTTCACTTAATTGACAATTAGCAGAATCCAATTTTTCCGTAAGCTTAGCCACTTTGTTGGTAAGCAGCTCCTTCGCATTTTCGCTGGTGTCCAGTTGTTTCTTCGTGGCTTGCATGATTTCGTTGTTCGATTGCAGCTTCACTTGGAAGTCGTGCAAGCATAGCTGGTATTTGTGTAGAGCGGCTTGCACTGCAGAAATCGTTCCTTCAGCGAAAGCTTGGGAGGTCCTTGCCGAGCTGCGTCGCGGCGATCTGGGCGGCAACGCGTGTGAGGTCGGGATGTGACCACTCTGCGAAAGATGCATATGTTGAACGGACGGTCCTGATCCTGGATCATCGCTATCAACACAAGTCTCGGCGTCTTGTACAACAGCATGAGCGATATCCCTAAGAGCGCCATTCAGACGATCTATCTCATCGTTTAGACGATTAGCCAAGGCTGCCTGGCTTTCGGCTGCTGTGCATCGCTCCTCGAGCGTCTTCAGCTGCTGCAGCAAGTCCTGCAGCCGTGAATCGCGTTGGTTGATTTCATGTCGCGCCTTATCGTAGTCGGTCTTCAGCGACTGGATTTGGTTTTTCAAATCGACGGATTCACGTTCGATTTGCTGCTGCTGCGCCTCGCCAGCACGGCTTGTTTGCTTGAAATTGAATAAAACGCTATTGCACGCACCCGAAATCTCCCGATTCGCACCTGAGACATTGATACGCATTTGACTTAGTTCGGACTTCATTGCAGTTTGCATATCTTTGAAGGAGCGCTTCATTGCAACCACTTCGCGCCACATCTTCAACAGGCGATTGTGTTCGTTGTTGTAGTAGTCGTTGAATGCCTTTGGGAGAAATTTTTATAAAATTTTACTTTAATTAATCAACAAATTGAAAATTAAACATCAAATGAAACTAAAATAAAAGTTTTGAGAGTTAAAATTAGATACTCTAAATATATTTGGAAATTCAATTTTTTCCGGTTTGGTTGTGATTTTAGATTTAAACTTTTTAGACCTAAGCATAAAATGCGCGGTGAGGATTAAGATTATGGCCCTACTACTATGACATAAAAAGTTTTGCGGCGGTCACGGCCCCATGAGAAGTTCCTATTCCCAGAGATCATATGAAACCATAAAATTGAAATTAAAAATAAATTTAAAAAATATAAAAAAGTTAATGGATATCATTTTTACCATTTTTACAAATGTAATATAAATAGGGGTAACACTTTGGACACACGTTTTGCATGTTTGAAACCGGCCTTTTATTGGAAAATAAATGAATTGGTGACTTCTGCAATAACGGTTTTTCTCTGTAAATCACTTGTATATGATTTCTGAAAACGATAAAGCTTCATAGCCCATTACACTGCGCTGAAAATATATATTTATGATGGACGCATTTCGAAAGAGAGCACTGTATCTTCTTGACATATTGTGTCAAACAGGGTTGTGGAGTCAACAAGTGACGTTGTAGTAGAACCACATGTTCATCTGTATTATGCCACATATGCTCGCAATGTGTCCATGAACAACATATACACAAAATACATGCATAAATCACAAGGGTCAATTAGTAAGAATTGCTTACAGAGCAATGCCAACCCGAATGTGGTTGAAAAGTGTCAAATGAACAGGGCGCTCTTTTGATGACCATTAAGGTACTAGTCCACTTTATGAATTTCAAAATATGGATTTTTTTTTGCATATTTCAACTTCTTAGAATTTCAAAAATTACCTCCAGAAATATCTTTTCGAATATATAAATAGCGACTTTGAGTGTGTGCGCGTTTTCGGCTTTTTACAGGTGTTCCATCTGTCGGCCGGGTGGCCTCTCTTTCATTCCCCAGTCTCTAAAATACCGACTTTCTACTATATACATTATATTCGCGACTTTATTGCATATGCTCAGTGCTTATGCAGACTTCTACTTATCAATTGCGTGTCTTTGAAAAATGTTTAATTTTCCCATCTTCAAAAAATGTTTATCAACAAAATGGAACAAATACTTTGAACACGTTTTTCGCAAAACAACGTGCTTTAACATGCCAGAGAGATAATCTCCGGATCTAGCGAACCGATTTTCAGCTTTGGCGCTTGCACCAATATTTAGGTAAAGATAAAATTTGTTTGAAATGTCAACGCTTATTGCATAGTGCAACAACTTTATTTTAATTCATGATTTTGTCAAAATTACGTTCAGGAGGTAATTTGAGCGTTTAATGTCAAAATTAGATCCGATGTATTTGTCAAATATGCCAAAATAGACAGTTACAGCTGCAGCTATATTTTCTTCCACTAATTTTATAATGTCTTATTGTAACAAATTAGTTTTGATTATATAGAAAAAGACAATACGCCTATCATTATAAATAATTTTTAAAAATAATGTGACTCGATATAACGATCAACATACTTCACGGTTATGTCGTGTTGGGTACGATATTTAAAGTGTACAGACGCGCGCTTATGACAGGTTCTATACTGGGAAGTGTTGAATGAGTCTGTTCGGGTATGCAAGTACCCGACAGCTGCTGCTCACTTTATTACGACGAATAAACAACGGCAGTTTGCGAACATCTGATCCCAGCGAACCTCTAATTACAATTTAATGAAGAAAGATTTGTTGCGACTCGCATGAGGTGGAACGTTAATTTGAGAATTTTCTCGTCGAATGAAAAAGATTGTTATCGTTTTTCGATAGTTTCCATTAGGAGATTCATTCTAAAAATTAATCACTTAATATCTTACTCTAAACAAAGGGGCCAATCGGGAATCATTTAATGCCATGCATAGGTATCTCGAAAATTCAAAGATAGATCTACACTAAGGGAACGTTAAGGTACATAAAATACATAAATTGCAGGTAACATGCTGTACCAAGTCGAGAAAATAAAGTTTTCCTGGAAATCTGGCGAAGATTAGATTCAGAATCTCAACAATTTTAGATTACGTGTTTCGAAAAGAAACGGGTTTTAGTGTCAACCCGATTAATATAAATATACACAAATTTATCTATACAATCTAATCTATCCAATAGACCAGGGCGGATCTGTAGAAAACGACTACATTTGGCGGTTGAGGGGGGCACACTGAGTTTTACAGGAAAATTTGTGAAATAACTCATATAACAATAACTGACATATCCTCCCTCTCAAAAACGTCGGGAACATTAAAAAAAATCGAAATGTTTAAAAATTTAAAGTGGAAAAAAATTAAATAAAAAAATAGATTTTTGCACCTTTTTAAATATGTATTGCTATTTTGCGGCAAGGGTTAAATGTTTTAAAATTTATAACCAATCCAATCTTGTAGAAAATTTCATTGCGCAACTTTGATTTACACACAACTTTGCACTAAAATGAGCCGTTTTAAAGTTAGGAGTGAGAAAAGTAGGAAAAAAATGATTTTTTTTTAATTTCAAACATTTTGTTTGTTTTTTAATGTTTCCGGCTTTTTTGAGAGGGAGGATAAGTCAATTATACAAAAATATACAAAGAGATTCAGAGAGTTAGGTGTGTATCAGCTTTTGAAGAAACATAATTGGGTTTTTCATTCTATATTTCTCGAATTCTCATATAGTTTCGTATTGCAATGGTTGACATACCTGTTCTTCCTCTTTGAACTCATCTTCCTTGGACAACAATTCATCGCGTAAACTAGAAAAGTCATTTGTCAACTTTTGTAAATCATTTGTTAACGCCTCGTTCGTTCGATTCGATTCTTCCAATTGTTGACGTAGTGTATTGTTTTGGGCGATTAGCTGGTCACATCTAAACGAAATGCAGTTTCATTGACAATTTAACAATAATTTTAACATTTAAAAAACTCAGAGGGGAATAAAAACATAAAAATAGTTCTGAACAAGTCTCTAGTACAAATTAATGCAAATTAGTGAAAAATAAAATGGCGTTTCGAATATAAAATAAACAAAATAAATTTAATAACTAAAAAATAAACTAAAATAAATCTGTCATTCAAAAATTCAAGTAAATATTCCACGAATATAATTTAAGATTCTAAACACCTGTGTTTCTCCTCATCCAAACTTCGATAGATGTCCTCGTGCTCGTGATGGATGTAATCTCTGCAAGGCGGTGGTGTATCAAGAGGCGGAGTGTTACACGGAATATTGCCGGATGGATGGCCGTGATGCGAAGGTTGCGAAGGTAGTGGTGCAGAGGATCCAGGACACTATAATATCAATATCAGTTAAATTCACTACAATTCAATGCTCATGCAAACGCTTACCGGTCCTAAGGACGTTTTTTTCGGCGAACATATCGGTATGGGTTTGATATCATGCATTTTTTCCTCCAAATTATTGCAACGTTGCTTATACTGAAGCACCTTCGCTTGTAAACGACTCACGAGCGCAGCCTGATTTTGTTGAGCCTGCTTATAGGTGTCAATTCGGCGACGATAACTGCTCGCTTCGTCCTGAAGACGTTGACGCAGTTCCTGGTTTTGCCGAATAAGCGTCGACGATTCTGCTAATGGTGGACTAGACATTCTTGGTGTCGACGTATTATTCTCTATTCGACTTTTGTTAAAAGGTCGTGAGAATGGTCTTTTGGTGATAAATGCTTTGTCTCGTGTTGGTGATCCTAAATTAGTGGTGGCTGTGTTTTTGTATGGTATCTAGAAATAAAATGTAAAAATGTATAAATATTTGTCTGACCTAAATATAATACCGTAAACTGGGTTGAAATTGTGCCCCTATGGGTAAGATTGTGCCACCGGCACTCTTTTCATATATTTTAACTTGGCACATTTTACTCGCACGCCATCCACACCATCTCATTTTTCCTGAATATTAATTTGTTTATAAACTTGAAGAATTGTTTGCAAACCACATAAAATTTAATTCATAGCATGTAATCTTCAGAAAGGCATCTTATGTTCAGAAATAAATGTACATAGAAAGATGAAGACAAACCTAAGCTCATTGAAAAAATCTTTCTTGGAAAATAAGCCAGCTCATTTTCAAAATTTATTTATGCAATAGTAGCTACACAAATTTGTTGGTTGTAGTGGCAGCCTCCGTTTTCAAAAGGGTGGCTCACTTAGGCCACGATAGGCCCATTGTGATACCACAAAAAGATAAGGGCGGCACTAGAACCTGATGGATGACGAGAACCAAGACACAAATGAAAGAATTTTCAAATATGCTGTTCGTCCTTCGAAAGAAATTAAGACAAATCAAAGCTCAAGCTCAAAGTAATTACTTCACGGTCGAAGTTGTTTCCATATAATGATTGTTTCGTGCCAAGAAATGTTAATTGTCTCAACTTTCCTAGAAACGTAACCAGTCAAAAATTGCTTTTCCGGCAAGATAGTTCGAAAGGATTGAATATTGATATACTTTTAACGATGTCATAATATCTACCTGCTAGCTTCGTCACTAGATAACATAACTCTTCTTTTGTATAGATTTTCTACGCCAAAAATGTTTTTGGTGCTTTTGCTTGAAAAACAAATAAATTGGATTGGACAGTTCCCAAAATCAACATAGGATTCAATGAGGGCAACACACATACATAGATACCTGTGCATTCATTTTATCTGTTATGCTTTTGGCTTACTATGATCTACTGTATTACGTTAGCATAACATAACAATTTCTGAATTTTTCCCTGCATATACATAAATGATAGTTTGCACGCATTGTACAGGCTGTCACCATCCTATACAATTCAAATTGTTTAGCATATTGACTGGATTCTACTTCCGTAAGGACGAATTGGCAGCACAGGGAGAATGGGCTTTTTATTAAGGCCTCATATGGTTTCTGGTTAAGGCAATGGAATTGAATAAAGTAAAGTATACAAGCATGATAAGCACACGTTGACAATAATAAGTAACAGCTTTGCATAATTTTCGTACTTTGTGCATATGAAACAGAATATTAGAATAGGTTCGATAAATTTTTAATCTTTTAGCTGATGAAAATACAACCACCGAGCGGAGCATTAATTAAATAAATGGGCTGAACAGAGTGACAACGAATAAAATAGATCGAAGTCAACATGACCCAGATATTTTTTGATAATCCTTTGTCTTTTTTGAGACAAACACATTCGAGAAACCAAATTTAAAATAAATAAATTAGATCAAAACAAATTTTAGAACTTCTTTATATGCTAAATCATTTGCATAGTTCCATTGAAAAGTTTTTAAAACACTTTCATACCTCATTAGATTATTCTTCGCGATATAGAAACAGACATGTTGAAAAACTTCTTGCTTATACTCCTAAGTATTGCGGACAGTCATTCAACATAATGTGCATAACATAAGCTAAGGGTATTCGCAACATCCTTCAGAGAATACCCTAACAAGTATGGACAAGGTGGTGGGATTTTATGGTTAAATATATCAGTACACAATTAGATTGTTAGAAAACAATGCTTTAGAGTTATTAAGAAGTTGCGTGTTTTAAGCAAATTAGTATCCGCACGATGAAAATCAGCAAAAACTTAATAAGGTGCGGTTGAAAGGAACTGATTTTTGAAAATTGTGTTAAAGTTTCTCATATGTATATGCAACCTAATATTGATTTATAGGTCTCTCATAAAAAGACAATGTCAGAATGGCACTCTTCTTGAACGTTTTTTCATTTATATATATATACATAATTCAAAAAAATGCATTTGTATTCTTTATGTACTCTGGTCATTGACGCAATGTATATGCATGTACAGTGCTGTGAATAATTATAGACTCAAGCAAATTTTTCGAATTTTTTCCAAAGCATTTCTAGGAAATGAATTTTTTGCCTGAACATGTTATTTTGGGATTCACAGGAAATCCTTTCAATCATCTTCCTTTCCCTTTCTTTCAACCACACTAAGCACAAGGTAAAAATCCCAAAAGTGTCCTTTTTCAGCTGTGAATAATTATAAACACAGTTGCTGTTTTAAGTTTCCCAAGAGTGTTTCTAACGTGGATTTGATTCTTTATGTAGCATTTTAACACTGTGACGTACAAGTGTATTTTTTGAGTGTTTTGAAATTTTGTCGATCCCTTGAATGCCCCGTGGAAAAAACTAAGTGATGTTGAAAAACATAGAACTTTTGATTTAAGGAAGATTTATAAAGCTTTTATTCCATTATGGCTCATCAAGTGTACACACAACTTTCTATAGCTGAAAGTAAAATTATTTTGAGAATTCTCTCACCCTTCAACGACAAGAAAGGAGCAATGGACAAGCAGAAAATTCTTACGAGCGATGAATAAATTATTTTCACCAAGGGAAATAGTCAAGAGGATATGGAATTTTAGAAGGAAGAAAATAAGCTGTGGGTTGAAGGAAAACTACAAGATATTGGAAAAGAAACGAAGAAAGGTTTTTAATCCCGACTTCTTCCTGATTTAATTTGTACAGAGAATCGACGCGAAATTCTGTTGATAGTTGTATACGAAGGTAAAACCAAATTAAAACCAGTTTAAATCTTGAGGCGAACAGAAAAACGCTTTTTCGAAAGTAATATAACAAATTGTGGAAGAGTCTCCCGAAAATTCAATATACAGTATTAAGGAAAAAAGAATGTCACACCATATATCAATTTTGTAATTTTTTATTTTTCTCACAGTAAAAACTTTTTGTTTATGGTGGATCTAATCGAATTATGCCCTTTTAATCCTGAAAAGTTTATATTTATAAAAACAACGAAAAAAAACATCAAGTAACTGCGCTCAAATGCATACATGTATTAATTGCAAACCCATGTCCTATCGACAAGGAATCCATGAGAATAATTTAGATAATAAAGTTGTTTTAAGCAAAGTAAAATCATGTGGTTCTTATTGAATTCAATTCAACCACTGTATAAAAAAAATTGAACTTGACTTTAGTTTAGCAACAAATAAGTGATGCCAAGAACGGTAAGCAACCAATCGTTGGTGTAAAGGATTTTAGCTTGATTTAGTTTGATGATACTTGAAAGTACTTGCCGTCCTTCAAACATTGAAAGAATTTGTTCTAGGCAAATTAGTGAAACTCATCAAAAAATTCTTGATAAAATGTTGAAAATCGTGAAGTAAATATTCGTAAATTTTAGAACAAACTGAGTTTATTTTTATCATACAAAATTTTATGATTTCAGTTTCTTACAGCGGACAATTCGGAGATTTTTTCTATTTAGATTTTTTTTCTTAAACCGAGAAGCCAGCGCACCACCATAATGTACATATGTGTATTTTTAAACGAATTATTTGCATCCAAAATAGTCACAGATTTTAACATTTTGAGTGAAAAAGTCTTTGACCCTAATTGAATTTGGCCTTCACACAGGATCGAGCGAATATTATATTCACAAAAACTTGCAGGCAAAAAAAAGCAAATATAATTTCCTGTTGACTAAGAATCTTATCACGAAATGTTTTCAGTAATAACTTTCTGATTTTTCACTACACTGTGACGAAATTTCAACATTTTTTCGTGTACTAAGCCAGACTAATACACCCACTCTGAAAAATGCCATCAAGGACAGTTTATAGTTGATTATGATTGCGATGATGTTTCCAAGCAATTTTTTCACTTCTTTCAATCGATGTTAACGTGTTTTTTTTTATTTATTTACCACAAAAGATAAGCAAAGGTCGTTCAATTTGTACCGATCATTTCCATGAGCGTTTTTTCTTCTTCTGTGCCACAAAAATGAAAGAAAAATATATTTAAACGAAAAAAAAACATACAAGTCTGGCTAATTATCAATTATACAAGCGATTCGATGAAAAGCTGCGCCTCGAAAGTGATGAGAAAAAATCACGAAAATTGCAGCAGACATTTGTTTTAATTTATTTTACTTACACGTGACATTATGAACAAACTAATGTGGGTGAACTTTTTAAGTATAAATTAGAGTTGCTTTGATATGTTTTAAGTTTTCCAAGAAAAATACAATTATTTCAATACACTCGAATCGGTGTTGCGGATTCACTCTCCATCCAGGACGTAGTCAAAAGTAGAACTGAGTTCGATTAAGGGCGATTTTCGTCGTGTAGAGGCACTAAAAACTTTTTGAGGTTTTGTCGAAGTTGTTGATGTGGTTACGAGCCTTTGTTGATTTTTATTCATAATAATCTCCTATCCCTTTTTGATAGTAGCGAAAAACTCTAGTTAGAGGTAACGAAAAGTAGAGCATAATGAGTGCCTATAAACTTGGGCGACTGTATTCAGCATAGCATAGATATTTTAAATCGTAGACCGAGGGTGTGGAAAGGAAAACACTACCCCTATGAATATTCAAAGGATACTATGGTATTTTATATTATAGATTTATTCATCGTTTACTTGACGATTGACATCAGCAATCGGAGGGAACTAATGAAAGATGAAAATAGTATTGAGCCTGTCTTCAAAGGCATGTAGGATGCAATTTGTCCTTCTTCTCATAATAAACCAGAGGAAAATACTTCAAGAGTTGATATGACTCATTCAATTTAATCTCAGGGGCTGGAACTACAATCACTAAATTGATTTAAAAATTTATTAGATATAGTTTCAAAATGAGAAATAATTGATAAATGCTTCAATAACTTCACATTTTAATTTCTTACTATTAGATCAATTTATGATTTTTAAAGAGCAGTTTGATACTTGTTTTCATTTTTCCGAATAGAAAGTCAATAAGAAAAATTTTTATCTAGTGCAAATTTGATTGAAAACAAAAAAAAATCCACAAAACATTTCTAAAAATAGGCGAGAAAATATTTCATACTAAAAATTTATGGACGCAATCGTAGTTTTTTGAACTGTGCAATATTACCACGCAAAATATTAAAGATTCATATAAACACGGAAGAATTATCCTAGAATGATTCGCATGATAAATAACGAAAATGGTGAAATTCTAAAAAATTTAAATAAATAAATCATCCAAATTATCGCTTTCTTTCATTTCAATAACAAATATTTTTCGCAACACAATAGAAAAAAACCGACCTATTTAAATCGTTTCAATACTCAACAGTACCGCATGCAATTAAAAATATTCAAACACTCTGAATTTTGATTACCAGGTCGTATAAAGTCACGTTAATTAAGCCTGTCTCTCAAAGGCCACAAATTCAAGTTGCTGAGCATGTGCAAATCAAATGAATATTTATATCATGTCAAAAGTATTTTTCCATATTTCATCTAAGCCTCCAGGTCTTATCGTTTCGATTCGAATATATTTTTGTTGAATTCGTCCTTTCTCTCGCCGCCGCGTCCAATGGACCAAGTCAGAACTCTTCTTAACACGCTGACCCAATTTATCTCTTCCGTGGCTTAAATGATTAATTTAATTTTAACTATCTGCTAATTTTAGGAATGTTTTGTTTGTTTTTTCCAAAATAAAATTATTGTATACAACAGCCATAAACCGTATTTTGAATGTCAAATTGTGCAAACAAGCCAAAGTCTAACGAATTGTTTCTATTATATAATTATGTGTCTAGAATGTACATTCTTGATGTTGTATGTTGAATTTGGATTTTGTAGGCGGTTGTTTATATTTTACTTTTATTATTTCTTTCTAGCCATGCCTATCGCAATGGCCAGCAGAGTTAAGTGTACCAAAGTCCAGCTGCCCCCGTTAGCACTTTTCCGATCTGCTACCCAGAAAACCCAACAAATCGGGCTTTCTTAGTGATATATGTATGTCTTGATTTTTTTTGAGAATCATATTAATTTTTTTTGCGGCCACTAATGAGCTGCATCGCAAACCCGACTTTGGAGTTATTCAATTGCGATTACAGGGCAACTGTAGTCATAACAGCTCAACACTTACGTACAGGGCCCACCACTTGGGAACATTGACCATGTCAATCACAATCTGACTTCAACTGGAATTATAAAATTTGTTGCAAGTCCAATTATTATTCTTGGGGGTGGACTTTTGTCATTTCAGAAAATTTTAGTTAGCGCCACGCGAGAAGTTCGCAACTGAATTGTGCGTTTCATCATCGGAAAGGCTTATCATTGGAAAATAACACAGCTCTTGGCAGATTAAAGTACAACGTATCAATTTTAAGGGTATCAATTGATCGTTGGCGATAACAAATAAAAATTAACCTTTCTGACCAAGTTCATCGTGTTCCCTATTTGATTGTTGATTTTTCAACTCTAAGAGAGAAATGTAGGGGTCTTCTGAATTTGTGCGTAACTTCAGATACCCTATAAAGTAAAAACAGAGTTTCCTATACAAACTATACCAATCTTGCTGAGTTTCATAAAGATAATATTATATAATAATCGTTAGTTCGTAGTTCAAATATTCTGAATTTTTTTGCATAGATGACCTCTGAGAAGGAAATAATTCGGCTATCATTTTTTATTTTCAATCTTGATTCGTATTATACCAGAATGATTTTTGAAAGAAATCTTTCAAGACAAAACATATTTTGCTTTCTGCCATCAACAACTAATTAAGCTATGTTTAAAAAGTATCCTTAACAGACCAGCGCACGTTGGGTACCGAAAATGCTTACCCCCCACTTAACAGCAGACTTTGCAAAAAAAAATCGGGTGAAATTTGTTTCACAGATGAAACACAAATTTAACTATATCTCCCCCCCCCCAAATTGAGAATTTTTCGGAACAAACTCGTATATTTCTAATTCAAATTTAATTTCTTCCCAATAAAGCTAATATTTATTCAATTTCTTCTTACAACTAAAATCTATATTCAAAAAAAAATCTATGGAAAGATAAAAAATAACAATTAATTATAAGTGTTTTCTGATGTGTTAGTCTATTTAATTTTATTATATTAGATGAGTTAACTATTCGTCCGTATCGCATTGTAAATTTTCCTGTGTTCGCCTAGATTTCCTAACCCTTTCAAATCTATTGACTTTTCACGCCTTCACTACGCAAACCAATATCCTAAATCACTTCGCGCATGCTTGGCCAATACTTTTTTCCATCGAACCTCGCTACCCGAAAACTTGTGTAGCCGCCTTTTTCCCACTCACACAAGGCATGCTAACTTCCGGTTGATGGTAGGATATGGACATCTATGCCATTAGAGAGTAGGGTAAATCGATTGAGATGGATGTATTAGATGTAAGAAGGATGAAGACTTCAGGGAGAAGAAGTTGAATCGCAGACTCGGACATCGAGCGACGTTTCATCGACAACGATATTTTGCGACTCATTGGATCTAGTGCAAATCACGTTTAATACCATCGCTGCACTTAATTTTAGGCATTATATTTAATATTTAAATTAAATGTTGAATAAAATTTTTCAGCTGCGAAATATATCTAAAACAATCTATAGAATCACAAAGACGAGAATACATCGTTCCGATAATAACGATAATTTCGCATCTCATAAAAGGTAGGGAAAAAACCCTTTTTTGGTCCTGAATTAGAAATCGGGACATAATCGAAACTGTATACTGTTATTTGTAGTCGAAATGAAATACATAAAATATTTAATCGCACCGCGTAAGGATTGAAAAAGGCCTCCACCAAAAGCCTTATGCCCCTAAGAAGATGATGATACGATTGGTATTAACTCATTCTACTTACTGTAATGAATTCGGATCAGTATTATTATTAAAAGTATTGATTTTAACATTATTATTATTATTAATGTCAATCAATATATCTCAAAGATTGCACTTTGCGACTTCTTCTCTTTTGTTACTTCAAATAATTTACCTAAATGATTTTTGAACAAATAAGAGCAATATTCAAAGAAATGCTTCTTATCCTCTGAAATTTATCAGACGCTATAACACTTGGAGAAAACGCAAGCTTGTTTGCTTTCGTATTGCATCAGTTTAAAAAATTATGTTAGAAAAACGTTACACAAATAATTTTGAACTTTGAAAGAAGGAGCATAATCACTTTAGAATCATTACATTAGTCTTGGCATTTATCAATAATACTGAAAGCATGCTAAGGCTAGAATCCCCATTTTATTTGGAAAATCAGTGAAATCAAAATCAAAAAAAAATGATCATAAGTAGATACATATTTACAGCAGCGAGTACAGTGATGGTATTTCCTGTGTATCACTTAGATCCTGGTCAGATTCAACCCACCATCATTCGTTGGTCCTTGAAATGGTGGCTTTCAAACCGATGGGTCAGAATAATTTGAGTTGATAAACAAAAGGTTACTATACGAATATTTATTTCACCAATTTTCATTTGCATGTCTCTGTTCAAAAAACGATGGCTTACATTATTGACTTTCATCGCAAAAAGGATCACATAAATAGTCAATAAGTAGAGAAAATGGAGAAGCAGTGACACAAAGAAGAAACACAGTCATGATATGTAAGACAGTTCGTTATTTAGCTGCATAAACCTGCATATAAATGCAAAAAAAATACTTCAAACTTTTATTTTGACTAAAAGGCAGATTAATCAAAAGCAGTTGAAGCAAAAAACTCATACACATAATAATAAATCGCAAATAATGCACTGCAATATAAAACGCAATCTAATGTGCGATAAGAATTTTTTTCTGCGTTTTTATTTCATTAAGTGTTTCTTATAAACTCTCAACAGAGATACTACGAAGCGCCATTTCAATTATCGATATGGTCAATATTGACTAGAAAAAGTTGACGAATTGTCGCAATCGCATAGACACAAATCTATTTATGTATATATAAATGAAAATTTATTTAATTCGGTGTCAACGACATTTGATTTTCAAGGCAACATCAATTATGTTCATATAAGATACGAATTTCCATATTTTACGAATACGAAAAAACTATCAATAATCTGTCTTTTGTTATGTAAACATTTCTATAATACATATTTATGCGTAGATAATTTCCACAACAAAATATTTTATGACTAGAAATATTAGTAACGATGTTCTTCCTCTTCAAATTTGTTTTATTTAATTTTTTGTTAAAAAAAAAACATGTAAGCAGTAGCAATTTTGTGATCGCGATTACTTGTCGTGTGCTAAGTGTTCGCAAGTAGAAAACTGACTTGAAATTTCTACTACTGATTTTGATTGACGTTATTCTTAGAGATTCTTCTATTTTTCAGACGTCCTGGAATGTTAAAGATTAGAACAGAGACTTATATTCATATGTACTTTTCAAAGTAGAGACGCGTTCAATATCTTCAAAGTCACCAGCTTTGAGAAAGCATATGATTCTATATTTTCTTACTATCCTTCTGGAAGCAAGGAGCGTCGTATAGGCCGGGATTAAATTTCAATAAAGGCCTCTTTAAGAATTTTTTTTGTACACTCAGTGCTGGAGCCTCATTTCTGAAACTAAAACTTCCAAAAAACACATAAGTTTGACACTATTCATTATTTTGATTATTATTTCGCACTGAAAACGGATAAACTGATACATGTTTCTCTGATTGGTGCAGAAGTATGTATCTGACCAGAAATCGCTTTATTTGCCTATCCGTTTATGTAAAATATGAGCTCAAATTAATACAACGAATGTAAGACCAACCAATTGTCATTCTTATAGTTTTAATATGATAGCAGTTTTTCTGAATGATATTTTATCGATTGAACACTTGTTTCATTCTATTAGTAGTCGATTTTTTCAACCAAGAGTTTAACGCATTTACGCTTGCGGTAACATCAAATATTAATTACAAACTTTACATTGTTGATACTGTCTGAGTTTTTTGAATTTTAACTGTGAGTCAACACGAATACTGCACTAATCAATCTAATTAATCATTTTTTCTATATTTTTCCAATATTCTTCACTGACAATGGACAAACTCATCAGTAAATTAAAAAGTTATATATTCCATTCTTATTTAACCCGTAATGGCCATTAGGGATCAATTTGACCCCACGCTAAGTTTACGGTAACGTATTTCTAATATAAGATACTCAAAATCCTCCATCTGTCTTTGTTTTGAGTTGCTTTAATATGCTAAAGACTTTCCGCAACTCGGTGCATCGTCAGTTAGTTGGCATACTTCGTTTTGTGTGGGCCTCTTTTTTTTGGGGTGAATTTGACCCCATATGACCATTCAGTTGCGAAATTAAAAAAGTTAAAAATGCGCGTTTTGATTCCTTTTTGTGTGTGTTAACTTTCAAGAAGAAACGTAAGTATAAGTTCACATGCTCAAATATTTTTTTGGTATCATAAATTAATAATAATAATAATAATAATAATAATAATAATAATTTACGACCTCGTAATATCAGCACTGCTCTCATTGAAGAAGAAGAAGAAGATTATGCAGCCGTCGATGTGGAAGCCTCAAAGATCATTTCTCTGAAGAATCCGAAAGTTCGGAAAATTCTAAAGATGAAGTATCTGACAATGAAATGGTGGGAGACCTGGAGAATGCGTCACTACAGGAGCGTTTGCTCGAATCACGTGCTCGAGGTCGTCCTGGATCTAAGCTGAGGGGAAATAATGGCTTTGTTTGGTAAGGCTAAGGTTTACTGCAAAATAATGTTTGGTTGAAATTTCTATGCACCTTGTCAAGCCCTTCTTCAGACGACGTTTGATGCAAGAATCACTTCGATCATACTTACGTGCTGGTATAACTTCAATTTTGGGCTTGAACACTGCACTAATGCCAGAAGACAGAGTTGAGTTGGCACGCAGACAAAGATGCACAATTTGTAAACGATCAAGGGATAAAAAGACTAAAATGGAGTGTCCTTCATGTCAACAGCCAATGTGAGATGACCATCGGGTCTACTTATACACTGAATGTGGTGGTCAAGGTTAAATATCCGTTGTTTTTTCATAAGATAATGTAACTTTATCATTTTTATACATAAAACATATAAAATATATATATTTTTTTGAGAAAACACTGATTTTTTCTTTATTTAGCTTGTTCAACCCTCCTATTTGATTTTTCTATTTTTCCGAAAATCGGTAACTCCAGAGTTCAAAATAAATGTACTTTTTGAAAAGTTCAGTAAAACTAATTTTTTTTAATGAAAACATACTATTTCAATAATAGAATTTCACAGTTTTTTAGCCAAATTGCAATGATTAAGATTTTTATAATTTTTTTTGTGAAAAAAAAGTAAAAATTTTCCATTTTTCCCTTTTCATGTTATCACCATTTCAAAATTAAAAACCTTATAAAAACAGTTGCATTACAAAAAATAAACACTAAGTTAATGTTTCTTTTGATATATATGCCCATAAAAGGCATAAAATGCAAATGGCAACTATTTATTTTTCATTGGGTCAGTGTGATCCCATATGACCAATACGTTATTATTTGGAGGTATGACCATTACGCAAAACCGCAAAACTACAACAAAATCTCCAGCTAAATATGTACGAATTCAAGTACTTTTTGCGGTTAAAAATTATGGAAAAGGGTACCAAACTGATTAAATGCTATGCACGCTAAACACTAATCAGTTAATGTTCATCAGATTGAAATTGAGAAATTCACACTTTATGTGATTCTTCTACAAACAAACACCAAGAATGCAAGCGATTCGAGCAATTTTTCAGTATTTACACACAGTGTATACCTATCTCATTTCTAAATATGAACAATTCATCGTGGTAAAAAAATGAGATATACCAATCAAAGCCCCACTACCGATGAAATAATTATTCGACCTTAAGATTTTCAACGAGATTTTTTTATTGTTTTTCTGTTCATTTATTTCATATATTTCATACATTCATTGAATGTAAACACAGAGTTTATACACAAAACCAACTTAACATACATATGTACTTGTATGTGCATAATTTACAAACGAAACAATTCAATACGAATTCAGAAAAATTCAAAATCCCAGAACAAATCTCCATGAGATCATTAGTGAATAGCTTGAAAAGGTTATCTCCGTACTGAAACGTGTCAGTTCTATACGGAGTACATGGCTTGCTTGAAATTATTATTTTTGACTTTTTACATGCACTTCTCACTTAATTTCGAACTGATATTGATATTGTCTGAAAATATGGCATTGAAATTCAATATGCATATAAATTTACTTGTATTTCAATATTTTTTTACTCATGAAATATTGACTTGATAAATTGAATAGCCAGAAGAAGAAGAAAAAAATCGGCTAGCATCGACTATATTTTTCAATAATATTAAATATGTATGAGAAAGTGTACTCGGTTCAATGCTAAATACACTTTAAGTAATTAATACTGCGACAAAACATGGTAAGATTATCATGTTGTCTAAGGTTTGTGCATCACTTTTATACCAATGAAAATTAAATGGCCGAGAACCTATCTAACATCAGTGAGGTATAATCGTCAAAATAATGGCATTGATTGGCTAAATTTTTCAAAATTCTTGCAAACTGAACCACGGCTGCAATTACTAAATTGTATAGATTTTTGTACTCTTTGAAAAAGTGTACAATGCACATTCAACCAAAATCTAAATATAAGGTTCCGGGAATCGTGTGCTAAGAAAAATCTGCATTTTTTGAATTGTTCTACTTATAACACATAGAATTTCCCAAAATACCGTAACTCAAAATCAAAATGGAACAAGTTAAAGGAAAAAACTGAGTTAACGAAAAATATTCATGTATCATGAAAATTTTGAATGTTTACATCAAAGGGTTTATAGGTGAACAATTAAAACACAACAATTTTAAAATTTTGGTACACGATTTTTTTATATTAAAATAAAAAAAAATCTTACGAATAACGAAATCAACTTCAAATACATATAGACTAGGGCGGATCTGTAAAAAAACGACTACATTTGGCTGCTAAGGAGAGGCACATTGATTTTTGCGGGAAAAGTTGTGGAATAACTCGTATAACAATAATTGACTTATCGTCCCTCTCAAAAAGTCGGCAATCTTAAAAAAATCGAAATGTTTAAAAAAAAATTTTAAAATTCGTTTTTTTCCTATTTTTTTAACTCCTTACTTTAAAATGGTTCATTTTAGAGCAAAATTGCGTGGGGTTAAAAGTTGCGTAATAAAATTTTCTATAAGAAAGGGTTGGTTGAAAAATTTAAAACATTTAAACTTTCCCGCAAAATAGCGAAAATATAAAAAAAAAACAGGGAGAAAAAACTATTTCTTGTCAAATTTTTTTTACAACTTAGAATGCATTTAAGACCTTCATAGTTTACTAAGAATTTTTTTACAATATAATAAAATGGCATACAAATTTTCATCAAAATCGATTCTGTAGATTACCCGTAATAATTGTGCAATCTAAATTTATTTAAAAAAGAAAAACAAATTTTTAAAATCTTGCAAGTCAGAAACTTAAGCGTTTAATAGTATGAAATTTTTTTCACATATAAAAGAGCTCTTTGCCTATCAAATGAATTTTACAAAATTAAAATCGGATTATTATGGCGTCCTCAGCGTTTTTTGCTAAACTTGGTAATAAACTTTAAAACAGTGCTGGGCGGCTGGGCATTCAGTCGTAGGAGGCATAATTCTAATAAGGAAAAAACGATTTTTTTAGAGTCTTTTTAAACATTTCGATTTTTTTTAATGTTCCCAACTTTTTTGAGACGGAACCCATAGACCACCGCGTGGTCTGATTTAAAATATTCACGAATATTTAAATTGATTTAAGTTTAAATATTAAGAAATATTTAAAAATTAATGAATTTTTTTTACCGTAAATGTAATATAAATAGGGGTAACGCTTTGGGGACACGTTTTGCACCCTTAATTTCGAGATCAATTTTACGGTTTCATATGATTTCTAAAAATAGGAAAAATAATCATTTTTTAGCGGGGGAACCCCCACAACTTCTCAAGGGGCCGTGATCGCCACGAACTTTTTATCCCATAGTAGTAGGGGAGGTCCCCTTTTTCGATCCCTCTTACTCTCACCCCCTTCGAGGGTGGGGGCCATAATCTTAGCCTTTACCAACATTTGGCATTTATTGAATCATCAAAAAATCGAAAATCAATGTGATTCAAAATATTCAAATATTTTTATTTCAATCGTAGCTCATGTCCTTAGTCTTATAAAATCCACATTCATGAATGAATAAATCGAAAGGACTTCATTTAATATCGACGAAAAAAGCACATCAAAATTGTTCAGAAAAAACTCCCATAAAAACGACCTTATCAAGAAACTTGTATCAATCGAACATTATCTACAGCGCCTCCGTCAACTCAAAACCTAGTTATCTATGGGTCCACAATGATTTCTATATGCGAGAGTAAGTTCTCGTGATGAACTTTAAGAATGGAATAAAACGCGCGACAAATATCATCTCAACATCCAAGTCCATCCATCTTCTTTGCCGGCTTATGTGTACACATGCTGCATATATACATATGTTCGTTCGTCATCTTGGACAACAATGTTTTTTGTTTCATGTTTTCCACTTTCGTTATTAATTGTACTTATCATTTACTTATTGTCCAAACTTCCGACCTTTTCTGTTCTAAAATACCATTTTAAGAATCATATCAGTGAAAACAATCATGTTTTGCGTAAGACAGATTGTTATCAATGTAACAATCGAATTAAACATTAACATCGTGTAATCAGTGTAAAAGCAAAGTATCTGGTATATATATTTTTTTATAAAAAGATGCCTTCGCCGATGATTTTTTCGAACGTACAGTCGCTTATCCTAAATGAAATTTCAGAATAAACAGCCTAAAACGTACAATGTTGGAGTTACCAGTTGTATTCATGTTCGTCTGTTTGAAATTTCAAAGGCTCTTTGCTTGAATATGACATCATTTGAACGTGAAATCATTCAACGCCTTTTTTGACGCAGTTGATGGTCTGAATTTTATAGAAATATACCATGAATTAACTGCATTGCAATAAACGTCGTCCTTTTAGTCTTCAATGAAAACGACTCGAAAAATGACCTACACAACTTTCATTTTGAATCCGCTGACAAAAGATGAAAAATACATAATTCATTTAGGGTTGGAACCCCCCCCCCCCCGTTATCCTTTCTGTTAGGCTTTTCACTTGGATCTGATCGAAGGGTGCTGCTAGATTTGCATTATTCTCGGAATCTATTTTATTAATTACCAAAGAATGATGCTTCGAATTTCTGAAAACAGTCGCAAAGTGTTTTTTTTATTCTTACCCGATATTGTCATCAATTTCATAACCCGCTGTTGTTTTGCTCATATTTTTTGTAATTTATCTATAAAAAAAATGGTTTCGTGAATTCTTAGTGATAAAATAACTGGCAAACAGGCACAGCCCAAAATGAAAAGGACCGGATAGAATACACACCTTCCATTGATATAAAGACAATGTAACTCAATTAGTCGTTGAGAAATAAATCTCAGATGATCAAAAAAATTGAGAATTTTAGATGTCACAATGTGTGCCTGTTTTGGCAAGTTGGACATTGAAAAGTAATAAATAGTAGCTAATATCCTGCATTTTGCACTCAATAAACTACAGGCACTTGAATTTTCAAAAAAAACAGTGTAACAATAATGCCCCTTTAATTTAGGAGTTTTCCAAGACAAATTGGCTGTTTTCTGAATCAAATTGGTGATGTTCCAAATCAAGTACTCTTCGAAATCTAAATAGAATGCGCGAATTGAAATAAGAAATGGTGCCTACTTGATTTGGAAAACCGTCAATTTGATTTGGAAAATCGCCAATTTGATTTGGGAAATAACCAATTTGATTCCAAAAAATACCAAAAATTTAAAGGGAAATGCTGTATATGAGACTGAATCAAATATGAACGGGACCAATCAGGAAGTGAGATATTATCAGTTCTCCTTGGATTTTATAAAGCGTCCACAAGATGGGTTCCGCGTATATTCTCGGATGAACAGAAGAGACGTCGTTTAAAAGTTTCCTTTCAATTGATTTGAGTAGAAAAGTGAGTCATTTTTGAATCGAACCGAATACGTTTTCATATACTTTGTAAAATAAATCTAGGATTTGTTGAAAATCGTCAGAAAACACATAACCTCGATTTTTTTCTAGATATGTGAAGCTATCAAACAAACCACAAATTGGTGCCGATTTGCATGAACTATTCTGACTTCAAATAAATATTCTTTTGAAATTCTTGAAATCTTTCAATGAGCACATTTTGTAAGATTGTTATTCACTTTGTTGAAATTTATATTTCCATTTTTGCTTGAAAAATGCGTCTTCCAAAATTATCTACAGTCTAAAGGTCTTTTCCATGCAATTGCAGATAGAAATACGAATGAATCGTTAACTTTTCATCAAGCAGACTAGCCACGCTGCTCTTGGATGGCATTCAACCTGGAAGGGATAATTTCCAAACTGTTAGCACCAGTTCAAACTGGTAACACCTATTCACCAATATCACTTGGTGATAATTAAAAATTTCGCTCATCGACAATCGTATTTATCACTTTGCCGGGAACAAAACAGAATTGGCAAAAACGTCGTCTATCAGACATGCTCGTCGTACAATAAAAATATGAGAAAACAGCCAAGATTAAATGTATCAGTGGAATACAAATTATATTCACAGTGCAAAGGCGGTCAAAGTACATGATAAGTTTAAAGCGTTTCCAAGCATTTCATCTGCTTGAACTTAAAAGACAATGTTAATTTCAAAAATGCTTCAGTCGTTTCCAGGCGGTCGGACTTGAAACATTTTATTCATTAGACACGGTTCGCGATCGGAAGCTACAGCCATTGCTACAATTACTGGGGATCCAGGCCCAACCATCAAATATTTGCCCTCAATGCAGTTAAAATTAGAGAAAAGTGTTACAGTGCGGCGTTGATAAGTACGGACTAAACCCGGTCTGCATAAGGTGTTTAATTGATTCGGTTGCGTGTTCGTAAGGAGTGCCCAGCGTGTCCAGGATGCCTTCAAACAGCCGCGATATGAACTTTTTCGGAGCCTGGCCACGTTCCAACGGCAACGGAGGATTAAATTTTTCTCTATCGCGAACCTCGCCCACCACGCCTCAAAGCACACCTTTTCATTCGAAACATGGATCGCCACTCTCCTATCCCTCGTCGCCTGTTAGTACGTCGCCTACTTCGACATCCCCAATATCAACGTTGCGCCGCAACTACTCCAGCACATTCATGTTGATCCCCGAGGATAGAGAGATCGACATCATCCAACAAAGGCCGCCTGAACCTTCGCTGCTGTCGCTATCTGATCCTCCTTTGAATATCGTCGTCGTTCGACTGATCCTCTGGTGGCCACTGATGCTATGGAAGCTCCTCGGTGGACTTATAATGATGTTGGTGCGGTTCCTTTTCATCCCCTTTTCATTTGCTACTCCCACATTTTGGCTCTCGGCTATTCTGTGGTTGTTCTGGAAGACACTGGCATTACCGCTATCCCTCATCAAATGGGGACTGGACTCGGTTAGCAATCCAAACAAAGACGACTCCAAAAAGCGGACCATATTAATAAGCTGTGGAAGCACCATCCAGACCCTGCATCTGGCTAGAAACTTTTACTCGTCGGGAGCTCGGGTTGTGGCCATAGAATTCGAAGGACTTTTTGGATTGGCCCGATTCTCTACTGCTGTCGACAAGTTCTACACAGTTCCTCGTCCCACGCCCGATTCGGCTCAAGAATACATTGCCGCCTTGTGTGACATCGTCGAAAAGGAAAAGGCCACATACTATATCCCAGTATGTGCCACAAGTCCCGCATACTATGATGCGCTAGCTAAACCTCATTTGGAATTGCTGGGATGTACTTCATTTGCTCCCGGTGTGCAGGAGACTCTCGTCCTTGATGATACCCTGGAAATGATGAAAAAGTGCCGAGCCAATGGATTATCCCTACCGCCATATCGAGTGATTTCCACCAAGGACGAGCTGTTCCGTCTATACGACGCAGGGTGGCTCGCTGGATATAGGAATATTATTTTGGCAGTTGGACCCCACGGAATCCTGGAACGACACAAATACATTCTCCCCCAGAATCGCAGGGATCTCAAGCTCGTACACGAAATCAGTGACGAAAAGGAATGGATCGTTGTGCGCGATGTGCCTGGTGACCATTTTGTGACTTGCACAACGGTCAAGGAATCACGCATCATCGCCAATGTCACATGCTTGATCAACCAGGACACAAAAAGTTTGGTTCCCGAGGTCAATAAAGAGATAGAAAACTGGCTGAATGAGTTCTTCACAAAGGTCCGACTTCAACGTCCAATCAACGGTCACGTGAGCTTCCGTTTTGTGAAATGCAAGCAAACCGGACATCTACTACCCTTAGGATCCCGAGTGGGCGTATCTTTGCCGTACATTTGTCATACGGGCAATCATTCGCGCGTGCTATGCAAGCCATGCCCGCACTTCACCAGACAGAGTTCAGGACCTCTGGTCCAGGAAGATGGCAGATACTGGATCCATGATGTGGTCATGAATACTTTGCGTCACCCGTCCATAGATACGGTAGGGAAACTCATTGGCACCGTTATGGACAAACGCGAGGCTCTGTTCGTATTCTGGGATCCTTTGCCGTACTGCGCCTACTACCACTTTCAGTTGCCGCTCGAGTCGGTTAAGACGTTCTTGCAGAAGAGGCGACGCGCGAAAAGCATGGCCTCAACACTGACTGCACCAGTTCATTGACGACGAAGAACACAATCGTGATTTCGTCGTGCCATTGTTGTTATTGTCGTTCGAACATTCTAAGGAGAGAGAGTTCAGACTTTTGTGATAAGCTTTGCTTTCTATGTACATACATAATGTGCATACGAGACATTATATAGTCATACTCACTACGTTGTAAGCTATTTTCCAATATATTATTGTTGAATTGTCGATTGCGGACAAGAAAAGAATGCTCAGTGTACTATATTTACAGTTGTTATTGGTATTATAAGAAAATAAACTATTTTTCATAATTGATTGTGTTTCAATTGTTCGGATTTTAAATTAATTTAATTCTAAGGTGACAAAACATTTCGTAAATCTTTGCCTTTAAATCACTAATGGTATCCTTAAAGAGTTAGTATGTACTTATTGAAGTGAGCCACTATAAACTGCGACATTCAGTTCTAAAAAATTTGCTCAATTAATGTCCTTTGTACTAACTACTTTTGATTAAAATCACTACATGGCAACGAAATTACACCTATTTCGTCAAATATACAAGAAATGGCATTCTTATCCTTTCCAAATGTAATATTTTCGAGAGCAGCACATAATAAGGATAATAAATAACATTTTGTTTAGGAATGGCAGTCAACAATATCGAATCGAGCCCACAAAATCACCTAGATACAGGGTAATAAAGTACAATTTGTGTAAGAAATAATTGTTATAATATTCTGCGTACAACTTTCACAATAGCAGGGACTATTTCAGGATTCAACTTCTATAGTCTTACAATTATTTGTTTGTTCAACAAACGACCTCAGTTGATCCATGTTGAATTCACTTGTTATATTCTTCACACGCTAAAAACCTCGCCCACAAGCCACGCCATATTATTAAAGAAAGGATTCTGCTCGCGAATTCCACACAAAATTCTTCACTTACCAATTAAATGCTGTGCAGTAAACAGATTAGCGCTAGCTGTTGACCTAATGTTAATCCACTGTTAAAACTAAACTCAAGCGGTGCTGCAGACTAAACTCCTAGTTGTTTACAAAACTACGATTACTCAAACATGCGACATTGTCAATTGCATTTACAACCCTAACTTATCACTATGGAAACTACATAACATAAGTAAAACATGGTTTAAGAATTTCGCTAGAATCAACACAGGTCAAGTGGGCGGTTTGAGGATAGGCTAAATGAATTTTTGGTTGTGAAAATGAGTGAAAAATGATAGAGCCACTTTCAGTTTCCGCAAATTGTAAATTTTTTAAATTTTTCTTTTTTTTTTTAATTGGCTACCAAAAACGGAAGAACAAACGACGACATGTAAAAAGAGTGGAGCAACCACAAACATGCGTGTGGAAGCATTGTATTTAGTATAAATATGTTTTATGCGAGATAATAGTCAATACTGTGCGTATTTCATAGCTTAGTTATCAACATTATTTATATATTTATTTATAGTTGCTGCAGGGCATCAGGATTAAAGCAATGTGTTTCGGAAATGCCAGTTAAGATCTCGCGGAAACAATGTTTGGAAGACGGAACTGGAACGCGTGACAGATAACAAAGTGTGAATTGGCATAGAAGACATTTCCAGTCGGCGGCCCTTGGAAGAACTGTCACAAGTAATCCGTTGGACCTTGTTTAGATGAAAATTGTTGTTGTTTTTGTATTGCTTGCGAATCAATTTGGAAGAACGTAGTGCATTGAAATCCACATTTAAATTAAAAATAGATACTTATAATCAGTTCGCCATTGTTTTATTTCCTTTCATTGGAATACGGAAGTCGATAAGTACAGTGACAGTACGAAACTCCTTAAATTCAAATAGAATGGTATTATAAGAAGATAATTCAGTCTAACTAGTATATGGTTTTTCTTGAAATGAATCATAAATAATGCAAACCATAATTAACACTTAACAACTTTCAAATTGCCCAAAACTCATGTCCGTTCCAACTTCACTCGGTCCGTTTGACTTTCACTTCTGGACTTCTGGACCGGAACGCTTCCAATCGCAAGTCAAGTGACAGATCTTCGTGTCTTCTGAATCTGAATCTGAATCTTCCGGCCTATAAGGTATTGAACGATGGCTAGTTGCTCCCAAAACATTGAAATCGGATGGAAGAAGCAGTTGCTGGAAGATAAGCCCAACAACGATGGTGGCTGTGCGAGCGAGGAACATCGTAGCCGAGAGCGTGACCGTAAAAAGAAGAAAAAATACAATCGTTTGGAGTCGGAAGAAAGTTCTTCTTCAACCACTTCTTCGTCCAGCTCGTCGAGCAGCGGCGGCAGGAACTCGTCCTCGCCGGCCGAAAGGAAGCGCCAAAAATGCGAGCGCCGCGAAAAACACGACAAGCGCAAGGAGGAGAAGAAATTGAAGAAGGAAAAGCATCGCGTCGAGAAGGAGAAAAAGAAGGAATTGAAAAAGGCCAAGAAAGAAAAGCGCAAGGAGGAGAAGCGTCTCAAGAAAACTCACAAAAAGTCCAAGGAGTGTGGCGGTGAGATCGCTGGTGACGATAGTGGCGATTTTTCGGTTCCAATCGGTAATTAGATACTCTATATATCTATCTCACTTATAATACACATATCAATCATTGAGACACGCAAAAAATATTACTAAAATAAAAACAAATGCTTAATTCGTGCTCATGGGCTTACATCGAGTTTTATAGACCTAATGAACACCAAGGCTCGTGCTCCAGTCACGCCCCAAGAATATGAAGCTCGACAGAAGCACATCCGTCGTGTCACGGATCCGGAAACGGGACGCATTAGATTAATAAAAGGTGATGGGGAAATTCTCGAAGAAATCGTGAGTCGGGAGCGACACCAGGAGATTAACAAGAACGCAACTCGCGGTGATGGACACTTCTTTCAAGTGAGAACTGTTGGCCGGTCGAACAAATCCTAGTTGTAGTCGTAGTCGTCATGCAAATATTATTTTAAGGGTGCGATTGTTGTTAAATATATAAAGAATATATATGTACTTATTAATGCTCGCAGAACAATTGCTTACTTACAAAACGATCGTTGAAAATACTAGTCTGTCGGATTGACTGCTCCAATTGCGAGGTAATAGCTTGTGTGGTGGGTTCTGCTCCCAGAAAGTTCCTTTAAAGAACTACAAGTGCCAAGTAAGCTCTCCAACTCCAGGGATGTTCATTGAAACGAGGCAGAAGTGGCCACGAGGCGAGAATCCAAGGAATCTAAAATGGGAATTGGCTGAAATACATCGTACTTAATTTTTTTTAGGTAAACTGCGATTAGCATTTATTTCGTTGGCTGTGTATTATTTGATTTAAATCGCATCAATCATATACGTTGTGTGTTTATTGTCATCTGCTAGGTCACAAGCTGGATTTGTAAACAGCTTCAATGTTGGGAGGTGGAAATTATCAAAAGTTACCGATCAGACCGATAACAGCCTCTCTCTCTCCATCATCAAACGTAAATTGAATTGAAGCTGCTCGACGGGCTGACTGCAATGCTGTTAATATATTTCGAATTTGCCTTTTAAATAGCCCAATTGCAACCACAGGAATGCTTCTCATCAAATCCACCCTTCTTTAATCGTTTGGCGAAAGGAACACTATTAATTCTATGGAATTTGAAGAGAATACAATATAAGTATGCCAAGTTAGGTTTTCAGTAAGCAAACGGATTTGTTTCTGTGACACGAAATATAGACGGCACATAATACAACTTTTTTTTCAAAATATATATGAAACAACTCAATAAATATTACTTGACGTCGAATTCTTTGAGTTTTTATACGCTTGACAACCATTGGTATTCAAATATACATTTTATGAAGTGTTTAATATTTATGCTAAGTAAGGAGGAAGTATGATCCATCCGTCCCATCTCAAGCAGGGATGACTGGGTAATAGAAAGAAGTGGAATGCGGGAATCGATCGACATCTATACTTATGGTTCTAAAACGAATGGAAAAGTTGGCTGTGGTGTGTTCTCAGAACAGCTAGGCCTGAAACTATTCTTCCGGCTTCCAGATCACTGCAGTATTTTTCAGGCAGAGGTCATTGCGATATACAAGGCAGTAAACTGGTTGAGAAACCAGAAAATTTCCATAAGAAGCCTGAATGTTTTCCCTGACAGTCAAGCTGCTACTCAATCATTACCCAACGTGTACACCTCATCCATTATTGTAATGGAATGTCGCACACAACTAAATGCGATGTCGCTTCACTGTGAAGTGACCCTTTGCCAGGTACCGGGGCATATACATGGAAATTTCGGCTGATGCCGTGGCGAGAACTGGCACTGAGCTCCAGGATTATACACTAACACCCCAAGTCGGCCACCATTCAGCTTCCATTAAGCTAGGATTCAAGCAGTATTACATGGAGGCTGCCTACAGGGTTTGGTTACAGGAAGAAACCTGCAGGATAACCATGCAAACTTGGCACGCACTGAGTTCCAAACGCACCAAGCGGCTCCTCAACACGAGGCGTGAAACCTTGAGTTCTATCGTATCCGTAATGACGGGGCGTTGTCTAAAAAAAAGATCGTTAAACTTTTCAAAAATTTACGTTGTATTTTTTCTCTTGTTTCTTTGTAGGTTATTGTTGGTTTTAATTAGCTTTGTAGTTGGTTTAAGCCTTTTTTAAATTATTTTTAAAAGATTCAGATTCAGATAAATTTATTGAGACTTTTGACGTACATGAAATAATTGACATTGACATATGATGCAGTTAGATAGTTTGACATCGACATAGTTGTCAAACAACATGTTTAAAAATAATATTTAAATCCGGCCGTGGCCAATTCTTAGAGATTAATTGAATTTTAGAATGATTGTGCCATTGGCTCATATGGCTTTTACATTGATTACTTAACTAACAAAAACAAACTTAACCTAACAAAGATCTATTTACAATTTGATTTTAGTGTACATGATGTTTAGGTGTTGGATTTTGGAAGGATGGGAAAGAGAAGGTACAAAGGGTGTAAGAGACGACTAAATGCGGCCCTCAAAGGATGTGGAGACGACTCGAGGGCGACTAAATGCGACCATCAAGAGTTGTAGGTGTGGCCAGAGTCTCTAAATGGACTTCCATGGCCTTCGGTGTACGGGATAAGGTTAACATATACTTAAAGATAGGATCTTAAAGTCTACTTATACATTTGAATAGTTTGGCAGCGACATAAATTGTCTGAATTTCTTCTTCCTTCATCTGCTGGTTGATTATCCTCGTTCCGTATGTGGATCTGAAAATAAATAGAACGGGTGCTTTTGGAAGTGCGGATAGTCAGAGGAGCGAAAGGGAGAGTTCTCTGAACATAATAGCTGAATTGGGGATAGGTATTGGGAAGCGTCGGTTAATGTGAGGTTGCGATGGAAGAGTTCATTTACTGTGGGCTCCGAGTGGATGGACCATTTATTCAGCCGTTGTTTTCCTTGTTCGACCATGTAGCGGAGTAGAGGAACAATTTTACTTTCTTCATAGAGAATACGGTTTCTGTAGAACTTCTTATTGGGCCTTCGGTATCTTGAAAGACATTTTCTAAGAATTTTTCGTTCGAAAATTTCTAAATCTTCTGCAGCGGAGGGAGATATGGTTACCCAAACGGGAAAACAGTACGTAATGATGGGCCTGATGAGTGCCTTATACATGAGGAGCTTAGTTCTGGGGTCTAGAGCTCTTTTGGAGAGCAAAGGTGCGAGTACCGCTGAGGCACTATTTGCTTTTTGTAGCATTGTTTGAGCATGTCGGTTGAATTTAAGCCTGTGGTGAAATAAGACTCCGAGGTAATTGATGGATTCTTTCAGAGGAACATCATGATTATTAATTGAGAGCGACAATTGTTTACTTTGTGCAGGTGCGCCTTTGTGGCCTTTTCCATAGGCGTTGCGGAAGCAGATGAGTTCGCATTTATTCGCATTGATTGCGAGGGACCAGTCGTTCATATAATTATTCAGCAAGCGAACGTGGGTCTCAATTTTCTTGAGTGCTTCCGATGGCTGAGGGTGCCTTGCGATGACGATTATATCGTCTGCGTACATCAAACTCCGAGTGGAGAAGGGGTCTGTGACTGGATTTGGAATATTCAAGGAATCGGTATTGGTGCAAAGGTCATGCAGATAAAAATTAAAGAGTGAGGGACCCATAATGGTGCCTTGGGGGACACCTGAATTGACTTGAACCGGAGCTGAGTCGCGGTTGTTGATTTTGATGGACAACCATCTGTCCTCGAGGAAACTAGTGATTAAACGACAAAGAGGGAGAGGACATTGACTGACAAGTAGCTTATAGATCAGACCTTTAGTCCAGACAGAGTCGAAAGCTTTTTCTAGGTCGATAGTGCATGCTACTGTCGACTCCTTTTTCCGGAGGCCAGTAGAGACAAAATCGTGGAGGGAGAGAACTGCTTGTTCCGTAGAGATTTTAGGCTTAAACCCGAATTGTTCCTTTTGAATTAAGGGGGATGCAAATTCAGAAAATGAACGGAGCATAACTTTTTCGAGAATTTTACCCAGATTAGAAAGCATGGAGATAGGTCTAAGCGAGACTAGCTGGCCATCCGAACGTTTTTTTGGAATTGGGATAAGCAGAGCTTTCTTCCAGAGTTTGGGGAAGTAACCATTATTAACACAGTTGTTGAGTACTATGGTCAGTGGTTTAGAAAGGGCCCAGGCACATTTTCTCAGCACATAGTTGGGGATCCCATCTGGTCCTGACGATTTTTTGTTGTTTAGAGACTTTATTATTGATATAACCTCGTCGGGGTGAGTAAAATATTTTCTAAAAGGTGAATAAGGGGTAATGGATGATCGATTCGTTTTGGTGAAGACACAAAGGTGCGAGCCAATATGGCCGTGGATAAAGCTGTTGACTTTATCTTCGACTTCAGCATTCAGATTAAAATTCGGGGATCGCCTTGTTCGATACAGATTTCTATAAAAGGCCGAGCAAATTTCAAGTTTTTGCTCAGTAGTTGAAAATACTTGACCTTCGGATAAAATTGGATCTTTATTAATGTTATATGAGCAGGCAAGGCGACCAGTGAGTTTATTTATTTCGCTGAAAACATGTGAGGAGGGCGTCATTGCTTCGAGGCGTTTCTTAAACGCTGAGTTCATGTCCGCGTTGAGGTTTTCTCTAATCAGTGAATCCAGACGATTTATATCAGCTCGTATTTGGGTATATTCTGGACTGATTCTGTTTAGATTCCTGTGAAAGGCCCTCTTCAATTTTTGTTGCCATTTAGATTTTGTACGGATGAGGCTCAGAGTAAATTCTGAGACCTCACCGTATCTATTGTGTTTTGGTAGGTGGGCGGGTGCATGCTCGTTCATGCAATGCATTACTGCTGATGATAGGGTGCTTGCGGCACATTCTATTTCATCGTTGGCAAGGATGCGGTCGTCAGGGATCTTTTGTTCAAGACACTCTGAAACATCATTTGCAAAGGAGTCCCAATGCACTTCATTGTAAGAGCGTATCAAAAACTTCGGGGGAGTAATGGGTGTCCTTTCCCGGAGAGGAAGGTCAAGTAGAAGTGCGTGGTGATCCGAGGGAGCTGCGATAGTTATGCATCTATGGGGGTCAGCGTGCATATTAAGAAGAGAAGCGGATATAATGAAATTGTCGATATAGGAGCTACCCCTGGGGAAAGTGGGGATTCCGGCGTTAAGAATGGCAAACGAAGTTTGATTTCCGGCAGTCAGCCAGTTGAACAGTGAACTTCCATTGATGTTCACTAAACGGTCGCCCCAGTACGAATGCCTTGCGTTCAGGTCTCCCCCGAGCAGAACTTCGTCAAAGTCATTCGCTATTCCTAATAGGTTGTCGAGACTCAACGCGAAAGGTGTACCTAGGTCGCAGGGAACGTAGAGTGATCCTAAGAGAATTTTTTTAGTTTGTCCTTGATTTCCTCGGAAGTGGAGGGAAACAAGTGTACATGAGATGTGGTTAATGTTACATTCAACGGGGTATGCTGTTTGAGACATTCGGACTAAGACCGCAGTTCCTCTGCCGAAGTCGTTTCGGAAAATGTTATAATGTGGGAAGGAGGGTTTGTGTCTTTTGTGCAAACGAGTTTCGTTTAGCAGCACGAGATCTGGGGAGTATTTGACTAGCATTTGCTGCAAAGAGATGCGCTTATCGTGACTTTGGAGGGAGTTAATGTTAACAGCTATGATACGAAGATCAGTTTTGTGCTGCGACATTTAGATAAAAGTTAAAGAGGGCTTCTGCTTTGTCTTCTGCAGGAAGAAGGCAGTAAGATGCCCAGAACTCTCTCGCTTTTTTGAGGAGCGCCGCTGGAGAGATGCCAAAGTGGTAAAATGTTTCCTGCGCTAAGTTTTCTAGAGGGTTGTTGTTTGAGCTGGGGAATGGAGAAGGCAAGTGTGGGTTCATGATTCCTTCCGATGAATTTCGCAGCGCCGCCGCATATGATAGGCCGTTAGATGTCGGATTGAGGAAACCAGACCTCACAGGGGGTTTCTGTTGAATTTTTGTTGGCACTGTTGCCGGTGTGGTTGTGATGAAACCATTGGACTTAGCGTTTCTACGTTCTTGTAGTTTGGCTTTGAGTTTCTCCCGTTCAGGGCAGCCTGAGTAATTAGCTGGGTGGCCTGGAGATGAACAGACAACACAAAACGTAGGCGGTATCGATGAATCCGCTGGAATAAGTTCTTCCGAAGGGTTGGGAAGAGTTTTTCGCGGGCAAGCGACCCCTTCATGCTCATTTCCGCACGCTACGCAGCGTGGAGAGTAACCACAGTTCGAGGCGACGTGACCGAAACGCTGGCACCTATAGCATTGAGTCACATCACCTCTTCTCGGTTTCTCCCAGGACACTTTATGGTTCAAGACATACCTAACTTTGATGATTTTTTTGAGATCATCCTCGGAATCGAGGGTGATCTTAAATAAATTTAGTCTTGTATTATTACGGCGGGACCAAACTGTCGTGAGCTCTGTAATTGAAAGCTGTAGGATATCCGGGTGGTTTTTTTGGATATCCTCGGCGATTTCGTTCGCTGGGAATAAAGCGCTAAGCCCTTTCAGAATTATCACTGGCTTGCGTCGAACGGATGGGGTGAAAGAGTGCCCTCCAAGTTTTTTTTCTTTTATGGTGTTCATAATGGAGTCATGAGCCTCAATATTGTCCACCACAAGTTTGTGGTAAACATTGGAGAATGATTTGACGCGATAACGCGTCGAAGGAAGCTTTCTCATTATGAGGGCTAAAGTTGGGGGTGTCACCTTATTTATGAATATTGGTGGCATCCATTTGGGTTTAACGGGAGTGGCAGTATTTTCCTGGCTAGGGATATTAGCTGTTGTGGGAGTTAGAAGATTGAACCTGTTAGAGCTTAGGGAAGCGTTATTGGGAGAATTCGGGGTAGTAGGTGGGCGTTTACCTTTTGCAACAAGCCTTCCAGTTGCCAGTTGAAAGTTTTCGATGTCTTCGCTGATGGCATTGTCGATGGCGTTGTCGATGGCGCCGTTTACGTTGAGTTTTTCCGTGATGTCCATTGACGTCGCTGGCCTTTTGGGGCTTGATTCAGTCGATGCTGGTGGTGACGATGATTTTCGCGCTTTTTTCGTTGCACCTACTTCGTTGGCAATGAAATTCCTCATCTCCCGAGGTAAAAAAGCATTGCTTCTTCGGCCGACTGCTTCGAAAACAGCTCCAGATGACTTTGGCCGCGCCTGTTGGCCCGGCGTCTTCAAATTTTTCTTCGCTTTGTAATTGCGAATAAAATGGCGTCCTATGAGGGTGAAGTGACAGCGTTCGGACACGCCGTGTAGTGGCACTTTGTCTTTTTTTGAAATGTTTTTCCACTAGAGTCCTTCTGCGTTGAGTAGGACAACACTATTCTATCTATTCTGAACTTTGCCGAATAATCGAAATAGAATTTAAGTCTCACACGGCTGCGAACCTTCTTAATAAGCGTCTTTCGCACTTGACGGCTCCGAGCGAACTCAATTATTTTTAAAACATCGGTTACCAGTGTTTGACATCCCCGCAACAACAAAAACAAACATTTTGTCAAATGATGAGCAAACGTCACAGCAAATGCATGTGCGCTACACTGTCAGAATTCTTATCCGTTTCTCGTTGCCGTTGCCGCTTATTTCTTTGGTGATTAAAATTCGACGCAACGAAACAAATACACAATGTTTTACCTGATTGGCTTAGGACTTGGCGATCCGAAGGATGTGACTGTAAAAGGCTTAGAAATCATTCAAAAATGTGATCGTGTTTACTTGGAGTCGTACACATCAATTTTGACCTGCGGACGGGAAGCATTGGTGAATATTTCGCACGATCCTCTGAACAAAGATATTTTTGAACATTAAGAAACTTAAGAGCGACTAGTTCTGCATAAGTTCATAGGGAATTTATAAAAGGGGAAAGTATACTTCCCGCTATAATAACCAATCATCGGTCGACAGTTTACTTTTAAAATTTTTGCAGACTTGCTACTGAATTGTTTTTGTCGTTAATAGTATTCTCTGATAGCTAGGGAAGTTTACAAGAATAGAAATTGAATTCTAATCTTCGATTGCGTTTGCAGGAAGAATACTACGGCCGTCCATTAACCATTGCCGATCGCGAACTGGTCGAACAAGGAGCCGATGAAATTCTACACGACGCTGAACAATCAAACGTTGCACTGCTAGTTGTTGGCGACCCGTTCGGTGCCACAACCCACACCGACTTCATTCTACGTGCAAAACAACGTGGCATTCCCTTCCAAGTAGTTCACAACGCCTCCATTCTAAACGCAGCCGGATGTTGCGGCCTCCAACTGTATTCGTTCGGCGAAACAGTTTCGATACCGTATTGGGACGAAAACTGGCAACCGGACAGTTTCTACGACAAAATCCACGTGAATCGCGACAATAACTTGCACACGTTGTGTTTGCTCGACATTAAAGTGAAGGAGCCAACGTTGGAGTCGTTGACGAAGAAGAAACGTGAATATATGGCGCCGAGATTTATGAGTGTAAGCGAGGCTGCCGGACAGTTGTTGGAGATTTTAGGCAAGAAACGACAAGAAGGAGTCACAGAAGAAAAGTTGGCCTACACGGAAAGCTCACTTTGTATAGGACTGGCGCGGGTCGGTCACGAAAGTCAGCAAATTGTCGCTTGTAGTTTGAAGGACATGCAGCAGGAAGATATGGGTCCTCCACTGCACTCACTTGTGATTGCATCGAATGAACTGCATCCGCTTGAAGAGGAATATGTGGCGCTTTTTCGGAAATAATATAGTTTTCTATTCAAAAATCCAACAGAACTGTTTGTTTTAATTTTACTGAATAAATATGAACACCGAGATACAATACACTCCTGGAGAAGAGGCTCCTTTTGGTCTACTTAAAATTAACATTTGGTGGCAAGAAAAGTTCTTCAGAAAAAAATGATTGCCATCCGAACTTCTTCCCTTGTTTGGTGGCGAGATGCAGGGGCTGATCTGTTTCTTTTGAAGATAATTACCTGCCAACATTGCAAAAAATAGCCTTTCTGCTTGATGAAGCATCTTTCTAGGATTGGCGGCGTGGCTCATCGCGTACACGTGACTAGGTGATCGGCGAAGGATGATTAAAAATCGTCTGCTAACTTCTGGGTATTCTAGTCCTAGATTGCAGTCGCCCGTGCAATAACGGAGCATGCAAAAAGCACAACAATCTATTCCTAATCACCAAACATTTTCCAGAAAGCATACACAAAACCTTTAAAATTCTACGCATTTATTCATAAAAAATAAAGTCGAAACAAAGAAGAAAAAATGACCTAAACTTAAGATATCGGATCGGAACACAATCTCCAATTCACTCTCGTCTCCGTTTCTTATCACTACCGCGATCCTTGTCCCGATCATCGTTTTTATCATCTCGTCGTTTCGGCGCCTTCTGCGCTTTCTTGGCCATGTTCAAGAACTGATCCAATCCGAAAGGATCTTCCTCTTCGCGTTCGAATTGCACCGGCCCCGTTCGGGAATTCTGTCCGGTACGATCGGTACCGCTAAACTCCTTGTCCGGTACAAAACGATTTGTATTGACAATTTTCTCCAAGTCCGCTCCGTACGCGTCGTTATCGATTTGCTTGCTGGGCCGGTACAGGTGGGACGCAAGCGATCCCGAATCGCGCCACGGCTTGTCGTACACATTGTACGCTTCGTCGTCGCCGTAGCCCGAGTCCATGCCTTTCGTCGTGTTGAACAGGCGCTGATCGAACATTGTCTCGCCGCCGGCGTTCGTTTTGGCCGGCATGCCCAGCGCGATTTGTTCGGATATGTCGCGCTCCCGTTCCCGCTGCAGTTTGGAACGTTTGTCCGGGGCAGCCCGGGCAATGTTTCGATCGCGGGCCCTTTCACGGTGGCGCTCGGCGCGCAGATCATCTCGTTCGCGGCTCTCGGCGGTCACGGTCGGTTCGTCGGGCATGCGAAGGCCGGCACGCTCCTCACGCGCCCGCTGAGCCATCTGACGAAGCATGTCCTCTTTCTTCTCCTTTTCTTTTTGGGCTAGTTTCTTTTCAAGCTGAGCGCGCGCCTCAACGGCTTCGCGAGCCTTCCTATCCGCTATGTACAGTGCTTCTGCCATTTTCGCGAATTTCTCGTTGATATGGACTTGTTGGAGGCCGCGGCCGTCTGCAGCGAGACGTTTGTCCAGTGGAATGGTGTAGCCTTTGGCGTTCTTCCAGTTCGAAATGCAAGGCGGAATCTTCCACTCCTTTTGCTCCTTCACCGTCACTTTCCGGGACGGCGAATGAAGTACTGGCGCGGGCGGGGAGGGCGGACCTCTCGGAATCTTCTTGTTGATACGGAACTTCGGCGGCTCCATGGGATCTACTTGCGCCTCGACCATGCGAATCACACGTTGCTTCGCCCCCGAATTGAAGGCGTCGCCTTGCTGGGATGGCGTGTACCGAATATACTGGGCAGGCGCAGCCTTCTCGGCGTGCCGCACTGGCATGGCAGCAGCTATTTTCTGACTTGTCAGCTTCTCCAGCGCGCGTCGGGTCGCCTCCGTTGTGTCGTTGATGGTCTCCTCGTCAGGACGACGAAGCTCCTCGGCGTCCTCGGTGAGCACTTCCGCGGGCAGAAGTTGGTTGATGTTCGAATAAACAATCTTATCTTTGCCATGTCCTTGCCGCGCGATGGCGTCATACTTTATTTTGCCGGTCTGATCGAGCTGAATCGCCAGAGCATTTGATTTCTTGCCTGTGCTGCCTGGCGCGCCCATACCTGCAACGAAACGACGATAACCAGTGAAGCAGCCTTTTACGGACATCTCTTACCCAGGGGATACTGCGCCACATGGACTTCGGGAAAAGCACCACCGTCGCCGAAATCCGCTTCGTTCCTGGGCACCCAGCCCTTGCGCTGCGTGTACGGCGGGGCTGCGATTTTGGCACTCACCAATGCGCCCATTGTCGGGGCATTTATCTGTGCGATCCGGCGCTCGTCCTCCCGATCCCACACCACATTTGTGGGCGCGGGAAGCAAACTGGATAGCGACATTTCACGCAAATACACTGTACAACCTTAAGGACTAGATAACTGTTGATCAATTTCGTTTGGAATTCGTCAAAACCATTCCAATTCACACTCAGACGTCTAGTTGATGAATGACAGCTCAATCGACCTTCCACGAACGAGTTTTTATAGGGGTGCCAGAGTCGTGTGGAGACATCCCGGACAATGCAATTGATTGTTGGCTGGGAGGATAATACCATCGATACACTTACTATTAACTTCAGGGGCGGATATTGCATTTTTGTCAATGCGATTGAATATTGAGAATGGATGCAGAGAAAATGCAATTGAAATTCAATTGCTTTGAAGAAAGGATGCCATGAACAGTTGAAATGACAGCGGAATAAGTTATGAAATTTTCTCTTCGACAGCCACGACTTTTATTACAAGCCAAAAGATGGTCCAGTACCATAATTTCAGACCGTAAACATCCTGGTATTTTAACTTCATGATGACGCTTAGACTGTCCACGGTTTTATTCAACAACCAAATTTAAAAATAAGCGAAGCAATTCAACGAGGAGTTACTTCAAGAAACTCTCATGTATGAATAATTCTCTTGAAATATTAAATAAATTTATTCCATACCATACCATACTTGTACTTAAAACAGAATACTATACGCCAAAACTATGTTTTATGTTTTTAGCTCTTAATTTGAAGAAAATAGAACAGAATTTCAAATTTTGGCGTAATTTATTTTGCTTCATTTTTATTGTTATAGCCCATTCTAGGTTTGTACGGGATTTTCGGAATTTAAAACAACGAGTGCTTTTTTTCAACGTTGGGAGGTGGAAATCTTCGATCAGCTCCTGCCTTTCGGCATGCCGGATTTCTACCGACTAAAACCACCTCCGTCTCCTTCGATCACTCTCTCCATTAGAATTAGGAATTTTCCGTATCAACAATTTTAGGACATAGTACTTCCCAGACGATAAGAATCGGTATAAGGGATAGTAACAAACTGTTAACTGTTGTTAACTTATCATACTCTATATTGCTAATTGTTTTCACGGTAACATGGAATCGGTACCACTAATTTAATCTTACTTAATTATTTACAATCGTTTGCAAATTTATTCGTCTATTACCCGCTTAGTATTCTAAACGCTTTTCGTGTAGCCAAGTCCAGGCTGAATTACCACATTTGTTCAATTAACTGTTTTTCAAACGTTTCTCTTTTAGGTTGATCCATTGTATCTCAAAGTTTCTTGTTCTATAGTTAATTGGGAAGTACTCGTTGCGTCGTTAATAGAAAATCCCCACGTAGTCTAAAACAATCTCGATTGGCGTTTCTAGATAGATTTCGGGTAAACTAGAATATGAGAAGGATCCAGTTGAGTGACCTCTAATCATTGTAAGCGCATTATTACCGCCAAAGCATTGGGTCATGGAAATTTTCAAAAGACATCGATCAGCTCCTGCCTTTCAACATGTTGAATTTTTACCGACTGAAACCACTTCCGTTTCCTCATCAATTTTCCTAGAATTGTTCATTTTCGGCATCAGTGCATTGTATTATAAACGATTTTTTTTCAACGTTTGGATTGTGATAGGGAAAACAAATAAAAGAACTACTTTTCAAAAGTTAAAATAACTTTGGTAGATGTGCACACGGTAAAGCATACTAAAATCGATTTCATTATTAACATTAATAATATCCGTAGCAAATCGGTATCTTTGGAAGATATCCACCTCCCAACAACGCAAGAAAACATAATTTCCAAGAAATTTTTTATTATGAATTCCTGAAAATTTATGCGCCTCGATGATCATGCACATTTAATTCTATTTTCTGCTTATTTCAATCTAAAATTCGGGGACAGTGGCAGGGGACTGCAGTCAGTAACATGCTTTGCCGCACCCTATTCGATTGGAATAAATTGAACGTACCCTTAACATATCTTACCGGGTCAACATTCCCTCCCGCATTTTTGGATTTGACTCGAGCCGTACCAAAATTTTCCGAGCTGTCTGTCAAATTTCATCTGATCGCAATCGTCACGGAGTAACTTCGATCTTTCCTCACTTTTGTGTTGCTGCAGCGAAAAACAACTCAGCCAAAATGCAGGGAATGGGCCTTAAGAGTTTGATGAAAAACAAAGCGGTACGTGTTCAGTCTTGGTTCCTGATGTGTGGGCACATTTTTGAGGCTATTGCGTTCGAAGTGATGTCTTATATAATCGTGAAATGTCTTTTGACGTCCTAAAAGCGTGCTTGTTTTTCAACATTAGATATGAACGGCGGAATAAAGTAATGATTTGATCTTTTGCTTTGCAGTTGATTCCTTTGTACGTTTGTACAGCCATGGGAGCAGTGGGCGCGCTGTACTACACGATCCGCTTGGCCACTCGCAGCCCCGAGGTAACTTGGAGCCGGAAGAACAACCCTGAACCATGGGAGGCGTACAGATCTGCTCAACACAAGGTAAAGAGTCGTGCTAGTTAGAAGCTGCGTTCAAATCACTCCATTTTCAGTTCTACTCACCCATCCGAGACTACTCGAAGACCGAGAGTCCTGCACCAAAATACTAAAGGGCAACCTCACAGCTGCTAGGAATGTCAATAGTCGTCTTCGATATAGCCGTTTGCAACGCGTAGTATTATCATCTCCGAAAGCATCGCCGCAAAGTGATAAAAATTGATATGAACCGGATACCAATCATATCTGTACGAAAAGTGGAAATCATTTATTTTTGATTGGCTAACTTCGATTAGCCGTGCTATCTATCTATCACGCTAGCAATTGCAGTCCAGTCTCTAGTAAATTTTGATTTGGAATGCATAGAATACGTTCGATAGTTTTTTTATCATTATTTTTAGCTCGCGTGCAGTTTTGCGCGATTGTAAACATTGGTGAATCGTATCGGCGAATCAATTGGCTTATTAATATTTAAGTGTGGCTAAACGGATGGCTATTGTAAAGTTTTGCTCTCGGCTAAATAGAAAAGTAAATAAGCTCTAGTGATATAATGTGTTGCTGGCTTTTATTTAGCATAGTTTGTTCTGCAGTTTGGGGGTGGAAAATCAATAAAACATGCCAACTTCCGCCTTCTAATTGCGTTACTGTTTCATCGATTTTATACAAGGCTTAAGATTAAACTGGACTCCATCAATCGTTCCGAACCGGCTCCCTGGTCTGAGGTGATTTTGAGAGTCTGTTGACGCATTTTCATTGTTTAATCGGTTTCCCAATTAGTCTCGCCCCCGTTTTTGGGTAATCGTTCGCTCTCCTTTTGTTTTGATGGTCAGCATGTTGTAACCGATGCAGTTTTACTACAGTTGAAATTTTTGGCTCATCATGAAGAGTGTACAGATCATTATTGTACCGGATTCGCTATCCAATCTCCTACGAATTCTTACGCTGATTCTAAACATGATAAATGCGCGATTGATAAAAACATTCATTATTGGGACAACTTGAAAATTAATATGCGCTTAAAGTTTCGGTGATGCCTTCTTATACATATTTTATTTATTAAAGAAGATACAGCAAGATAGAAGACAGCTTAATGGTATGCACAGTGTTTATTGTAGCTGACAACCTAAATTGGTCATGATTTAACTTTGCAGTCGTTTACAAACATTAAAATTCCTCGTGTGAATAAAAATGTTCGGCTTTTTTCCAATTAATCAGCACTACTTACCTTTTAATCCTCGTCCATCTAATTTTGCAGCATTAAATCTTATTTTCCGAATAAAACTACTGATCACTTAATGCACGTGAGTAAATGGTGAAATGCGAATGGTTATATGTGCGAGTATATCCAACAACTACTTCGGCCGGTTTTCTGATTATATCGAAATAGGTCTATTGTTAGGATCGCCATGAAATAGTTTAGCCTTTGCATTATTTTAAATCGTAAGATTTACCTAAGTATCAGTACAAGCGCCAAAGATAATGGCAAGCAGAAGCTGCCTATATTACTAATACAGCGCAAGCGCCGCAATGAACAAACCAAAAAAAGAAAAGATGCCGATGTAGGCAGTCCAAGTTTTCTTGTACGAATGTTAATTTCTTTGATCACCTTCGCTTCTTTTATACAAAAATCTCGACTCGGGCAAAACGTCGCTAATACAGCCCTACACCGGCCCACATAAGGTCCTCGATATAATATCCAATGTGCCGTATCAAATAAAAGTAAACAGACGCGAAGTTAACGTATCGACAAAACGATTGAAACCAGCCTATTTGGAAGCCAAACCAGACTATAATTACCCAGTCAACAGAAGCGGTGTCACAAAACCATTCAAGGGATCTCAAACAGCGAATCATACAGCGTCAAATTGCCAGCAGATGCCAGTTCCACTGTCCACTGAAGAGGCGGCACCGTCAACGATAGAACAGCGCACAGAAGTTTTCCCATCGTCACTCGGAGTTGTTTCCCGCAGTCAAGTCACACGACCTCGCATCCAGTGGGCACCTATTAATCCTCCGCCTATAGGACTGAGGACATATCCGCCCAGCAAAAGGCTGTGTACGTCCGTAGCACAATAACGTGTCGTAAATAATCAGTCAACTGAGCAAGCAGATTTCGGCGTCATCGTGACAGTTGTTGCCAACGTCACTAGGGAGGGAGTACTGTAGCAGCCGCTGTACTAAACGTGGCACACCAACGCAGCCGCTGTACCAGGAGCAGCAAAAATGACAGGCACGAAAAGAAAGATGGCCCTCTGGCATTCCGACTCTCGAACGCAACGGTCCGATCAATTTGAATTCTAAGTTTTTAATAGTAAAATGTAAATATATAGTAAATAAATTGTGTGGTAATAACAAAAACCAACATTAAGTTGAACTTTTCGTTCATAATGGGCATTTTTAACTTCCCAGTTTCCAGTTGGAAATTATTGGGGGTATTTTGCGAATCGTAAATTTTGATATATCTCCACGTTTTATACTGAATTTGGCGGAGGTAATGATGGGTGCCGAGTAGGCCGAGGAAGAGGAATTCGAGGCTTTGTCAGAGAAGGACCAGATGGCGGTGGCGACTTCCTCCACCAATGCTTTTATGGCTAAATAAAGAAATAATTAAACAAATAAAAATAATTGTAATAATTTAGAATAATAATAATAAAAACAAATCTTTGCTTCTTCATTCATCCCACTGGGAAGTTAGTCGTGTGGACCTTAAGGGTCGCACATAGACCACATTTTTAATTTATTGTGTTGTTCCATCTGAGATTCCCCGATTTTTATTGTCGTTATAAAAGTCGCGAGTATTTTCTTTGAGAATTGTTTTTTACAACTTGGTCTTCAGTTTTCCAAATTAAAAAAATGCTAAGAACAAAATAGGCAAAGTAAATTAGGATATCAGCTTGAACTCTATGTTCTGAGACCTATGTAACTCAAAAAATATATTTTTACCATTAAAAATATTATTTTAAATATTATTACCAAAATATAGGTTTAACTTTATTTATCATAGGAACAATGATTATAATAATTGCACTTAGAAGACATGCTGTGATTTGATTATAAGCAATATACGGAACTGTGAGTAATAAAACAATGACAAAATGACGCCAACATCGACGCTACAATGAATATTTCAATTAATTAGTAATGCTTCAGTTGACCACAAAGATTTCGATCATATAAAAAATCACAATGCATCAATATGAAATGTATCTTTCCAATCTTCTTCTTGTTAACTGCTACTATCTCCTCCACTAGTCTTCACTGGAGTCCTCTTTGGCTCGTACAATCTCAAAATGAAATCCATTATCGTATTTCTCCAATGCCGAAATCATATTTGTTTTCGCAAAAGCTGCTCCGGGTGGATAAACACCACCACTGAAAATAATCAAACACAATTTATTATTAAAGAAAATCACCTGTTTATTTGCGCCATTCGACTTACTTGTTTGGCATTTTGTTGCTTTCTTTCAGAATCGTCACCGCCGACACAAGTAGACCAACACATGTCGCTCCGTAGCCGGGATTAATGCCCGTGACTTTTGCAATGAGTGTCTTGCTGGGCGGTGTTGTGTATTGATCAGTTGGCTCTGCCAACTTCTCTTCTTTTGGCCAACCTTCCGCATAAAAGGTCATTGCAAATTTGGTGTTTTTCATTTTTTCCTCGGATGGTCCTTCGTGCGAAATAAAGCCCAGTGAAAATAGGGTGGGATATGAAAGTAATAAATGTCGGCCGATTGAAAATCGTGAGAGGATTCCAAACATCAATCCGGTCAACATCACGCCAATCACTTGTATGACGGATCTAGAAAATTATTGAGGTTTTAATTGCGATTAGGAGTTTGGATATGTTTTAATGAAATATGCTACCTGAATGCTATGTAGGCCTTCATTTGCACCGGTCGCTTCTTGTCCGTTTCGTATAAAATACGTTGCGATCGCAGCACAACTGATCGATCTGAACCGGGGAATGGCAAGCAGTAAGCGTTGTCTACCATCGCTGACTTGTGAATGGTGCCCCTACAATGACAGCCGAATATTAACACTTCGTTAATTTATTAGTGTATTTAGAATTATTCACCTGTTTGCTAGACGAGGTTCCGTCGGTGGAATCTTCTCTTTAAACAATTTTGATCGTATTCCACGTAGTTCGTTCGCATGTGCCAAACCATACACTGCAGATTCCCATGTGCCGTAGTGAATAGAGGCGCCACCTTTATGAGGTCCTGTCACCCATGTTTCCAAATAAGTTTCAACCGAGTTAACAGTCCCTGTAAAACATTATTGCAGTCATTGAGATTGTATTAAAGACACTATCAACTTTCAACTACCATCAAAATGATTCTCAACAAATATCGTTCCCAAGTCTGCAGGAATGCTATCAAAACCGCACGCCGAGACAATATAAACTCCTTTCTGTTTGGCCAGATCGTCATATTCCAATTGCATTCGCTCCATATATTGCGGTTCGCCACTCACATCCACGTGATGTGTTCCGGCATTGATGCACGCTTTCACGACCGCCTCGCCATAAAAACGATATGGACCACAACAGTTTACAACTACCTAAAATCAAGTCCATTTTGAATGGATCCTTGCATATGGGATTCGACTAAAAATGATACCTTTGTTTGCTCTGCCATTGCTTGAAGTGATTTTTCATCGTTGATATCTGCCACGATTATTGGAATTTTCGATAAATCTACTTTGGTTTTCTCTCCCATTTCTGTGAGCACTTGTTCGAGCTTTTCCTGCATGATAAAACAAAAGTTTGGGAAAATTCTCTAGAATGATTTCGATTTGAGTAGAAATTTATTTAGTGGAACACCAAATTTGAATTGTTGAAGGATGGAATGGAAAAAATGTCTTGTAGTGTGAAAAAATTCAATTCATCAAAGTTGAATTTGAATTATCTCCCTTGAACGGCAGCTATGCAGCATCATTATGTGAAGCAGAAATAAAAAAGCACCAAAACATATGTTTGTTCAGAAAAATTTATTCATGACCATAAAATCAAAAACGTTCCAGCATGAATTGGGCCGTGGGCCTCTAGGAGATATAATTTGAACTGCGAAAATTCATACATAATATTGCGTTCTCCAATAAAAATGCTAACATTCCCTTCTATGCCCCATGGAGCTTTCTCTACTTTAAAGTAGTTTCCCACCGGCTAACATATTTGTGGGTTATCTTTCATGACACTCCTAGGATTTTCGTGTGTGCACCATTCGCTCGAAATGCAGGAATGAATGTTTTTAGTTTTCTTACAAATATTGTCGCATCCGTTCTGTTTTAAGGATGCTTGAAATCATGGTTGCATCAGATAAGACAATCAAAATTGTCTTATATCGGTCTATAAATTCGACACAACATTCTACACTTCTCTTCAAAAAAACAAGCTACATCGATCTTTCAAAACCATGCTCTAGGGTGCACGTTTGTAATGAAAATAATAGATTAGGTCCAAAGTTTTGAGGATAAAGTCTACGCAGTTCCTTTAATCTAGTAATACAATTTATCACCTCACATTCGCCTCTGTTTCTCATCCTTATCATAGCCAACTTTCTTTATTAGATCAATATATTAAGCTGTCTACTCTTTCTATCCGCTATATATTGATTTTGTCAATTTGAAGCGGTTTTTTTCGATTCTGTAATGGACTTGATTTTCTAGATATTGTCTTTGTAGTGCCCAGAACTTATGCTGGAGTCTATGGCATCAATTAGAGATATTTCATCCCAGACAGATCAGAGAGCGCTAATCGATTTGAGTAAGGAAACACAGTATGCATCAGTTTGGGTAAGAGGAACTGGAATTTCAAAAAGTATAAAGGAACAAATCCCAAAATAATGTGTGGCTGGAATCAAGAGTTTTTAATGGAGAAGCTACAAAAACATTGTAAAGTATGGACTGCTAATGCTTAGTGATATATTGAATGAATTTATGAATAAATTATTGGGTTGTTTTGTTTGCGTTGCGTTTTTTCTCGATAGTTTTCGTCATGAGCGTTTGTCTGTTTCATAGTGTGACCTGTACGTCAATATTTGCGTGCGTTTTAGTGTTTACACTTGAATGAAAAGGAAAAAAGCACTTTATCGTGATTCGGTCGAGATTTGTGCTTAAAAGGGAAATTCAAATATGGAGAATTTTGCAGAACATATTCACCAAATTTTGCTCTTTTACTTCAAAAAATGGAAGGCATCAACTGAGGCAAGAAAAAAGTTGTGTAATATGTGTGATGAAGATGTCATTAAAAACCAATAGTGCCAGAATTGGTTCGCCTGTTTCCGTCGTGGAAATTTTTCGATTCAAGACGCTGATCGCGCCATCCGAGATCGACGACGATAAAATCAAGACGTTGGTGCAGGTAAATAAGCACTCAACCATTCGGAAGCTTGCTAGCGTTCTAAACGTATCCATTGGAAGCACTCATGGCCACCTGAAATCAGCTGGCTTCATAAAGAAGCTCGATGTTTGGGTGCCGCATGAGGTAAAGGAAATCATAAGATGAATCGCATAAACGTTTGTGATCAGCTCATCAAGCGCAAAAAAAAACGATTCCTTTCTGAAGCGTATGATTGCGGATGATGAAAAATGGATTGTTTATAACAATGTAGCCTGAAAAAGAAGTTGGTGCAAAAAAGATGAAACATTGGAAAGGCAAGCACATCCATCGAAAAAAGGTTTTGCTGTCAATCTGGTGGGATTGAAGGGCGCCTGTCTACTACGAGCTGCTCCCAGCGAACAGTACAATCAATTCCGAAGTCTACTGTGAGCAGCTACGAAAATTGAATGATGCCATCGAACAGAAACGCCCTGAACTGGTCAATCGGAAGGGTGTGGTCTTTCACCACAACGTAAGGCCCCAAACAAATTTGGCCACTCGGCAAAAATTTTTGCAGCTTGGATGGGATGTCTTACTACATCCACCGTATAGCCCAGACCTTGCGCCATCGGACTTTGATTTGTTTCGTTCATTACAGAACTCTTTGAATGGTAAAACGTTTGCTAACGTAAACCTCATCAAACAGCACCTTGACAAGTTCCTCACTGATAAAGATCGGAAGTTCTACGAGCGTGATATCATGCAGCTATCCATAAGATGGAAAAAGGTGATTGAACAAAACGGGCAATACATAATTGATTAATGTTCATCATTTATATAAAATAAAGTATATAGTAAAAACCGCAATGACTTCTTGAACAACCCAATAGACCATAATTTTGTTGAGTATCAAACACGAGCCCATTTTTCGTTCAAAATGTTTTTATTCTTTTCGTCAAATTTATCTTCCAATTAAATTACTTTCCGAACGTTCAGTATGTTCCTTCTTCGTTTCTTTCCCATTCATTAAATATTATTTAAGCAATATTAAATGTAATTTCTTCTTTTTAATTAGATATCATTTCTATATCAATAGTAGAAAAAATCATAAGTTCAAACACCAATAAATACAAATCTGCATTTAAGACTCCCATAAATGGAATAGAAATAAATTTCAATTATTGCAGACATTGCTATGCGGCAGTTCACCCACCTTTCTGCCATCCATGTCTTAACCACAAACAACAATTCATCATACATCATTGCGCATTCGTTATAGTACCACGGCAGTCACGACGGAACTTATGTATAGCCACAAGAGTAGCGAATTCAAATGCAAATTCAGACAAAGAATAAATCAAAATTCAAAGCATTCAATTTGATCTGAACTGTGGACAATTATTGCTTGCAACGTTTCCATGGGCATGTTTGTACAAGAAATGATGAAGTTATCAAATATTGGCGGTTTTTAATGACTCTGCTGAAAAATTTGAGCATTTTATTATTGAATCTTTTGCTTTTTTCAGGAGTACGAAATTCGAAGGGAAGATATTTTCAGAAGAGCAGAAATGCAACGGAAAGCCTCTATGAAAAACATTTACACATAATAAGGATACAGACATTGAATTGGCATCAATAGAATTTTATTTTTTCTATGAATACTAAAAACTATGCCTGGAATTCAATGATAATGAATGCGCCCAAAACTTACTGTCGCAAAGGCTCTCGACAATCGTACCCAAGTGAATGTACTGTATACTGATTTCAGTAAGGCATTTGACACTGTCAACCTGTTCTAATTGCTCACTATGGCCTGTTTCGACCATTACTCGCCTGGCTTGAGTCCTACATCAGTTCTCGTTTACGTCGTGTTAGTTTATGTGAAGCACATTTTTCTCTCTTCCATCCTTTCTCCGGCATTCCCCAGCTGTCTATTCTAGGCCCTCGTCTTTTCTCAATCTACATAAATAACGTTCCCTCTGTCGTAGCGTCTTAGTGTCTTCTGTATGCTGATGATTTAAAAATTTGCACAGTTATTCGCTCGGAAGAGAATTGTAATGCACTCCAAAGGGACCAGGATGCGATCGACTTTCGGAGTCAAACTAATTTTCTCTCCCTTAATTTCCAGCAGTCAAAAAATGTCCTCCTTGAATCCAACTTCATTTGATCACATCCACACGTTACACGATCTTCCATTTACGGCAGTTTTTCAAATAACTGATCTGGGAGTGATTTTCCATCCGAAACATAAATTTGCGCTTCACATTGTGCCGCACGTGCCTCTCATGTCTCCGGGTTCGTATTAGGGCATTGTCATATGTTTACTGACATTTCCCCCCCCGTCAACCTATACACTAGCCCTGTTAGACTCATCCTTAAATATTGCTTGCAAGTATGGTGACCACACTATCAATATTTAGACTCTATGATTGAATCAGTACAGCACAAATTCACTAATTTTCTTATCTTTAAACTTAAAATTACATACCACCTTGATCAAAAAGTTCCCGGAACAGACACATGATTTGTCTAATCTTTGTTTGTTGATACATTTGTTATTGACATTTTGTCAAAATTTCAGCTTGATAGCTTGACACTTGTAAAAGTTACGCTGCATTGAGTACATCTGCTTTTGTGCGTGTTGGCGAATTTTTTCATCATTAAAAATGAAATTGATTTTGCAACAACGAGTTTGTATTAAATTTTGTGTTAAAAACGGTTCAATGGTGCTAAGACATTGGAAATGTTAGAAAAGTGTTTCGGCAACGATTCTCTGAAGAAAACAGTCGTTTATCATTGGCACGAACGTTTCAGAAGTGGCGGTGAATCGGTCAACGATGATGAACGCAGTGGCAGGCCATCGACATTGAAAACTGACGAAAACATTAACAAAATCGAAGAATGGATGCCCGTAAACCGAAAATTGACGATTAGAGAGATGTCCGAGGAAGCTTATGGATCCGTTCAAGATATTTTGGTTAATAATTTAGGCCTCAAACGTGTCGCTGCAAAGCTGGTGCCAAAAGAACTGAATTTCATGTAAAAAAAAGGATCGCGTTGATATCTCAAAAGACATGATCCGAATCAGACTCGACATTCATCAAACGCATTATTACTGGTGACGAGATGTGGATTTATGAGTATGACACGCAATCCAGACATCAATCGAGTGAATGGCGTTCGAAGAATGAGCCGCGACCGAAAAAACAACGTCGTTTTCAGTCGAAAAAGGAGGCGATGCTCACGGTTGTTATGGATTGCAGAGGTTTTGTGTATCAACGAGTATTATTTGGGCGTTATAAGACGTTTGCGTGAAGCAATTCGCAAAAACGGACCGGATTTGTGGGCAAACAACTCGTGCATCTTGCACCACGATAACGCGCCGTCGCACAATGCCATCATTATCCGTAAACATTTGGCTAAAAACGCAACGAATACCATCCATCAACCACCGAATTCACCTGATTTGGCTCCCTGCAACTTTTTCCTTTGCGGTCGACTTAAGAAACCACTCCGCGGAACACGCTACAGCACCCGAAATGAGGTCGTGGAAAAATCGCGGATGGTTCTGTTGGCCATACCTGCAAACGAATATAAGAAGTGTTCCGAGAACAGGATCAAGCGTTGGCCTTGACTAGTTTCATTACCGTAATTCAGAATGCCCAGCCAGATTTGATGGGATATTTACTGTTCCATATGCTAAGATTGAAACTTACTACCATACGCTGATATTGCGACTCCCCCGAAATCTCAATATTCTGTAACTTGGTCCGTTTCATCACTCACTATACATTTTTAAACAGAATCTATAGCGTATCTTATCTAATTTATTATACTGTTATGTATTTCTTTTTTTTGTTTTTCTTCTTGTAATTAGATTTTACAAGTCTGTAAGATGAATTTAAATAAATACATAGGCATTTAGCAATCAGAACAAATCAAATGTACTACTTTCCCCCACAATAATATATTTCATTCTTTAGCATGGCCGTGAGTTATCGCGAAGCCGGAAGCTCTAAAACAGATTCTTACTTGCCACTTAACAATTACCTTATTCCTTCCGGCGATGCCCCATTTGAAACTGTCCAAAACTTTTACGGCCTCCAAAACACAATATTTTCCAGTGAATCCACTAGCTCCGAAAATTATAACATCCAGTTTATTGGCCATTTTGCTTTCGAAGAAATTCCTAAAGAATCAATGCACTTGTGTCCAATCTGCAACAAAATTAAAAACTGGATCAATTTTAAGTTCAATCGTTTAAATTTGCAGCCGGCATATATAAAATCTAACAAATTGAAACAAACAGATAAGATTAAATAAAAGTCTTGTTGGTATTACGCATGTAAATTGAATTTATCCAAAGTCCAAAAATTACGTCGTGACTTCTTTGGAGTTTGACTAATCCGTGGGGATCAAGTGTTCGATTGAGATTCGATTTGATTTCTATATTTAGACAATTACTGGCACTCTTGAGTTCTATTGGAAGGAAATTGACTAATCGAATGGAGCTGGAGGTGAAGAAAAACGAAACACAAGCATGTTAAGATTGTATTGGCCGGCGTAGTTGCGTTCCAGATGTACTTTTCAGTAATACGGAAAGTAAATACAAGCAGATAAAATTGCGTCATCTCACAGCAAAAATGTGACAAAGTGCTATTTAGTGTGGACATATTATTTACAGCCGCTTCATGCTCGACGTGCTTGTTTAAGAAATCTGAAGCCGATGGATACCATTGTTGCCTTGACTTGAGTTTTCTTCTATGGACAACACTTACTTGATACGATGAACTGTCAAGGCCACACCTTTTCTACTTTATGAATATTAGTGATAATATTTAAATAAATCCGATTCGAAATGTAGTATTAATTTTGGAACTGGACAAAACCCAACTAAGGACTGAACAGGACACTAGTTCAACCGCGTTGACTGCTGTATCGCACAATTCTTTTAATGGAGCTCGGATATTGCTCAACTCAAGCATCAGCGCAGACTGAAAACATGTATAGAATATTGGCTTGGGGAAGCGATGAGAAGTGCGACGAAGCTTGCCGGCTCAAAGCCGGCACAACAAATAAAATATTATATTGTGTCGTGTAACTATATGAAAAGTATACATACTCCCCATGCCGGTTATTTCATTTTTTACACTGGAGGATAAGATTAAATGCATTTTATCTATTTTTTATATTACTGATTGTCGCACGTACACATGTGTCTATATGTACAGAGTGCTGTTTTTATTTATCATTTTACAGAAATTTGATTGCATTGCTGTGGATTTAATTCGCGAAAAAGGTGTAAGATTAAATTAGAAGCAATTAAAATGAAGCAACAGTAACATTATGAGAAAATGATTTCCAAATAGACTCTTAAGGTATCAGTCCACTTTAGAAGGCGAAAAAAAGAACATTTTTCAAGCATTTGTTTCTCAGAAACTTTATTATATATTGGCATGAATATTTTTTATAGTATTATTTCATATTTAAATAATACAAAAAATATATATTTTTTATTTATTATTCTTTTTTATAGAGGGCGTTGAAATTAAGTTTTGTAAAAATCGTTACTCCACGGCGGATCTATGGATTGGTAGATCTGAAACAAAAAATTTGAACGGTACTTCAAAAAGCAAGGTCTCTTATACCGTGATCCACCACCGTTTTCAAAAAAATCAGTTAAAAAAATGGCGGACTTGTAAAAATCAAAAGTCAAAAATTGACCGTTTTTTCGTAGCTTTTTTGACGCCAATATTTTTTTAAAAACAATTTTGCTAATATTCTGGTGGATTACGGTGTAATAATCTCGAACAAATAAAGCACATCAAAGTTTTTGAAAATCGGTTCGATAGATCCGGAGATTATCTCTCTACCATGCTAAAAAAACGTTGTTTTGCGTAAAACGTGTTTAAAGTTTTTGTTCCATTTCGCTGACAAACATTTTGTGAAAAATGGATAAATTAGACGTTTTTCAAAAACACACACTTGATATGTAGAAATCTAAATAAACACTGAACACATGTAATAAAGTCGCTAATATAATGTATATATGTAGGAGAAACCGGTATTTTAGAGAAGGGGAGTGAAAGAGACGCTACGCGGTCGACAGCTAATCAAACACCAAAAAGGGACGAAAACGCGCTAACACTCAAAGTCGCCATTTATTAATATATATATTTTCGAATTTCGAAAAGATTTTTCTGGAGGTAATTTTCGAAGTTCTAAGGAGTTGAAAAATGCAAAAAAAAATCCGTTTTTTGAAATTTATAAAGTGGACTAGTACCTTAAATCACATCACAATGATACATACAACAGATTTCTTTGTTGCCTTTTCTAAAGTTAATTCAATGACATTACCAATGAAACATGGATATTATTTAATTTAGTATCACAATTGAGTTTTGTCGAAGAAAATACTATACCATTTTCAACGACTTTGGCACGATTTTCATTATATTTTTTTTATAAAGTTATGAGGGTTAAGGGGGGGCGGTAAAGTCTGTAAGCCGTGTTTTAAGCGTATTTTTGTGATTTTTTTCAGACTGATGAATTTCTTTATTTCTAAGTATAGTACACATATCAAGTATTGTTTCAAGAATATACTGTAAAATTTTCAGAGCAAAATATTGAAAAATGAGTCTCTGGTAACAAATATTCGTAGATTTAAAAAAATAATCGGCGTTTCCGGTGGACACCAAAACTTGACATTAGATCCTAAAATCAAAAAATCAAAGAGATTTTGCTAGTTTATAAATTTTTTTTAGGTAACCCTGTTAAGTTTTTATTTTTAAATTTTTTTTTTTCAACTGTTGGCATCACTTAGAAGTCAAAAAATGAAATTTTAGGGAAAAAAAATAAAATTAAGCAAATTTTTTATTGTAAAAAATAACAATATGCATAATGCTAAAAAAACTCGACAGCGATACCTCATCAAATGTGAAAAAAAAACCTGCACAAAAATTCACGAGGATCAGTTGGGTGGTTTGTGAGATACAGTGTTCACCGACTTTAAAAAATACAACATTCGAGAGAAAACGCGTTTAAAGATTTTCATCAATTATTTTGGGATACTTGCACAGAATCATCGATTCCGGGGACGTGAAGTGAAGCGTTGTCATTCAAAGTATCCAAGGCGTCTTTCTGTTTCAAATACAAGCATCAACACATGGTGTAGATGTGGTGGTTTAAATTTCAGATAAAGAGAAGGGAGGCAGCTGTAGAAAAATCGTATCGGAGGTAGGGATATTCATAACGATGTATCTTCGTCAGTTTCGCTCCGATCGATTTGAAACTTGCACAGAATATTCTTGAAGTTGTCAAATTTTACTTAAAAAGAGAAAACGAAACTCGAAAATTTTGTAAATTACAGACTTTACCCCCTGTTAACAATGTTTGCTTTCATATCTTCAACAGTTTGTTTGCACAGCCGAAGGACGTAGCATGAGACCAAAACAAACAACTTTACACGTAAACTTTTCCAAAAACATAATTCAATCATTGAATATCGGTTATAATAAAGCAATTTTTTCAGCACAAATTTGGTAGATGGCATTAAATTGATAGAATCATATATCAAATCGACGTATCCATTTTATACCATTCACGCCAAAAACACTTGATATTATTAAACGGTAAAACTCAATAGTAACAAATTCTCCATTCTGGAAAATAATAAAAATTACATCACAAACTTACTTTCTCTTGATACAATTTTCAGTCAACTGTTGACTGAAAATAAGCAATACTTTGAGTTCGGCAATTTTATTTATTGACAATAAAAAAATAAAACAAAAACCAGACACTTTTGGATGTATGGCTAAAATTTAACTAAACGACTGCTAATGAATAGTGTGCAACTTCCCTTAAATGTGAAAATATTAGAGTTTATAGTTTTAACAGCTTTAACATGATGTGAAACTGTTATTCCAAATGATTGATTAAATCGTATTGAATATAAGTGTCATATTGCTTTGACAATGCACAAACAAACATGGCGGCTGTGACAGTAAAAAGTTCTATCACTTTTATTGAATAAATAAAAACAGTATAATATGCATTCATTATTAGTTAACATCAACTACCTTCACTACATCCTTCTTGCATATCATGTAAATAAAGTATCTACAATGTTAAAAAAATACAAAACGCATAGAAACAGACTGTATTAACATTTTTTGCATAGAAGAATGACAAAACAGCACAATGCATGATAACGAAACATTGTAACATAGTTGACAAAATATACTTGAAATTTATGAGGCAGAGTTATCTAGAAAGCAAATCATAATAATCATTTTCTTTTATATTTCTGTAAAATTAATACGATCAGGCATTGTGAAAAGTGCAGCGCACACAAACGTGGTGAAAATCAACTTGGCTCTATATCATGAGGGAGTCTTGGGATTGTTTTTCGTTTAATGTTCAAATAAAACGATCTGCATAAAGAGGTGGTCGTCAAATTCAAATACGGAATAACTTAGATGCCTATGAAAGTGTGTAGGCTTTCATTGCTTAACTAACTAGTGAAGCACTTGGAAGGTAAATCAATATTCGCTCCCCCACCTCAAGCCATGACAACAGGAATAATGCGTTTTTACTGTCCTTTTGCGACGCTACTTCCTCTGTATATGTATGTATGTATGTCATCCGGTGTTGTTATTATACTTGTGGTAGTCGAACAGAATCCACAGTTGCAAGTTAATTGAGTAATGTACGGAATGCTATCAATCGGATTTTTTGAATTTGAAATGATAGAAGGAACTCAAGTAAACAATAACAGCAAACCTCTTTATCTGCAGAGAATATATTCAAAATGAATAATAAATTTTTTAATGGCCCACGAACATCCATAAAACCAGCAATTCAAACAGCGAACAGCAACAAAAAGTTGTGTTATCAACACGAACAGCAACCTTGAACTTGAATTTCATTTGCGAACTTTGTAGGTGATAATGAGTTGCCTCCATGTTGACGGCCTGCCTAACTGTGAGGGACATACATATATACATACATTAATTTGTGTGAATGCTGAAGAATGCATTGGTATACAAAAATTAGCTGGAAGCAATGATTGATGCGCAATCCGATTTGCTCATTTCATGACACATATGTGTGAAATAAAAAAAAAGTGTCGTGTCGCTTTGGAGAGATTGTATAGTCATGTCTTAAATAATTTCGAACTTGTTAGAACTTGTCCGGAAAACTGATTGTATTTCGATGGTATCTGGTAGGCAAGCAAGCAAGCATTGATGTCAGAGAGTGGTAGGCTGTTGTTTTCAGGCCGATAGATAATATGGTGCATTTCTGTGAATTGTGTCACCTTATTGAAGCTGTTAAATGCAAATAATAATAAATAATGTCTATCGAAATTAGCCTGATCTCTTTTCAGCCTACTCTTGCTCTATGTGAAATCGTCCTGTTGCGTTTTACGATCCACTCAATTTATATTTTGGCGTGTCTTAAGATTCTTTGTTTGAGTCTGTAGATTTTTTTCCGTATGCATCAATGATTTAATTCCGATTCTTCATATGAATGGGATGTAAGAGTTCCTTGTTGATTATTTTCACGGCAGCAGCGATAATTTTGCATACTAACAAATCTATTAAGCCATAAATGAGCTTCGCCATCTCATGAAATACTATCTCAATAAGCGAATGAAATACGCAATCAAAGAGCATTCATCGAAGAAGAAAAATAACGGCTGTGCTAAATTTGTTAAAAAAGTTACTTCATCTTACAAATGTTAATACGCTTTCATCTAAATTACAACGAAATCATTAAGGTAAGTAAAATTAAGTAGTAGTATTCTGAAAATCCCTTAAATTCCAAAGTGAGATCTTCCATGAACCTAGCAGACCTTTGAGGGAGAATCACGTCACGTTTAGAGGAAATATTGCAAGCCGATCTCAGGAGTAGCAATGGGGAACCCGATCTCCTCTTTCATTATTGAACTCTTCGTAAGCTTAATCGAGGGAAAAAATTGGGGGAAAAGGACTGTCACCAAGGATTTGGATACGAAATGTGGATGATGTGTTCGCGGTAGCCAAGTGAAACAAACTGAAGGAGTTATATGAAGGAATCAACAAAATCTATAGAAACATAACATTCATTATGGATAAAGAACATGAGATAGCAAATCTGGATGTGAAAATAATCAGGACAGACGACAAATTTGAGCTTGATATACATCGGAAACTAAGTCACACCCAAATGACGATGCCGAATACATCCAATCACTCATTTACCTAATGAATGGTCGCATACAACTCGATGATTCACAGGATGCTTATGGTCCCTTTAAATGTTGAACGCTGTCGCACGGAACAAAGTATCCCTGGAAACAGCACAAATGATTGGCTTCGATAGAACAGTCATTGAAAATGGGAGGCCGATTCAGAAAAGAATACAGGAGCATATCAGAGAGGCTGAACTAGCCATCAACAACGGAAGGACGAATTTAAGGTTTTCAGTAGCGAAACATATCGTTGTGAAAGGCCACACGATCACAATGACAAACTAGAAATGCTTAAAAATGGTCCACAAACGATCCCAAGTTGATGCATATAAATTAATTTATTCTTTAGATATCTTTAAGTTGAACTAAGATTTAGTTGATGACATGGGGATCTAATTAAGCCGATGGCATGTACGTCTAAAGTATTTAAGATCGATTTAGTCATGCTCTTTTTCAGACATATCTAGCACTGAAGAATGACACAACTTATGTTCGAAATCTATATTTGATAATTAAAAATCGAAAACGTTTAAAAAAGACAGTCTTTTCTTTTCTTTTGCATTGATTGGCAGAAGTGTAATTTGTTTTTTGGCGTAATGTTTTTATTAAATTAAAGAACGGCTGAATTCATTTTTTTTTAATTTCACTCATCTAAATTTTAATGCGCTTCGATTGACACCTCAAATGACAGCTACAGTGTTTAGTTCGTGTGATGTCATGCGTCACAAAAACGACTTGGATTTGTCAAAACAAGAAAACTACCAAACTAAACATTGGCAAAATTTAAACAGCTTAGCTCATTGCTAAGACGCTTCGATTGACACCTTAATTTCCTACGTGAGATATCGTTCTAGAAAGAAACTAAGCGATCATCCGATCGTACATACGTACACATACATACAGGCTTCTTTCTAAAAAAATACTTTTAAATTACTCCTAACACCTTAAAACGTAAAGGTAGTGAGTTATTGTGTGCAACAATCCGTCCATCCACATTATCAGGCATCCGGCAGTGATACCGAAAGGAATGCGCGACGGCGAGTGAAAGTACGGCCAAACCTACTTCCTCGAGCGATACAAGTGCGCTTAGATGAATCTAGTGCTGACAATGCTAGAATCCGCAAGAACATTGACGATCTCGAGCGGATCATTGCAAATTTAACACCACAAGGGAAAAAGCATCCCTTAAAATGCAAGAGGTTCAGCTGACGTACTATCCTGCCAGATTTCGAATATCCCTGCTACCCCAAATACGTAAAAATTCATGAAATAATTTACCCGAAATGGAAATCGTAGTTGATAATGGAGACGAATTTATTCAGGCACTAAAAACGAAAAACTGGAAGCGAACCCTAGAAGATCCGAGCCAAAAGACAGTGACGAACACTAACAGAAGCGCAGAAATTCCAAAAATAGAAATTTCAAAGAATTCAGGGAAATTGTCGTCGAAATTGCTTCACAAAAGCAGTGGCGTCGAAAATTTTCAACTGAACGGGGTTTCTGAAAAGAAATTTCTAGTCAAGGTCCACAACCTGCAGGATTACGAAAACACTAAATATGCATTGGATCCAGTCAACGCATCTTATTATACCTTCACACCGAAAGAGTGCAAGAGGCAAACATTCCTCCTCAAAGGACTAGGATGTGAAGAAAGTCAAGAGGAGGTGCATGATTTTCTAAAGGTAGCCAGCGAAGCAGTCAGCCGCTCCGCGACAAGAAAGTTCATCGCCGAAAAAAGGACACTACCAATGTTCCTCAAACAGCTACCAAGTGACACAAAGTTTTTTTTAATTTGCAAGCTTCCCTGGAAACGGCTTCAGCGGCACGAGGCAGTGCAGTGCAATGGGCTGGGGCGAAATACCGCTATTTTACACTTCTTTTTAACCTCAAATGGATACATTCTTAGCTACCGTATTCAATTGCACAGGCTCGTGTGCTCAAACAATGCTCGGTAAAGGTGCAATCGGTATCTTCTTAGGACATAAATAAACGCTATGCTAGGTGTTTCCCATTGTCGTTTTGTAAGAGGTTACTGGGATCATCCCCTGTTTCCTGGTCAATATTCAAAATTGCATGTTTCTTTTTAACTGGTACAATACAGACTCATTATACGACTTGCCTGTTATTTTGGCTGCGATTCCCTTCAGGATTTTACAGTTTAAACAATTAAGCACCAGCACAGAACAACAAAACACTTCTGATTGACTTGATCGAAACAGCACAGGAACGAATTATGACGGTTTGAACAGTATCGGCAACAAAATTTGGCCAGTAAACAATTCCAGCTGACACTGACAGTCAATTTGGAGGTTATGTTGTGAACTTTGTCAAAGAGTTAAGTTGCCGGGTATGATTTGACAGTTGAACAGCTGTTGTAAGTGCAATTATAGGAAGATTATCCCAAGAGAGTGGATTCTACTAAATTTTAACTTTAATGCTGACGATTCGAAGACTAGTCTGTAGCAATATTAAGGTATGCGCACGTATTTCGAAAAGTATCATCGATGATCCATGATCAAACAATTTTGTGTACTCAATCTTTCAGACATTCTGTAACCCAAGGTATCAGTCCACCATGAAATATCTAAACCAAACGGAGGCTATCAACGTAGACGTGGAACTATTTAGCGAATATCAATTCAGTGTGGATCAACTGATGGAATTGGCGGGACTGAGCTGCGCACACGCCATTGCGAAATGTTATTCGTCGGACACGTAGGCGATGCCTTCTATTGAATATCACCCATAATTACTCTTTTAAATCCATTGAATAGGCACAAAAGCATTCTCGTTTGTTGTGGCCCCGGAAACAATGGAGGAGACGGACTAGTTTGTGCTCGACATCTCGCCTTAATGGATTACACGCCGACTGTTTACTATCCGAAAAGAACCGACAAAGAACTGTACAGAAATCTAACGCATCAATGTCGCTCGATGGACATTGCTATCACGGACGATTGCCCAACACTGGAAGAGGCCAAAAATACGTATTCACTGGTAGTCGATGGCGTTTTTGGGTTTAGTTTTAAGCCTCCGGTGCGCGAGGTTTTCGTGCCGATTTTGGATTTAATGAAAAATAGTGGCATTCCAGTTGCGAGGTAATACGACTGGATTCCTATCGAACTAATTGCCCACTTCAGAAATCGTTTTGCAGCATTGACATCCCGAGTGGATGGCATGTCGAAAATGGACCGGCGGAAGATGATATCCGGCCGGATCTTCTGATATCACTAACAGCCCCGAAAATGTGCGCTCAATTTTTCAAAGGAACCTATCACTACTTGGGCGGTCGCTTTGTACCGCCTTCGCTTCAGCAAAAATATGAATTGTGTTTGCCGCCGTACCCAGGCACGGAAGTTTGTGTGAAGCTATTAGGATAAGAAGTAATTGGGTGAACATTTTTCAAGATGTGGGGTTTTATGTACAAAAGGAAGAGCAAATTATATAATTGAAAACTAATATGGACATGTAATGAAAGTAATGATGGCATTATCACAAAAAATATAATGATTCATTATCTGTGCGCAAAACGACCGAAACTATCCATTGATTCACGTGACATAAAATAGCAGTTCGTGAATAGAAGAATGAAGCTGAGGCTGCTACCGAGATCAATCGGGCTTCGCACTATGACTCCTACGCACCACTGCTTGATATTTTTTCTACTAACATTACACTAGATATTTTGGGTTTCGAACCTCCGTGTCTAGTCGACAATCCGCCCACTAGTGTGCTTCAATAAGCCTAATCGTGGTCGTGCTGTCTGGTGGCGGATGGTAAATGACAGCACATGAAGAGGATGCCGTCCGTCACCCCGAAACCACACTTTCCATTTAATTACACAAGAATTGGGAAAATGATGAAATAAAAAGTGTACCCAAAATTATTTTCAATGGTGCTCGTGGGGGTTGCGAGACCTGTGGACTTTTTTATTGTTGACAAAAATATTGTGATAATTTTCTTCGAAGGCTCTTTTACACAAATTTTATGAGTGTTTAATTATTTTCATATTTAGAAAAAGGTGCTTTAAATGCAAAAGAAGATATAGCGAGAGAAAAAATTGCAAACTTATTCTAAAATCTGATGAATCAATCAAGAGATTCATACTCCTTATTTATGCATAAATAAATTACCCACTCTTTCTACTCTATTTATCTAGTCGACACATCGGCGCTTCTTCCACCATTTTCAAGTCCACTTTCGGTCCGACCAGATCGCGAATATTATTGAAGCCATATTTGATCATTGTCGGACGTTCGAGCGACAATCCCCACGCCAGCACATTCACATCCTCTGGAATGCCCATCGGTAGCAACAGTTCTGGTCTGAATATTCCCGAATTGCCGACCTGTGAAGTTTTTTTTTAGTAAAATTGAACTAATACAATAACAGGATAGCTAGTTACCTCGATCCACTTGCCCAATCCCGGATGGAAGCAGAATATCTCCATACTCGGCTCTGTGTACGGATTGTACGCCGGTTTGAATTGCAGTTGTGTCAAGCCCAGTTTCCGGAAAAATTCCGAAAAGGTGCCTATCAGGTCGCCCAACGTCAGGCCGTATCCGGCGATAACGCCTTCGACCTGATGGAACTCGGCCAAGTGCGTCGCGTCGAGCGTTTCGTTGCGGAACACCTTGTCGATGCTGAAGTACTTGACTGGACGGAAGCCTCCCTCGCCGTTGGCCAACTTGTACAGCATACGAGCGCTGACCGCTGTCGTGTGCGTCCGCAGCAAGTTCTTTTGCGCCTCCTCCAGCTTCCAATCGTATCGATAGCCCTGCGAGCCGTAGCCACCTTTCGAGTGCACTTCCTTCACTCGTTCCAAGTATTCCAACGGGAACACGTGGCTAAGATTTGGTTTACTAATGAAGAACGTATCGTGCGCGTCCCGAGCGGGATGCTGTTGCGGTTGGAACAGGGCGTCGAAGTTCCAGAACGACGACTCCACATAATTGTTCGTTGGCATTTCGGTGAAGCCCATCTCGAGGAAAATCTGTCGGAACTCGGTCCTCACCTTGAGTAGGGGATGAAGGTGGCCGCGTTGCGGTGGCACGCCCAGGGCATCGAAGTTGTACGCCTTGAACTTCAAATCCTTCCACAAATCGCTGGCCAACATCTCCACCGTCAAGTCCGTTTCGAGCTTCTCGAGTTTCGTCGCGAATTCGGGGCCCTTGGACAAGATGAAACTCTTCGTCACGATTTCTTGCAGCAACTTCCGCTTCCTGTAATCAGTCTTCGCACTATCGGCCACTTCCTGCGCCTTGCCCTGCAAAATGCTGTTCAAATGAGCCATGACTGAGTCATCGATACGATTGACTTTCCGCTTCACGACCGGCGGCGTGGCAGACTTGTCCACGAAGATCCAGCCGTGCGACATGGCCTTGCTGAAGCCGACCTTGGCGTTTGGCGACGATTTCATCAGCTCGGCCTGCGGGATCCCTTCCGGCGGAATTGCGTCATACACGGCCGCCTCATGACTGCCGTTCTTCGCCACGAGAGCGCCTTCCGCCGTCAATTCGAGTGTTTTCCGCGAAGTGGGCTCAGAGACGACCAGGTTGCCAGCCGCCTCGATGCTTTTCAGTGCGCCGATGATCCGCTGATGTTCCTCGTGGAAGGCCGCGGCCAGGTCGAGAGTGTCCACTTTATCGCATCCTTCCAGATGTTGGAGGATCCTTTCCGTCAAATCGGGCTGCATTTCGCTGCGAACTTGAGCACTGTCACCACGAGTTTGCAGATTTGGATCTCTGCTATCATTGAAAACAATGCATTCACAATGAACGGGAAAATGGTGGCAGTGATGAACATGAAAGTTGGCTCCGTCTCTTATACAAGTTGTCAGATGGTCCATTGTGAATTGACCGAAGTTCGTTGAAGCCCGTTATTTGAAAATTGTCCAAGTAATTTTCTCTACCAGCGGAAAATGAACTGATTTCGCAAAATGTCCGGCATGTACTGAGAAAATTCACCAATATTGAATTGCCTTGTATAATAGCTAGTAAATTAGCAACATAACACTCATTAGCATTTTATTGGATGTTGTGCTCGTAGCACGAACCAATATCGAAAAATTGTTTTTGCAGGCTGGAATGATAGGTTGCTAGGCATCAACGGTGAATATTTGAATTTTAGTATGCAATTGATTGGATTATGTAGATGAATGCAAATAATTAAAGGAGGATTCGTAGGACAGATCGAATATACAGCAGTTTATTTTTGCTGTCAATTGATGATAGATATTGTATAGATAGATATGTATTCCAGACGTGTGTACATATAAGCAAAAATGTGCGTAGAACATCATCCTTAGTTGGTTGGTTGAAGTGACAGCTCTCTTTATCAAGAGATCGCTAACTTAGGCCACAATAGGGCCATTGTGATACCACAGAAGATTGAGATGGCACTAGAACCTAAGCTGCTGGGTGACGAGAACCAATTTGGTTCTCGTATGAAGCTGGCTATGCAGCTAATGTTTAAATCAGCTACTTCCGGGAGGCTGTTCAGGATGGGTGAGCCTAAAGCTTGCATGCGCTTTACTGGATAGTGCTGGGCATTCGCACAGAAAATTTTGGAGTGCTTCTTCCTCTTCTCCCGATCTGCAACTTCGGCAGAAATCGTTGAAGGGGACAACCCAATCTTCCTGCGTCTCTGCCAATTAGACAATGTCCGTCATTGTGGATACGATAGAACTAAAAGTTTCACGACTCGTGTTGGAAGCTGCTTGGTGCGTTTGAAGCTAAGTGCGTGCCAAGTTGGCCTGGTTATCCTGCAGATTTCTTGCAGCAACCAGACCCTGTTTGTAGCCTCCATGTAATACTGCTTGTTGGAAAGAAGTGCGTTTCTTTTTGAAAAAAAAAGCACAGAGCACTCACAAGCCCGTTGCAGTTTTTCCACCAGAAATAACACAAAAGCTTTCAATTTTCTGAACGAAAAAATCCTAATATCTCGCACCTCCCGTGAGTTACCTGAATTATTGAAAATAATTATGGCCCCTTCTTTATTTTATTATTTTTCTAATTCTAGTGTGAAGTCAAACGGTATACGGTAACAATGCGAAAGGAACAAAACAAGGTGAGGTGCGTAAATAAAATAAGCGAATACATTTTTCCTATCATATATCGGCGGAAAAAGTAACATAATTTTCAGTGGTGCAATTACAGGAACGTAGAAAGCACAAGTAGAAATTCAAATCTAAACTAGCCACATGAAGGTCACATCTCTAGCATGTTTTTAAATGATGTTGATAACCACATCATTTTCCTAAACTGTAGACAGTAACGCATCAAAAATATTGGTAGTTGGGGGCAAGTATGTATTCCTTATTTGCTTCCTTACCTAATATGCATAGCATCAAGAATATTCTTTATGCAGTAATTCCAAAATGTGTTGAGCTATTTAAAATTTACTTTGCTCGTAATTGAGCCAGCGAGTGGTTGTCAACATTTTGTGCTTTCATGTCTATATTTCTGATTCTCGGTTCCTCCTTGTTTTAATCTACAATGATAAGGCAGTTAAATGTGGAGAAATGATAAAATATAATTATGACATAATGAACATTCACGAACTCTCCTGAAAAATCATTTTTTTGTGCTTTCAAGGGATATATAAATAAAAAAACAAATGCATTCATTGTTCACCAATATGCGTCTGACGTACGCATTCACAATTAGTAACAACACTTGATGCATTTCGTCAGTTGTTGGCATTCTTTCAATTTTTGCAATTTGCATTTCACTGGTTGTCGGTGTGTTTTGAATCATCATATTTGACAAGTGATTATACTGCAGTATGTCGATTTTTGTTCACCAAATGTCGTCAGTTATTGCAAACACATCATCGAAATTGTGAAATGTTTAATTTGGTTATCTTTTAACGCTGAGCTTTCATGCGGATGGACATTAAAATAAACGTTAAATGCATCAATATCCGCAGCAATAGATCTCCAAGCGAAGTTTACAAGTGTGAAGATGAAGCTTTGTGAGAGTGTAACGAATAGATAATTGGTCAACGAACATCTTGTTCGTGGCTACATACGATGAACTGACTACTATTACCTTATATGTACATTCATCTAGATTCTGCTCTGAAAGCTTTCGGTTTCGCAAAAAAAATCTTTAAAAACTCATGAGGCTCAATCACAATATTTATGCGAATACGATAACTGACCTAGCATTGTATCTTCGAAAACAGATAAGCATGAGTATCTTATCGGCAAAATTGACACCTGCATGGGAAACATTGGAGCTTCCAAAGATAGCATTCCATCTTTATTGGTTTGTTCCAGCAATTTTGGACGCAATAGCTGTAAAAGCTTATGTAGAACCTCTAAATGGACTGTCAGCCTAGTAATTGCTTCCAGTAGAGAGGGCAACAAGTCAAAGACGCTAGTGTTGTATGATTTCGCGAATTTCGTTCATTTATCTGTGGTGTGATAGTCAGTGAAAATGTTTCTCGAATTGGGATTGTTTGTGATTGCCGGATATTTTATTTTTAAATGGGCAACCAGCACGTTTGATTTCTTTGAAAAGCAAGGAATCAAATTTGTTAAGCCGTATCCGTTCCTCGGTACGAATTTTTGGCTGTTTGGACGAGAAAATATTGCAATTATTATTAAACGATTCTACAATCAATTTCCCAATGAAAAGTGAGTCATGTGCTGTTTGTACATTTGATTATATGCGTTTGGGGGTGTCTGAAGATAGTTGGTTTCTAATCACTTGATTGTATTTTATTTTGAACGCAAATTTGGACGCAGATAATGTCGACTATTTCTTTGCAAATAACCTTGAAAAACCATACATAAATTGTTCATAATAATAACATTTTATTTTATTTGACACTTGTATTGCACTTCGTCCTAGTATCTCGGCTCAAACGGAAGGTCTCTGATAGTAGATAGATATTCTTTCAAATCATTTGATCACACGTTAAGATTATACTGTTGGTTTATTCTTCGTTAGTTATTTTATACAACTGTTATATGTACATTACTTACGCCTATTTAAATCACTATACGTTAAGTATGTTATGCATACATAATGACCTTCATACAAGTTATCAATGAATTTCCATGTTCTGTATCAAATTTTCACACGCTAATCTGCAATTGATTACGAGATTTAAGCACTGACCAATTCGAGGCAATTATAATTTATGTGCAAATCTAAGCTACGTCCGTTTATATAGAAGCGTGCCAGAATGGATGCGATCGTGCAATGGAGATATACCAAATTCAATGATGTCTTTAATACTACTGTACTGACACACTGGAGCGCATAATGAGCTATATCTGACACATAATGAGCTGGCGGTAATGAAGTAAAAGCTATCCCATTAGAAGTTTAATGAGATAAAAAATGTACTGTTGCAAGTGTCATCTATGGACAGAGCGTATAAGCTAGGTGCAATTTGACAAATCAATTCGACATTTGGCAGTGAATTTCGAACAATTTCAAGATTTTTACCGGAGCAATGCTTTATATAGACCGTTCAAGTTTGTTTCAACTCGTAAATACATCCACCTGGACTTGTTTTTCATCTTTAAAAAGTTTTAAAAGTATGGAAGGTGTGTCGGTAGTATATCACTATCATGAGCCGCCATTTTGGATTATGACTTTTATTGAAGATGTATCTAGTAACGACACGTACTACTAAATAATATCTACTGTATTGTTTGAATTTATTTTTTTCTTTTGACTATTTCCACTTTTTGAACTGTTGGTGACATTAACTCATCGTATATTTAATTTATTCCAGAGTATTTGGCCTGTTCAACTTTCGTGAGCCATTCTACGTGGTGCGCGATCCTGCCTTAATCAAACACCTAGCTGTAAAGGAATTTGATAATTTTGCCAACCATTTAACCGGCATTGATACTAGCTACGATGAAATATTTGGAAATATGCTGACGGCCATGCGCGACAAACGATGGAAAGAAATGCGAAGCGCCCTGAGTCCATTGTTCACGAGTAGCAAAATGCGAATGATGTTTGAATTGATGTCGAAAGTGGGCGAACAAATGTCCGAGTATTTTTGGAAAGAATACTCCAAAACCGGACCAATTGCTTACGATGTTAAGGACATATTTTCACGATTCACTAACGACGTGATTGCCACCTGTGCGTTTGGCGTACAATGCGACTCTTTTAACGATCCTGGAAACGAGTTCTTTCGAATTGGTCAAACATTTATAAAACTCGGCAATAATGTATTGCAGCTGCTGAAATTTTTATTTATTAGATATTTACCGAAAACAGCTAAGCTATTGGGGCTGACCTTGTTTTCGCCACAGAGTAAAAAAATGTTCTACGAAATGATAATTGAGAACATGAACACACGCGAAAGGAATAATATACATCGTCCTGATATGATTAATTTGCTGATGCAAGTAAGAAAGGGTGAGCTTGAGAATGAAGACCAACAGGATGATGGTTTGCACGAATCCTTGGCAGCAGTTAACGAAGCAAAGAGCAGTGTTCCAATGAAGAAGACTTGGACTGATAACGAAATCATAGCCCAATGCTTCCTATTCTTCTTGGCGGGATTCGAGACGAGCTCAAGCACACTACGGTTTTTTTCGTACGAGCTTGCCACGAACCCAGACGTGCAAGACAAACTTGTCTCGGAAATCGATGAACTATATGAAAACTTGGACGGAAAACCGTTGACCTATGAGAGCCTGCAATCCTTGAAGTATCTTGATATGGTGATTTCTGAAACCCTTCGAAAATGGCCTCCAGCCTTTGTAACTGACCGCCATTGCGGAAAGAACTTCTTTTACAAAGGTGACGATGGTCTGCAGTTCTATGTGGAGAAAGGAATGTTCTTTTGGATTCCCATCTACAGCTTACATATGGATCCGAAATATTTTTCCGATCCAGATAAGTTTAATCCGGAACGATTCAGTGAGGAAAATAGACGAAACTTAAATTTCGATGCGTATTTGCCGTTTGGAATTGGACCAAGAAATTGTATAGGTAAGTTCTGCAGTATGCAATCATCCACGGTGAACATCGTTTATTATATTTCTGCTTCGTTTAGGATCACGTTTTGCTTTGATGGAAATAAAAATCGCCATTTTCTACCTGTTACGAAAGTTTATTTTTGAGGTTGGACCAGAAACCCAGGTGCCGTTGCAGCTGAAGAAAACGCCGAATGGAATGATGCCCGAAAAGGATGTGAAACTTTATTTGAAACCAAGATTTCACGAATAACTCCATGGACTGTTTTTTTTTCAAATTTAATTTTAATAATATAATTTGGATTTACTGAAAATCGGTCATGCTTGTGTTTTTCACTGGCTTGTGACATCCTGCACTGTACGAAAGTACATCACAAAAGCAGGGTTATCAATGCAAACGAAAGAAAACTATTGCACTTCACCAAATTTCTAAAACTCGGAAACTTTGAAAAATCAAGTAACCCCGCAGTTTTTAGCATAATCTCCGCGAGATTAGCTACCAAACAAAAATGTATTAATTTGTTTCCACATATTTTGCTTAAAACTAATTTGAAAAAAAATCACAATGTTTTCACAAATATTTAAGCAAAAAATATTCACAAAAAGTCATTTTTTAATGACATTTGGTATTTCTATCCTATTTCTATTTTTAAATGATAAAAATTCAAGTCATAAATAAAAAGGTGGAAAAAAACAGAATTTATGCCGAATTTTAAATAAAAAAATGCAGTAAAGTATTTGTGCAATTTATATTATGCAAATAAATGTAGAAATAATTCGTAAATAATATATTATACTATCATTTTCTCTTAATGTAATGATTTAGTTTAATTTTAAGTGGCCAGTAAAACTTGTAAATATTTATATTAAAAACTTTAGTAAAGATTTATTTGATCAAAAAATTTTGAAGATTTTTTTCAAAAGTTTGAAACACACTTTTCTGGCACCAGCAATATATTTTACAGGATAATGTTTTTAATTGCGATAGCAAATATTATGATAAAAATTGAAGGTCATTACTGTTGAACCAAGAATACTGAGAGAGAAAATTCCATAGTGGCTTGAGAGAAAGATAAACGTCCAGGGTGCTCAGGTTTATGGTTAATCTTGATGTTCAGGGTAAACTGTGGGCGAAAATTGATGAACGGTACGAAAGTTTAGAAGAAAAGTCGTTGAATTACAGTAACCGCAGTATCTTGGCATGGTGATGTCTTAGTGCCTTCGAAAGTGACCGATAGTGTTTTTGGTCGAGCGATATTACGGACAGATTTCTACTATCAAGATAGCAATGGTCTTCGATTGACATTGAAGAACGAAAAAGATTCCAATTTTGGCCTTATACAAAAATCCAAAGTACTTTTCTGAGCCAGAAATATTTGATCCCGAATGTTTCAATGCGGAAAATAGACATGCTTTAAATATGAATGCATATTTGTCATTTGGAATCGGTCCAAGAAATTTTATAGGTTAGTTTTTTTTATATACCTGGTGCATCATAGTGTAATAAATCTTCCTTCATCTCTTTGTGATTTCTTGATCGGTACTCCGCAAGGGAGATGCTTGTTTTGAGGCTATGTGAGAGACGGGGATTCGTAAAGTGTACAGAAGGGAAGAATAAGAGGGAGAAGACCTTACCGGCAAATCATTGCTGTTGCCACAAATTTGGCGCAGGATCCAAGACCCAAGCGTCCGATATTATCAAGCCACGTCACGGCTTGCAAGTCTACGTCTTGCCTAATTACGGCAAGCAGGACTGATCGTTGCCAAGTCACGGCAGTACAAATCAAAATCGTGTTTTCGATTTGAGTCGATCAGAAGAAGACTGATCTCGTCCTTTAATTCCATATTTCTTAAATACTATTTTTCATGTACAACTTACAACTAAATATATAATCCCTACTCTAAAATTCGTATTTACAAAATTAAATCTTATATTCCTAGTACGTGACCAATACTCAAAAGAAGTAATAAACTCTGATACTTTATTGACCTAATTTATTACTTCATAAACAGAACTAGAGTCCAATACTCATAATTTTGTCTACGCGCATAAATTATGAGAAACACTTGACTCTTGCAGCACATACATGTACATGTAAGATGCTTATCATCTTATTAGTTCTGTCGCCGGCCAGATAATTAATGTGCATCGGCTGCCATCTGTGCTATGTGATTTTTCACGCGCCCATCTGTGCTATGTGATTTTTCACGCGCGTGATGTAGATCACGGATCACTTGTGTGGTAATTTATGTGGGCTATTTTATGTGGGTTCACTACACCCTTAACCTTTTGAGTTGAGAGTTTGGATCCAAATTCGAAACTACGAGAAAAATTTAATTTTTTTTTTGATTGGTCAGGTGTTAGGATTGGATTTTTACATTTTGCATTTTTTTTTTGTATTCTTATATTTGATATTTATTCTTTTGAAAAATCTTAAGTCTATTATTATGTATCCATTTTGTTTTATTGTCTATGTCTAGTAATGAATTTACTTTGGTTTTTTCTATTACTCTAAATGGACCTTTATACGGTTTTTCATGTTTTCGCTTATTCTCTACTTTTATTAACACAAGATCATCAATTTCAATATTTAGCGGATTTGAGTAAGGTTGTTTATTGGTTCTTGCAATTTTAGTTTTTTCGATTAAGTCTTTTGCTTTCGTTAGAGACATCTTTAATCTAAGTTTTAGTTCATTTTTATAGTCATCAAGATTGTATATTTTATCTGAATCTTTTAAAATGTCGTTAGGTAGGTACGAGAGTTTGCCAAAAACAAGTTCATAGGGTGTGTAATTTGTATCAACGTGTGGGGTTGTATTATAAGAGAATGTATAAAAAGGTATCCATTCATCCCAATTGTTGTTATCAACGAAAGATAGCAAATATTCGTTAAGGACTCGGTGGTTCCTTTCTACTACACCTAACGTCTCATGATGGTAAGGGGTTGAGAATATTTGTTTAATCTGAAGTAACTCGCATATTTCCTTCATTAGGCTATTGGTAAATTCAGTCCCTAAATCTGTTTTTAAAACTTTAAAATGACCGTATAATAATATGAATTTATTTACTAAAGCTTTTGCCACTGTTGTAGCATCCTTACTCTCTATGGGTATAGCAGTTATGTATTTAGTTAATTCGCACTGAATAGTGAGAATGTATCTATAAGTTTTTGAAATTCTTAACGGGCCAACAATGTCTGCGCTTACTATTTCAAAGCTTGTAGACGGTGTATTAGTTTTCATCATTTTTTCTCTAGTGTGCTTAGTGATCTTATTCAACTTGCACTTTTCGCATTGATTTATGTGCTTTTTGACCATTTTCTTCATATTCTTCCAACAATATCTCTGTTTTATTTTCAGTAATGTCTTGCGTACTCCTGTATGTCCTCCATGTGGCGAATTGTGGTATTCATTAATTAGTTCTTGTTGTTTTTCGGCGTCCCGAATTCTTATGGGCGGTTTATATATCAGTATTTTCAGTCTGTATTTCTCTTCACGTTGCAACGTATTAAATATATTCTTGAACTCATTCTTTGGTACGTACCTAAATATATCATCATTAGAAGAAAGTGCTAGTGCATCAATGCTATTGTTCCGTGAATAAATTAGCAATTTCTTCATGACAGAAACTAATTTCGTGTACGAATTGTCATTGCATTTATCGCGAACTTTCAGTTTATCGTTGGCGGAAACGGGTTTCTCGTCATCTTTATCGCTGTAGCGCACTATTATAAAATCTTTCTCTTTATATATTTCATTATTATTTCCTTTGCTGCTGAAAATATTATTTTTGTTTTCTTTCTTTTCGCTGCGTAGCATATTAAATTTTAATTTCATAGCCCCTTTTATATCTGACAATGAAGTGCAATCAAACGCATGGAGGTGATCAGTCTCTTCGTTCTGTTTGTCACTTTTATTGTTGATTTCTATATTATTATTTTCGCCTTGTAACTTTTTTGTCTTGCTCCTTGTTATTGCTAGCAATTTTTTGCTGATGTTCTCATCGTTCGTTGGAGGTATCATGGATTTTAACATACTCGAATCAAGTTGTATTCTTGACAGTGCATCTGCATTTGTATTTATATTGCCCTTTTTGTATATTATTTCGAAATCGTAATCTGATAGATCTAGCCGTATTCTTGTTAGTTTTGAAGATGGATTTTTGTGCGTAAACAGGGATACTAAAGGTCTGTGGTCAGATACGACTATAAACTTGCGTCCATACAAATATGGTCTGAAAAAGTTTATGCCCCAATGTATCGCTAATAGTTCCTTTTCTATGATCGGTTTGTTTAATTCGTGCTTATTCAAAGATTTGCTCGCGTACGAGATTGGTAAATCTGAACCAATTTCTCCTTGAGATAGAATAGCACCTAGTGCGAAATTTGACGCGTCCGTAGTAAGTATGAATGGTTTTTCGAAATCAGGGTATTGAAGTATTGCAGGTGAAATCAGTTTGCGTTTTAAAATTTCGTAAGCTGTTTGCTGCTCTTTTTCCCAAACAAACGGTGCTTTTTTCTTTAAGAGTGAATTCAAACTCTTGGCCGTTTCTGCAAAGTTTGGTATGAAACGACGGTAGTAGTTGCAGAACGCTACGAATCTTCGCACTTCATCCGCGGTCTTTGGGATGGGATAATTTTTGATTACTTCATGTTTTGCAGGGTCTGTTTTTATGCCATCTGCTGTAATAAGGTGTCCTAAATACACCACTTCTGATTTTAAAAACTTGCATTTGTTTGCATTTAATTTCAAGTTGTACTTACGAAGTCTCTGTAAAACTTTTCTCAAGTTGTCGTTATGATGTTTTACGCTGCATCCGAAAACCATGATGTCGTCCACATATAGAAATGCTGAGTCGCTTAGACCCGTTAGAGCAATAGTGAGCATCCTTTGAAAACTATTCGATGATATTTTCAATCCGAAAGGTAATCTTTTGAATTGGTAATGTCCATCGTTGGTGGAAAAGGCGGTTAACGGTCTTGATTCCTTTTCCAGCTCGATCTGATGAAATGAACTGGTCATATCCAAGGTTGAGAAATATTTTGCCCTGCCTAGTTTGTCCAGGACATCTTCCAACCTTGTCAATGGGAATTTGTCGTTCACTAGTTTGTCATTCAGTTTCCTGAAGTCTACAACCAATCTCCACTTTTTCTCATCGTTAGAGCTTTTCTTGGGTACAACTAACAATGGTGAGTTGTACGGGCTTGTTGATTGTTCGATGATGTCGTTATCTTTCATCTCACGTACTTGTTTTTGGATTTCTTCATTCTGTGTCTGTGGTAGTCTATAATTTTTTATGTAGACTGGGTTTTCATCGCATGTGTTTAGTTTTTGTCTGTAGAAATTATTTTTTGTGAGGTATTCACCTTCAAGGTGGAATACGTCTTGGTATTCTGTAATAATTTCCAGTAGGCTCTTGTTAGCTTGTTCATCGAGACTTTTGGTGTTGATAATGTTTATCAGTTCGTTCAATCGTTTCCTGTCAAATTTCTGCACTGTTTTTAATATTTCGTAATTCCTCAGCGGTTCTACCTCTGTTTGAAAGTCTTTTAGAGTTATGTCATGTTCGTTGGTATTAAGTATTTTCGCATGACATATACCTTTCGCTGGAATTATACAATTGCTTAAGAATATTCCTTTTTCAATCTCCTTGTTTAATATTATGCTGTCTTCTGATCTATCTACGTCTATTGGTAATATAACTTCTGTTCTCGCGGGAATTGTTATGCGTGCCATGTTTACTTTTCTCGTGTACATTGGTATTACTACATCTCTGTCATGAGTACTGAAGGATATGGTATACGTCTCGAAGTCTATTTTGCACATATATTTGATAAGCATATCTCGTCCTATGATGCCATCAATTTCGATAGGAAATTGATCATCTACCGCATGAAATGTGTTGGATATTATAGTGTCTTCAATGTTAAAGTTTAACCTGATTGTTCCCAGTGACATTGTTGTTTCGTTTGTTATGCCCGTTAATTTGCATCTGTTGTGCGTTTGCAAATCATATTTTGCTAGATTATGTAACTTATATATGGAGATATCCGCTCCAGTGTCTATTAGAAGTTTAAGATATCTGTGCTCAGATTGACTGAAGATTTTTACATAATTTGTGCATATACCCGTAATTCTATATATCTTATTATCTACCTTATAAGTGTTGTATTCGGCTTTAGATACTTTGTTTCTTCCGGGAGGTTGCCTTATTCCTCTCGGGAATTTGTTACGTTTCCCTGGTTGTCTACTAATCTTATTCTTCTGGTATCGTTTCTTCCGGAGTTACTGTTATATCTGTTGTTGTTATTATAACCATTGTTGTTCCTATTTTTGTTGAAATTTCTGTTATTGTTTGGAAATCTATCATTGTATCGGTTGTTAGTTCTAAATGTATTATTGTTAAAATTGTTTCGCGATTGATTGTGATTTCCCCTATAGATATTTCTATTAAAATTATTTTGATTATTTTGTCCTCTGTAGTTATTATTTCTACCTCTGTTAATGTACATTATGCCATTAGGTTGAGCTTCGTTATGCTCAATTTCAGTAGCTAACGTGATGGCTTCACTGAAAGTTTGCGGTCGTGCAGCGAATATAGTGTCCTTGATTTGATCGTTAAGACCATTTTTGAAGATTGTTAGTGCGTATGTATCGTTAATCGTTTGTATTGCTTTTTTAGCAACTTGGTTTACTTCCGCGCCAAGTGCGCTAATCTGTAGTTGGTTCAGGTCATTCACTAACGATAGGATCTTGTCTTTATATGCTGTGACAGGCATGCGTTTTTGCGTGAAATTTGCCAGTTGGGTATGGATTTGCGGAATAGTTTTATTTATTTTGTATTTGAGACGTAGTTCTGTTTCTAAGTTATCGATGTTGACTATTGTCGAAACGTTTAGTGCCGTTCTAACGTTTGGACTAAGTTTGATATGGAGAACTAGGTTTAGCAACTCTGTTTTTCCTTCTGGGTTAAGTTTCTTGTCCAACAGTTTTATAATAGTTAAAAATGTCTCTAGCTCAGTGTGTTTTCCCTCAAAAGTCGGTATTATTTTAATCGCTGTTTCGATGTTAAAGTCAGCCATGTCTTTGTGCGTTATACTTTCTTCAATCTTTACTAATATGTTCGCGGCGTTCAGCCGTTGTTTCAGGTTTGTAATTAGGTTATCACAAACTGAAGAAAAAGTTGATTTTAGTTCTATTGCATCTCCTTCATTGATGCTATCAAATAAATTTGTTCCTTCTATTTCAGCGTTTATAGTGTACTCTAACTTTTCTTTTAATGTATTGACTGTGTAGGTCTTTGATTTTTTCAAATTTGATAATGTATTCTGAAGTTCAAATAAAATTTCCTTCAATCGCGTTGTCGACATTTATGAGAAGTATGTTATTGAGTCCCAAAACAATATTCCTATCCACTACTTTCTAGTGCGTTATTTCTGCTAATTGAAATTATTTTGATGAAATTGATTTTTTGACTATATTCTAAAATTATGTTTGTTTGGGTTGAACAATTATTACTCATTATAGTTAGTTTTTTACAATTCTAATTTTTTTTCAAATTTCTTAATTCTTTAGTATAAGTTTTCCGCTGTTCTCCCGCTGCTATGTGGACTAATCTGTGTAGGATGGCCTTGTCTCTCCTTTCCTTGTATTTTCTTCCGCCTCGTTGTCGCCTCTTGATCTTTGTTATTTGCGGATTTTCGTTTCGCTTCTTCCTGAACTCCTGAATGTTTCTTGGTTGTGGTCCCGGTAATTTCGTCGCTGCATATGCTGGTGCCTCAGGGTTCTTGATGATTACGTATGGTTGCACTATTTCTTCTATGTGTCGCTCGGCGTTGATTAAGCATCGCTTAAAGGCTTTATTGAACTCCTCATCGTTTGAAATGTCATCGTGTAGCTCGCCCTCCTCGAAGTCATCGGGTTGTTGTTTTGCTAATTTGTCGGTCGTAGGTTCGTAGTTTGCAGGATCGCCATGTAATAAATCTTCCTTCATCTCTTTGTGATTTCTTGATCGGTACTCCGCAAGGGAGATGCTTGTTTTGAGGCTATGTGAGAGACGGGGATTCGTAAAGTGTACAGAAGGGAAGAATAAGAGGGAGAAGACCTTACCGGCAAATCATTGCTGTTGCCACAAATTTGGCGCAGGATCCAAGACCCAAGCGTCCGATATTATCAAGCCACGTCACGGCTTGCAAGTCTACGTCTTGCCTAATTACGGCAAGCAGGACTGATCGTTGCCAAGTCACGGCAGTACAAATCAAAATCGTGTTTTCGATTTGAGTCGATCAGAAGAAGACTGATCTCGTCCTTTAATTCCATATTTCTTAAATACTATTTTTCATGTACAACTTACAACTAAATATATAATCCCTACTCTAAAATTCGTATTTACAAAATTAAATCTTATATTCCTAGTACGTGACCAATACTCAAAAGAAGTAATAAACTCTGATACTTTATTGACCTAATTTATTACTTCATAAACAGAACTAGAGTCCAATACTCATAATTTTGTCTACGCGCATAAATTATGAGAAACACTTGACTCTTGCAGCACATACATGTACATGTAAGATGCTTATCATCTTATTAGTTCTGTCGCCGGCCAGATAATTAATGTGCATCGGCTGCCATCTGTGCTATGTGATTTTTCACGCGCCCATCTGTGCTATGTGATTTTTCACGCGCGTGATGTAGATCACGGATCACTTGTGTGGTAATTTATGTGGGCTATTTTATGTGGGTTCACTACAATAGTCTGATTTTTTTCTGCTTCATAGGATATGAAAGTCACTATCTATTTTTTATAAGAAAATTTAGAACTGATGTTGCGCCAGATACTCAACTGTTGCTAAATCTGATCAAAATTCCATATAGTTTTTTGCTGGAAGACGAAGTGAAATTGTATTTGAAATCAAGACAATAGTCAAAACATCATTATTCAGCTTTACATCAAGTGCTTTACTAAAATTTCAATCATCTATTGTTTGCTAAGTATTTCAGCTGATATCAAATAAAGTAAATCTAATTGTGCATAAAAACGTTGTGTTGATAAATTAATTCGGTGTGCCGTAGCCTCCGCATATTCTTTCGTGCACATCCTAGAGCAGTTGTAGTACTTTTCTAGCCGAGACTACAGCTTGCTTCCAGTTTTTAGGTCCTCTAGTTAACTCCAATTTTCATTAAAACATGCCAGATATTGAGCTCAACAGTTTGATCGAAGATTCGGTTGCATTTGATTCCATTTAGGACTAAGCCTGATGTTTTTCAAACACTTGGCTTGCCTAAAATAATCTTGTGAGTATAAATTCAAGATTTGGACTTAAACATTCGAAAATTTATCCATCGAAAGTACCCGAGATAAAGAAATATGTATTCCAAACGGCAATTAGACAGAGATTGTTACATAAAAATTTAAATTTAGCGCCTTTCAAACCACACCACCAGAATCAACATTTGACTGGTTTTCTTCGATCAGTCACTTGACGCGACTGGTCACATTGAAAAAATTGAAGCAGAGTTCTGTTTCGATTAAGAGTCATAATGTTATATCAGAATGAATTTGAAAAAAATCGGGCATTTTATAGCATGTAATTGAACTTAGGTAGTGAGTAAAAATGACAAAGAGTAGACAAAACGTCCCGACACCGCATTTTCGTTGAACTGAGCTAATCTGCCAGCAATCACCAACCCTTTAGTTTTCGAGAAACCGAACGAATTCGTCGTTACCACAAACGATTGTTGCTTCGTCACTGAACTGAACATACTACAAATATTTGGTTTTTAGGATCAAAGACTATTCTTCAAACAGACATAATAAATATAAATGGTGCCTAATATGTGTGGGCTAAAAGTATTGAAAGTCGTTAAGACTTACGTATGATGCTGAATTTCTTCAGGAGAATACAGGAACTGTACATATAAGCAAGCGAGGAGATATCAAAAATTCAGGAATAATGGTATCTCTTTTCATTAAAAGTTATTATCTATGAAAAATTATCTAGTTTTTATAACATTACAGATACCCTCAACCATTATTGAAGCGTTCTACCCATATGTGAAATAGATAACGTCTACATTTCATGATGATGATTTCGTACGCAAAGCTTTCGTCTGTAAGGCTTGATGTTGGCATTGGCCAAATATTTCTTTAAAAACGCATGAAACTTTGGCGAAATTCATCAAGCTTTCAAGTAAACAAATCTGATCAGGTATGTTATCACTTCTTGCTACCAAACATTACCATATATGCACATCCTCGTTGCTTTTATCAATGGAACAATCGCTATTGATAAAATTCGCATGGATTGCGCCGCGAATTGGAAACACTGCATCTAAAATCAAACCAATCTATTTTTTTATCTGAATACATAACGAACCAAGTTTTTTTTTAATAAGAAATAAAATCTTCAGCTACGAGCTGTGATCGCGTTAAATAGAACGAAACAGTCCCCGGTGAAATTTAGTCCAGGTTAAGATCGAGAAATGGGAGGAAGGTTACACCACGAGTCCCTATTAAATTGTTCATTATTTTAAATTACGGTTTGCCAATAATTTCGCGAAGATGTTGTTAATATTGGGTTTAGTTGTGATTGCCGTGTATTTGTTGGTGAAATGGTCATCAAGGAATTTCAATTATTTCGAGAAGAAAGGAATCAAATATGTTAAACCGTATCCTTTGATCGGAACCAATGTGTGGCTATTGGGACGTGAAAACATTGCTCTCGGTATTCAACGATTCTATCATCAGTTCCCGAAGGAAAAGTGAGTTCAAGAGTCTATTTGTTTATTTATTTTTTTGGTATGCCAAGACTGGTTCCGACAATTTCATGACTAACTGAATTTTTTGCGCAAATGATATATCAGCGATTTTGCACAGTTCTGTAAGAAGTTTGGTCATTCCGTGTGTACAATGAGTGACAAGAATTGAGTGCAGCAAAACTAGATAAGAAGGAAAATATCAATCGTGCTTGAATTCGATTTATTTTTCATGAAGTGGACAAACTCTTGTTGGCAGCCGTACATTTCCTATGACATACTGTATCAGACAGAGTGGTGAATTTGAAGATTTCTTGCCTATGGCAACATTGGTTACCAACGTAATTTGCTTCGTGCTTTTGCCAAAATCATGTTCCAGAGGTCATTTGGAAATGTATTGAAAAGTTTCTATTTTTGAACCCGATATTGGTGCATATCGTGAACAGTATCTAAATTGTATGTTTTCAAGGCAGTGTCTATCACCTATTACGCTACATGCCAGTAAAAGTTTGTGTGTAAAGAGGTGTGATGGGGGTTATCGACGATATCTGATTGATACGAAAAATAATGCATTTTCGCACCGCCGCTCTTGCGATTCAGATTATTTTGCGCCGTTGAATTTTGTGCTGAAATTGGGAAAATAGTAAAATGAACGAATCACACATAATTATTTTCAATTATTAAGAACCTAAATTAATTCGGGGAGATTGAGGAACCATTGGATTTTTGTTAGTTTTTTATCTCTGATGCATAATTTACGATTGAACCTACTTTTTTATAATTCATATTGAGTGAAAAGAATAGATTTTTAATTGCATGTATACCGATTTAAAAAAAATATCCTTTATTTATCAATAAATTCAACTATTTTTTCAGAATATTTGGTCTGTTCAGCTTCCACGAGCCGTTCTTCGTAGTTCGTGATCCGAGCTTGATTAAACAATTGGCGGTTAAAGATTTCGATCATTTTCCGAATCGGTTGGCAATTGTTGATCCTAGTTTTGACGATATCCTTGGCAATATTTTATCGTTTATGCGTGACAAACGATGGAAGGATATGCGGAGTGCGTTGAGTCCAATATTTACCGGCAGTAAAATGCGATTGATGTTCGAATTGATGTCGAATGCTGGTGAACAAATGTGTGACTATCTGACCAAGGAGTACAGTAAGGTTGGACCGATTTCGTATGATGTCAAGGATATATTTTCACGTTTCGCCAATGATGTGATAGCAACCTGTGCGTTTGGAATTAAGTGCGATTCGTTTGTCGACCCCGAAAATGAGTTCTTCAAGATGGGTCAATCATTTAGTCTATTTGCAAATAGTCCGCTTCAGATTTTCAAATTTCTAATGATCAGATATTTGCCAAAAATCTCGAAGATTTTAGGATTGTCGATATTTTCGCCAGAAACCAAAAAACTATTTCGTAGGATGACAATTGAGAATATGAACATACGAGAGAAGGATCACATTCAACGTCCTGATTTGATAAACTTGCTGATGCAAGTGAGGAAAGGCGAACTCGAGAGTGGAAATAACGAGAATGATGCAGAACATGATTCCATTGCGGCAGTCAATGAGGATAGTCGATATACCGGGAAAGGGGCTGCAAAAAAGACATGGAATGACGATGAGATCATCGCTCAGTGCTTCGTGTTTTTCATAGCTGGATTCGATACTAGTTCCGGCACCCTGAGATATTTAACGTATGAGCTAGCAACGAATCCTGATGTCCAGGACAAACTCATCGGGGAAATTGATGAATTGTACGATAGTCTGGATGGAAAAGCGGTGACATACGAAAAAATCCAATCACTCAAATACCTTGACCTGGTGATCTCAGAGACGCTCAGAAAGTGGCCCGCGGCATTTTTGATTGATCGGCAATGTGCAAAGGACTTCACGTACAAAGATGATAATGGCAACCAATTAGAAGTGAAGAAGGACATGTACTTTTGGATTCCGATTCATGCTTTGCACAATGATCCAAACTATTTTCCGGAGCCAGAAAAGTTTGATCCTGAACGGTTCAATGATGAAAATCGACGAACTTTGAACATGGACGCGTATTTGCCGTTTGGATTGGGACCGAGAAATTGTATTGGTATGTAGAGGCGGAGAATATCAAACAGATTAGATATGCTGATTATTAATTTTATTTTTCCAGGATCACGCTTTGCTTTATTGGAAATGAAAATCGCCATTTATTCACTTTTGAGAAAATTTCGATTTGAAGTTGGACCAGAAACTCAGGTTCCCTTAAAGTTGAAGAAGACTCCAAATGGTCTACTCCCAGAGGTTGATGTGAAATTGTGTTTGAAATTGAGGAGCACGGAGTAGTGAGCAGTGTTTGGCTATGCTGTATTTTGAATTTTGACCACTACATTTAAACTATATTGAATTAGAATATTTAACAAAAAAATATAGATTTAAAAAGTAAAATAGGGAATACAATTATTTTGGCCTTATTTTTTGTTATATGTGAACATTTGCTTTTAAAAACTTTGAAAACTCAAGAGATAATAGCAACAAATTAAACAGTTTATTTAATAAGTTGAATAGAAAACCAAGGTAAACATCCCTAAAAACTAAAAATGATATTTTTAATAATGAAACGCCAAACTTTTTGCCATTGGAAGACCAGTCTCTATTTTCTGGGGAGCCAAAAGCATCGTTTTCCCTTGGAACCATTGAAAGGTAACATTTCAAAGGCTATAAAGGGGGCGTTCAACCCTAAATAATACATTCATGCCTGCTTAGTTACACCCTTGCATGTTAGACACTGACTTTATTGCCATTATTTCTGTGTATTGTTGAAGGGCATAATTTGTGTATTTTGTAGAAACATGTCCTTTGATGATGGGTTTCGTGATGTTGTGACTATTCATTGTCAAGTTCAATGCTTCCAGGACATGCAAGCTGAAATCAAATTCACTTTTAATTTAGAAATTGTGGTGAATGCGCAGACAAGCTAATCAATTATTTTACTCATACATACTTTTCGGAGCAACTGTGTTTAACAAGTCTACAACCTATTTTGTACGACCTTTTTTGTATTTAATACTTTGGAAAGCGTGGAGTACCTCAACACCACCGAAATCTTCAAAAAGTTAAGTTTACTTAACCTTGATAGCTGATTTTGATGCTGGATTTGGGCTCACTATAAAACTTTGTGCTCAGCTAGGAACCCACCATTCGAGACCTGAGTAAATTTAATAGCTACGTCTTTTAGATATTTTGTTAATTTATGTCTCGAACAAAAAAAAATCCTTCAAAATTTAAATATGTACTCAATTGTAAGATTCAAGCAATAAATAAAAAGGTGAAACAACAGAATTTATGCCATTTTTGAAATAAAAAAATGCATTAAAGAATTTTTGCAATTTATTTCATGTGAATAAACGTAGAAATAATTCTCAAATAATATATTTTGTTGCCATTAACTTTTCATAAAATGATTTTATGATATTGAAAAGTCACGATGTGCGTCCCTTGATGCCCACACAGTTAAATTTCCAGGAATATTTAAATAGGAAAAAAAATTTCTTCAAAATTTAAGCAGTTTTTCCATCGAAATCAAAAACGGCACTTTGGAAACTATTAAAAACCTCATCAAAATATGCAAAAGGAGATATCAGGTAATATTATTCGTATGAAAAAAACAAAAAATCATTAAAAGTCTACATGGTGACTTTTAATGATTTTTTATTAAATTTTTTTTTGTAAGCAAGAAAAAAAGTTTTCCTGTTTTTTTACAAAAACTGTTTGAAGTTTATAAATTTTGTAAACATTGATCAATGTGTTGTGCAAATCAGGTTAAAAACTTTTTAATGAAAAAAACCAATTTTTTGCACATTTTTTTTATTAAATTAAAAAACGGCTCCAGCAACTTTTTTATAAATTTTAAAGAATCGTAGAAATATTAATACGCGTCGATTGATTTTTTAACAATGCAAATCCTATATTTGGTTCTTGAGATATAGTGCATGACAGAAATGACCTTGCAGGAGTCAAAACAACAAACATTTTCCTGGCACTAGTAAGCACAATGTTTTTATTACTTTGGCAATTATTATGGTAAGAATTGAAGGTCATTATTGTTTAGCCGAAAATACTGAGAGATAAAATTTTCAAAAATCAAATTTTCTCCAAATTTAAGGTATTTTAGAGCAAAAAAATGGTGTAAGACAATAACTTGCTTCCAAGTGCAAAGATGAGCCATCGCAAATACTTGCTTCTTCATAGATAGAAGTTTTTTTTTAACAGAAGCTGAAGCTTCACTTAATATTAGTTAAACTAAAAAAACAACAAAAGATATTTCAGAGGCGACCAGCAAACATTCTCTTGAAAAGCTAACAAATAAATTAAAAGCTCGCTCATTTGCTTCACAACAACAGAACAATATTTATAACATGCTAGATAACGCTCTAGCTGGCTAGCCATCCAAATCCTAAAGATTGATTATTAAATCCATTATATAAAAACAAACAATAATTCTCTAGAGTCGTCAGTGTTCGATTGATAGTAATCCTAGTAACTAGAACCACGGTGGGTATAAGCTAAATGGTAGACAATGTTTCCACTACCGTTTCTTATATTTTTCATAAGTGTCGTGGTGATTTGTGTAGTGAAAATTCTCGCGAAAAATCACGATTACTTCGAAAAGCGTGGAATAAAATATGTGAAACCTTATCCGCTTATCGGAACAAACTATTGGATGCTTCAACGTAAAGCGCTACCACAATTCATGCTGCAGAAATGTGAACAGTTTAAAAATGAGAAGTAAGTTTGACCTCAAGTAAATATTTCATTATAAACAAATCCACATTATTAAAGTACCATTAAATTTTGAGAAATTATGATACACACTTTTGCAAATAGAGTTCCTTAATTCAATTCTCAATTCAAAGAAGCAAAGTCATCCTTATCAATAAAAGATGGGCTCTCTGATAACTGCATTTATTTAAACAATACGAAAGATTAGACAATTGAAACGGTTTGATGAAGAATTAAATGATTCATGAGCTGGACTTGTTGTTGACTTTTATTCACAAAACTTTTTTCATTCGCGAAAACAGATTTTACAGATTTTTTTTACTGAAATATTTATTTGAAAGGCTTTGGCTAGGTGTGCTCACGATCAATTCCAAACAATATCCATTTTGATGAATCCCTATTTCAACAACCTTTAAAAATCATTCCGAACCGACGAAGCCTTCATTATGCTCCAGCTATCAGAGACTTTTTTTGGGTTGGCTGAGGTCCTGGAGTCCCGGATGTATTTTGTCAAGCATGATCCCACAATGTGCACCACGACCTACAATTTTTTTAAAAATTTAAATTTTCGACATTACACGAAAAGGAAAGATTTCACAGTAAATAAAGCTTCACGATTATACACTGATCGAAAAAAGTATTCGCACAGTTAATATTTACAGAACACAATCGTTTTGATTTGTTAATTGAAAATATTTGAAGAAGTGTAATGTCGGTATTATATTATTAAACTTATTGCCTAGTTAGTACAAAAATATTATCCGATATTGTTAGGAATCGAAAGGATATAAGTTAAAATAACCACACATTGTTCACGAAAAGTATTGGCAGTGTTTGCTGAAATGCTCCTAGAACCGAAAAATTTTTTTTTTTAACAAAACTACAATACGTATAAGATATGTCTATTTATTATCTAAGTAATAAAATTTTTTCAGCAGTTCAAACATAAGGAATAGAAAAAAGAAAAAAGTGATGCTTCCAATTCGTTTTCCGAGTTGATCCCACATATGCGCAGTTAGATTCATATCAAGGGATTGAGCGGGAGTATTCAAGATTTGAGGGTTGTTTTATAGAACCCATTCTCGCACTAGGTGGACAGTGTGCTTCGGCTCGTCATCGAGTTGAAGGTAAAAATCATTTTGAAGACCCAAATTTTCGGCACTTTTTTAAGATTCTATTTTAAAATGCTCCTGTTAACAAACTTACCTATATTTCCGTCAATAACACAAGTTTCCTGACTCCAGCAGTGGCCATGCAATCTAATACCATGGAACCACCACCCTCATGTTTGATTGTAGGTAACACATCACCATGTTTGACTGTAGGTAACAAATTCTCTTTATTTGATTCAGTATTGGGTAATCGCTGTACTGATGTTCACAAGGGAAAATGTTGAATTTACTTTCATCAGAAAATATTACTCGCTTCCAGAATTCCAAATTTTTATTTAAAAATTCCTTTTCAAAGATGATTCTCTTCCATCTGTTTTTTTAAGAAAAAAGCCAAAATGACTGAAAAAATGTCTCGTGTATTGAAGTGAAAAATAATGTCCACGAAAGTGGTTTATCTTCTGCAAATCGGGCAGTGCTTGGTAGACGTCCGTTTTAACAAGAATGTGGCGCCATTTCTTGGAAGGAAATTTGATGCTTGAAGGAGTCGGTTGCGCACTGTCGGTGGTATACACTTTCCACACCTTGCACTATTTTTTAATGTTTTTCGCATTTGGAACGGTTTATCACACTTCAAACTGTAAATCGGCTTCTGTTGACTATTCCACCAATATTATTGAATATTGCAATGCAATTTTAAAATGATCTTTCTTTCTTTAAATTTGCTTCCCTTTTTGAATAGCACTTGATTTTGATAACACATGCAGAGTTGAAAAATTGATTACAGTGAAGACAACCAACAAAATTTTGAATTTTCGGTTCTAAATGTGTTTCTACAAACACTTTTTTCGTGAGCAAAGTGTGGTTTTTTACTTATTTTTTTTAAATCGTTACAATATCATATAATTTTTTCGTACTAACAAGGCAATAAGTTTAACAATATGATGTCGACGTTATTTTTTTCAAATATTTCCCATTGCCAAATTAAATGGTTTTTTCTCTGAAAATATTGACTGTACGAATACTTTTTTCGTTCAGTGTATATTTTTGTATGAGTCATAAATAAAAGAGCATATGACCAGTTCGCCCATAGGACACCAAGAACTTTCCCTTTCGTTCTAATTGAGGCATGGTCGGTTTGGTGCATTTGTAGAAATTTTTTTCCATATTTTGTTGGATTCTTTCTAAAAAACACGTCCTTTCGATAGTGGCTATCATGATCAATTTTTCATGAACTAAAGATGGCCGTTGAGCAATAATAGCTGATTATGGACATGGCACAGATAATAACTAGCACGGATCTGTTCCGGATGTTGTGGAGAATCTAAGTTTCCCGCCAAATGACAGCAATAAGGATTTTGCTATTCAATTTTCGGCTTGAATGCGCATTTTATCGGCGAGTAATTAGCTCAAAGAAAATATTTTCTAATTTTCTTCCCGCACATGACCCAAGTTTTTGGCTGATTATCAAAATATTTTACGAAAGTCTGGATTACCAGAAATTTTGATTAGGTCCATCCTTGGTAGTAAGATTTAAGAGCCTAATGGAAATTAGTCAACTTATTTATTAAACAAATATTAAATAATCCATTCTAATTGCAGAATATTCGGCTTATTTGACTTTCAAACGCCCGCTATTGTTTTGAACGATCCGGATTTAATCAAGAAGATAACCGTGAAGGATTTCGACCACTTCACCGATCGTCGTACATTTCTTAATCCAAAATCGAATAATGTAGTGGCAAATCTCCTGATTACGATGAAAGGCAAAAAATGGTATGAAATGCGAACCAGTCTTAGTCCAATATTTACCAGTAGCAAAATGCGTTTGATGTTCTACTTGATTTCGAATTGTGGCAAACAATTGATTGAAAATCTTAAAGTCGACAATGAAGGAGCTGCAGGATCTAAAGGATCCAAGGCGTATGATATGAAAGATGTTTGCACGAAATTCGCTTGCGATGTGATAGCTAGCTGTGCGTTTGGCTATCAAAGCGATTCCTTTCAGGATCCTGACAATGAGTTCTACAGCTTAGGTAAGGGTTTGCTGCAGTTTCGATCCCCGAAAATGTTGGCAAAATTATTAATGCTAAGATATGCTCCGGTCATCTCGAAAATGTTGAGACTATCAATGTTTGACCGGAAGGCAGCTGCGCATTTCTACAGGATAATAGTGGATACAATTAAGGATCGAGAGAAGTCTGCCGAAAGTAGACCAGACTTGATCAATTTGCTTGTTCAGCTGAAAAAGGGAGACTTGTCGACGAACGAAGAGAATCGAGGTGTTGAAAATAAAGCGAAGTCAGTAAAAAGGACTTGGAATGATGACGAGCTTGTTGCACAATGTTATGTCTTCTTTTTTGCTGGATTCGAAACAGTCTCGTCTCTGTTGGTGTTTGCTACGTACGAGCTTGCAGTGAATCCTGATGTTCAGTCACGACTTCGGGACGAAATATGTGCGGTGCAGGAAAACTTGGGTCAGGAAAAACCGGTCACTTATGAAGCGATCCAAGGAATGAAGTATATGGACATGGTTGTATCGGAAGCCTTACGTAAATGGCCTCCAGCACCCATATTGGATCGAGTTTGCACAAAGGCGTATGAGTTTTCGCACGAAGGACTTACGTTTAAAGTGAATGAAGGAGACTTGGTTTGGATACCAGTGTATAGCATTCATCATAATTCCGACTATTTTTCGCAATCGGATAAGTTTGATCCTGAACGATTTAGTGAAGAGAACAAGCATGAAATGAATTCAAATACATATTTGCCATTCGGAATCGGGCCTCGTGTTTGTATTGGTAAGGTTGATGATGATTTCTTTTCGAAAGGACATTTAATCAGATCTTGCTTTTTTGTAGGTTCAAGATTTGCCCTACTAGAAATCAAAACGCTCCTGTTTTACTTGCTTTCGAAATTCACACTTGAATTGTCTCGCGAAACTACGGTACCGGTAAAACTAAAAGGATCAGTTCTATCCATGACACCTGATAAACCAATTATGATCAACTTGAAGCCAGTAGACGACTTGTAGGCAGGATCACTATTATTTTTAAATTCTGTGGTTTTATACACCTGATGAATTGAAAAATCATTACATGGAAATTAATACGACTATGTACCAATCGTTCGTTCACAGTATGTGCCTCATCAAATTAAAATAGACTACCATCAAATTAAAATAGACTACAATAGACTCTTACTTTTTAGTCATGTTGTTTACAATTGAAATTAAAATTTGAAGGAAATTTTCCATCACTGATTTACTACCCTTTACTTCATGAAACAATAAATATGCACCAGATTTTATAACCAGCTCCTTAAAAGTACTTAATAGTGAAACAAATTAAATTACCCTTTTTATCGATATTTTTTCGTGCCATATCAATATACCTATTGCAAACGCCCCATTTTTAAATTAATTGCGCAGAAAGTTGATTATTACGCAGCCAACAAAGGGAGTCTTCTTCATTTCCTGCAAACGGAGCTACTCCAAATGCCATCTCAAATGCATCCTTCCGTTGGTTTCAAACATATTAGCGCATTTACCACCTATCATCATTTTCGTTTTTGATAATAATTAAATACCAGATCCCATTTAATGCTTTGTCAACATACAAGATTCGTTCTTTTGCGTATATGAACTGAACGTGCAATCACCCCTTCTATAGAAGCCAGCAAATTATATTGGGGTGGATTTGTTTTGTTCTGGTTCTGAGGGTTTGTTGAGTAGGCATTTGAGTACGTAAGCAAATATTTAGGGCAAGCTACGTTGTCGTATTCTCTCTCAATAATTGTGCAATGAACTGGATAGCGACATCTATGTATATTTGTTTGCAGGTGTTTCAGGAAGCAAAGGGTGGCGGATGTGATGTAATTTGAGTTAAGGACACGTCATTCTGATGTGATACGTAGAGAAGAGTATAGTGCCTATAGAGAATGTGCTGGAATTTCAGAAAGAATGTTTCTGTCATTGTGTATCGTGACTTGTCTGCAGTATTGTCTGATTTTCTTAGTAACAAACACAAAGGCAGTAAATATGATTAACAGGATTTATGTACATATGTGATAATTTTGAACGAACAGTCTAGTTTACTTGTCTTGATTAGCAACAAATTTGAAATCAAATTTTAAAAATAAGAGTTCAAATGATAAATAAATCCCAAATTAAATCTTATAGTCTAAAATTTACAGAAGATTTTCGATCACATTCTCTATTGATCACTTGGATTACTCTCGAGTTATATTTATACGACTTAAGCCTACTGTTATCTATAATTTTTTCCCCAAGGCATTGATCTTCGCACAAACAACGCATTTTAATTTAAATAGCAAGAAGAATAATCATCAAAAAGCTTTCAATGAAAAATCTCGTGAAGAATACATAAATATTTATCTGACAGCAGAGCGTTTGACATTTATTTGCAGCTAAACCATCTCACGTGTTATTCTGTTTATCAGCTGTTTGGGTGCGTTTTTTTGTCAAAAATTACGTGGAGAGTATTTGAAAAGTTGGTACAATTACCTAAAAAAATTAACTGAAACAAAAATATTTAAAAGCGATTATAACTCATTGGTTTCAGCAGTTGACTAGACACTGAAAAGCACTTGATTTAATGAAGTATAAAAACCTTTTTCTAATGCTTTCAACAATAACTTCAGACAGCATTTTCAACCAAATTTTCTTTTATGCTAAATATTCTCTTCATCAAATCATTTATAATAAAAACAAGGATTTCATTTAAAAAAAAACACATTTCATCAAAATGCTTAGAAATAAATCAACTTTGTTTGACCATCGATTAAAATCCCAAATAATTCAAAGTAATTGAATCCTTTCAATTCGTATCATTGAGTTGTTTAATTTGGAAAGTGAGAAAACATTTTCATTCGTGATGTCTTCCAAACAAATAATCTTCACAAAGAAACTGCGAAAAAGGATTTTGACCCAAAAACAACATTGTAAAGAAAATAAATTAAAAAGTTGTTCTTTCGTTGTCTGGTAAAGTATTTGAATATCTAAGGAATCAGTTTTCTATTCTTCTCGAATAAGATAGGATTCTATGAACCGTAATTTATGCAGTGCTATAGAAGTTCAAGGGAATAAGAGAATTGTTTCCTTTGTGCTTTTGTGTGTGTGTTCAGTATAACGATCGATGTCCTTTGTGAGTTAACAAAATTAGCATTTGGTCGCGAGATTTTATTTTACTTTTGTAAGATTGAGAATAAAAACTCTGAATTCTATTCGGAAAACTGATGAAATAAATTGTTCACTTTTCCTATTGAATTCCAGTTTTTTTGTAGTTTTATCTTGAAATGGCCGGAAAACATACCACATCCATAAATATCAACGAAGGGTTTTTTAAAAACAAACATCGCTCAAAATATCACTAACAGATTTTCCGGTCAAAGAGATTGAAGGTGAACTTGCAATTAAATAGGAAAGTCAACATGGGAAAAAACCAGGCCAACTTTGTAGATACACACACGCATTGGGGATTGCTCCTTTATAGAATGTAAACCACATCAAATTGAAATGGCCATCTGGTTTAACGTTTCAAGTGAACCATTGCATGTTATCTTGACAAAGTTTATTTTTATCCAGGGAAACCACACGTTCAAATAGACCTTGAGGCAACGTTACGATAATGTTTTAATTTTTCAAATAGGGCAAATATGGGAACCGAATTCCATCCGACGCAATTGGTTGATGGTAAAAATTGAAGGGTTTTATTATTGTGAGGCAAGAACAGTACCACATGATATTGGTATTAAAAATGGAATGGAATTTTCAAATAAAAATCTTTCTACGCTTTGTCATAATAAATCACAATAATTGACACAATATTAGATATAACCCGTTACAAAACAAAAAAGGCATTTTTGGTGTGTCAATCAAAGCTTATTAATACAATATTTGCATAATTTGAGCAGATGTTTAATGGGTTTCACAGCACCACGTTTTTATTTTAATGGAAAAGCTGCTTAAATTTTGAAAAACAAAATAATTTTTTTTCAATTAAATTTGCATTTGTGGTACTCAACGCTTTGAATGATGAAAAGTTTTGTAGTCAATACTTTGCAACATCATATACTTTAAAAGGCTGTCATCACATAAGAAATTGTAGTTTTTAGAAGTTTTGTTCTTTAGTGTTCATAAGAATTCAATTACTTTCTCCATCATTATTTGCAATGCTTCTTATTTTTTACATGCAATTAAATCGATTATTGACTGCAAATTCAATATTTTTCAAGACCAACTGCAAAATAAGAAATAATTATTACTCTCATTGATGTAAAATCGTGAAAAAATACAAATTCAGTGATTATGCCGCCGCCATGAAAATTTCGGGCGAAACTATTCAAAATGGCCAATACGCGACAAAATTTCGGTGTAATATCAAAAACTAGATTCGTTTTCACGAGCGCCCTTTTGTCTTTCAAGCGTCGCTATGAAAATAACAAATTACGTAGAAATGGCTTTGTAACCTGTCCCCCCTCCGATTGATCCGCGTGAATATTCAATGAATCCCATCCTACCCGGATAAATGCACTAAAACAGCTGATAAAGACAAGGACACGTGAGATGGTTTGGCTCCAAAGAAATGTCAAACGATGCCAGCTCTACTGTCAAATAAATATGTATAGTTCACGAAACTTTTCAAAGCGTTTTATTGATTGTTCTCTTTGCTATTTAAAATAAAATGCGCAACTTCAATCCTCTGGGATCCACCTTGAAAACATATCTTATTTTGTACCTAAAACAAAAATAAAATTGCTTTAAAATCGGAACAATATTCTAATCATGTGATTTTATTTTGCTCTATTGTGCGAGCCGTTTTTGTGTGTAGAAATACGGTCTGACTGAATAAAGTTAATGCCAGGACGACAGATAAACAATACATAATTTTGAGCTATTAAAAAAAATTAAATTTTTTTATACGTGATAGCAAAAAGTGGGAAGTAAATCTATATCTAGCATGTTACTTTATATTCATTATATTTTTATCTAAAGGAGAATTTCGTTGCAGACCAGGGTAATCATCACCAAATGATAAAAAAGAAAAATTTCACGCCTACACCTTAACCGATTTTTCAATTTATTGAAAATTTTGAGTGATATTTCTTCATCTGCAACTGTGGTACTTTTTCTTTGATCTCCTCTACCCTAACATGTCCATACTATCTCCAGAAATGTGAAAGAGTCATGTAGGATCCCTGATGACGACTACGACTCTCTACAACATGTGAATCAGACTTTCTCCTCCACCATTTCTTCAACGGATCAAACATTCTTTTTGTCTTGTCTGTCGTCAGGACACAGTTAGTTGCATCATTGCATGGTAGATTTAGTTTTTGCGGTTAAACGCAAGAGTGATGTCTGATGGTCTCTTGGAATCAGACACATTCACATTTTGTAGTTAAAGGCTATTTCTGGAATAATAACTGGGCATCTATATATGTATTTACATCTAGGACGGGACTACATTCGAGACAGATACTTTAACATAGAAGAAATGGTCCAATGATGTAGGACGAAAAAAATCCTGATTTAAAAATTCTTCCCTTCAAGGCTCGTTGTGTCACTCTCAAGTGGAGTTGAAAATTTTATGGTCTTGGGAAAAAGTCATTTGGTTCGAATGGGTTTGCGATTTGAGATGCAAAGATTAACTTCAAATCCTTCTGTGTTGTATTCTGAATTCAGCGTGGCTGCCATAATCGGGAGATCATTGTAGAATTACCATTGAGAAAATAACAGTTACTATTCAGGATGTTTTAGCACATCATGGTTAAGAAAAATTCAACTTCTTAAATGAAATTCCGCTCTGTTGATCGTTAACCCAACTACCCTTAAAATATAGCTCCCAGTTCTTTAAATAAATATTTCTTGAAATAAAATTACTGATTCTTTAATTTTTAAAGTCAAATCTACGTAAAAACGAACACTTTAGAATGCAAATATCCTTCTCATACCTACATATATCCTATTCCTCTTGATTGGAGGGTAGGCCAACCGAAATACAAAGTTGTCCGCAATCGAGCGAAGGATATGAATAACAGCTGAAATGTTGTCAAGTGTGCAGCTTGTTTGTATGGGATCGGAGCATTGTCGACTTCTCATTCAACCCGAAAAAAGGATGAATCTGTATTTCCACTTCGTATGAGATTAACGCGCCGTTGAACTCAAATACTATTTCAAGAGGAAGATATGCTTTTGATTTCATTAGTTTGAAAGCTTTTCCAGGATTATTGAATTGTAGAAATTACAGGACAATAAGGAGTATTGAATTGATTTTTACGAAAAAGGAGGACTATATAAATCATTTGAACTAGCAACAAAAATTCAAAGGTAAACTTGAAGTTATCTTATTTAGTTTCATAATCGTTTGATTTGAAATATTTAAATATACAATTTTCGCAAAGGATGATCTACACAGAAATTTTTAATTCTTCTAGGCTCACTATTCTCGCCCTCTAACGTCAGAGAATCATCTAGAAACCCGATTTGCTTTAGTTGTATCTATCTTTTCTTCTCCAGTTGATACAATATTTCCAATTTTGAATCTACCTCCAACAAAGTCTTCTATTGCTGTCTGCCATCTAACTTGTCTCGACCTGTGTCGTCCATAAAGACCACTTCATCGTTATAGTTGAGCTCCTTTCGGTATCCGATTGGTGAATCAAGCCCTACCTGCAATACCACATCTTTTCTAACAAACTGATTCTTATTTTCTTAGTTTCGTGGCTCATATACCACTTCCCCCACGTTTTTGAAAATTTACGCTTCCTTCCTGTAACGAATTTCAATCCTTCACATACATATGATTGTTCGATGCCACAGTATTTTTGCCTGTACTCTTTCTGTTCAGAATGTTCCCTGGTTTCGCTGAGGAATTCGTGATTCTGCCTTGATCTGGGCCTACTACCCATGTAAGGTCCCCGAAGAAACTCCTTGTCCCCAGGTTTAGTTCTTTGAGACCACTTGCGTTCAAGTGCAGTCTCACCTCCTTGAGGCCCAATCATGACTACACTCTCTTAGGCGTCGTGTCAGCCTTTTGCCTATTATGAACTTGGAAAACAATTATTTTGTATAAAAAGGACATCACAAATAAAACTTCCGAAAATTCTGAACACATTTAGAAAGCATTTCCAACAAAAAAAACAGTTCTCGTGTCTATTTGCTTGACCTATTTTTTCAACGAATTTCCATTGACTTTATATGACAAACGATTTCTTTTTTCCCCATATCCTTTGCACACATGGAACACCCACTGATTCTGAGCGGATGAGGACTTTCCGGAACTCCAGACATTATTAATGATCAAATAAGTGGCTAGGATAAATCAAAAAAAAAACCCACGACCAGACAACACACTAAGTATCTTCGCAATCGAAAGGACGGATTTGTCAATCTTGAACAATTTCGTTTGGGCATTTTCCACTCTGAAGTTTTGTCTAGCTGATGAGGAACATAGGATAAGCCAATCGAAAGGAAACGACACAAGGACTATGCAAGATTGGTATCGAAAAATCGATAACTATAAAATTCTAGCCGTCTATCAATGAAATTGCATGCAATTGGGAACATTTGAAGATAAATGGAAGAAAGATAAATGAAATAGGGGGGAAAAGGATGTAATTTAGTAGAGAGTATCTTAATAGACAGGAGTTAAAAGGGACCTAAGATACTAATCTTAAATGGTCTTTGTAGTACTCTGCTAAAATTAATTTGGCCAAACGAACAGTGCAGTGGAATACTAGAGAAATTTCGTTAGATGATTGTAAAAAATATTTTTTTTTGGAGAAATTTCATTGGAAAAACTAGCAATTCTGAGTTTCTCCGCATTTGCTTCCAGATTGTTTTTTTAAGAATATTTAAACGGAAACTTCTATACCATCCAAATACACGGAGTTTCACAAAAACGTGAAGCCCAAAAATCGCATGAAATAAACTATCAATTGTTTAGATTACACATAATTTCTTCAACTACATAGAAATACATTTTTCGCAATCATATCAATATGGAATCCAGTCGCCGTTATTGTCAATTATCGCCTGTCATCTTTATATGCAACTCTGACTCAATTTCTATGCGTATTCCATAGCAAAACCTTGCCATATACTCTTGATGGGCCCGCTTAAGCTGCCATGTGGTGATTATATTTTTGCCTTTTAGTTTCGCCTTCATTAGTGACCACATGTTTTCTATCTGGTTCGTGTCTGGACTTTGTGATGGCCAATCTAAAGTTGTGACTTCGTTTTCCTTTTTTTTCAGTTGATATGTTGTATCTACGAGTCCGATGTTTAGGATCGTTGTCCTCTTGCAGAATCCAATCGCGATTGTCGGCTCCATATAAACTCTCAGCAGATATAAGCAAACCATTTGTATAAAGTTTAATCATCAATTCTGCACTCCGGGTTTTTCGTAAAAATGATTAGCTTCCCGAATTTCCTTTCCGAAAGCAACCGTAAACGGGCACCTTTGTCTTACTGTACGCCACTAAATTCTCTCACCATTTTCCGTCCAGTAATTACATAAAACAAATGAAGATTCATCAGTAAAATTCACGTTGCATCAATCACGGTCCAAATTACGCTTTGCCCTACTTACTCTCTTTTCGATATGCTTTTCGGCTAAAAACGGCTTCGCAACTGTACTTCTACGTTTGACGTCAGATTCTTGCAAATCTTCGCCTTATCGTACTAGTTGATACACTAACTCCTTTGTTCAACGGTGTCTGTCTCGCATTTTGTAGACTCAGTGCCGGGTTCTTCTCAAACAAGCAACAGATGACCTTGCCTTTTAGGGGTCGCTCTCTTAGGATCTCTACTTCACAGTATATATAAGACATCAGTAGCCAATCGGTCATATAAAAGCACACTATCAAGTGCGGCCCGCGTTTCTACGGGACAAAATCATATGTTTTCCTTCATTTATCATATGTTTTCAGTCATTTGTGACAAAATGCCAGACCTCGTATATGTTTTTCACATGTCACACGTGAAAAAAATCCTTAGAAACTTCGATTTCTTGAATTGCATCGATGAAACGTTGACACCAATGGTCTTTGGCTTTTGACAAATCGATTTACAAAAAGGCCAAAATAACTGAAAAAATTGTCTCGTGTGTTGAAGTGAAAGATAAACTCCGCGAAAGTGCTTTATCCTCTACAAATCGGGCATTACTTGGGAGACCCCCAATTTTTACATTGCCATTTCTTGGGAGGAAATTTAGTGTTTTAAGTCATCGTCAACATTACCAGACTCTTTAAAAGTCTGAACCCATTTCTTAACGAACGAAGCAGTAGTTCATTCTTGCTCTTTTTGGATGACTTCACACGTCAATCCTTCCATACGTCATCCCTTTCAAATGTCCCCCCAGCGCCACGCTGCCGACAAGCCATTTCCATTCTATACGCCATTACGCGCAACGTACGTTTTGTTTACGTTTTTTCAACAGTCGCACAACGCGGCTGCACAATTGCCGAACCGAACTTCGCACTCGTGTTCATTTGCGTTTTGCAGACTGACTCGACTGGAAGAGTGTGCAGCTTGCAGCTGCAGCATCCAGGGCCGGTTTCCAGCTGCACTGCAGCGCTTTTGCAGAGCAGCGGCGGTGTTCGCATTTGTTCGTGCGCTCGTATCAGTTTGATTCCGAACGATTTCGGGTGAGGTGCGACAAATTGTGTTCCGTGTGCGTTCGAGCGCGTCACCGCCGATTCTCCTAGTCTTAGGCTACGTGCATGCCGAGTTGGGCGGCTGTGCTGTTGTTGCTTTTGCTGTGTTTCTTTTGAATCTGCCGCGAGGACGAGACGAACGAGGTGCGAATCGGCAAAGAAGGTGCGAAGGGAGCGAGTGACGGAGGAAATGTTGGGTGCTGGTCGTCGCCTCGCACTGACGAGGACGTGCATGCAAAAGCGGGCAATTATTGCGTGTGAATGATTTTCGAGTGGCAGTGAATGTTTGTTTGCGTGTGGCCGCTGGGCGGAAGGACGAACTCGAACTAGCTTGCGGTGGACAGAATCGACAACGAGCCGCAGCGTCCGTGGGAATCAATCGCGCGCGTCCTGGTGCGGGCACCGGAAATTGTTGACGGAGTGCCGTTTCGCGGGCAGAGTACACAAATTGCGCTCGTGGCCAAGTGACGAAAATGTGCGAAAATGCCGTTTGTGCAGCGTGTTGTGAGTCCTACTTTCCTGTCGCGATCGCGTCCCCGGTCGCGGACCTGCCACAGCGCGCCAGGACCAAAGCTAGTAGGCCCGTCGTCCCTCGTCCGCGTGCCGAAGGCCGTCGCGAGCACATCTGCCGGAAGCGGTGCTGCTGCAGGCTCAGGTGAAAGCGTCCTCAAGGGAGTCAATGACAGTGGCGGGCGCCCCGCAAACGGAAGTGGCAGTGCGCCGTCCGATCCCCGGCCACCCGCTTCCGGGGTGGTCCTCGAGATCGTGGTGAATGGGACGACGTTGTTGAATGGCAACGCCGGCGACGATGGCAGCAGGGCCAGCTCGCCGACCACCAGCAAATCCGGATCCACGATGGGCGCGCCCTTGGCCCTGGGAGGTTCGGCTGCGCCTTCGCCGGTGATCACGGGCCACGAATTCGAGTCGGTGACCAACATCACCTTGAGCAACGCCCTGCGCCAGCTGGCGTCCCTCGTCCTGATCGCCAACGACATCTTCACGGAGCTGAACGAGGAGCTGCAGACGATCGGCGAGCGGTCGCGCGGAATCACGGAGCGGATTGTCGCGCTGGAGCAGAACGTGCAGCGGTTCGATCCGAAATTGGTGCCAGTTCGTAAGTGTCTCCTTTTTCTAATAGTCAAATCAACACTTTCCCGGACTGCACAGAAGAAACAGAACATAGTTGTCTCTTTCACACGCTCCCTTGGCTTTTGTAAATGCAAACCGATTTGCATGAAACTTCGCTTTTCCAATGATGGTGATTGGAGGAAAAACAACTTAGTTGGACGGATTTTTTTGTAAACGTTTTACTTTCATAAAATTTGAATTAAGAAAAATAATCTGATGAAAATTTCGTATAATTTGGATAAATCAACAACTTCCGCTATTTTGAACTCTAAGTTAGCATACAAAATGTGTTTACTACATTCCAAATAGTTACGTTGTTATTCCCCCATGTAACCCCCGCTTATTACGTAAAACAAATTATCATACCCCTCACACACTTTAAAATATTTTAACCACAAAATATTACCAACGTAAATATTTTTTGCCAAATATCCTTTTTATTGACATTAACTGGCAATCGGCAATAAGCTCTTTTTGCCGAGTTAGCTATGAGACACGAAGAGGACGCAGGATTCATTCTAGAAACAAGGGATCATCTTACCGTCAACTATGATATTGCTTCGATTACAACCATTTTTAATTATACAACCATTCAACAATGAGTTTTTAGTATAATTCACATATCTGAATAAACGAACAATTTGCTGATTTATAAAAATAAATGTTTTTGCAGTTGAACATTGCTGATTTACCTTAAACTAATTACATCCACAATTATCAAAAAAAAAAAAAACAATACTCACCGGGGATCGAACACACGACCCCTCGATCGCGAGCTAGTAGCGCTGCTAGCTACACTGCACCGCTTCTGTCAGATGCAAAAACTTACTCTTAATCCACAAGCAACGCTAAAAACTTTAGTGGCGTTTTTCTCAAAAACGAGGGGGGGGTTATTGCGCTCTAATATTTTAAGGAACTAATATCCTTGACGTCTTCTACTTATGTGCCAAATTTCATCCAAATCTGAGACGACGAGATCGGAGCCTCTCCTTGTTAGTAACATTTTCTAATACCCCCTCCGCTTGGCGTGTTAGGTAATATATGGATGCCCCTAACTAGAAAATGGCAAAACTCAATCAAGGACAAATGTAGGAAATAAAACTTGAACTTTTTGAAGGTTCTTCAGTGGAACGAACAATAAATTATTATAAAGGGTGAACCGTCTGTTGGTTTCGTTGTGAATTTAGTGCGCAAAATGTCGATTCTTTCACAGCTGGGGTGGAATATTGCCCCATCTTCCTGGAACCGAACTCCGTTCAAGTCTAAATAGTCTTACAGCGAGCGAAAAAAACCAACTAGCATGCATTCCATTTACGGTGACGCCTTAAGAACATTCATTTTGGAAAAAGTAGACACCAGTCCAAAAACTCAAAATCAACGATTAGGTCTGAATTTCCGGATCTCAATATCTTACAGTTCTGCGTATTGACATCGCCTCCACAATAAAAATGAGCTTCGAACGAAAGGAGGATAATTCCACATTTTCCTATTCATCTTTCCCAGCGTTGTTCTAGCGTAAAAACATCGATTCAATACAGCGGAGGTTTGGTGCTACATATCTGATTCTATGAGTCTCCCGCGTTGTTGCCAATGTCGAAATAACACGTACTTCTAAAGTGTTCAAACAAGACCGGAGACTGTTTTCTGTCTATGAACCGGAGAACTGAATCCTTCAACTTTGGGACAATTGGAAGCACCAACTGCGATCGCGTCGCTGCTGATACCACTGACGTGGTAAAAGGGTAGGAAAGTTCTGAAGGAGGTGGGGGCTCCCAAGAAGAAACCTAATTGAAAGTAACGAAAAGCACGATAGGAATACGTTAACTCTTGCTCAATAGAATGATCGATCTACTTTGATGATCATAAATGTCCATAAGGTCAAATAATTCAAGTCCATACCCCGAAGTCAGGCTTACATAATCACTTATCTATGAGAACAAATCAAAAACTAAAAAAACATACATAGGCAATCCATCTTTCACTAAAATCTTGAAGGTAATCTCGTCTTAATCCGAAACGGGCGACTCCAATCCTAGCCGAGCTTCATGTCTGCGGTTCACGTTTGAATTATTATTTTCGTGGCGGGTATTGTGATCGCAGAAATTACCAGCGAGTAATTTAAACGCAGCCTTTTTTTTGTAAATCCAATTATCAACATTCTTGGCTTCGACCGGCTTGTGCTCACTTGGTGGTTTGCCTTGCCTGTTAAACCTCTCCGTGGCGTTCCCCCTCGCCATGGGCGGGGTGGCACCTATTGAAGTGGACTCGAACCGAAAGTGCGTGCATCTCGTGCGTTGGCGCAATATTTTCTGGCCGGACCCGAGGAGAGGAGATCCATCAGGACCGGTTTCCCAACTTTAAGATCTGAATGGAGTCACGCATGGCTTTACGATGCCTGGCCTGGCCTGGTCCGACCAAGGAACCGAAGAAGATTTATGTGTGGTACGAAGAATGCTCTTCCGAACCGCGAGCCATTCCCCAACCAGTCGCATTCAACAAATTGGTCATTCGCTGGTGACCTATCGAAAACTCACGCATCTCGGCCGCTACAGCCCAAGCCGTGCTTCGTGCAGCGCTCCTTCACGCCGGACCATGGGATCGTTACCACTATAAATCTTTCGAAAAGACCACGTCGTGCACTGTGAGGAATCGTGGTCTGGACACTCTGACCAAGAACTGGTTTCTGTTTTCGTTTCGGCTTGGCTCCTCGCGTTCCCTGCTGTGGGCTTTTATCGCGGGGCCACCTCAAGTGCAAATGAAGCGAGTGGTACATCATCGGATTGTTCTTGAGTTCCTTTTTCATGTTAGATGGAATTTGTTCATTACAACGCGGCATTCCCATCAACCGTGCCCCGAGGAGCGAGTGCGATACCAAGGAGGAGGACGGGAAGGCGCGCAAAGCCTCTCAATTAACACGTCGAAATGAACATATCATAGCCAAAGGTCTTTGCTGCTCCTTCGGCTAGGCCAGACTAGGCTAGGCTGACAGAACGTGTGATATACCGACAAGAATTTCATTTCGAACAATTTATGGCGCTTTAGATAGCGGACCATCCATGGTAATGGAGTTTACAATAAAGAGGACGCTAGAGACACATTAGAGATGGGCATCGTGCAACGATAGTGGTGTTATCAAGTTTTATGGGAATATTTTATGAATAATGGCATGAGGGTCTGTTATTTATAAAATGGCTGGTTTGCTTCGCTTTATTTTCGGATCAAACAAATTAAATGTGTAAAATTTGTTTTAACGATGTCCTCAATTTGCAAAGCGGCGATTGAAAAATGGAAACACGCATTGAAACAGTGAAATAAAACCATTAAGATACGACCATTCTGGTCACTCTCTAGAGGTTCGTTCAGTTTGTATCTTATTTTCAAAAGCCTTTTCTGAAATTATGTGGGTGTCATCTTTGCATATTTCAATTTTTCCTTCACAAACTTTGCCATGGCATTTGAAACTGATAAGCTCAGGAGAAAGAATGGATTTGTGATTTCAATGTGATTTGATAAACCTCCTTCCGACCACATCTTTTCTTCGTTCTTTTTTAGGTGCGATGCTTTTTTTCTTTTACATTCGATTATTTCAAAATAAATCCCTGTCGACGAAAGCTGTTACGACAGACGACACTTTTCAATTTGGATTTAGAGATTATGAATCATAAAAATGAAAGCACGAATAAATTAAAAATGTATTAGGTATCATCTGAAAACTGTCACAAAAAATAACGAATAGCTATCACGAATTTGCAGGGAATGAAGTAAAACACATTTTCGTAAAAAAATCAAATCAATATCCTTGTTTTTAATTAAAATTCCGCCCAAAAAAAATCGAAAATATTTCTACTAAATAAATATACACACAAAAAACGTCCTAAAAGTTTTAAGATGTAACAATTCTTTAAAAAAAATCATATGCATTCATAAAATTCAATTTATTTTATAGACTTTTTATGAAAAAAATTTCAAACCAATTCATAGCCAAGCAAATATGAAAAGGTATCCATATCAAATATTAATTTAAAAAAAAAACAGTGAAATTTTGATTATATATTCAAAAAAAATACTGCGTTCAATTTTTTAAGAAAAAATCCTTAATTTTTTTTGAATTGTATAAAGAACTGTTTGAAAATATACCAAGTTTCCTAATAAATAATTATTGCAAATAATCATCAATAACAAATCCACCAAAAAATATCTGAAAAGACATTTACAAAACCAATTAATCTTTTTTTTTTCAAAAAAAAAAATTAAAAACCTAAAACATCCGTCAGAAATTTTCTAATAAATAATTTATTGACTTTTTTTAAAATAAAATCATTTCCCGATTAATTTCTCTAGAAATAAATTACAGCAGTGAATTTAAATGATGTTATTTAATATTTATTACTTTAAATGCGTAGTTTCGGAAGTTTTTCTCGTGAAAAAACTATTTTTTTCATTTTAAATTTAATATTTTATGCTGCTTTTTTATTTAATTCTTATTAATTTAATTCTTTTTAATTTAAAAAAAACATTTGAAGAAAACTCCAATGGATTACCGATAATGTGTGTCGGAAAATTTTCATTAAAAAATAACGAGAATATTGTCTCAAAGATCATCGGCATCTTCAGCACAAGCTTTAAATACGTTAAAAAAATTTATGGCACAGAAAAACCGCCGGAAAACAAGATAGCAATCATTTGTATGGAGCAATTCGCATAAGATGCGACAAAAGAAAAAGACATGTAGATTTAGTCAAGACAAAAAGACGTTCCTTAATATAGTGAAAAGCAGACTAAAGTTCACATCACACGATTTGGACTCCAATCTGCACATGCATCTTTATTTGCTGCTCGTGGACGCAGCGGTTGCTGCGGGGAGTGAGTCACAACAATCATCTCACGACGCTTGATGCGAAGCACTACAAGCTCATGTTTTTGCTATAACGTTTACCGTTTCGTAGACATTTGCAATTTTTGGCGCCATTGATTAGGAATACAACATTTAGCATGTGTCAGATCGATGGAAACTTTTGACACTTCATTAATAGTGATCTTCTTGCAGTCTGTGCCGATTTTCAGATTTGTGTGAATTTTTTCTAGGTTTGGACATTTTTCCGTCTACATGATTGAGAATTTTGAAAGGATAAATGACGGTTTTGCTAAAAATTTGTTCAAAGAATATTCTATTGTATTTTGCGCTCAATATGAAAATTATTATTCATGCGACTTCCAGAAGAATAATCCTTTCAAATTCAGAATGTAAAGAAGTAGTTTAGTGATTCTACTTCTGCGCCCATTTCGATCTTTCCGCGGGCTTATTAGTAGTATCCGTTGAAGCTATTGAAGTACAAATCGAAAGTAGACGCTTGTCTCTTCCGAAAAGTGAACACTAGAGATAAATCAGCAATAAATGCATTTGTGGATTCAGTAGCTGGGCTCCTTGGGAGCGTTAATTTCATGCAAATCGGAGCATATTTGTCGAAAACGTTGAACAGCTTGCATTCAGGCGACCTGAACTATTTTCTCGCTGTTCTTATACTTGTCTAATTAATATTTGATCTATCCATAAATATTTTAAACCTAAACACACATTTCCGCATTCAATTTTAACCCATTCGTCGCATTCCGCAAATCCAATTGATGCCGTTCAAATAAAGATTTTTTTTTTAAATAACCACAACGAAAATCTTTAAGAAACTGAACGGTAAATGGGCTTAAGAAAACTGATTACGGTGAATCGGAGTATGAAAAATTTCAAGATATTGAATTGATTAGCATCTTTGCGGTTTTTAGTGGCGTTTGTTGCTTCTGTTGTTGTTTTTATTGCCATACAAATGTGAATGAAACGTTTTGTGGTTTTGTTGGCGCGCAAACATAAACTCATTTGAAAATTTAGTCGAAACACAAGTCATCCAAAACGTGTTACTAATAATTAGTTTGGGTATCCGAAAGCGTTAAATGGATATTTAGTTCCAGATTGTTGTTGCTATTGTTACTGCATATTCGTATTTTCATTAGAGCGGAGTTAAGAGAAATTAGGTCAAACGTTTTAAACACTTCAATGTATTCTTTTTCAGTTTCGCTGATACAGTTGGAATTTCGCTCGCTCGAAATTGTTCTACATTAGTTGGTCTCTACTTCTACTGAAAAGGCTTTCAACAAAATTACGTAATACTTTCAAACACTAGAACCCTGGATGTGCATATGGTATTCCAAATTGTCGTTTCATAGCTTGAAGTTTTCTAAAAAAAAAGGATATGCTTTAAGCAAATGGGTGTTTTTTATTTCGCGCCCCAAATCATTTCAACTTATTCCACATTTAAACTATCTTATCTGCACTTGCAGTTTTGATTGTAATCGCTTTATCAACGATGTTTTTGCAAAATGAACAAGTGACATGCTTGACATTCTCGTAATCTTAGACATTTAATTGGTTCGCTATTAAAACGTAAATATAGTATAACTGCTTTGCGCCAACCTAGTAATATAAGCGTTGTATTATTTTTTCTAGCTGACTGAAAATTTTTCAACATTCTACTCGTAATGCATAGCAAACAAAACGATATATAAGAAGATTACAAGGTTTATTGTTTCTAGAACAGATTTTAGTACAATTTTGATCAATTTTTGGAACTGATTTTCATAAAATTTGATCTTGGGTATGACCAAATGTATCATAGGTGCAACTAGCATTTAAGGAGTCTTTTCGGTTACGATTTTCAAAAAAAAATTCAATAGAAAGAGACATGATTTTGAAATTTTTTACATATTAATTGATACTTTGGGTGTACAAAAATATTTTTTTTATATTTTTTTATATTATAACAATTTTCTTAAAAAACATCAAAAAATAACGGCGCGCATTTCCTGTGACTGGATCATCTTGGAAAAAAAGAAAACACCAAATTAATCCTTATTTAAGTGGTAAAACCATTATCGAAACTGAAAATATTTGGGTGTACCTAACCAGTTGCTCGTCAGTGTATATGGCTATAGTCGGTAGCGGAATCATTGTAATCGGTATCAAATTTTCCGATTTTCACTCAATTTTCCACCCTTAAAAATAGTTTTTTTTTTTGAAAAAATGGCGGCCATTTGATGTCAAATAATCTATTTTTTATAGACACATACAAATTTTTATAAATACGTCGAGGAATATTAGCCCAAGCTTCTTTTATTGCTTCTTTTAGCATTGCAACATTCTCATATTGGTTGCCATTATCGTAAATTTTCCTGGACAACCATAACCAGAGATTTTTTATGATGTTGAGGTCGAGCGAAAGTGATGACAATCCAAAACTGCGATGTCTTCTGCCTCAAACCAGTCTTTAACACAACGAGCAGTAATAATGGGCGCCAGATCTTGTTGAAAAATCCAACCCATGCTTCCGAAGATTTCATCAAAATCGGCTGCTGTCGTTCGTAGTAGATTACGTCTGTTTGTGCGGTCTGTCTTTCTCTTAAAATTCTGATCTGCACAGGCCCCATAGAGGATATGGATCACCATATTATAATTGAACCCGTTCTGCTGAAGTGACGGGATAAATATTTCCTATCCTTCCGAATATCATGGAAATAATATGAGAAGCCATCAGGACCATCCAAACAGAATTTTTTTTCATCGGAAAAGATTACTTTCTTCCACCTTTCATCCCAGCTGATGTGGTTTCGAGCAAACTTCAACCGTGCTTGCTGATGTCTTTGCGTTAATGCTGGTTTTTCTTCAAACGGAGCCGTTTTATTGTTGACTTTCTTTTATTATCCTTCGTACTTATCTTCCCGACACTTGCAGAAGGTCCTGTTTGTTCACCGATTCTCCGTGCACTTAGCGTGGAGTTTGACGCTACCCTCCAAATTTGTCGCCGTTCTCATTTAGTAGTCGCAGTTTTGACCCCACTTTGGTAATTTTTGACGTAGTTTTTCGGATCCTGGAGTAAAGGGCACACTGCGCAGAGGATATGATCGATTTTTTTCTGCTATTTTCCTTCCAGAATATCCTTTCTCCTTTAAGACTTTTATTTTTCCCATTTCCTCCAGTTTCATCTATTTTATTTTTCCCATTTTTTGGATGTTATGTTAACTTTATCAAAACAAATTCTCACGGTAAAATAATAGCACACTCACAGTAGGCAGTCCCAAATAGAATAACGTACCTCAGTTCAGTTGCTCTGTTTTTATATGCACAATCTTAGATAAATGCATCCAGGTAAACGCTCGTGTGTATGATTATTCTAGAAATTGCATTTTTTTATTGGCATTTCCATAGGCAATAAAACTATTATCGATTTGTTTTGCTTTATCTCCCCGACTCCTAGGAAACTGTAAATATTTGGGTGTACCTAACCAGTTGCTCGTCAGTGTATGTGTACAACAACATATCAAAAAATCAGAGTGATCGGTTGAGTAATTTTTTTTTTAAATCGTTCCGGCCAGCTTCAAAAACATGAATTCGAGAAAGTTGCACTTATTTTTTTACGATTTAAAAAAAAACGCTTTTTACTTCTACTCTGCTATGCCTGGGCCATAAAAAAATCCTCCTTCTTTTTCATACAGCTCCTGACTAGCTAATTGTGCATCTCTGCGAGCTGTTCTAATTTTTTGAAAAATTGTAACCTAAAAGACCCCTTAAGAAATATCTATGCAAAAATAATTCAAATTATGCAAATAATTTTGAAATTAAAAACGCCAAAAAAAAATTCTATAGTTTTTTTTTAGAATTTTTTCACACAAAAAACTTATAATAATAAATTTCAACGTATAAGAATTTATCATAATATTTTCATTTTATGGATCTACGTAATTTTTTTTGCAAAGTAACCATAACATTTAAGGATATTATAACCATTAAAATAAATTTTAGAAATCACTATTTTCCATTCAATGGGCAGCCACTTAAAAGATTTCATAGTTTACACATTCATGGATTCTTATAGTTTTCTAACTAGTTTCTCTGCAAAAAACATTAGATTCCTTCCAAATTGGGTAGTCCAACAAATGTGTAGGGTCTCATTCAGTGAGCTACGCCCTTCGTTTTTCCAGCTTTGATTGAATTTTCACGGCGGCTTACATTCTAGCGCAGGATGTATGTATACAGCTCAGCCTTATTATGCAAATCAAATTCACGTCTAGCCAACGAACCATACCACATATTCATAACGTCACAACACTGCTCCTCCGAAAAGCGGAAACCAAACAATGCTCACCAAACAGCATAAAATGTTTCATGGGTTCCGCATGGCTGGTTCCTGTCCGACATTTCTATGCAACCGCATACCATCAAAATTGCAGGAAAAGAACATAGTCGACATGCAGCAACTTTACGCACCCTCGAGGAGAGTTAGTTGAATGAACAGGTGGGTAGGGGCCAGACTATCGATCTAGCCAAGCAGATAGCGCTTGGAGCGTTAATGAATGGCCGCCGTGGAGTGTCTAGCAGAACTTCCAAATCGCGTAATCATCCTGGCGTGCAATTGGACCACCTGCATTCTTCTTCTAGCGCTTCTGGTAGTACCCAAGCCGTGTCAGATAATCAACGCGTATTATAGGAAAAAGTTGGTCACGCGGCGAGATCACACTCTTCGATGTTGCCGAAGGAGGCCGGGAGAGCCAAGGCGAAAAGCAAGAAAACTTAGCGAGGCGTGACATCAAACCCAGCAGAACTAGCTGGAAAGCGAAAGTCTGATGTAATCCGTCTGTTTATGATTGGCAGCCGCAACATAATGATCCAGCGTGAGTCTTGACGAAGAGCTGCGCTGCCGGGCAACAAGACCCAACTAATGATCCTCGTTCTAGAAGAGCTGTTGAACTGCCAGGCGCGATCGTTCAAAAGCAGGTCAACCAGCGCGGAAGAGTTATTGGAGTCAACACATGAAGAAGCAGAAATTGCAGGCATATATGGATTGTTGTGGTCTGCAGACCGCGGAGATGGACCACTTCCAGGCAGCCGACGAAAATAGCTCCGTGCATTGTTTTCGGGATGGAAGCATACCCAATGTTGGTTGGTTGGCATTTTCTTATTGGGCGCCTATGGTGGATCAGCTTGCCCTGAGGAGGAAGGAATCGAGAAGGCAGTAAATTAATATGATCATGATCGCGGCGATGGGAAAACATTCGGCATTCATGCGGGCTGGGTCGTTGAAAAGCGGAAACGGACGTAATGTATCTAATTAGAAGCCAATATAGGCGATTGATGGCGTATGGCCTGTGCCATTGGATTGCATCTGCTGGAAATGAGTTCGCATGATGATGGAATGACTGTGGAAATCATTACAGAGGTTGACTTGCGATTGAAACAATATGTTCCAGATGAAACTCTATGGTCGTTGTATGCACGTTTTACGACATTCCTAGCTATGCTGCCAAAGTTCTTACCAAAGATAATTGAGAAAGACAGCCATAGTTACGATTGACGTTCATAATCAAATCAAAGACGTGACTTTTACGAAATCCCTATCAGATACTTCCTTATTCGCGCTACGAAGCTATATCTGCATAATTTCGCACCAATTAAGACATCATAAAGTCCATGGTTTGCTAGCCAAGCTATCCGTTGTTCCTGTGTAGGAAACGTGAAGAATCGACGGAAACCACCCACGTCGTGAACTGTGGCTAGAACGCAACGAGCTGGCCTGGAACTAATTCCGAGTCAGATTCAGTCCGAAACAGGTTTGCCGACTTTCAAGACAATCTGTTGTACCTCACGCTCAACAGATAGATGGATAGATAGTTGGTAATATGTGCAAGACAGCGGCTTTCATCCCACCGTTTTTCGTGAGTTGTGCGAGGGAATTGGCTGGAGCTCACTCAACCCGCTCGAATGGTGGTCGGATTCGGTTGCACCAGCCACCACGAAGATTACTCCTCTTTTGAACGGTGCGACTCCTTATCTTTGGCGGCAATGGAGCACTACCATCGCTAGCTACCTTTATCCCGCATGATTGACAATAAATGAGCAGATTATGTTTGTCACTGTTCGCCCCTTTCCGGGCGATTAGCAGCCGCGCACCTTCCCTCGAGCGAGCCTAGAAATTGGCAAGGAATGGCAACTAACTTCCGAACGACGGACGTGTTTCATGCAAATTTTCCAAATTACATTGTTCGAGTGTAGTCACGAGGAAAATACTGGGAAATGATATCAGTTCCGGCATTTTCCATGGATTATTGTGGCGTTAAGCTCATTTACAGGGATGTCGGCTGCTGGAAATGGTGTGTTTTTGCCGTGAACAATATCAACGAGGGGTGGGTGTGAAGGAACCAACAATGATAATTGCTCTAGATTTCCTAGAGCGACACTAGAAGTTAATTTCGAAGCTAAAATCAGAAATTTATGTAAAATATTTCCGACAGATGTGTTTCAGAGCATCTTTCGCTGGTTAATTAGCTTATATATTGAGTTTTGGCATTTCTTGGATTTTCTGATTTCGGAAAAGTTGTGAAATATGCTTCCAAGCATACACACAAACAGCGAAACTCTCTCTCTCTCTTAGGCGTTTTTTAAAAATTCTATTCATCGCCGCCATTCACTGAAGCTTACTTCAAATTTCGAAGAATGCAAATAATCCATTAAGGATTTATTCGAAAAATTTTATTATTTATTTTGAGTGAATTCTTCATCAAAATATTCATAAGATTGTTTCTGGGAAGAAAGTCATTTGCAAAAATGTCTTTGATGCGTGTTGATCAAATAAACCAATTTGTTTTAGATAAATACGGCTTGCCTCTTCTAAAATTAGAAAAATCTTAACTCTTTAAAAAAACGGACAATTTTCATGAATGCTTACTTTCTTAAAAATTTCTGCAAATATGAAAAACTAAAATTTTTTGTAAATTCTGTAAATTTTTTTGAGAAGTTGGGATTCCGCAGAACAAATTATTGCAAAGAGTTTATTTGGTGAAAACTGAACTATTTTTACGCAATTTATGTAGTTTCTCCAAAAAAATTCGCTGCATCTTCATTTATGTTCCCGAAATTAATTTAAACGTTCATATCTTTATGAGTTTTAAATGCGAACTAACTGATCAATTTTTCGTCGAAAAAATTAATAAGAATTCATTAATTTCAAAAAAAATCAAACAAAATTTCGCGTACACTACTAATTTCTCTCACAAACTTTTTTTTATATCTCCCGACATTTCTTTTTTATAATTTCTTTTAAACAAAAGTAAAATATGCTGAACAAAAACAAGAAATCTATGTTGAATTTTTTAACGCACTGCCCGAATTTTTCATGATGTTAATGCCAAATGAACAAAAAAAAAATGATTCAAAAATTTATTTCAAGTATTGTAGAAAAAATTCTCGTAATCATTTTCGCTTAAAAAATTTCCTGGGAAAATTTCGGTTAAATTTATTATTTATACTGGGTGAAAAAAGCAAACGGTATAATCTTAAATAGAGCCGATCTAAAAAAAATAGTTGCTATATTTTTCTATGCAGGAATTTTTGCGACAAGAAAAATATATTTTTCTCTCACATGACTTTAAAAAATGTATAAATCGATGAAAATATTTTATAATTGCTAAACTAATTGAATATATTTAACTTCACGTATTTAAGCTGCAAAAATATATCAATAAAAGCAATTAGTAATTTTGAAAGTTTCTTTGTGAATCAGTCTTTTTCCCTTTTACGGGAGGATCAAGATAAAATAATGTCACGCAAAAGCAGTGTCATAAAAACCAAGAAAAAAAATGTATAAACGTTTGAAGTTGAGAGTATCCTTGCAAATTTCATCCATTCCAGTTACAAGAAATAGAGAACATTCTACCTTGAATATGTATATGAAGAGCCTAACCGCTCATGTTATGCGCTATTGCACGCGGGAGGCTTTGAAAGAAACGGTGTAAACAGGCACTCAACTCTATCATTTTATTTCCTTATCGGTTTCTGTTCACCTTGTGGAACTCAAATAAAGTAATATTGATTCGCTCTCGAGATGATATAACGTGAGTTAAGACGTGAAATATACTGTCGAGTATAGTAGAAAGTACAGTCTTAAGTAGGTATAATTGAATTTTGTTATTCTTCCCTATTTCTTTCTTCTTGATTCCGTGTAATCGAACATTTCATGGTGGTAGGAAATCTAGATAACAACACTGAGCGAAGGCTGAAAAAAACGAATGGTGACTTCATTACCGCCAAACTGACAGAGCCGGCAGGCTGGCAAGCAATCGCAACCCTTCTAGTCTTTGAGAGACCGAACGCTTGTTGCCTTTTCTTAGTCCGAACGATAAAGATCCTAAATTTTTCTCAATGCTCAAGAACAATTTTAATTAATAATTTTCGCTGAGGATTTTCTCCACACAGCTTCTGAATTTTTCCAAGAAATTTCCGTGTAAACTTTAGTGTATTTATTTCATATAATAGAAATTTTGTGGTGTGGAAACTTTGTTGTAAAAATGTTTTCATATATTATGAATATCAATCGAAAAGCGATGTATCCCGCCGAGAAAGTAATATCTCAACTTGAAATTTTCCCTCTATAAAAATTAATCAATTACGAGAACCATATTTTGATTTCTTGTTGAAATCAAGACCGAAAATTCGATTCATTAGCCTAAGCGTGATGAAATAACTTTTTCTTATTTGGCGCAAAATGAATTCGCGTCGCTTAAGTGTTTGTGCTTCCATAATCCAGAAAATTTACCACTCCGTTCCAGTTTATGAAGATACAATATTTTGGCGGACATCTCCTGATGTCTTTCGATTTTCATCTAGAAAATTTTGGACCATAAAAAATGTTATAAAAATTAACTTAATGTTAAACCCGTTCTGTTTAAATTTAATAAGTTTAATTTTCCCATATCCCTTCCAATATTGATTTCCAAAAAAAACGGAATAAGTTGAATTGCAGAACAAAACTCTCCCCAAACGAGGACACATAATCATTTCAAGCACAAAAGAAAATTACGCTGAGTCGAAGAAAATTGCGTGTTTCCGAAAAGATGACTCGGCAGAAGCACGCACATATGCGGTTATATTGTTTTGTATCCGTTTCTGTGTTTTCCTGTTGGAGCAGAATAATAATAAGCTCAATAACAAATTCACCATTATTAAATCGACGTACGTGCATTTAAAAGTGAGATGCGATGCTAACGAAACTGTTGAGGTACATACGTACGCACGAACGAGCGAATCTTTAAACATGTAAATTTGCATCGTGTGTATCTTGTATCTTTGTATCTCCTGATGTGGGCTTCGAAAGGTGAATAATTGTTATCTGGTTGTGTTGAGTTCTTGTTGAATAATTTGCAGACGAATTTGAGCGACTGGCGTCAAGTTTTCGTATAAATTTTACATGCTGATGCTTGAATCTTCTGGCGAGCCTCAGAGCCAACAACTTCAAATGGAAGGCAATTAAATTGGAAATTAATCTTTGCAGTGTATGAAGTTTTAATTTGGACACGACAAGATAGTTAATTTGCAATTCAAAGTGTGTTGATGGTTCCGCTTGCAAGCACTGTGAATTCAAACATATATGATACATCCGTAATTTTTGGAAAGGGGATGAAAAGATAACCTTGCCTCTAATTGGTGTTGAATTCAAACATAATCCAAATAGGGTTTTGTGGCACACAAACACGATAATCAAACCCGCCCCTTGAATCGGGCTGTTTTCGAAGCACAACTTCTTGCATGAAGGGAATGCACATTGCGTCCTGCTCCGCTTTTGGCCTAACATTGAAATATATATGCCACGAACTTGCACGTTGCAAACTCCTTGCTGAGCAAGGGTAGTTGGAAAGAGCAACAGCAGCGATAATTGCATCGATCCTGACTACGGAGTGCAGGATAAATATCCGAGTACCTTCATGTAATTCGTTATTGTATATTTTTGTATCAAGCCTCGATTTCCTTCCGATTTCAAGGACTATCGACACCACGTTCAATTGTTTTGCCGGTTCTGGATTTTCTGGTTTCGTTGTTGCCATTCCGAATGCCGTTGCGAATGCTCTTGAAAGGAATGCATTTTATTTTCGAGTGGTTTCAGGGTGAAAAATGTTCCGATCGCAACCCTTTGCTTTGAAGAGCGGACGTAACATTTTTATGGACGAACAAGAAGACAAGTTTCAAAGTGATTGCCATTGAAGCACCAATCGTGCTACTAACACACAAATCCGTGATGAGGTATCACGTCACATTTCTGTGGAAGCGAGTAAGCAAGCAAGGAACTAAGGCAGGAAGGAAGGAAGCCTTGGAAGCAGCTGGTCTTGAATGGTGGTGCTGATTATTATAGGTATTGTAAGAACACGAAATTCAAAGGCCGTTTGCCGAGGGTTCACTCACATGCCCGTTGTATGCATTTCAATTACAATGGCAGCTGCACTTATACATTTTCCCACTCGGATGTTTCGATAATTTTCCAGGTAAAGTGTGTGTACATGTAACAGTGAACGGACATTTCTTCATCATTCACTCATGCATGCTGGGTCACTTGGGGACGGATGACTTCTTGGAACGTGTTTTTTAACAATCGCCATAGACAGCTGAGAGGAATCAAAAAAGATTTTGTGGTAGCCCTAATTATGTGTTCTTGGAGAGTTCAAGGTACGATAATTTGTAAGATGAAGACGTTTGTATCTGTGGTTATTTTTTTTAACAAATCATACGCGATCATTTTGTTAATCAATCAATGTCGCTTTAATCGTTGGATGAATGCAACAAATCTTGGTGGTGTATAATTTATGATTATTTATAGTTTAGCTTGATCGGAAACTTTTTTTTCTGTTGAAAGATTAAAGACGTCTTCAATTGCTTAGCAGTTAAGTGCCGTAGTCAATTTGACGAGTAGGACATCAAAAATTCGTAATTCTTTGCAGTTAGGCCGGAACAATTCGATTACTTGTTTTTAGAGCGAGCAATAACGTCAATTTTTCGAGTCTTCCAACAAAGAACGGTCTGACTTTTTTTTTTAGCGCTGAGCTATTGTCAATATTATAGACATGGCATTGTGAATAGAAAAGAAATCTAGAAAAATCTCTACTCAAGAGCACTCCTAATGATTTTGACACATATATATATACACCTGTGTGCGAAATAAAAGCAGTGCCGGCAAATTTGATGAAATTCCCAAAAACAACCAGTTTCGTTGTAAAAAACAATATAAAATGTATTCATAAATGTGACAATACAAATAAAGCAAAGACAACAAAATGTTTTAGGGTGCCCTTTGCCTCAAATTTCATAATTTTGATAAACACGTTTGAAATGAGCTGTGGAAAAAATAGCAGTTTTGCAACTTATAACTAATAATGATGCAAAAACATATATTTCAATGGGAGGAAAAGAGCAATATTAAATTTCGAAATTAATAGTTTATTGTATAGCCTTTGTTGGCCATTACTTTAACCCATCGTCGTGGCATTGACTCTACCAACCTTTGACATCGTTCCGTGGTAATAGAATTCCATGCAGACTCAACTACCCGCCAAAGATCATTCACTGTTTTCGACTTTGCTTGAAAAACAGCCTGCTTACCAAGTTCTCTACGGGGTTGAGGTCGGGAGATTGAGCTGGCCATTCCATAACTTCTATCCTAGTGGTCGAAAATCAAGTTTTGGCTAAGCGACTGGTGTATTTAGGACTTTTATGTTGCATAAGGACCCATTTCAGGGGCAAACATTCTTCCAATATGTCCACGTAAATTTTGGCGTCCATCGTGGGTTTGATCTCAAATATGGAGCAAGTGTAGTAAAATGAAAACAAGCCCCAAAGCTTGATTTTTGCCCCTCCGTGCTGAACTTCGTGTATACCGTGGATCCTGAGAAGCATTTGGCGATCTTCTTATGTATTGTCTCTCTCCCGGACAGCCAAATAAAACAAATTTTTAGTCATCAGTCCAAACGATATTCCTCCATTTGGAAGCAGGCCAGGCCTTATGGTCTTATTTATTATATTATGGTGCAAATTTTAACCTGTCTCGAACGTGTTTTGCTCGGACTTCTACCTTTTAATTTGGCATTAATAAGGGTTCTTCTGATTGTACAAGTGTTGACATTCAACTTGAGTTCCTGTTTTATACTCGTTGATGTCAAAACGGGGATTTTCGTGCAAGCCGAAAAACATTTTTGGCATCTTTCGTGCTGAGTTCATTTTTTCTTCCACGAGTTTCAGGCTTTTCCACCCACTTTTTTGTATTCGAGACCATTTTACTAGAGCAGCCAAGTGTTTCTTCAATAAATTTTTAGGTTTTGCCTTCCAAAAGCATTTTTTTGATTAAATCTCTTTTTTCGCCACTGCAATGTTTGGAGCTGCCCATTATTCCTAAATGGTATATTTTATACTAAACCTTGCCCTAATCCTTCTCCTACCTGCAAAATTGAAACAAATTTTCTTCCCGAAAACGATTTTAATTTACCTCCGCTGCTATTATTTTGCACATTCAAATGACACCTTGTCTCCGAAAATTGGGTGATTCCCCCTTTTTGCTGACGTTTCAACAAAAAGGTTATGTAAAACATCTGGCAAATTATTTTCATCGATCATTAACAGATGGCTCTGGTATGCGTTCGAAATTTTTGTTGTTATTCTGAAAATATAACGCTTCGAGTGTGCACTGCTATTATTTTGCACACTGGTATGTATAAGTTAACACGACACTCCCATTCAATAATGCAACGATGCATTACTACAAGCATGACCAGAGGAAATCGGCCAGACGCGCAGTCAGCGCATTAGGAAGTAAACATAAGACACACGCTACTGAACAAAGGGAATCGGTTAGACGCGCAGTCAGCGCTTTTAGGGTATAAATAGGATAAGCGCACTTTAGACTAAGTTCTTTTTGTAATCTAGAGTCATAGAATAAAGACGCAAGACTTTTGTCTTGCACTTATTTAAAAAGCATCAAGACGCTTTTTTATTTCTAATTAACTGGCGCCCGAGCAGGGACCGCGTTCCGCCACGCTGAAAAACAAGATACGCGGCGAAAACCAAGTACGCGTCTTGGAAAAAGTTATCGCGATACAAAAATCAAGTACGCGCGTTAAAATAATAAATAGTTTTCACGGTACGAGTCAAGTACGCGCGCCTTTTTTGCAATTTTGTGCACGGACAAAAACCAAGCCCGTAAAATTCAAAACCCTCGCGAAAAACAAGCTAGGTGCAATAGGTGTGCTCAGTGAAAACCCTTGCGAAAATCAAACAAGGAGAATTCGGCGTGTTTAGTGTGAGAAGGCTCCTTAGTAACCAACTTGGAGGAAAAGGAAGAAGCCAACACAACTTGCGGGAGAGCGGTCCACAACCAAAAAACCTGGAGCATGCAGCTTTTTAACGAAATTTTAATTATCCTGTAAGTAACGTTTAAGAAAGTGTAGCAACTCAGCTAATGTAAATTCACTTTTTAACTTCAAAATTAATATTTCATTTGAAAAACTAAAGAAATTAGTTACTTGTTTATATTAACTGAGTTGAAATTCATGAAATAATATGTTGTACTTAATCTAAAGAAATTATCGAACGAATGTAAAGTGAAATCCTCGCGAAGTAAAGTGATTGCCAAATATAAAAGTGACATATTAAATCTACTAAAAATTTAAACTATGGCCACCCCGAATAATTTAATTCGTTCTCCGGTATTGCGGGTTGAAACTTCCGGAAGTCCGAGCCACCATGTGGTTGCGTCGAACGAAAATAACGCGGAGTTAATTCAACTCATAACTAGAGTCGTGTCTGAAACTTTACAAACACAGGGTAGGCAAATGTTTAGCTCCATAATGAATCCCGCGACGGATATAAATAATGAATTAGATGTCGAAATAAATGTCGACAATGAAAGGAACCTATCCGATATGGATAGGATACCGGATGTCGTAAAAAGTTTAAGGACATTTTCGGGTGACCCAAGCGAATATAGTTCGTGGAGGAAAAGTGTTGAAAGAATCCTCCATATTTACGAACACCTAAGAGGTACACCTAAGTACTATGGCATTCTTTCCGTTATACGGAATAAGATAATAGGACAGGCAGACATTGCCCTTGAGTCCTACAACACCCCCTTGAATTGGAAAAAAATTTCCAAATGCCTCACTCTGCATTACGCAGACAAGCGTGACCTGGGAACACTTGAATATCAATTAACTACACTTGTTCAAGGTGCAGGCACTATTCATGAGTTCTATCAAAGTGTTTACCATCATCTTTCCTTAATTTTGAACAAATTGTCCGCTATGGAGTTAGGGCACGAATCGTTGAGCAGCTTAACACAGTGTTACCGTGAGAAAGCCTTAGATACTTTCGTCAGAGGCCTTAGAGGCGACTTACCACGTCTTTTAAGTATCAAAGAGCCAGTAGACCTCCCTCAGGCTTTGCATTTATGCCTAAAGCTTGAAAATGTAAATTATCGAACACAGCATGCTCACAACTCTTCGAATAGACGCTTCTCGCGAATTCCGCACGTTCCACTTCCTTTGTCGACAAGGAAAATCTATCCGCGGCAAAATCTAGGCAATAATGTAGGCAGAAACGACTTTCATCCCGAGCTTCTTTGCGATCCCCGTGCTCCACAGGTACCACAGTTTCATAGGCAAATGCAGCATCAGAGTAGCAACCTCAATTATAGGGCATTGCCTCCAAAACCGAGAGTATACGAGCCAATGGATGTTGATCACTCTATAAGATCCCAAGCGTTAAATTACCAAAACCGACCTCCGATTAGAAAGTCTCAGTTCCCTAGTAAAAGACTACCATCACAGCAAGTGAAAACACCCAATAAAGTTCAAAGGCTTTTTAATATAGAACCAACTAGGTATAGTTCAGATGTGCGTGAAACATATGAAATGGAACAACCTGATATAACAGAAACAGTCATAACAGGAACAGATGCGGATATCTCTATTGAGGACTATCTTGACTCTTTAGATCTTAACGAGTCCGAACAGGCAGAGCAAGTTGATAACATTAATTTTTTAGAGCTGTGAGCTCTTCGCTTCCGTATTTAGAATACACGGCGAAGAGCGGTCAAACCTTAAAAATTCTAATAGATACAGGCTCTAATAAAAATTATATCCAGCCTAAACTTATTCGTAATCCTATTGCTAACGAAAGTCCTTTTATAGTTAACTCAGTTGGTGGTGCAATCAATATTACGCACCATGCATATGTCAATCTATTCGGCCCGTTCGCAGAAAAATTGAAATTTTTCATACTTCCCACTCTAGAAACATTCGCGGGAATAATCGGAAATGATAGCTTGAAAAAGTTACAAGCTATTATTCACACTAACAGCAATTATATGTCTTTAAAAGCAAATCTTCACATCCCTTTGAAACAGCATCTATCCCAAACAGTAAATCATTTGAACCTTCGGATTACTCATATGACGGAAAGGCAAATTTCGCGACTTAAATCAATTTTAAAAACACATTCTAGCGTGTATGCCGAACCCAATGAAAAATTAACTTATACGACAAATGTAAAGGGAGAAATTCGAACGGCAACAAAAGATCCAGTATATTCTAAGTCATACCCATATCCACAAGCACTAAAGAACGTAGTGGAAAAGGAAATTAAAAAACTTTTAAATGATGGGATTATTAGACCTTCAAGATCACCATACAACGCTCCAGTATGGATCGTTCCCAAGAAAGAGGACTCCTCCGGTGAAAAGAAATTTCGGTTAGTGTTTGATTATAGAAAATTGAATTCTATCACAATCACAGATTCTTATCCAATCCCAGATATCAACGAAGTCCTTTCCAATTTAGGTGGAAATGAATTCTTTTCAATAATTGATCTGAAAAGTGGATTTCACCAGATACAGCTTAGAGAATGTGACATCGAGAAAACGGCTTTTTCAATAAATAATGGTAAATATGAGTTCTTACGCCTTCCTTTCGGCTTAAAGAATGGACCCCCTATATTCCAAAGAGCTCTAGATGATATTTTAAGAGATCATATTGGGAAGCGATGTCATATTTACATAGACGATATTATCATTTTCGGTAAAGATGAAGAAGACCACTTTCGGAATCTTGACGCAGTACTCAAGACCCTAGAACGTGCGAACATGAAAATAAATCTTGACAAATCCGAATTCCTTCAAAAAGAAGTAGAATTCCTGGGATTCATTGTCAGTATCAAGGGAATAAAAAGTAACCCCAAAAAGGCACAAGCTATTGCCTCATTCTCACCCCCGACAACACTCAAGGAGCTCAGATCGTTTCTTGGTATGTCAGGGTATTATAGGCGGTTTATAAGAGACTATGCCAGAATCGCTAAACCCTTGACATACCTTTTAAGAGGGGAAGATGGACGTGTGTCCAAGCATGTTTCAAAAGACAAGCCCGTAGTTCTTGATAGTAAAGCACTTGAAGCTTTTACTAAATTAAAAACTTGTCTCGTTTCTAAAGAGGTAATCTTAGCTCATCCAGACTTTAGTAAGCCATTCGAGCTGACCACCGATGCCTCGAACTTCGCAATCGGCGCTGTATTGTCACAAAACGACAAACCAATATCCTTTTTGTCGCGTACTCTTAATAAGACCGAAGAGAACTACGCAACTAACGAGAAGGAAATGCTCGCGATCATATGGGCACTTAACGCATTACGAAACTTCCTCTACGGTTCAAAAAAAGTGAAGATTTTCACAGATCACCAGCCATTAACATATGCGTTAAGTAACAGAAACAACAATTCTAAGATGAAGCGCTGGAAAGCTATTTTAGAGGAATATAACTATGAACTGCAATATAAGCCAGGTAAGGCGAATATTGTTGCCGATTCACTCTCCAGGCCTCCAAAAAATTCACAGATAAACTCAATGACTCCCACGGAGCACAGTGCCGAAAGCTCGGCACAGGATCTTATCCCTTCTATCGAGATGCCAATTAACGTTTTCAGAAACCAAGTTATTCTAAAAGTAGGAGACGAAAATAGTTACCAACTTCTGAATCCTTTCGAACACTACACTCGACACATTATCATCCAGCAAAATTTCACAGAGCAAGATATAGTGCAACTTTTTAAAAGATACTTAAATCCTAGCATCCTTAACGGATTACTTACAGATGAAGGTACATTTGGCCTTATCCAGAGAATCTACCCTGTTCATTTCCGTAACTATAAAGTAAGGTTTACCAGAAAAATGGTTGAGGATATCCCAAACGCAGTAGAGCAAGAGGAGAGAATACTCCGAGTACACAAAAGAGCACATAGGAACGCCGAAGAGAATCGTCTCCAATTATTGGAAAATTTCTATTTCCCCCAAATGTCATCAAAAATTAAAAAAATAGTTAAGCGTTGTACCATATGCAAATCGGCGCTGTATTGTCACAAAACGACAAACCAATATCCTTTTTGTCGCGTACTCTTAATAAGACCGAAGAGAACTACGCAACTAACGAGAAGGAAATGCTCGCGATCATATGGGCACTTAACGCATTACGAAACTTCCTCTACGGTTCAAAAAAAGTGAAGATTTTCACAGATCACCAGCCATTAACATATGCGTTAAGTAACAGAAACAACAATTCTAAGATGAAGCGCTGGAAAGCTATTTTAGAGGAATATAACTATGAACTGCAATATAAGCCAGGTAAGGCGAATATTGTTGCCGATTCACTCTCCAGGCCTCCAAAAAATTCACAGATAAACTCAATGACTCCCACGGAGCACAGTGCCGAAAGCTCGGCACAGGATCTTATCCCTTCTATCGAGATGCCAATTAACGTTTTCAGAAACCAAGTTATTCTAAAAGTAGGAGACGAAAATAGTTACCAACTTCTGAATCCTTTCGAACACTACACTCGACACATTATCATCCAGCAAAATTTCACAGAGCAAGATATAGTGCAACTTTTTAAAAGATACTTAAATCCTAGCATCCTTAACGGATTACTTACAGATGAAGGTACATTTGGCCTTATCCAGAGAATCTACCCTGTTCATTTCCGTAACTATAAAGTAAGGTTTACCAGAAAAATGGTTGAGGATATCCCAAACGCAGTAGAGCAAGAGGAGAGAATACTCCGAGTACACAAAAGAGCACATAGGAACGCCGAAGAGAATCGTCTCCAATTATTGGAAAATTTCTATTTCCCCCAAATGTCATCAAAAATTAAAAAAATAGTTAAGCGTTGTACCATATGCAAAGAGTGCAAATATGACAGACACCCAAATAAGACTGTCATTAACGCAACCCCCATTCCAATGTATCCAGGGCACACGATACACGTCGATTTATTTGCTACAGAAAAACATCGAGTTCTATCTGCAATCGATAAATTTTCTAAATTTGCTTTAGCAAAAAAAATTTCGTCTAAATCCGTAGAAGATATCAGAGGTCCCTTGAGAGACATTATTTTCTATTTCTGTGTGCCGGAAAATATAGTAATTGACAACGAAGGAGCTCTTCGCTCCCCAACTTTAATGTCAATGATGGAAGATGAGCTTAAAATCAAAACGTTCCAGACGCCACCATATAAGAGTGAAGTAAATGGGCAAGTCGAAAGATGGCACTCGACATTAACAGAAACGATGAGGTGCCTTAAAAGAGAAGAGCCCTCTTGTACATTCGATGAATTGCTGGAAAGAGCAGTGAATGAATACAATCATTCAATCCACTCAGTCACTCGAAAAAAACCAGTAGATTTGTTCTTTGGACGCTTCCCTAATGCCTCTCCCGAAGAGCTAGAAAACATCCGGTTGGCAAATATTGAAAAACTTAAAAATAAGCAAAGTCAGGACCTAACGTTTCACAATAAATCAAGGCAGCCAATTAAAGACTACCCAATAGGAGAAATAGTTTTCGTTAGACAAAATAAGCGAAAGGGATCAAAACTTACACCTAGATATCGCCAAGAAACTGTCAGAGAAAACAGACATACCACCATACTAACAGCATCCGGTAAAATAGTCCATAAAGATAAAATCCGTAATTGATTGTTTCAAGATGCATCTTTAGGCGGTACGAAAGTACAAATTCTGGACTTCCCGAACTCGCAAGTAGTGACCCCTCTTGTAGACAAACTAGAATTCGCAATAGGAACTTTAAGCTGATACATGAATCGATTTGGACTAGTATAATCATATCGCAAGCACATACGTTTTTAAATTTTTTTATAGTGCAGTATCATCCCCTTGCAAAATACCTATCACATGAATTACAGCAAATAGTAACCGTCGTCCGTAACTTCATGCTTCGCGGAGTAAAAATACCACTAGATTTTATAAGTACTGCCTGGAAATTGTTCGCCGGCAACCCAGATCACGAGGATTTCACTACCATTATTTCTAATGTGTAATGTAAGCGAGTCATTATAAACCAGTTGTACAATGGCCGCATAAATACGATAACTAAAATAAATAACGAGATTAAAGATTTACTTAAAAAATGTAGTCAAGCAAATAACAACATTGTTTTTCAAATTCAATTTAAATTTAAAATTGCGAAAGAGGAACTTATTAATATTAACTATGCAATTCATTGGCTGGCAATGTAAATTCTCTAATGTTTTCAAAACCAGTAAAAAAGGGAAATTTAGTTAACGCGATTCAATTTGAAAAAATCATTAAATGCCCAGATACAATTTTCGAAACTGTAATTGCATAACTTATAATCATTTCTTTATTTGTAAAGATTCTAATTTACTAGAAATAAGCAATACATCTTGTATCCCTAATTTAATGAAAAGCGTCAACACGAATTATAATAAAATCAGCAACGAGAAAATTCCAACCATCGATTACATTCTTCCTGGAATTTTATTCCTAAACAACTTCGTTGGTTTCCTCACATACAATCTAAATGGCTCATTTTTGTTCAAATTTGACAATGCGACCATAAAGGCAAATTAAAGAACATACTTCGAGAAGGAGGAATCGGCTCTACAAATTCTCCTTACAATTCTGCAAACATCCCAGAATGGTTAGGAATTTAAACCATTATCGTTGGAAGTTACGACTGATCTTCACATCAATAACTCCAAAAGAATCAGTCTTCTACAATATGAAAGGAATAGCTACCAATTCACCAACTATGGACTCGCCAGTGTGATAGTAATCATACTTCTAAATTTTGGAAATTGTATTCTAAAAACCAAAATATTAAAATCTATTCCTCTTCTACACAGACTCCAGAAAAAGCAAAAAAGCAGACTCCAGAAAAAGTTAAGACATCATTAGTTCAAACTAACAGCACACCTCAGCTAAGATTCAACTTACGTTATTTTTGACGATAGTGGACCATCGTTTTCAAAGGGGGAAGAGTTAACACGACACTCCCATTCAATAATGCAACGATGCATTACTACAAGCATGACCAGAGGAAATCGGCCAGACGCGCAGTCAGCGCATTAGGAAGTAAACATAAGACACACGCTACTGAACAAAGGGAATCGGTTAGACGCGCAGTCAGCGCTTTTAGGGTATAAATAGGATAAGCGCACTTTAGACTAAGTTCTTTTTGTAATCTAGAGTCATAGAATAAAGACGCAAGACTTTTGTCTTGCACTTATTTAAAAAGCATCAAGACGCTTTTTTATTTCTAATTAACTTATATATGGGTCCCTTTTAAAAGTGAGTGTTATTGCGACATTGACAACAGTGACGCGTCCACCATATCAATGTCAAATATGTATCGTGTTATATTTGAACAACGCTGAAAATTAAGTCGATTTTGTTCGAAAAATCATCATTTAATCTCGTATTTGTTGTTTTTGTCGCCAATAAACTAAACTATAGGATTTAGGGTTTCGAAAAATTGCTGTCGATCGATCTGCTACAAAACAAACTACATGATAAAAGTATCGTAGGCTTACGTGGTCTAGTTGAGATGTCTTCCAGACGTGATCCATCTTTCTCAGACTCAAACTGAGAGTCCAAAATGTGATATTTTAAACCATTCTTTTCCTTCGTGGGCGACATTTAAACAAAATTTGATCCTTTCAATGATATCGTGTCAAATATTCTTATCTGCTAGACAAGATTGCTGCAATTCAGGCTGAGAATGTAGAAATATGTATATCCAATGATATCTTCTCTAAGTCACAAACACACATGATTCCACGACACGATACTATCTAAAGCGATGCAGCCTTCGAAAAAGATAACCTAATTCATATATCTTTGCATAAGTCAAGTGAATTTGATAAATCTGTACTTTGAGTATGTATTCCCGACGACGACTTCTCAAAAATTCTTCATTGCGAAAGCATACATATCTCCTGAATTGCTTGGCACGAAATATGTACATAAATCCCATCAAGCTCCCATTACGTCTAGTGTGTGTACAGTACATACATAATTAAATGTTTGCATAGCTCGTACGTTGTGTTATAATTAGTATCAGAAATGAGTGGTGCTAGACTGTTGGCAAAATTCGATTAAAATCCAAAAAAAAAAACACAGAGACATTAATATATAAATCAAGTCGCGATAATTCATTGGAACTGGCACGAGACGCTGAATCAGCAGGAAATTTCGATGAACCAAAAGCAGATTTTGGTTTTGGATCTAAATTTGAAGTTCAGGCCATTTGCTGTCCAATGTATGGAAGACATGTTGTTTAGTTTGGCTAGAGGAACATGTGCATATGGTTGGAGCCGATCTATGGATGCTTCAGGAAATTTTCCCGAAATATATATATATTAATCATCTGAAAGCATGTGTGGCGTCTAGTTTCCAAGATCAGATCAAAAATTTCGTTGGAAATTTGTCAGGGGGTCTGGGTCAAGTTGGCAATTAATATGGACGCTTTGGATTCTTAAATGCGGTTGAGATCCTTCTGAAGTAATAAGAATGTTTCATTACTGTTCTAAGCTCAAAGACTGGGTCAAAAAGTGTTCCTTGGTTAATGCTTAGTGGAGTAACAGTAAAACAGTAAAAAAAAGCAGTAAGGCACTCTGGGATTGTCCGGTGGGAAGTTTAGCTACGTTTTGCAAATGGTTATGTAAAGGTTAAAAAGTTTTATATAGATAAATGCAGGGAAAAATTCGGAAATTAATGTGAAAAATTTAAAAATTTATGACAAAATGTGAAATTTTTTTATTGCTTTTAATCACACAAAGTAACTTAAAGTAGAGAAAAAACAGAGGAAGCGAGGATTTGAACCCCTCTACCTCGAGAGCAAGAGTCGGGCGCTCTGCTCACTGAACCAGCCGCGCTACAATTATATTTGCACATAATTGCTATGTATGGTGCTCAATTTGAATTTGAAGACAAACTTCCGTTCACTTTTTCGTTCGGTACGATTTTTCTGGGCACACTTCTCGCTAAATTTTCATTAGAATCTCTGTAAAGATGTCTTACTTGGATGTCTTTGCAGATACAGTCTTGTTGCTGCGCTACTGCTGTCTTAGGTTCACCATGGACAATGTGCATGTCAGGGTATTAGTCATATGATAACATTGTGAGTTTATTTACATAAATTTTTCATCAGGTCATTATGGGTAATAATTTGGTATATTTTAAGATACCTTTATCTGGAACAAACTATATATAAACTTTTAAATAAAAGAAACTTCTCTCCCTAAAATTCCAATGAATCGTTCTAAAAACAAAAGGATCAACTATAATTGCTTTAAACTATATTTCGCTGGGATTGGTCGTAACCTAGATTGGCTTCTGGTTTAACCAAAAATAGACTATGCACTCCCCTCTCGACTGCATGTTTGTCTTAATTGTGATTGAGCAGCTCGACTAATCCTATTTGCACCGCATGTAATCCTATAATTAACTCAAACTATCTTTTTCGTTTGAGTAAATTTAACTTTAAGCTATTCAAATAGCGAAGGAAGTCAGCGGCGACCACCCTTCATTTCCTCATATCACTTTTATGCCGAACCTTAGACACTATCCCAAGACGATCCCTAGTCGGTTTTTGGACGACGATGACGATGACGGCGGTGGTAAATGACAAATTTATTATGCGGGCTCCATCAGCACGATGTGTCGCATTTTATTTATAGATACATACATAGATAGATTGGAACGAAAGATATTCAGGAAGCATAGGGCGGCAAGTCACGTTTTGTATCTGTTCTTTTTTCGAAAACATTCCTTTCGCGTTTTCCCACTTGAAAGTCATGGACACGGAAGGGCGGTAAACTTCACTTAGAAGATATAGACTGCACTTCAAGTGTTTAAAAATAGATGTAACTGCCATACAATTTTGGTCGAGTATTGTCTGTGTTGCTGGAAGTCAACTGAAGGAGTGTCCTGGCTGGGATGGCAGTGGTAATGGAGCAATGGCTTGCAATGCAAGTGATGTCACATTTCCATAGTATTTCTTCCAAGAAGTGACAAGCCTAACCTAGGTAAAAAATTCATATGCAATCTGAGTTTCTAATTAAAATTATCTATACATTTTATTGATGCTCTTAATGCGTCCCCCGGGAATGCTGTTTCATTTCCAGCCCACAACAACACAACACAATCAAATTCCCGACCTTCATTTTTAAATTAATATTTACTGCTCCTCTACTCAGTCACCAATCGAATTTTATTTGAAAACTTCTTTCGATATAAAATCCATTGAACGAATTGCGCTTGGTCGAAATGCCATCATCATGTATCCAATGTCTGCGCGATTCAAAGCCGGGATGAAAACTTCAATGAAACTTTACCGTCTCGTCTTCGGCATATTCTTCAAATAAGTCACGCGGTAATGCCATAAAGTTTCTTATTAGACCGCCAACAGTTCGACCGATGATAATATAATAAGAAAGTTGTTTCTAGTCGTCCCTTAATATAATTTATAGTCGTTTCGGCACTTTGCATATGGCAAGATATATTCCCTACAAAAAAAGATACATGTATCTTTTGCTGGAGCCCGAATAAACGTCGTTGAATCTAAGCCGTGCTAACAGTAATGCGCCATAACGGTATAAGTTTTTTTTTGGAAAAGATACATATACTCGTATATACAGAAAGGACTATGAATAGTATTACGGTGGAAGAACAACTGACGACGATGGTGTTGGTAATGGTTACTATTAACAGGCGAACCATTGCAACTCGCCAACTGCAGATTGTGGTCGAATATCAAAGATAAAAATTTGCCTATCCTCGTTATATTGTGAGGGTGGAAAAGTTGTTTTTTACGAGTGTTTCCGGGTAAGTTGACGTGGAATCGACCCGAGGTTTTTTAAGGGACCATAATGTACCAATGGCGAACAAGCAGGGCGTAAAATTGGACGTAAGGTGCACAAGATGTTACCCGGAAAACTAGGCGGTTTTTGGGGCGAGTGAAAAGGAAGTTGAAGAGGTTTTAGAGTGAAAATAGAAGTACTGAAGCATTTTGCGATGATAGAAACGCGACTGTTTCTAATCTGTTTTATCGGCTTAAAACTTTACCAGGGATATGGAAGTGACGAGTTTTTATGGAAAGTTTCGAATTACAAAAGAAGGCAGCGTTCTAAGTATAGTCCAACATTTTATCCTGAAAAATTGTAACGATAACCCAAGGACGTGATCATTTTAAATGCTATGGAAATTGTTCCACAAATATATTTACCTTCATTCTGAATTTTTTGCTTAAACTTATTTAATGGTAGGTAAATTGTTTTCAAAAATATTGACAATTTGTTTCTTATGTTGTTTTTGGGAACTAATTTACATTTCACAGTGAAAATGTAGCTTTCAGAATTCATGGTTGAAAATGCACAGAAAAATTCTTCCGCTAAATGAAACTAATTCATAAAAAGTTTGCCTAAAAATTTCCCATAAATTTTTCATCTATTTATTTCGTATAAATGCTAGTTTTAATTATTTGCCAAAAAATATAGTTATACATGTTTTCTTATGTATTCTGGTCTTTTTTTCTATTTTCTTTGAAAAATCTTGATAAGATTTTAAGTATTTTATCTGAAATGATTATGAATTTTCTTTGTCGAAACTTTCAGTTGAAATATTTTTGGGCGGATATTTTACATGTTTTAATAGACTTTTCTTGAGTTTTTTTTGTAGAAGTGAAAAAATTTAATGCTATATGAGAATTTTTTTTCCTGTTATCCGCATTTCTATTATTGTCGATTTTTTTCAGCGTTATTCATAATTTTTTATACTACTTCGACTTTCATTTTAAGCTACAACATTAATTCTAGGCCAGGTTAAATATTTTTGATGTGACATTCTCATTATTTATGAGAGAGGAAAATGAAAATATTCACTAATAATCCATTAAATTCGTCTTGTGCGAACACCAATCAAAAACTGGTTCGATTAGCATTTCATGTTCCAATTCGAAGACAGCAAAAAATATAAACACCTTTTGATTAATTTGTAAATATAACTCGACGTCCAGAGATACTTTTATGTTGATTTGAATTTTGATTAATATTTAATCTGATTTAATTTTATTTATGTATTTTTTATGTTTTCTTTTCAACCTAAACATATATTTTGCCGAAATGAGATATTTTATGTTTGAATTCAATCAAAAATTAATTATAAGCTATTTTTATTTAATTGTCACAAAATCATCATCAGCAACGACATTTGGTCGTTAAATTTTTTAGTGTTTAAGTAAATATATGCAATTCAAAACCAGATTCAAGTGTTGGCATAGCTTTGTTTATTTTAAGAGCAGTCAATTAATTATGCAAACTCAATTTTGTTTGGGGTGATATAAGAAAATACTTATATACTGCTTTGTTTTCTTTCTTAAATCGATTGCATGCCGAATCTATAATGCGTATGCAACAGGAAAATTTTAAAAGTCAGTAAAGCGCAGGACCGAAAATATTAAACCTCACTATCTCCAAATAACTGTGCCTCAGACTACAATAATATAAGTGGCACAAGCAAAGGTTATAAATCGTTGCATCCAAGGATGCATCACAAGACTGCCGAACTAATGTCTGGTCTCGGATTTCGCCTCCATTTAAACAGGCGACGTTGAGCTGTGCGAATGTCATTCGTTGTTAGACGACGACAATGGTGCGAGCCATAGAGTTTTTCGATTGAAGGAAGTTCTGGCAACATGCATACTGTGGTTTGTGCTTCACATAAACTTTTGCATCATTGCTAAAGATTTGAGCTTCTGGATTTCTCTTGAAGTTCAGTATGCAACGAATTAGTGTGTGAAATTACGCATTTCTCTTTCCTAGACCATTCTCCATTCTATAGTTCTCCTTTTAACAGGGTAAGATCAAGTAGTCCAGTCAAATGGGAGTTTAACCGTCTATTTTGGGGTTGATTTTCATTTTTGACGGAGAAAGGAAGAACAAGGAAGTTTTGGCGCTCGAAAAATGGTCTCCCCTTTTCTGCGTTGTTTTTCGCAAGTGTTTTTTTTATTATTGATACCACGTCAAATTGATATGTGCACAACTTGCTGAAAATTTAATTCTGTATAAGTTTGCCATACGTGACTTTTTTGCGGGAGCCATGGTTTCCGAGATATAAAGGTGTCTCACTTTTTCTTCTTGCCAATATGGCGTCCACAAGATTGGGGCTGTGACTCCAGAAACTTGAACTAAAGCTCACATTGAAATCCACTTTGCAGTGCAACAAGAAACTGTTTGCCTACTAAAATGCTCCGTAAGTTTTAGCACTCGGTCTGTTCCTGTGAACGGTTCATTTGGCTTTAAATTGCGTTTTTCAGGCGACTCTCTCTTCTTTGGGATGCTATAACTCCCACCAATGTACAATGATTAAAACTATCAATACCGCAAACGACTTATGTATATATTATGTATATGTAATTGTCTTAAAAATTGCGTGTTTTGCGTTAAACATGAAAAAAAAAGAAGTTGTGACGCTCGGAAGATGATCCTACTTTTTGGTTTTGGTGTGTAACTCTGAATAATGACGCCACGTTAAGGTGATCTGTGTACAAGTTACTTGAAATCTAATTTTACGCAAGTCTGCCATATACAACTTTCTTGTGGAAGCCATGGTTTTTGAGATATGGAGGTGTCCCTCATTTTTTTTGTTTTCAAGATGGAGATGGATTTTGCTGGATGAAAGTGATTATGAATAAAATCTCCCACTGATCGACTAGGCACCTTAACCGCATATACAACTTATAGACATTAGTAAGATGTAAAGCATAACACCATGAAAGACAATTTTCTGCAATAATCGAGCCAAGTTTAGGCAAAAATAAATGTCATGCCATATTTTTTCCGCGTTTGTTGGAAGTAAAATTATGTCCCCTACTGTACATCATCAATATATGTCATGTTCCTTAAATGATCAAATCTCTTAGCACCACATTAACAGTATCGCCGCGGCACACATAAAAGATAGGTAAATTGCTACGCTTAAATACATTTCGGAATTGCACAGACATCTTTTAACGATTTCTGTTCAGCAGAATTTGGCTTTCGATTTCTCGCAAGACTATAAAGACAAGATTATCCAATCGATTTTTATTGTTGGCATTCAAGGCAAATTCTTAAAGAAAAATGGGATAAAATGTAATAAAATTGTGTAGGTAATCGTTTTGTCTTGTCTGATGGTGTTGCGTTGAGATCTTCTAGGTTGGATGTATCTTAAGATCGATTGTGTTCCATGGACACAACATTTAAGATTGTTTCAAAAAAAACTAGTTTGCGTTGACTTAAGTCCATTCGTTTGATGTATTTCATTTTACTAATACGCCCGGTAGAGAACTAGTTTGGGTTTCATGTCGTTTATTCTAAATTCCGTGAAATATTCACACCTTCCCATAAAAGATCCAATGATGTCTTTTATATGAAAGACAGTCTAAAACCTTGCATGAGATGGTAAAAATTTCAAAGTCACTTCCATTCTTTTTGGATTCCAAACAATCTGGCGGATAATTTCTGATAAAAGCAAATCAATTGCCTATCGCAACCGCGCCATACAATACAGCCAACGACCTCAACATCTTAGACCACCAAACTGTAGAAGAGCTTCGCATCTCAACATCCACCCCGCCACGTTGAAAACGTGAAATCTTACAAGGAAACGAGAATCAATCTAATCCCTCCAAAGTTATCAATCAAATTTTTTCCCTGCCCACTTTGATTCAATTCACAATTAACTACAGTGACTATGAATTAAAGCTTGCAGCAATCGAAAGCCAACTGGGAATGTTGTGGCCTTTTGCGTTAATTAAAGATTCGTTTGAATTCACTTTGGCTGCGCCATCGCGTCCATTAGCGTCCGATCAATCCGTAACTTCAGTTTGCTTTAATCTTTCCTTTCCGATTTCTTTCTTTCAAACATTTGGTAACGTCTTCAAGGCGAAATATCTAATTATCTGATCAGCACAATCCTATCAAGTCGTTTGCACACACAATCACACATTGTACACTTTGGGAAGCGTTCAATTAAAGAGAAATTATCGGATTGTTTGGTTTTTCGTTTTACTTGGCCTTCTTTTTGGGAATTCGAAATCGAATTTAGATTTGGTGTGAAGTTTTTCACGTTTTCAATTGAAAATTGAATAGGTTTTAGCATATTTTCACTAAAACAATCATAGTAATCTAAACTGATTCGTCACAGACATTAAGAATAATTGTTTAGACCATTTAAGCAGTCAGCAATTTTTTGAGCAAATGATATATTATTTGCACTTCGAAAAGGAAGTGAATTTGATTGTCAGTGCTCGTTTTAAATAAATCAATATAGAAATAGTCTAGGGTAAGCAAGTGATCACACTTTTCAGATATCCTATTCCTAGCACAATCGACTACGAAATATTGCACCATTTTCTGGTAGACGGATCAGATATCACAAATCGGGAGCGATCGCTCTGAAGTTTTGTATGTTTGCTTTCCTAAGAGTACAACTGGAGAGAGGAACCAATATAAAATTACTTCCATACCTATGTTTCACCTAAATCCGTGATTTTCATGTATATCCTCTTTTAAAGAAACAGCACTTTTTAAACTAAAGCTTTATTAGCTCGCAAATGTTATGGCATTTAGTGTTTAAAAATAATTTCTGGCGTATTACATCCGCGACTGCGTCTAAGGGCAACCATCCTGTCCGTCCAATTGGGCACCACTTTTTTCAGCATAGCCTGGTTTCGCCAATAACCTGACGAATATTGGTTTTCAAGTGCTGGTTTATCAACATTGACAAGTGATTTGACGTACTTTCACAAAATGAGTCCAATGGAGTCAATTCATATGATCCGGGCGGCCAATTCACAGGTTCATTTCTTGAGATGATTGGTTCACCAAAGATTTGGCCCAATAAAGTAATGGTTTCACGCACAGCGCCATCGTGTTGGAACAATTTGTCCCTCAGACGATGCCTATTGTGCCTATTGTAAAAAATCTTTTTTCCCACGCTCTAAGATGTATATGCTCCCTTAAGCGAGAGATGAGCCTCAACGCTGAAAATGATTTGACTGTAAAAATGCGGTTCAACTTCCAACTCATTCTTATTCCATTCATTGAACATTGGACTCAAACGATGGTCAATCGCTACACTAATTAGATCTTATATGGCTTTAGTCCAAGTCCAAGATATTTCCTCAAAATTTTCCAGACAGAGGCCAAATTGCTGAGAACAGTGTTGAATCGATAAATTTGGAGCCTCCGTCACATAACTCTCTATAGCAGCGATAGCTGCCTTGGTGTGCACTGTACGAGCTCGTGTTGAATGAGCATTGTCAAATAGATTATGTATGGACATAAACCGTTCCATCGTATTCAAACAAACGACAGCGCGACGGAGAACATGCTTATCTATTTTTTTAGTTTTGCCTCAATAGATTAAAATTGAGGGGTAGCATCTGTTTGAAGTCTTAAAACAAAGTTTTTTCAGGATTTTATTTGATGAAACTATGTGATCAAAAAATCATTTCAGACATTTTTTAATTATTGTATGTTGAAGTGTAGAAAATTTTTAATTTAATTTTGAAAACAAAATGATGGTATGGTGTACAGCACTTTGGATCACGATCTTTTTTTTTAGGTACCAATCGTCACGCAGTAGAATCAGCAGCAGTTAGAACAAATTTTTTTATATTACCAGCCTGTGTTTTGTCACAGAAGTACACCCTGATATCCCGAAAAATTGATTTTGAAAATGTTGCAATAGTTTCATAAAAGTAAATTGAATTTTCGACGAAAAAATCGGGCTTAATTTCTTTATAAAAATTATAATTCTGAAAAGATGTAGCTTGGGACAATCAGGTAAAAATTGTTTAAGTTTGACTAGGGGCCAATTTTAAAAACACGATATCCATAAAAACGAGGTTTGCTTACGTTTACTTAAGTCAATGAAAAAATGGAAACCAAAAAATTCGAAAAAATACTCTAAAGCAAGGTGTATCACTAAAATATCATAAGAACTGGAATAAAAATTAAAAATGAAATCAAGTAAAATCTGAAGTATTTCAAATCCGGCTGAAGTATGGTGCAAAACGTTTTTCAACCACAAATTGTTGCGAAAATTGAGTTTAAAGATTTGGCACTGTGAACGTTCGATGCAATTAGTTTTTACTGGAGTTTTTTTTTATATTTCAGCAAGAGGAAAAACCCGTAGGCTTTTTTCTTTTAAAGTGAAGTAAAACATTACCAAATTAAACATTGTTAAAAACTTTGCTTTAAACCTGAGCTGAATGGAAAAAAGCTTGCACTTTCGCAGCAATACCATGTAGCAACCGACATAAAACAATGAACCAAATAAACTTTTACTCTTGCATGTCTTCCGGTACTCAAAGACAATTTATAGCTTTTGCGAAAAAACCCAAATCTGGCAAAATAAAATTACAAGATGCAGATACACAGGTAAAGAACAGTTGCCTATACCTAGCCATTGTTATTGTTGAACAATTCAAAAAAGATGGAGTTCTTACCGACCGAATTCAAACTCGTTCATTTTATTGTTCCATAGAAACTTTCCTTTTTCTTTCCGTGCTGAATGACAGAATTTCACCAGAAAGATAACAATGCTAATTGATTTATTTGAAGAATTGCCGTTGACGTACTCAACAAAATATATAGACCATGAGGCTTGGCACGTGCAGATTTAGATGTTTTTGATTATTCTTGAAGAGAAAAATAAATACGTATTGATTGGACTTCTTGCCCAAAAAGTTAAATATCCAAAGCGTCAAGTGTTTGCCTCGACAATTAGGTTTGAATTAAGGCTTTTGTGGAAACAATACTCCAGAGACACAATAATTGCATTTACCTTTCGAATTAACTCGAGTTGTCGTACCAACACGTCACGAGAAGCAAATTCTATGTCAAAGCTATTAACCCACAGCAGTTTGTTGACCGCGCGGACCTCTTAATGAAATGCCCACGTCTTAAGATTATGTAAAGTTGACTTGAGTTTGACATGCATTTGCTAAGGTGTAAACTGGTCACAGGTTTATGGTGTTTCTTTTCGTGCCTGTTTTTGGTTCTAATCTTGTCTTTGGTCATTATGCTTTAAAAGAATTTGTGTTTGTGTGTGTGTTACGGTGTAACGTGGAAATGCAGGGAAAAAAGATGTTTCGTAATCAGATTCATGTGACTTGGTGATAATTAGTTAATCTCGTCGGTGGGCATAATCTTGATTCCATTTAGAAGGAATATTGCTGTTGATTTTCATTGCTACACTGCATCTTTATAGGTTACAGAGTCACGACGTGGTTTTACAAAAATTCAATAAGAGTTCAAATAAATTATCAGTAATACAAAAATCTGTCCACAATAAAATGGGTTCTTAAGTCGTATCTAAGAAAAGCAAACGTTACGAAAGGTGTGGCCCTGAAAAAACAATCTTAGCTTTCTTCTATTTTTCCCATTCGTGTCCTATCTTCTATGTATCACCCAAACAATGTACCTAACTCTATCACTATCCACTGACCATTCGGGCATCACAAGCACCTTTGGAAGTGCCATAAAAACTGAATACCAATTTGTTATTATGTTTCAACCCACTGTCAATATTTTTGACCGAAAGCACATTACATAAATTAAGTGTGTTGAAAAATTCGTCAACCGAAAGTCGGCACCATTTAATCAGAGCAAACCTGAAAAACGGTTCCAATTATTCAAAAAAAAACCTCTTCCCATCAACATCAGGTCGGGAATACGACCAGTAGTCGTATCTGGCAATGCTGTGGCATGCAATGAAGGAGTAAAAAAAGACTTGACTGGTATTCTGCTTGATTAAATTCCATACAGCAGAAAGACGAAATGGCCCTTGGGCTATGTATTAAAAGGGAAAAGGGAAAATCATCGTCGTCCGCAGCAAAAGACGAGACAACTCACCGAAAAAATGCACGAAACCGGGTTGGAATGGGACGAGCTAACCATCTATAAAGGTGAGATGTTGATGCTGGGAAGCATCAGCAGATATACAGCGACAAGAAGTGAAATACAGGTAACAGGTAAGCAGCAACAAAAAGAAGAATTACAAGACGCTGCGACGAGATCTGCTTGGTTGGGCCACCAACACATGCAAACGGAGTTAAAGGTAAAGAATGCAGAATGCCCTCGAAGGGAAATAACAAGTTTACCTGTTGCGTGGCAGAATCGATACAAGAATGCTGCTGAGTTTTGGCTGTAGTTCCAAGTGAATTAAAGCTTGAAAGGGTGGAGTTGATTTGAATTGAATTACGGTTGTAGGTAGGATATTAAAATTTGATTAAGACGAGGAGCACAGCTCGTTCTCTTTGGTAACCGGAAAAGCTAGCCTTTAATAAGTACCACACAACAGAAAGATCAACGCATCTTAACAGGAAATTGATTTTTTCAAAAACAATCCCCTAACCTAGCAAAATTCATATATGTATGATGAAAAATACCAATCGTACGCCCGAGAGGATGTGCCCAAGGAAGATAATTTCAAGGAAGTTGATGAGTTCAACATCCTTGAAGTATCGAGAAAAAATCAAAAAATGCACACAATCGTGATGAAAAGCCATTCGGCTTCTTCCATCTTTACATGTCCTATGTAATTAAATTTGCCCCAATCATAGACCAATTAAAAATTCGTTTTTCAAAACTATAATCAAGCATTTTTTTCGATTAAGAGTACCAGTGCCAAATAAAAATTACAAAATGTTTCAAAAAATATTCACACTTATGCTACTTGAGTTGAAATCTCTCATTTTTTAATCAGTTCAACAAATTCTTATTCTCAATGTTAGAAAGAAGTGTAAAATCGGGAAGGTTTTTCTATCCAATTTTCAGGCTCAAAATGATGAAAGTGCCAAAAAAACATGAATAAGATTTGTTCACTGACTAAGACCGTGCCACAAAAATTAATACAGTCTTTACACTGAGCCTTAAAACAATTAGCTGACCCCTCAGAAAAAATCGAAAATAGTTGTTCAAACAATGACTACTTGATTCCTTCAGACTCTTTACCTGGACAAATGTTGAAAACAGTACAATTCAAGCATTCCCAAAGAAATTGAAAGAATATACTATCGGAATATCACAGGAGCAATTAAATCCCGTGTTAAAAACTTGTTTCTCTCAGAGTATCAGCTCTTCATTTGAAATTGAAAGATGAAACATCCAAAAAAGATATTTTATTGGACCAGAAAGCAGTTTATAAATCGAAGAACTTCAAAAAATAGGTGGAGAATATTTTGTGAACGGCACACCAGCTTATATTGAGCCTTGGCATCTCGTTCACGTCTCGAACTAACTAGGAAACACCATGAAGGGTAGCTATCCCTTTGTTGTTTTGCGAGAAGGAATATAGCGCATAATGGTTGCTTCTAATGCAGTTGATGGGATACTCAGCGACCACAGCAATAAAATGTAGGTTGTATTTTGGTCACATGAGAGAAGGTCTATCATCCTTTTTCATGAATTTAAAATCCAGAAGTGAAGAAGAAGACTTGTCACCCTAACAAATTCCAAAGATCTCAAGGCAGGAATGCTGCATCCTCGCTGTAAGTATAAGAAGGACAAGCCTCACTATTCCAAATATAGAAGGCCAGTGTGTTACAATATGCAGATCGAAAACAGGCACTTCAAATCGAAGAATGTCCCAAAAAAAACTATATAAAGAGCGTCTAAACAGTTCTAATGAATTATAAGTACAAAGTCAGCCAGAACTTTTATACCTTATAAACGAGGATCTGGCCATTATTAAATAAAGTATCATCTTTAAAAAATAAAAATCACTGGCAATGAGCTCTGCTGCAATAAATTGGAAACATCAGGGAATATTTCATGAAAATGAGTTGCAGCATTTCATACACGCTTGAAGCATTTAGACCACGGATTTCTAGATCCAAACCAAGTTATGAAATCTAACTTCAAAATTCTGCAAGTTTTTGAACACAAAAAGAAGCAAAATAAATCTACTTAAGAGGGTCATTTAGGTTACGATCTTCAAAAAAAATAACCTTTTTTCAATAGAAAGAAGAGATATCATTTTGAAATTTTGTGCATATGTTAATTGATATTGATATATTATTAAAAAACGAGACTGCTGCTGCTGCAGAAGAAGTACGCATACGTCAAACGCAAGCAACCGACAGCTGTTTAACATGAAGCCTTGTTTTACCTCTTCTGTAAACAAATCTGTATAGCCGTAGCTTTCGTTCGCATTAGAGTTGTTTTATTTGCTGCAAAAATGTTAAGTGTAACAATAGAGCTACCAATTGTTCTGCAATTTCACTCTATACTTAGAAAAATCGCTACTGAAACTTCAAGTGTCAAGTTATTGAAAAAGTGTATGACCATGAATATGTAGCGTGTGCACGTGTTTTTGAGTGGTTTAAACGTTTTCAAAATGGCCGAGAAAATGTTGAAGATGATTCACGCCCAGATTACCTTTCCACGTCAAAAACGGATGGCAATATCGAAAAAAATCGGTAATCTGATTCGATCTTCACGACGGCTAAGTATTCGTGCGATTGCTGAAGCTGTAGGAATTGACAAAGAATGTTTACGGCAAATTTTCATAGCATTTTTAATATGCTCAAAATGTGTGCCAAAATGATGCCTAAAAATCTTTCGTTTCGACAACAAAAAGCTTGCAAAAATATATGTACTCACACTTTGAATGCCATTGAAGATGACCTAAAGTTATTTGAAAGGATTATAACATGTGATGAATTGTGTTTTTTTACTTATGATCCTGGAACGAAGCGCCAATCAATGCACTGAAAGAGCCCAACCTTGCCAAAAAAGCTCGAATGAACAAATCAAAATTCAAAGTAATGATGATTGTTTTGTTTCGATATTCATGGGACTATGTACCTTCACTGGGTTCCTTAAGATCACGCTATTAATCAGCAATATACCTTAGCGTCCTTGCTGAATTCTGTGAAAGAATAAGGAAAAAATGACTTGTGGAAAGACACGTAATGCTCCGGCTCATTCCGCATTATCTATCAAGAGGTTTCTAGTCAAGTAAAACAATCCAGTGTTAGACTATCCGTCTCATTCGCCAGTTATTGCACCGTTCGACTTCTATCTATTTCCTAAGGTAAAATCTGCATTAAAATGGACAAGATTTGAGCTCGTTGAAGCTGTGGATAAAAATGCGGCAAGCCTCCTTAATGGACTGATAGAAGTAGACTTCCAGCACTCTTTCAAATAATGGAAGATTCGCATGAAGCGTTGTAAGGATAGAGGAGGGGTGTATACTGAAGGTGATAACAATTAAATATATATGAAATCAAAAGATAATGTTTTACAGCATCAGTCTCGTTATTTAATAGCTACACCTCGTATAACATATCAAGTCATGAAGTTTATTGTACACAAAATACCTTCAATATCACCTTTTTTTATAAAATTTGTTGATCCTGTCCTGCGCAAATTTCTAACCTCAAATAAAAGAAACTCTGGAAAACTTTCTATTTACAACGGAAAAGAGTTCATTGTTTATTTATTTTTATAAAGACATATTATTAAAGTTGGAATCTACAAACAAATGAACGAAAATATACAATTTCCTATCTACAAAAGATAAAATTGAGCTCCACATTTGATTTTCAGGCTCACCGCGCAAATATGCATCAATTTGTTTGGGATTTGGCTGGAATATTATGTATCTTGTCTCACATTTGTTTGGCTCCAAAATTGATTGTGATTTATAAAGTAAATCAATAAGTTTGGTCATCAACATTAATATTTATCATATTCAAATATAATCTTGTGCATATTCATTAATTTATTTCATTTTTCTTTTTTTTAGGTAAGTGTCAATCTATTCAAAGTATCTTATCTGGAAGTAATTTGTGCCCAGCGGCAGCTGTAAGTTATTCGTGGCTTTTATACATACATATATTAATGAAACTGTAGGTATTTATACGTGCGCAATCTTCATTTGATCCGAAATAATCAATTTGATTTTGATTGTCACATGTGACACAAAAGCCCAGGATTACGTGTGCAATATTGCCTTCATTAATTGATAATTTATCCACAAGTCAGCATGTGAATCAACTTGCATAAGATTTTCATAACGAATGTATTGCTCGTGACACCGTTTGATGGATATCTTCGTCAGTAGTTGAAAGAACTCTGGCAACCTTAATAAAGCAGAGAACAAAAGTAAGAATATCTTGCAAAATTTCTGCATACTTGCATATATGGATGTGAATGGCGCAATTTATGCAACACCATCAACACATCTGACAATTGAAATACTTCATTTTATGGTCCGCCAAAAAGACATGGATGGGAATGGTCGACCGCTTAATTGGACAGGTGCAACTGACATATTACGTAAGCTTGCAGTTTGCGCTTGTTATGGGAATTTCTTAAGATTACGACCGCAAAAATGGTGACAGCAATTTACCGTTGAAATTGAATATGAAACGAAGAAAATGCAAACGAGAAAAGATGAATACGATTCGCATAATGGATGGCGCAAGGAAAAGAACAGGTAGGCCAGCAACAGGTTGGTTAATGATGGACACTACGAGCGAAGTTTGAATACTAATCGGATGATTAATTCTCGAGAATTTGTATATTCGGATGGTGAATTCGTAATGAGATTTTGAATGTTTTTGTGAGGCTTGTCTTGGAGGCAGGGTTTATGGCTTTCACTATCTTAAAATATTCGTGCCATCAACGTCGAACTAGGGGTCACAAAGATCCATTTTAATTGCAATGTTCTCTGTTCTGGGATCATTAAGTTCGTTCATAAAATATAAATTTTCTTCATTGATTGATGAAATCTGAACAATCGTCTTGTACGTCCCCACGAAAAAAAAATTTTAGTAGTTCCAAAAATCATAAGCACCCTCAAATATCATTTTAAAAAAGTCTTCATTCAGTCATTCATTCCTCACTCACTTCCGTTGCCATAAATTATTTTCCTCCGGTGGTACTTACTTGAAATCTTCCTGAACGCATTTTCATTCTTTCGTGGCTCTCGTTCTTTACCATTACCATCAGCACGACTCCTTGTAAGCAGACGATGAAGTCATACCATCCCTGCGCGATGCGAGCCTTGCCGCTTCTTGGAGTCGCCGCCGCCGCCGGCAGATTTTATAGAGTGACATAACATTTAAATTAGGATATTTTTTATGGATGTGTTCTTTTTGTCTGTACCTCCAGAATGGGGACGATACGAAAATGCCTGACTTCCTTGCAAGGTGCTAGCAAGAACTTCTCCGTTGAGATGGTGATGAGAGTGTTTTTGTTTTGCTGGTGGCAAGCAATGACGAGGCGATGGATAAGTGGAATAAATTTGAAGAATGCATTATTGCCAGCCAAGATTGTGATGGGAGACGACAGAGGATATAAATTGAAGGAAGTTAATGTATTTGTCGAAAGAATGTGGTGAATGTGAAAAATGGGGATGTTTAAGGATCAGATGATGTTCTGGAAAAAAATACAAGGTTGATTTAGGATCTTTTATGAGATTCTGGCCAGAAATCTATCAAAAAGTTGATCTAATGGAAGCAATTCATTTTTTAAGCTGCAATGAATCGATATTGTCCTTCAAAATTATTGAGAAATATTCCTTTAGGCACTGAAAACCGATTGGAAAATATTTTCTTTTCATATTATTAATTGAGAAAAGATTTTTCAATAAAGTAATGAAAATTAATTGAAAATTATCAAATTGCAAATGCAAACAACGTCTTTAATTCGGAAAACTTTGCTATAACACGGAAAATAGATAATTAAGAGATATCGTGCTGTACAAAATCGTGTTATGTGCAACTAAAAATTATTAGAATAATAAAACCCTTCAAAACTGCATAGCCTGAAGGTAAATAAAGCTGCATTTGACATCGTAATATTTTGGAAAATCGAATAATTTAAGATTTATATCTTTCGGAGCTCTTAATTTTTTGAAAGAAAACATTGAATACACATGATTTTGAGTATATTCGCTGTTTAACTCTGAATGTCATTTATACTAAACAACAGTCAATTTACCAAGAAGCTTTCCTAAATCGTGTTATAAGAGACTCAAAGTCTCTACTAATAAGTTAACAACTGCTTTTGAACTTGCATTTCTTCAGTTTTTTATCGTTTAAATAAAAGGTTTAGCAACTACACTAGTGTCAGGGTTTTCCATAGAGCTTCAATGTACAACTTTTGATATCATTTTCACTAAACAACTTGTAAAACCAATTTGTCAAAAAATTCTCTTAGGTCCATGGGTTTGTTGAATTTTTCCTTCAATTTACATGTTCTCCGAAACAAATTGGCTATTTTCTGAATCATTGGTGCCCTTGCAAATCAAATTAGAACTTTTCAAATCCAATTGATATTGAAAAAGTGCCAATTTGATTTGGAAAAACATCACGTTGATTTGAAAATCACCAATTTGATTCGAAGAAAACATAAAATGAAGGATAGATGTGTTGAATAAAAAAAAACAGCTCTGTAAAATGTATGTATTATATAAAATTGTGTTGTCGGGTAATGAAAGCCAAAAAAATAAGTGCCAATGTAGATTTTATTGTTAATAATCAAAATAAATACTAGGTCCTTTTTTCGAAACTGTAACACAAAAAAAATGAATGAACATTTTCAGGGACGTAACTCATATTTTTCGTGTGTACAAGTGAATATGATCATCAAATTCAAGTACCGTTATACTTTCTAAAAAAAACAAAATTGGGTTCCTTTTTGTCTCCTGTTGGTTATATTTTAAGATTGTTTGAATAGGTAGTGAATATTTTTCATATAAGTTTAAATTTTGTTTTTCTGAAAACTTCCAAGCTTTCCGTTGTGATTTTTTAATATGTTGGGAATTTTATATTGGGACGACTAGTCCTCGTGACTAGCGTCTCGAAGACTTCAAAGAACATTCAGTTTAAGGATGAGACAATACTAGTCAAAATGTACAAATGAGCTCGTTCGGTTTCTTCAAAATAGAAAGGGGTTATGTGGTGCTTGCTGATTAGCCAGCTCAATTCTGCGGGTACGCTGCTGTGTTTTTTTAATCCCGTGTCTTTGCTCAATCTCATTTCGTGAGAGTTAACCACTGTTAAACCCGAATTATACGAAACCCCAAAAGAAAGCGCTCACTATCAATACCTGAAATCAATCCGAATCTTAATTTCATCAAAAATAATTTTTTGTACGTTGACCGACTTTAAAACCACAATTCAAGGCAATCTTAAAGGCAGAAATTTCTCCAATCTGATTATAACCTGATGAAAAATTGCTAAATCGCGATAAAAATGCGCGACTAATTCATGCTTCACCGTACACGATAGCCGTCGGCAGGGCTCGCCAGGTATTGTTCTCGCTGCTTGGGCTCACCTTACCACGCTCACGCATCACAAGCGTGATGCGTCTTTCTGGGCACCCAGAAAGTGTTTTCTTCCAAATAATTGCATGCAAAGAATTGAAATATTTTCGGCAACGTCGTTCCTGTACACTTTTTCACATTTATGTGTTGTATGAAAGCAACTTGATCATGTCGGAATAGGCCGAGCTTTAGCTTTTACCAACTTTCAAGCGGAACCGATTTATTTAAAGCCATAAAAGGATGCAGCGCCTGCTCGAAGCTGGAGATGTTTGAAGGTTTTCAGAAAATTACCCACATCACTACTGAACCTGATAATTCTTGAACATTTACAGTGTTCGTTGTAGTTCTATTTCGACGCGGGATGCAGCTGGAGTTTCGTCTAACATCAATGGCTTTGCAAGGATTTCACGACTGGAAAAGTGAAATGGACCGCTGGGCTAGTATTTTGAGTAAAGTACAGTATTACATGAAAGTATGTACACTTTTGAAGCACAATCGTGCTGTATAATCGTGCAATAGAAAATCGTGTTATACATGATTTTCAGAAAATAGCATCTTCTCACATGCGCTAAATTCGGCGTCTGACTATAAATGGCACTTCTTTCAATAAATGATTCGGAATTAAATTAGGAAATCAAGTGTGAATTGTCTAAACATAAAATTGTTTTTTTCTCTACATATAAGTTGACGAATTCTAGTCAACTCCTATCTTTGATTGAAAAGTTGTATCCAATTATTATTAATGTGCGAAATTGAGATGCTTAAATAAAACTCTTTATATTGTAGTTAACATATAATATAATAGAAACAATCTATTTCTACCTGAACATACTTTGCATGCTAATCTAATCCAAAAACTACATCCGCAAAAAAAATCTGACTACAAAACAAGTATTTGCCAAAGATCATATCAGCCAAAGAAGTGAAGTTATTGCAAATAACCTTCAGTTTACCTTCCGAAAATGAGCATCGACAGAATGAAATCTATCACAGGTAAGATGATATCTCGAGAGTATTGCTTCTAAGACCTCGCAAGCCATTCTCAATTGGCTGTAGGCCTAGCCTTCCAGTCTCAGTCAGACATGGTTTGGTTAACGAAGCATTCCAGCAACAATAAACGCACGACCGTGGTATTCCTGCTGACAAAAAATACGATGAGGATCAAGAGCATAATAGAATGAGTCGGTTGAGTGTTTTACGGGTTAATTCATACGGAGGCCATAAAAACAAGTAGTGGTCGTCGATTTAGATAAGACTCGAAGACGTCCAGTTGCCGGACAACGTGTAGAAGCGAGTTCCTCAAGCCATTCGCAAGAAGTCCAACGCGGATACTTGTGGGGCCACTTGAGAGCACATTTCAAGAATCCATCTGAAAAGTCATTAGGTAAGACCAATGAAAACATTGGCGTCTCTCGATCGGACCCCGTTGTCCGTGGATCGTTCTTCCTCCTCAAGACGGTCATGTCGCGCTGTTAGTTGCTTTTTGTTTTGACGACCGTGCGAAAGAAACTGAATGGAGAACTCCTTGAAGGATGCCGGGTTGTCGAGGTAGCGTTTTGATTAGTTTCGTCTTGAGCGGCGTGCAATCTTCTATTAGCAACGACCACATCCGAACAAGAGTCATAGTGGAGTTTCCGTGATTGTGAAGACTGCAAAGCGAATCGTCTAACTTCCATGGACCCAACAAACATTTTGTTGAACATCATGCCCCGAAGTTAATCGGTAGACCACATTTCTTCGACGATTCGTGGTTAACGCTAGTTATGCAGCCTGAAGATACGCCACTGACCATTCGTTTTTCAAAGAAAAACATCATGATGATTGGATTGTAAAGTCAGTGTGGCCATGCTGCAGGTAGGTGGATTTTAGATCTAATCTATTTCTATAATCCCACTTTGATTTAGTGCTTCTTAGTAGAGATAGAATATCTGGCAGTTAATCCTGGTTGAGCGTATTCTTGGTGGAATAGCTTCAGTGTAAGGCGAGCTCCTATGCGTGGGCTTACATCTCAAATTCAGTATATTCGAAAACGTTTAGTAGATTAAAATAACTTCCCTGATAAGTAGGTAAAGATCTTTTGGCTTACATGTTAATGTTCTATGCTGATGCTCAATTTAGAGAATTCATCGACTGATAACACGCCCTTCTATTCATTTTCCTTTTAGAAAAAAACATTTGAAAATATCCAAAAAGATTCCAGAAACTTGGATTTAAGCTGACAGTAAGACATACTACACATTGCACCAAAAATTTGCCTACCTACCAAAATGCTCCGCGAGTTTCGCAACGGGAGGTTTGCTAAAAGGCCGATTATTTGGCCTAAAAACGCGTTTTTCACGCGACTTCCTCCCCTTTGGGATCGAATAACTTCCGATAATGTACATTCATTGGAACAATCAATTCCGCAAACGATTTCTGACAAAATTGTCTTAGAAAAGTTTAGCAGCGTGTTTCGCGCTAAACGTGAAAATAAAAAAGTTTTGACGCCCGAAAGTTGTTCCCCCTTTTTTGGTGTGGTTTTTGTCTTTTACCTTTTTTTATTGACACCACGTAAAAGTAATGTATGGAAAACTTGCTAAACACACAACAACTTTCTTGTGGGAGCCACGGTTTTGGAGGTATGAGGGTGCCCCACTTTCTTTTGTTTTCAAGATGGCGCCCAGACGCCATCATCAGCGACCCCAGGAAATTGAACTTAAGCAGAATATACCATTGCCCACGCATTACAATAAAAATTTGCCTGTTTACCCAAAATGCACGGTTTAAGTCAAAATTCGGACGCTTTTATTGTACTAAACTGTTAGAGCAAATATGCTTCGATTTGCTTGAAACTTGACAGGTATCGAAATGAAATTTTTCAGTGATCAACTTCTATCTTCTTCTGTTCCTTCAATTTTCTTATCGCAAAAGTGCGTTGGCTGAGAATCAAACCCTTGTCATTTGCTCGAGGTCAAATATGCCATTTGCTGCCGCAAACAGCAAAAATATTGCGAACTTCGAGCTTCCATGGTTACAAGGATATTGTGCGCTAGATGTTCGGTTGATCGCTAGCTGCATGGTTACATCGTGCGATAGAAGGTCACAAAGAAATCTATTCGAATCAGAGAAGCTTTCCGATCCAAATACTATTGGTCAGATGTTAAATATTTTGAATCGGAAAATAGAAAATAGTTCGGTTATGTACGCATTATGTTCGTCAAAATTTGATAAATATTTCCTTTTCAAATTTTGTGCTTTTATATATTTTTCACAATTTTTTGAGACAAAACCTTGCTTCATATTGTTTGCAATAGAATCGTATTGTTTGAATGTTGAATTAAGAAAAAAGCAACTCAATATTGACCCAAATCTTTTCCAGGTCGGTATAGTTCACCTGAACAATTGTTGTATCAATTCAAAAAAAATAAAATAAACAAAAGAAGACTAATTTTAAAAAATACAATAAATCCTTCTGTAAATCTAAATAAATAGCCAAGCAATTAGATACATGCTAGTTCATCCACCAATTCAATGAGCTCGTAAAGAAAACAATTCTGTTCGTACAACTCGAATGTTAATTAGTGACGATACACATTATAATGCTTGGAAGAAAGTAAATTAGTTTCTCATGCAATTATTCGATTTTTTCCTCTCTTGTAACATATTTCATGTATCCTGCCTATAGCGAACATGTACACTATTCTGGGAACTAACAAGCACTGACAATTTCGATCAATTTTGGTGGTTAATTCTGCTGGAGCTACACAAGATATTATCTTGCGCTTCAGCAAAAAGCGATACTTGCACCTTAGATAATTTGTAGTAGCAATAAAGCCTGGACTGGTTTGAAAACATTGGTTTTAATGAGCACAATCTAGAATGCGGAAAACACGAAACGAAGAACAAATAATTTTATGATCTAAATTGTTGGAGTAATTTATAGGTTTTCTCTCTCTCTGGCAAGCGCTTGATTTAATCAGGAGTCTTGCATGTGTTTGCTGTTAGTTCTGGGTCTGTAATATTCACAGTTGGTGACTAATAAAAGTAAATTGCACCTAACTGATAATGGTCAGTGGTGGAAATTCCCAGGAGTAAAATTGAAACACGTGATAAAAATGGGCCTAAGAAAAAAGCCAACATCTGCTACGGTTCATAAGAACCCTGTTGTATATTTTTCCGGTCGGGCAAGAATGGCGGCGCACTCGTAAAGACACGAAGGTAAATACGTTTAGATAATGTCGAAGCTAACAAGTACCTGTTAATGCACTTTAGTTGACGTCAAACTGTGACTGAGAATCCAGAGTTTAGGTTGAATTTTGTTAGGTGTAGAACACCCTTTTCAAATGGTCAATGCCGTTTGTCTGTTGTCAGATAACTTGGAATGGTTCCAAAACCTTGCAACAGGTTTTCCCTGAATAGGTGATAATTGCATGCTTCCTGTTTTCAGAGAAAATTTCATAGTGTATGTAATCGTTGGAATTGAAATTATACTGGTTTCGTAGAAAATCTATCACGTGAGAAATATAGAAAAGAAGTTCTTAGCGGCTTTTTCAAACTAATCAGCCAAAATCTGATAAATCAAGAACACGAGATGATGAGCAATAAAACTGAAACATTTTCATGGGCTAATTGAATTTAAGAGACCATTATTTACACAATCATTTCCAACTAGAAGTGTTGTTGCTGTTTTCCAAAATTAATTGGTTTCATCAAAAGTTAATTGAAGAGCAATAAATGGGACCATTTTCAATTTGTTCCCATTCGAAATTCCCTAAATGAACGATTAAATGAATTGTATACCTGGATCAAGTTAGCAGGCTATTAGAAATTTGCCCCTGTGTGCCACTTCTGATATTTAAATTCAAAATAGGTGGTTGCCATCTAATATTATCGCGGGATTCTTTTGCTACTGTTAACATCAAGCAAAATGTTGCCATTATCAAAAAGATATGCTGCAAAGCTCAACAATATTTTTTTGCTGGGTGGTTTTGTTTAAATTTTATACATTAATGGTGCTGATCCTGTTCTGTGCCATGAATATTTTTGTTGTTGTGAAAAAAGAATATTTAAACTGCAGTGTAATTAAATACTATATTTTTTGGGGCAATATGAGCAATAAACATCCCATCCATCCAAAAAACCTAAGACCTCTTGGACTAAAAAATCCCGAATTCCTAACACAAATCAATTGAAAATTATTTCCGCCCTAGAAATCCATTTGCGTAGTCCGAAACAGATTTCGAATATAAAAAAAGGGGGAACTACCACATGTTGCTCTTGTATAATCCATGAGAATGCGGGCAATCTGTTCCGCTGTCATTGACATTGAAACCGCTAGGCCAAGCAAAAGGGTTGACTTGTATATTTGTACTCTATCTAGTACACCCTTAACTATCTGATGTTCATTAATTATGCGACAAGAGAGATTAATCACCCGATCTTTGACACTTTTCGTTCCAAGTCAACGAATCAGCTAGGACGAAAGGGAGTTAAATTCTCCTAATGAACTGTTATTTAATGCATTTACAACGTGAAACACTTTGATTTATGTCGATTTTTAGGCTCTGGTCTTTGTTGGTAAGCAAGCAACTGATGGAGTTAGATTTGGTTGAGTGTAATTGTGTGTGAGTTGAGGAACGTTGATAAGTCAAAATTGATCGATAAATTGAACGTGATTGTGAACATGACCTTTGCATTAATACCGGAAAAGATAAGGTGTAGGTTGATAAGATTGTTTGGGTATAGTGACCGATAAAAGAATAATTGGAAGTTATTTATACATACAGAAAAAACGATGAGAGTTAGGGCTAGATTTGCCACTAGGCCCGGTAGGCCCGGGCCTAGGGCGGCAAATTTCGGGGGCGGCAAATTTTCGATTTTTTTTGGGCCGGCCACTTTTTAATTTTTATTTGGGGCGGCGAAATTTTTTTCCCTGTCGACTGTTATCCAATTCCAATATTTCCAATGTTGTTTTTCTTTTTGACAACACTGTATTCTCAGACTGTCGGGTGGCGGAAGCGTGCCTGCAGAAGCGCGCTCGTGCCTGCAGTTCCGCGAAGTAAACAAAGTTTCTATTTCGCTTTACGGCATAAACAATCAGTGTTAGCTCGTGAGCTGTAGGTTGCAGGACGATGCGCGATCGTCTCAACCCTCAACCGTATCGTCTCACTCGGGAAATTATTGAAAATTCATAATTTTTCGGTAAGCGAGGATAGTGTGACTAATTTTATGACTGCATTGTCACTATTGAAATCGATCCGAGAAGATGAAGGCTTACGAATGATAATATAATTGGCAGTGTATAATTGAAATGATTGTTAAATGAAAGATTGATGATTTGATAAATTGATAACCTTTTCGTATGTTTCTATGTTTGGCATGTTTTTTTTTCTTTTCGTCGAAAGTCTTTAAATATAGCAGCAAGACTGCAAGGTGGAATCTTGCAAATTGGTACTTTTCGGTTCTTTTTTTTAGGTACTTCGTACTTTTGGATTCGTTACCGTGTGTGTATTTTAATAATTATTTGTGTGGCAAGGGCGCAATAATAGTGAAATTTTACGAACGAACCAGTGCCGTTTTTATTCTGATATTCGCAAGCTCGGGCGCAATGAAAAACAGCGAAAAATTCTAGGGAATCGAAAATAAATCGCGCATTATTACATATAATATAATTATCGAAAAAGGCGGCAAATATTTCTGAGGCCTAGGGCGGCGTTATGGTCAAATCCGCCCGTGATGAGAGTCCTTCTCGTAAGAGAAAGTGGCTTCAATTATTTTTATAATTTAAAGTGGTTCAGTGATTGCTGGCAGATCTGCCCAATTTGGAAAGAATGTGGCTACGTTCCGTAAATATGAGATGTAATAACACTCTGATTACAAAAGTTATTAAAAATATAGAATCCGCAAATAGGTCATCATAACGACACAACGCTATGCATTCCATTAGACAATCACTCTCACCTGGGCTTGCCAGCCCATATTGACGATGCTCGAGATGCATATTTTCCGCATGATGCGTGTGATACCGCATGATATGCGCGGCTAAGCTCTCCATTACTTTTCCGTCGAGGCTTGATCTACGTCCTGAAAAAGGACCGGAGAGGTGTTCCGCAAGGAATCTCACTCGATTGGTAGTGCACTATATATAGAGGCTGATATAAGTATATAAACCATAGTAACAATAAAATGAGGCTATAAAAACTCAATAGAATGCACTGTGGTGATCGAACTGAAATCTTCAGAAAAATTAGCGGCTTTAAAAAGAATGTCTTCAAAATACACGCCTTTCTGGTGTTGAGATTTTCTGAAAATGGCTTATCTAAAAGAAAAATATCAAACGGCTTCATGATCGTCGTGACAGTGGGTATCGTTCAACCTATAATTATAAAATTTTATTCAAAAATACCAAAATGGGGGATATTTAACCATTTTCATCGGTTGATTTCTTTTGATAAAAGATGGCCCAAATACTTTTGTGCATTCCTTCTACAGAATCAACGTTCCTATAAATGGCTAAACCATAATGCGTAGATAAATCCTTCATCACTTTTATTGTAAACTTTACCAGTTTTTTCTTAGGTACTTTTGCAAGTGTTTTTTTGCTGGTAAACCTTTCTTTTTTTCTTCTTCTTTGCTTTTGTCTGTTCTTTTCGCAATAAAGTACAAATTTTTTTGCAACACAAGTACGCTTGACCATACATTTTCAACGTGTAAAACGCACTCTAATCTGCTAATCCAGCGTCTAGTACGCTTACGTCATAATGCTTAAAAAACATTCGGATCACTATGAAATATTCAGAGAATATTCTTGAACACTTATACTTAATGAAAATGCAATAGAAAAATATTGGATTTTTTTAAAGTAGGTTGCCCCCTTAATTTCGACACCGATTCCTCTTTTCTTTATTTGTCCAGATGTTTTCGGTAGATGCTTGTTCCTCACTCCATGATTTTGCTTTTTGTCGACAGCCGTGCTTGAACGTACACTCTTCCTAATAGTAGGCAGGCATCTCGCCAGCACGTACCGTTTCCGTCAAGGCCTGGTTAACAACAGTAGTTTCGACAACCTAGTGGATACATTGCAGTAGAAGATGGTAATAAATTCGTACTTTCACTGTGATCACTTTAAACTCATCATTATCATTCACACATTTTTTGACCGTCACAACGATTAGACTCCGATCAGTTTTAAAGTTTGCACCCAATCAACAAAGTCCTGATGCCTTGAATCCTTAAATCAGAGACGATAATCTTATTTTGTCACTATTTTATATATAAAAAAATCAAATTGAATGATTCAAATGGACTAATTTCCGTAAAACCTCCAAGTATTCTCTACGTTTCTCTGTAAATAATTATTGTTTTCATCGTAAGCTCTATCATAAATTGTACATGTCCCTGTTGAATAGCATCCTTGAAATATTCAAAAACCCATTCAAATTTTCACAAAACACCAACTGTTACACCACAAGCTCATCACTTGGTGGCATTTATGAAATAAACTGGAATTATTCATTACGTACGTATGCCCCTGCAAACATTAACGTTTTTCATTTTTTGGGGGAAAACCCAAGTAAACACTTTTGTACCTTTCAAGCCGCGCGTTTAATGGGGAATTTTTTCATGAAACAAAATTTTTGGGTGGTAGAATACAACATACCATTTCCAAGGACACGAAAAATGCTCAATGACGATGAAAACAACTTTCATAATAGAGCGTCATTTGGAGAGCTCTTTTGCAGTGACGCCCATTTAAAATGGTGAGGGCAATGAAGTTGAAAGGGTCGTTAAATGGCACAGGTAATAATTGTGTTGAAGAGTTTTCTGCAGAGGAAGTGTTAACGACGTCATTGCGGTGGGTATTTAACGCGGAAGAGCTTTACAGCACATCTTTGTTATGCAATGGTTGACTGTTCAACAAATGTGACGGATTGGGCTGAGGATTAGAGTGTTTTATCTAAAGGCAAGAGTGTTGAGACTGAGAAGGATAATTTCAATAAAATCTTGAGCTTAGTGAAAGTAAAAATTTGTGACCAGCTAAAATAATATAAAATCAGAGTATCTTAAATTTCAACAAATGCTGCTATAGACCAATGACATCAAAAATTGAAGTCTTGAAATTTTCCTGTCAATTTGAAGCATTTTTATTTCACTTCTTAAGGTAAGACGGTTCGTCAATATCCACGTTTCATCCAAAGAAAATTTCTACTTTAGCTTTAAGACAACACTTGGCAGAATCTCTAGATTGATAGACATTTTTTATCCAACAAGATGTGAAGTTGATTCCCTTTCCTTAGAGTTTCGTGTACGTATGTATAACAAAATGCCACTCTTCAACTGTTGGTTTGGATAAGGCTCGAACGCCAAACACGATTGGCATCACGAACTTAAAAAAAGAAGAGTAGAAAGAAGAAAATAATAATATAATGCTAAGCTCTTGTTAGCACAAAGGTCTCGTCTATGTCAGACAGAAAATCTTTCCTTTCTAGTCTGGAAAAGTGCAACGAAAACTGTGTGGTTGGTCGGAGGTGAGTGGATGTCGAGGAGCCAACAACACGTAGGGTACTACAACCTACAATAGCGAGAGGCCATCACAAGAGTCATTGATAGTCGTCATCAGTTTCGTCGTCGCCGTTTGTCTAAAGAAAGTGAACAAGATCGATTTTCTAGCCTACTACGATAAATGTCCCAGTAGCAACTTAAATAAATATGGGCGTAAGAGGAAAAAAGAGACTAAGAAAGATACTTAACGGAAATGCATAAGATGTGACCGCTTTAAGTAAGATACACATAGGATTTTGAACTCTTCAGTTAGTGTTGCTTTTGTGGTGGCTGTCAATGCACATAGATATCGTTATATTTTCTATTGATTATTGCAGCAGAGATTGATGTTGGATTATTTATGCACAATCTAGTTGGTGTAGTTTGAATCGGAGAAATTGAAGATGATGTGGAATTGGGATTTGTTTTCATATCAAAGGACCTAAAAAATCATCTCAATGTTAAGTGAAATTTAATGAAATAATGCTTTATAACCGAATTTAGATCCGGGAAAACTTGTGAAGAATTCACGAATCACCGCTTGTTAAAGAAGTTTTTAATGTGAAACTCACCTTAACAGTTTAGCTTCAAGGGTCTCAACGAACACATACATATATGTTAAGTATGATTCGATAACATACAGTCATCTCTGTCATAGTAAAAAGAAACTTTTCTATCTCGAGTACTGCCTCGAAAACTCTTCCTGTTAAAAGTGAAGCCCTTTTTTAATCTCTACCGGATGCTGGATCATAGCATCTTTGTTGAATTTTCATGAATTTATGAGAATTCCGCACACTCATTAGTCCGACAAATACTAGTTGAGTTCAGGTGAACTCTTTTTGCACATGAGAAAAAACCATAATAACTTCGCTTCGACCCCACAACAGAATCCTCGCCGAAGATGAATAAAAGTTGTATTTCCTCGGAGTTCGGCATCTCTTTTATAAGATTTACTTCTGGCAAGATGAGTTGATATCTGGTGTTAAACTGCTCAGATACATTTTTGGTTGTATGCTTTGATCTTGGAGAGAGAGACAGGTTTCGGAACTGGACACAAAATAAAACAATATTTAAAATTCAACATTTTTGTTAGATTTTTATTTGGATGTCTTTTTGGCAGAATAACATATTCCTTTATTCTAAATCTTCTTCATCAAGAATCACATCCTTTTTCCTTTGATGAAATTTCATGGTTTGTTAATTCTAATATCAGCAGCCGAATTTTTCAAAAGTAAGCTACAACATTTCACGGTCTATTTTCCTGTCAACTTGATTTTTTCGATTGTATCCATAGAACTCCATCATTAACCATTCGCCACTTCACTCTGTTGTTATTTTATTTTTTCAGCTGCTCTTCAAAAATCTGGTAGCGATCTTTCAACTTTTCTATCGCAAAATCCTTCAAGTTTCAAGCCAATCGATGCATAGTTGCTAAATTTTCAAGAAATCCAAGTCTATCAGAGCTAATGCAAATGAAGAATAAAACGGCATTCCAATACCTTTCCTACGGACTGTGCGGCCTGTAAAATTACGCCCCATGGGAAGCCACCGTAAGACGACTCGAAAAGATTTCTGGATTGAATTTTTTATTTTGAAATAATAATAATAATAATAATGATATAAATTAAAGACCCACTGGTTTTGAAGGACCCACGAATGACCTGAACCATTGAAAATGATTCAGAAAACTGTTTGTCGTGAAAAGCGTAGATTCCAATCCGTTCGAAACAATTTTACTGCCTCTAATCACCCTTTGTTCATAAACTGAGACACTTTGTGTGACGTGCGACGTTACAAACCCTTCCAAGTCCGCTTTGGAGATAAATACAAGTGCAATGACGCTTACTTTAAATACTAATGCGAATCCGCTGATGCTTCTCAAAGAAAATTATTATTAATCAGAGCTGGTAGTTGAACCTTGACTACCGCGATTGAGAGGCAGATGTTTCGTGTAACGATTTTTCGTGGTGTGGCGCCAATACACGCTCCTTTATCCTCAAATAATTTTCAAATTAAAAAAGAGCGATTATTCGTGATCCTTTTGAACAGTGTTTTTTTTTTGAATATTTCAAATATTACAATGACTTCTTGTTTGTTTCTTATTGTGCAATAAATAAACAGTTTAATTTATGTAGTGCTAAGATATCGTTGATAAAGGTAAAACTATGAATCCTTTAAACGTACCTAAAATATTTAGAACATAAAATATTATTCCTAAATGTTAAACCATTGAAGAGGCATCATTCTGCATTTCTTCCTATACTGTCGGCGTAATCCTCTAAAAGCAACTAACCAGCATTACATATTCAACATTTCCATCTCAAGAGCATTTTGCCAGGACATTGACGAGGACATGTGACGACAATTTGTCGCCGTTTTCACCGTACAGAACACGTTTCTCACTATTTCCATCATCAGCCAGGACATCAAATCCAACTTTCCATCATTCAAAAAATATATGAAAGCACTTTCGTGTGTCCCTCTTGTACGACAGAGCGAGGACATTTTCACCGCTGTCGCTATTACTTTAAGTTCTTGTTTCTTTTCCTTTTCTGTCCCTTTGAAAATATCCTAAAATAGATGTGCATTCTGAATATATTTCGCAAGGATACGACGTCTCCTTGCATCCGATCACGTTTTACCCACATCCTCTGTTATTTTTGCACTTATGGTTATGGTCGTATTGCAAAGTTTGTGCTGTAATACAAATTCCGTTGCACGATTGAGACCAGCTACAATTTTTTATTGGAACATAATCTTTCCTCTGGCTGGTGTGTTTTTTTGTGATCGTATCTACAATGTAGTCGAAGATATTAGATTTCCATAACGCAGTGGCGCTTACGTTCAATCCTATCTAATGTGTTTGTTCACGGCTAGAAAGTAACATAGAAAAAAATGAATAATTCTGAATTTCCCTCACGTTTTATAAGGCTGACGGGCGGACATAGTGGTTACAGTCGGATTTCGTGTTTATTTTTTTTGCAAATCTAAATGAAAATTTTCTACTCGTAGCGCGTCATGTATTGTGAAAAAGATCGTGTCAACATGTACACCACATATCCTCGATGTTTTTATTTGCAATAGCATACAAGATATTACAAGACTCTCGGCCAAGATACTCTGAAAAAGATTTAAGTGAAGATACATAACAGGACATGACAATGTATGTTAGTATCTATCAGTTTGTTCATCTGATATTCTATCTATTTTTCGCGGTATATCTTTTAATATGCATATTGGGCCGACGACGAGCGAATGTGTAAGCGACGTGTGCCTATTTATAATTGGATATTCGCCACGACTCAATAAATTTATTTGAAAGATAGAATTGAATGAAATCTAGAACGCATGCCGTTGTGGCGAACGTACGAAGGCAACGACACATTTTGCATTTGTAATGTTTATTAACGCCATATTGTAGCCTAAATAGGCGTCTTATGATCTTAACTTGTGGCAAAAGGAAATCAGGTGAGATTTACATATTGGCGGCGAACTTTTAAGGTGTAGGAGTACGCAATGTCCAGTTAAACCGTGCTACTATCAGATGTTCTTCACACGTGCGTGGTTAACTATATTTGGGTATAGGAGATACCATATTGGGGGGAAGGCTTCACGTACAGCTTACCGGAATGTATATTTACTGAGCCACACAGAAATAATAAGAGTTGTATTTTAATGAATACTTTCGGAGATAAAACTTTCAGGTTTTCCAAAACGCCATAGTCAAATGTGAAAAAAAAACATTTGCTCTCAACAAACAACTCATTTGCAAGTTTCTAAGAATTTCTATCGAATAAAATACAAGGCCTAGATGAAAATAGTAAGAAAAGAGGATACCATTAAAAGATGTACAACCTGGCAAAAGAAATGTATCGTGATGATGTAAAAATGGTCCATAAAATAGTACCGTCAATTGGAAGGTAGTAAATCTTCTTGATTTCACCTCTTCATTGCTCTCGAATCTGGCTCATGGTTCCTAAGGAACTATGGTAACTAAACTGCTACAAAAACTCAAGGAGTAGGACACCTTGGAGCACCATTTCGTCCACAAAAATTTGAACGTTCGCCATGAATCTCACTTTTCTGAACGAGGCGTCATCCAAGTAAGTACGCCTAAAGGTAGTGTATTTGGTCCCTTATTGTATTTTTCTCTTACTGCACCTTTGTATCACTGTGCCCCTTTTTTATATTTTACTCATGAAATTTTCACTCCTTTTATTGATAAGGGATTTTAGTTCAAAAGATTGCTAGTAAAACAGTCCTCACCCGAAAACTATTTGTTCAAAAGTTGACATTTTTATTAAAATAATAAATGGTCCAAAAACGCTGTCCATGTAAAGCTGCTTTCTGAAGAACTACTTTCTTGAAATTAATTAAAAAATTTCGTACTTTTCATTCAAATAATGTTGACAAAGATTCTCTTAATGTTTAGGTTTTTTTTTGTATAAGTTTCGTGAAGAATATTGTCAAGATAAATCTCGAGACAAAACATTTGAACGTATTGCCATGTTTTTTCTGCATTACAAAATTGTTAATGTTTCGAAATTCCACGTCGATTTTTTTTGTGTCACGCTAACTTTGAGAAAACTCAGTGAATTCAGATTGAAGATTGCTATTGACATTTAAAGACTGGAAGGCACAATTATTTTACCGAAACGATGTCCTTCAGGAGTACAGGTCATGTCTTCCTTTTTTTTGGAAAGTTCTCCCTATGAAACATTTCTAACGATACTTTGATGTGCATAGTGTATTCTATATTAATATCCCAAATTTTTGTATGGTTGTTGCAGATAAATTTCCCCCTGATTTTTTTTTTTAATTTTTTAATATTGCGCACTTTTGTCTAAAAATATTTTATTTCATTTCTAACGTATAACTTGAGGAATGTGGCTAATGTTTTAACAGTGTTTATGTCGTAGTTTTGATGTTAACTTTAGTTATGATAGATTAGAAAAAAATCGGTTTTGTATTTGTGGTTATTTTTTCATGAAAAACCTTTTCCATCTTTCCACACTTATGGAGAATCTCATTTGTGTGCATTAGATTTCAGTTCAGATTCTATGGTAAACAGTTTTTGCTCGAATTTCCAATATAAATTTCCAGACACTTTTTGTCGTAAATATCGAAATTTGTGATTTTTTTCAATCGACGAAAGATAGATTGAACAGCAACAAACTTATGAAATTGATTAAAATGATTTCTTAAAAAACACAGCAAAAACATTTGCCGAATTAAAAAGTGTTGGAAAACTACCAGAACAAATTTTTGGAATAATTATTTCTCGAATTTTTTAAAAAAGTTTTCACGGACTAGATTTTTTAAAAAAAAAATGCTCTAACATATCCTAAAGTAATGTGAAGAAAAATAAAGAAATAATATGTACGATTTTCAACAATTTTCTGAAATGCATTCAATTTTCGCATCAATTTTTTTTAGTGTGTGGCGTAGATATTTCAGTTTTTGTTTTTAAAAAATTAAATCCTTCAAAGTTATGCCAACAAAATTATTCAAGTTTTACTAACGTTGGTGGTGTTTTCTCTCTCTCTCTGTCTGATTCTTTTCTGTTCGTTTTTTTCTTTAGAACGTGTTTTTATGAATCAACAGCAATCCATCCCTCGATAATGTCTTGAGGCGACCAGGTCTCCATTTAGGCTAGTACGCAATTGATGATGACGAGTTTGGGATTAACGCTTAATTTTTTTTTTCAAAAGTTATTCATGATTTATTTTTGTATATATCATTCTGAATTTTTTTCGAAAATTTTATACAGTTTTATTATTATTTTATTGTGAATAATTGTTTTCGAGACAAATCGAGGAAGCAAGGAAAATCATTTTGAATCACTGTTTTCTGCGTAATGTAAAGCCCGTGTAAATTTAATAATGAATTTTTGCAGGCACCTTACCAAATTTTAAAATCGTAAAAAAGATTGAATTTTGAACCAAACAAAATATGTTTTAAAAAATTCTTATTTTTTCCCCAAAAATTATTGAGGTCTTAGGCTTTGGGAACGTTGTACGATTTAAGCTTTTTTTAGTAAATATTTTAAGACGTAATATTGCGATCGATCACATTTTTGCTCTTCTAATTTTTCTGGGGGTAGAGATTAATTCATTTATGAACCTCCATTACCTGAGGTCATGCCGGATTGACGGCCCCTCCCATCGAAATACCCAAAAAAAAATCTTGCTTGCATGACTTGATTACGTAAGTCTCTGGAACACATGAGGAGATTAATTAAAATTTCACCAGCACCTAGAGCTTTTGCATCTATTCCGCATAGTGTTTCAATGAATTGAAGACATGATGGTTAATTGTTCCAACATTTTCGACCCCATCTTCATAGCATATACAATTTTGTCTGCAACCTGGTCGTGCTTCGTGATTCATCCAATCAGGAACTTCTATCTATAGGTCCATACAATAATTATCTTTGTATCTTAGACTGAATCTCATCTTTGTGGTTGATGATTTATAGTTGGAATCGAAGCACGACCACGCCACCATATCAAGTTGTCTTCCGACGAACGATTCGCTCGTTCTTTGGTATCTTTCCATCTTTTGTTGATTGTTGAGTGACTGGGCATTAAACCGTCGAGTCTATCTATAGTCAATGACTTGATTGCGGTTTGTCTAGATGTGTAAATTGTGTAAATTTGAAACGCAGATGTAACCGCACTATGAAATAGAGAGACGACACTGTTTCTAGCTTCATCTTCGCAGAACGGATTGTGCAGCGTCACTTTCTTATCAAACCGCAACGCAACGATAGTGCATTCGCTGCACAGTGTTATCGATACCGCTGAGGATTCTCGTAGGCAAAGATGTAATGTAGATTGATGAAATTCAACCCATACCACAATCGTGAACTGTTCAGGCCAACATGTCCTGCAGATACGCAATGCATCGATGCGAAGTCCTTTTCGACAGAAATTAAAATTGAATATTCTTTTCAGAAAATCCTGAAATCGTTACGGCCATACTGAACCACAAGATGACTGAACCTATTTCTAGTGTTAACTGCAGATGTTCACCTGGCACCGTTAATCGGATTAATAGCCAAATCAGAATCAAATGGAACCTCAGAAAATGATATCGTTCACATACGAACGGTACAAATGGTTGTGTGGCGTGTTAAAAGGCCGAAGCCGCATTTCACCGCGGGACGATGTTCGAACAGATGGTGCCAGGTGAAAAAAGTGGTAACATGAGGTACTCGAATTTTTTATGGAGACCATCTATGTATATGCACCTCCATTGTACAAGAGCATATTGCAGCTAGCGCTCATCAGTGTCTGTTTTGATCCCAGTATGGTATCTGCAGCTCTTTGAGGACGGGGCGGCTGAAATACAAAAAAGATAGTGCTGAGGTAGCTTGCATGTTGTCACCTGAAATCCAAGCAAGTCATGTATTTGTAATGAACAAGCAACTTGGCTCGCTTGAAATCTAAGATGCAAAGAAGATAGCGTTTCCCAAGCTCGCCGTAGCACAGTTTCGAGTTAATTTGTGCTTGCCTAGATGAACTTCAGTGATGTTCATTGTAGCCAACACAGATAAGATACATTTGCATAGGACACCCACGCCAGCGGTCGGCGTTCGGAATATTGAATGATTTCGAATGTTTTGAAGAGGTCATACCATCAATTAAATTACAACGAACAAGAAGTAGAATTAATGTTCCCATGCATCATCGTAATGTGTCGTTATCTGTGGCAAGTGACGATAAATCTTCCAAATGGATTTAATTACAACGCTCATAATCCACGGCTATCATCAATGAACAGCTCAGAACATTGATTTCGTCTCCATCCAATTTCGGCTTCTTGGGAAAATCTTCGGTAGAAGAAGACAACCAATCGATAGGGTGTGGTGGATTGTTCTTGGAGACCCTGACTTCAGATTCGACTGCTGCTGCTGTGCTCATCTTCGTCTGGTTGCAAAGAATCTGTCCCGAAATCAGGGCCGAAAAAAGAAGTAGAAGAAACGCTGTAAGTCAGTGTCACAGTCCTCCTCCTTTTTATTCCCAGATGGATGTTGATATGGCGACCATTCCCGTTCCCATTCTTAAAAGAATGTTTTTTGTTTGTTTTGTCTTTGATGATGCCCCCCCTTCCATACATTGAATGTACGTAAGAAGCTGAAGTGGGTTAAAGTTAGCCACTCGGAAATTTGGACTTATGGCTCGCATTACTTCTCGGAAATGTGTGTAAGTGAATTATTTGAGTCCGAATATTATAGGGTTGTTTGTCACCGGGTTGTGGATACTGTCTATGTAGGGAGAACATTTTCATAGATGTATGCTCGCATTATGTATCTTCTGAATGGTCTGGATATCAAACGGGACCGTACTTTAGTTACAATTTAGTGGGGCATTAACTTAACAAGAGCTAATTTCTTAGTTTTTCCATTTTCTTCGTACTGTGGTGATTCTTTTGGGTTTCGTTGGTTGAGTGATCTTCAAAGAGAAAAAAAACTGAGTAAAGTACATGATACTAATCAGTTGGCTAAGTGAAATCTTCTAGATTGTGGCAAACTGGGTTGAATCGGGCATGAAATGCTAAGTGGTGTGTAATATTTGTGTATTTTTAGGCAATAAGTGATTCCACATCGAAAGGGTTCCACGATGTATGTGTATCTTTTATCCCTATGTTATTTGCTTCTTTCATAAATTCTGCAGATAATGGTCTTCATCGTGTTTTGACTTAAATCTGTTAAGCATGAGTCTAGAGGGCGAAAAAATCTCATCGAGCACATCTTCACTATCGAATATTTCTGCACCTGAATTCCTATCGTCGGCGTCCTAACCAATCTTCCAAAAACCGCTGAGAATGCGTTTTTCCATTAGCAGACTTGCAACCGTTGATGATGCATCGTTTCAATCTTCATCCTCAAGTTGGTGGATTGCTTCACTCTTCTTTGTTGATTGGATATCTCCCGATTGAACAGACAAAGATACTACATATTTGCTGGCGGCAAATATTTATCACAAGACGCACTTTGAATGGCATGAGCATGTCACTTGAATTGGATTGTAGGCGCAACAAAGTAAATATCTAATTGCCGCTTGTCATCCCAACCCCTCCGAGTACAGAGTACGTACATTCAGCATAGTATATGCATGTTCATACGTAGTAAAAAAAAGAGTTACATGTGGGCATCACATACGGAGCTCATGTATGGCACGGCGGCGGCGTTCGGTAATGCGCAAGTGAAAAGGTACAACATGCAACCTAATCATGGATAGATAACCTGCAGGTTCAAAGACCTGCCCGGCGAGGTTGGTTCGATCGCAAGAGATGGATGGATGGATGGATGATTGACAGAATATGGGAGCAACATCAATTATCTGCAAACATGGTCAGGATGGATTATACTTTTTCAGATAGACCAGATCCTTTTATGGCGGTAGCAACTTGTAGAAAATTTCACGTAACTCAGTTGTTGAGTGTCATGGCGGGAACAGGAACTCTTCGGATTACGTCAGTCAAGCTTTCATGAGTATTTGAAGAGGTTTTGTTTTAGGAAAGTGTAGAGAGTCCATCATATTTGCTCCTTGGATGGTAACGTACAGATGAAGCATATATTGATGGAAGACCGAACACTAATCCCGAGCTGAAACCTTTCCGAATACTCACCGAAACGGAATAGTTAATATTTTTCAGTAAATTTAAAATAAAATCTTTCGAAATGCTGATCGACGTTGTTAACCGTTCTAACCATTCTACATCTGAGTTCATTGCATTTAATATTTTTCAACCGAAATGATTGAATTTTTATCATAATTGATAATAAATTGCAATTTGTAGTCCTCACTTTTAATTTTAAGGTTTAAGGGTTGTAATACTTTTTAAAGTTGGTCAAGATTAAATTCTAGACACTCAGTATGATAAATTATTTTCAAAAAAATTTTCACCTATCAATCATGGAAGATTTTCTTGATACACTGGTTCAGATTCTAATTTTTTTTTTTGTCCCAAAATGCATTTTTTGAAGTTGAATCGTTCCATCTTTGTTTTGGGATGAATACATAGAAAATATATGAAAAAAGCTCCGCCAATAGTATGAAGTGTTGAAAGTGTGTTAAAAAAATTCAAATGGTATACTTAACTTCTCCATACTCCACCGTTTAACCTATTTTTCGACGAGGCTATGCTATAACAATGATATCTGCAGCCTAATCTAAAAAATCAGCAAATTTTGTAAGTAGAAAAATCGGACAGTGGAGTCGGTGGGATATCCAATAAACGACGTTTATAGCTTAGGAGGTCCTTTTTCTACGTACAAGCAAGGAGCCAGCCACCCTTCTGGGCTTAAGCTAATAGCTACAATATCTGGTCATCATCAAAAGAGATCAAACCTCTGGTTGGGTTAGTTCACCATTGATGATGAGTAGATATTGAAACTTTTTTCAGTACGCTATCCTCATCGAAAAAATAATAGGTCACAACTTTTCATTTTTGCAAAAAGGTTTGGCGAAAACATTTCATAAAAAATATTTTTTTATTGTGTACCACCAAAAAAAAAATCTTGTTTCCAAAAAAACTTATACTCCGGTGATCTTCATTTCTTTTTCATGATTTTTTCCAACATACAGATTTTTTAAGTCCTTGCAAACGATTTTTTTTCAATTTTGTGGATTTTTTTATAGCTATTTTCATGAATTTTTATTCAGTTTTTTTATAGTTGTTAACTTTAATATTTCTTTTAATGTATTTTCAGGAAACCATTCTTCGGTTTGATTTGGTGCCAATTTTTTGGTCAATAAAGAATTCAATTGGCAGTTATTTCTTGGATTCATTTTACGAATAATATGACTTCTTTCTTGTTATTTTAAGTGATACTCTGCTTGTCTTGAGAAACGATTCATTTCTTGTTCCAAAAAACCTTGAACAATTTCAACTAATTTTATTTACACTGAAATATAAGTTCACATTCCTTCTGTTTCTTTCGCTGGAATTTTTTTTAAACCCGTTTCGCAAGAAAATTATGTCACAATTTTTTTTTTAAACAAAATCTTTTTCGAAAGAAAATAATTTAAATTTTTTGATAATATAATTGAAATTTTATTCAAAAATTTTATTTTAAATCTAATATTTTGCATAAAAATACTAGAAGAAAATTCAATAAAAATGTTTCTAAATTAATATTTCATCAGAATTAATATTATGATTAAGTTTTAATGAAAAAATTGTTTTTAGAAAATCCTCGAAACTTGATCCTCCTGTAGAAAATTTGTGTACAAAAGGTTTTAGGTTTCTTATTAATATGTAATAAAAAAACATTTCAATTCAATTCTATTGCCAGCGAAATAATAATGGATAATAATTAAGGAAGGAGAAGATTTTGCAGTGAATGATGTTTTGAAAAACTTTTCTGAAATATTTTACAGCTCTGTTTGCTTTTTGAAAAATTTTGCTTAAGTGAAATTTTAAACAGTTTTTCTTAAATACTCAACCTTTATACTTGAAAATAGTTTATTAATTTTTAGCTTCAATATTTTAAATTTATTTTACAAACGCATATTAATAAAAAAAATATTTCCACTGGCATACAAAATTCAATCATAATTTTTCAAAAGTAAAGTTTACGTTGAAAACTATTTTGTAGTCAATTAAATATCGTAAATTTTCCCCCCCCCATAAGATGAAAAAATTCAGCTCACTACTCTCTTTTAAAAATATATTTTGAAATAAAAGTCTGTAGTATTTGCTTTTAAAATTTGTTGTGCAAACAGTTTCATTCAAAAATAAATGCGTAATTAGGGAATCTAAGAAGAAATTTAGCTCCGGCAATTATTTCTAAAAGTCGTTAACATTTCAAAGAAAAATTCATTCAAGCAAAATGACATAAGACTAAGCAATCATAGCTCGAAACATTTTTAAAGATTTCGGGGCAGCTGTGAGAAAGTTTTATGAAATAGTTTTGATAAATTAAAAACAATATCTTCAAGACGATGGGTTCAAATGTACGCCCAGTTTTTAAAGCAACAATTGTTAATAATTTTTAATTTTTAATTATTATTCTGAGCAAAGTATGTCCGCGTTAACCGGACTGTAAATATTTTTTTTGCGTTAATTTCTACTGAATTGAATTTTTTGTTCATATGTCCTTGTTTTTATATGTTTCTTAAACTCCGCACACTGTGAATAGATGGAAATGTAGCAATAAAAGGACAGCTCCATTTTGTACTTTTGAAAATTTACAAGGAACCTTTTAAAATTTCAAATTAAGAGTTGCGTCAAAATTACTTTTTCCACTTATAGTCCTCGCATTCATGCATGTTTTGTCATCTAAAATTTCCAAAAATACTTATTCTATGCAAAAGGATGATTTTTGACATGAAAGTCCAGAAGCTGTCGCCTTGCTGTAAGCCTTTCAGTTGTGACTATTCACCCGTGAGAAGATTCTAAAGTTAATGATTAAACTTTCTCCTTTGTAGGCTGCATCCTTTTTCGTGAAGGTAGCTTATTGTTTAAAGTGAGTGCTATTAACGCAGAAAGCATAAAAAACGTGGTAATCTTTGATTTGGGTTGCTCCTACAATCCAGTCCTAGTGTCTGTTGTAGTCTATGGTAATCTGATGTAACATTCTTTTGTTAATTTGCTGCTTGACAATGTTTTTATAGCTTTTTTAAAATTCTGTTTCAAGCTCTGCTGCTTTCAAATCAATTTCATATACGTCGTGTGTACTAACAAATCAACATTAATAATCCAAAACGTTGTGTTAATATCACTTAAATTCCCGAAAATTATACCATCTCAGCAGTTTCACTGTCTTTAACTTTTACCAAACTCAATCCAATTATCGTTTAAAGTGCAAGAGTCGCTCGACCTCACCTTCGATTCGTTGCGAGGAAATGAAATCCAAAAAAAGATTCACTTTCATATTTCTCTCTGAAATTGAACAAATAAAAAAATAATAATCCAGCTACAGAAAAGCTACAGATAATTGATGATTTTCCAAGAAAACCACCGCCAGGTTCAATCTAAGATTGCTCTGTGTTCTGTTGTTATGTTTTTTTTGTCTGCACAAACTTCCTGAAACCACCATCGCAAGTAATTTGATGATGAAGTCGACCAATTTAGTTGGTTCCCGCGGCTTTTTTCGCGCTCGTCTCCCATTCACATTCAACTGACGCCGACGAGATAAATTTTCAAATGATTCGGCATTGGATTACAATCTACAATCCACAATCTTTTTTCGGCATGGATAAATGCTGTTTGCATTCACTCTTGATGTTGCCTGGCCGCTTTGGGTTGGGTTGCTTTCGTTACTTCATCGCTCAAGTGGTTTGCAAGTCGGTGTTTGGTATCCCAAGTGCTACGTTGCATACCTCAATGAAAATATGTGTGTATATCTTTCTTTTTGTAATGTTGATGATGATGGGATCTGACGACGTCACCTGTAAAAATATATAGTACATCTCGCAACGCATTCATTTTTTTGGATTACATTGTGAAAAGCACTACCATTCATCATTTTTGGTGGGTTGTAGAGGTGAAACCAGACGAGAATCGTTTGAATTTTTTTGTAAATATTTTGATAAGCTTGGGATCAAGCCCGAGAGGAGGGACTGCAAAAGTGTGAAAGCTGAAAGAAAAATGTCATTTTAATTAGAAGGGATTACCTGTAGATTTAGGACTTCAACAGGGTTGGGGAAATGAAGTACTACAACTCAATAAGAGGTTACGATGAACGTTTGGGTTACTAGAAAAGGACCCTCAATGAAGCTGCTTCATCGTTTTTTCAACAATGTTAAAGTGTGATCATCAAGGGATTATCATCGGATTAGGTATTATCATATTGCACATTCTGCAGCAGAATTCTTCACCTTGCACACCCGTTGATTGCAGTGAAAAGTTTATTACCCATAAAATCACACTCCAGTCTTCATTAACCACTTTCCACTTTTTTCACACCCCTTTTGCATTCGAGTTCTGCCTTTCCTTCCTTCTCGTCAACTTACCTTGAAGCTATTTCATCAAATAATTACCTTTTCAAAGAACCGCAATGCTTCATAAGAGTCAAATATTCTCCACGATAAGTTCTGCAGCATTTGAAGGATATTCGCAACTCTGGATTGAAGCCCAAGTAGTTTTGAAGGTGGAAAAAATTACTGTTTGATGAGTGTTGTTGGTGAAGTGCTAAAGGAAAGTACTTAAGTTTAAAGGAATGCTTTTTGCTTTCGTCGACCACTTGAACGATTCGTTGGGGTGAAAGTCATTTAATTTTTATATTATTGCATCCTGCAACAATTTTATAGGTAGTTAAACGGTTGAAATGATTTTCAGACTAGTTTTTTCTTTGGAATTTAATTAAAATTTAAGATTTATTCCTGTTAAGGAAGATGTCTTGTCGAGCAGTGCATTACATATGAAAAATTAATATGATATGGACTGTTTGGGAAAAAATTGACCTTTAGTTTTTCCTGCATAGCTCCTGTTTGGGATAAGTTTAAGTCTTCATCAGGTATGCAGAATTAGCTATAAAATGTGACAAATAAGAACGTATAATCCATTCGTATTGTAAGATCACTCTTGAAAAGATGTCATCAAATCAAGAAGGAGTGCGTAGTTTAATTGTGTGCAAATGCCTGGAAAATCCCCTTCGTCCAATCCAATTCGTCGATTGCAACAGTGAAACGAACGATTATAAAGTACAAAAAGGGCCTAACTATTGCTAGAAAGTCTGGATCACGTAGAAAGATAGGTCCATCCGATACAAATTTGAGCCGAAAGGTGAAGGGGACATTTTTGCACAGTCCTAACAAATTCATCCGAGATATGGCTCAAAAACTGCAAACATCGAACGCAATGATTCAGAGGATTGAGAAGCATTTTAATTTCAGATCATATAAAGTCCAAAAAGTACCCGATCGATTCGAGGAAAAGGAGAAAGAAGCGAGAAATCCGGCTCGAAAGCTATACAAGGATTACCTGACCAAGATCAATTGTGTTGTGTTGGACGATGAAAAATACGTGAAGGCCGATTTCGCACAGTTGCCTGGTCAGGACTTCTATACAGCAGGATCAAAGGGTGGTGTTAGTCCAAAACATAAAACCCAAAAAGCATCAAATTTCCCAAACAGTATATGATTTGGCAGGCAATATATCGATGTGGTCTCAGATTAGAGGAATTTGTAGCGACGAGTACGATCAACTCAGCAGGATACATCGAAGAGTGTTTAGAGAAGCAACTTAAACCATTTATCGGTTAACACAACGCATCTGTAGCATTTTGGCCAGATTTAGCTACAAGTCATTATGCTCGATCAACAATGAAGTGGTACCGAAAGCAGCCCTCCAAACTGTCCAGAACTTCGACCAATCGAAAGATATTGTGCTGAAATAAAGAAAACATTAGAGAAAACAAACAATATTGCTAAAACCAAGAAGGATTTTCAAAATAAGTGGAGAAACGCATATAAGGTAGTCGATGACACCGTTCGCACGAAACCTAATGCGTGGAGTTAATGGAAAGGTCCGAATTTTTTAATCCCTTGAAATGAAAATTCATTGAATTTTTATGGAAGTGTTAGTTAATATAATATAATAATAAAAGAAGAAGAAAATAGTTTGATGAAGCAATTAATACCGCATTTAGAGACATAATTATAAAGGTCAATTTTTCTCTCGATACACTCCTTACAAATCTGTGTATCTTTAGAGAGGCGTTTCTTTGTTGGGACCACTATCTCAGAATCATGCTATATAACAAATTTTACTACCCTAATTGGATGTCAGTTTAATTGATTAGTTTTTTTTACTAAATGCCGATTGATTGAAAGGAACAATACCATCGAAAATGCTGGTAATCAATTACGAGACTATGATAAACGTGCCCCGGTCATTGAGAGTAGATTTGATTGAACCGAAATTGTTGCTGTTCAAGTGATTTAGATTGTTATGTATCGTGGGATCAACAAGCCCACAATTAACTGTTGCGATTTTACAAATTCTAAAGGTGATTTTGACAAATCATTTGAATTTAACTTGGATTTGACGGTGATTATTATATTCATTAACGTTAATTGCACTTTGTTGACTAAAAACCAGAGTTAATAATGAAGGGACTTCGAATTGTAATGATAAAACTTTGATGGAATGTATATGTATAAATACCAAATAAGTCTTGCACTAAATTTTGACGAAAGTTTGAAGATACTTAATACGAGCCCCTAAAAGTACCCGCTATATATCCAAACAAGAACGGTAGTGGCGAGCGTGGGATGCCACATTCCAACAAATCATGCTATCCCTAGTACTTCTTCATAATTGCTTCCAACCCTCATCATTATCACAGGTAGCCAAGAGTCGTTTCGGGCTGGTACGCCATTGATGATGAAAGATTGAATTTTTTGATGATGAAATATTATGGTTTGTCTAAAACTACAATTTCATATTTATAATTTTTTTAAATTTATTTCTATTCTTCTTCAATCTCAGTTAACGAAAAAAACGTATGCACGTGTCGTAAATAAATCCTGCAATAATTCTACACGCAAAACTATAAACAATCCCAAAGAAAATCCGGTGATGATTTCAAAACAATAAAACTCTCGTTTTCCATTTTCTCGCCTTATCCTTGTGAAGTGACAATCTTTTTTCTAAATCCCAACTTTCCACTCAACTCCATTCCCACGCAAGTCTTTCGTATCAAATATTCATGTCAAGCACGTAAGCAAACGTGTATGAAAAAACACACATTCGTTGTTTCAGAGTGAAAATGCTTCAAGTCAAAAGGACATTATGTCGCACAGCCGTGAAAATGGTAGAACGAAATGCGACTATGTCTTGAGCGGCTGCAAACAACATCAAGGAACCACCTAACACTTTTCGCTACGGCTAATAAACACAAAACGTATCGGAAGGAGGTGGGGGAAACAAGGCAAAATTCCTTTCGCGGCTTATGTGCGTGACGGATCCTTGTTAAGGCTTATTTAACGTTTGCCTTTCGAAAAAAGGACTTTTTGAAATTCGTAATTGTACGGTTTCGTGGTGTTACGAACGAAGAAGCCATAATTAAGCAAGTTGCAATGTTTCAACTGTCGCTTGGTTTTAGTTACACCTTAAGACGACAATCTTAAGGATTGTAAGGATATTACAGAAGGTGTGCTGTTTCTTCAAGGATATTTGTTAGTTTCGGTAATGTAGTGAAGCCTGTTCAATGACAGGTTGTCAGTTATATTTGAAGCTGAATGAGTTTCCTTGTTGTTAAGTTGATCCTTGTATTGATTACATGCACATTACTGTCTGTTCAAGGAGTAAGCAATGATAGTTTCCATTTGATAGGCTTTGATGAAATTGATATTAATTAATTTTCCAATTTGAATTGACCAGGTAGAGTGTGTGGATAAGGATGATCTTTTCATTTGAGTAGTTTTTAACAAATTAATCTTGATTTTATTGAGGAAAGTTGCACAGAGAAGTGACAATAAGAACAACTACACAAAAGGATATCATAGGTCTAAAAGACATACACGAAAACTTGGCAATCATTTATCTACTATTCTTAACATGCTGGCATCTCCTCAATGTTTATTCTACCAACCTCTATACCACTTCAAAACACAGGAAAACCCACAAACTAAAGATTTTACGTGAAAACTTTAGACACCCTAAAACAAACTTGAAACTTGCACAAACAAACAAGAAACCACCACCAAACATCTTATGCTTTTGTCATTAAAAGTTTTCTTAGGTTACGGTTTTATCGGTGATCTCGTGTATCTATAAATTCTTCGCCTTCAACAGCATCTAAACTTTACGATACATCCTTTGTGGAACGACCTGAAAAAATGTCTTCCCATAACATACTCGTATACTCTTAGCGCTCGGCACAGCTTGTGTTCAATAAGATTTGAATTTACGGAGCATTTGGAAAACTGTAGCCACGACATCACTTTGATAAATTTAGATAATGATTTGTGAAAATGGGAAAGTTATGGATTCAATTTTTACAATTTTTTTGCCATAAAGTTTACATTTTGTGCGATTGCGACAAGACTATGAAGGAGTTGTCTTGTAGGCTGCAAGATCAGATGGTTTTCGCTTGCTACGAAGTTTGGTCCAAAATTAATGATAATGAAAGACAATAGCAGGGTTTTAAAATTATATCTATTTTCCCCATCAAGTTGATATATTTAGTCCATGTTTCTTGTTTTTGTATTTTTGCCTCGACTTTTGCAGAAAAACCTATCGTTTTCTAATTTCTAGCGTCGCTGCGTTGTTCTTGGAGCCGAGAAAAGATGTAAAAGTTTCCGCATTTCACCACTTAAATATGATTCATCAATTAATTCTTATCAATCTGTTCTATGAAAGCGTGACTTTAAAATTCATAAATTAATAAATGACCTAGGTTGGTTGGTTGTAGTGGCAGCCCCTTTTATCCAAAGGTGGCTCACTTAGGCCACGATAGGCCCATTGTGGTAAATGGCCTAAAATAACTATTAAACTTATGCCGAGGAACGCTAGGCTTCCATATTAGACCTACTGGCGCAGCCACATCTCGTCGCTGATACAGAAACGCGACATCCATGTGCTTGTTATGAAAACGACGAATAAATCGTATAAATGATGCATGTGTATATATCATAAACATATACGGATGTAAATCTGTTAAAAAATCAAGGAAAATTTCATTATTTCACAATAGAGTGTTTCCATAGATATAGGAATAAGTCAGCCAGCCTTTATAAACCAGGCGAAGAAGTGTAAGCAAATGATTATTAAATCAGGAAACAAACAAGGTGATTTTGTTTGTTTTATGTTTTAATTTGGTTTCAATAAATATTAACGATTTGATCCACATTCATATTTGTATTCCCGACACATTCTCATGAATAAAACTGTACTAAATAGTGGAAAAAATATATAAAGACTGTGGATGCTTATGAAATTTTGAAATCTATATATGCCTAAACAAAATTTCAAGAAAAATTCATTCGAATATTTTTGCAAATTCTTGTTTAACGGAAAAGCTTCATGGAAAGTCTGTAAAAAATTGTTTTATGTATTTATTATAACGAAGACATCTAGCATTGTCTGCAACTTCCAAAGAATTAATAAAAGTTCCGTGAGAATTTTTCATAGACACTTGAGAAAAACTTTTCCGAAATTTTTTACAAAAAAATGCTTTGACAGTCTTATTTAAAAATCCTTTTTAAAAAAATTCTACGATATTTTGAAAAGGGCATAACGCAAAAACCTGAACTAAAATATCTTGATTTAAAATAGATTGAACTCATTTCGTGAATAGGTTTTGCTATAAAATTATACGAAAATAATTTGCAAAAAACATTGTTTATCAAATCTGAAGTAAAAAAAATGAGCCATTGATTGGATCAGACCATAATTTAATAAATCAGAAAACTAAGAAGCAAAGATTTTTTCTCGGTGATTAGTCTATTTTATGTTTTAATTTGGTTCCAATATTACCGAGTTGACTACTGATAATTTTCACATAAATATTTGTATTCCCAGCAAATTGTCATGAATAAAATTGTACTGAATAGTAGAAAAAATATATAGACTTTGACTGTTTATGAAATTTTGAAATCTCTATTTACCTGAACAAATTTTTTTAGAAAAAATCAATCGAACATGTTTCCAAAACTGTGTTTACTGTAAAAGCTTCATGGAAAATCCATCAACAAATTATTCTACTTATTTATTATAATGAAGACATCTAGGTTTGTTAACAATTTCCACAAAATAAATAAGAGGTCTATGAGAATTTTTCATAGACACTAAAAAGTGTTCTTGAGAAAAACTTATCCGTAAAATTTTACACAACAATGCTTTCTTGAGAAAAACTTATCCGTAAAATTTTACACAACAATGCTCTGGCAGTTTTATTTAAAAATCGTTGGAAAAAAACCTTGTCACGAATATTTTGAAAAAGATGGAAAACAATGTAAACCAGTTAACTAAAATATCTTGATTTAAAATAGAGCCAACGTGAATAGTTTCTGCTATAAAGTTATACGAAACTAATTTCCAAGAAAAAAAAATTCCAAAAAATTCTGTTTTGCTAAAGTTTCTTCAAGAAAATCTCTGAAGCAAAATAATAAATCATTTATTGAATCAGCCCATAATTTCCTACGATAATTTACTTATCCTTTTTGAAAATTCACTACCCTTCTTCAGAAAAAAACATATGAAAATTGTCTGATGTATCTTCATATATTTTAGCTGCTTTTACCAGTTTTATGAAATTAATTCAACAGTTCATTTCAAAAATATACAGAATGAAATAGTTTCCCCCAGAAAAATTTGTATCACTCAGTAGATATCAGTACCTTCTTAATAGTCTAATCTTTCTACCAAATTTCAAGCGGATTGATCCATATTTGCTGAAGGATCTGTGATAGACTCGAAACACTTTAGAACGCCTGTGTCGATTTGTTTGAAATAAATTCTTTCTGAAAATTGAACCCTTTTTTCTGGGACACTTCAGACTATACTAGGATTCATGAAAAAATAGAAGAAATGAAAACTTTGGTATGCAATTTCTAGAGAATCGACAAAAATTCACATCAATTTAATTGAATTAAGATCTCTATCTATGATTTTTTTGAACGTATCGTGGTCAGAAGTCTTTAATGTGAGAAATGATGAACTGTACTTTTCCATTTTCATTGAAAAAATACCTCAAAAGATGACGTCAGCTTCCCTTGGGTCCATTACTAGTCCACATATAGTATACTTCAACAATCAGTTAGCTAGCAGCTAATGAGATAATTAACTAACATATCTACGTGCACTTATCCAATCAAATTATCATGCAATTAGTGTGGATTATCTGAGCTTTCATCATTTTCACGCTTTTCGTGCAACCGATTTCCTCAGTAAGTTTACGCATCTAAGTACAACATATGTGCATATGAACATGTATTTCTAATGGCATGTACTTAGCAATGCAGTTTCACCTAACTATTGAGCCAGTGACTGGCAATGGGAATGTTAATTAAATTACTTTGATAGCTAATTGATATATTTCACTCTTTGGGGATGAACGAAATTAGCGGGAATCGTGACTGGCATGAATTAATTCCTTGGATGTAATGAAATTGGCAATAATCGTTTGAGTTGCAGAATATTAGGTTCTGTTTATTTATTCTGGATATAATATTGCTTGATCGCAGTTAGCACGATTAAAAAGTTGATTGGTCATGAAATAAATATTTTTAAAATATCAAATTTGATGTCACTATTTAAAATCAGATTTTCAAACAACGAAAAATTTAAAAGCAAGTTGGAAAATAAAATTTTCTTAGTTAATATTTATTTTGAAAATTACTTAACTATTTAATTTAATACGAATCAGAATTTAATACGAATCATCCAGGCTCTGTTTCAAAATTAATCAATTCAATATATTTTTTAAAATAATTTAAAATATCATTCAATTAATAATAATATCAACTTTTTTCTTTACAGGTAAGTGTTTATTTTTTACCAATTGCGATGAATAAAACCCCCGTAAAATAGATGGCAAATGATGGATAAGTATTTAATTAAAATTTTTTTATTGTATTCTTAAATGGAAAATCACACGTATTCAAGAAAATTTATGACTCAGTAATTAAAGAAAATCATTTTACAGCAGCTGTTTTCAGCTGAGAAAAATTTATATTTTTCCAAATAAAATGAAAGCAGTGTATATTTATGGTTGCAACTGTCCATCCTTTAAATGCATTCTTGCACGTCTCTCGCCTTCGTTACGTTTAGAGTATGTAGTCCTGATGCGTGCTTTCCGAAAATATTGATGATTTATGATTGTGCATATAAATATAGCATGTGTGTGGAAAAGGTAAAAGATATTAGAGAAAAAAAGTATTAACATTGCAATGGTTTTTTTCCGAAACTCGCATTTAATTTTTTTGTGGGTTCGTATTTCTGCCGTGAATTTTACAACCTTTTGTCCACGTAAGAAAACATTTCATTTTCAGTCAGAAAGTTTACAGATTTTAAGATATTCTGTACTAAAACGTGGTGTTAAGGGGGCATTCTGGGTATTCTGCATGAAATTTTAATATTTTTTTAAGAGAAGTATTTATTTAAATATTATAAAACTTTCGTACATTAAAGAAAAAACATTAAATGTTTTTTTATTCGTTTTAATTGACAAAATGGCGGCTATAGCGGAAGTACACAAAAATTTAGCTGACATGATATTTCAGGACTGGAACGTTTGAAACAAAAAATTCAAATGGCATGTTAAAATATAACTGATTGACTGTAGCCTCCTCATATTTTTCCGTTTTATTCAAGCGCGAAACGATTCAGCGATGCTTTGGCAATACAATCTAACAATATGCCAAACTCGTCACTATTGTCAATGTCAAAATAACACGCACTTTAAAAAGAAATCAAACGATAGTTCAATCTATGTGATTGCATATCAAATACACGTTCGATATGTACCATATATTCTGGGTATACACACATTAGTATATACTAGGGATACATACTATGATTAGAACTTGGTTGTAACCAGAATTGTTAGTAAATAAATAATAAATTTTAAAAAATCGATTAGGTTCCTCCTATTCATGTACAAAATCATGATCCCTTTTCTTAATGTCAAACTTTCCGACAATCTCTTTAAATTACATTAATTATATGTATATTAATGTCATAAATCCTCCACTCCTATATTTCTATCCTAGCTAAAGTTTATCTTAGAAAATTTGTTGGAAAGATTCAATTTCGTGTAAATTAATGCCAGAAGAGAAGATTCGTTGCGAATCGTTTATTTTTCAAGTTGTTTGTCTGTCGATTAAATAATATGATAAACTGACTTCATCCATGAGTATGATACACTGCCAGTGACATACGAGTACTTACATATGAATACACACATGTATCTATGCTCGCATGCTATCATAATGTACATAAATAAGATGAATGGCACAAGTACACATTATTGTGGGTGATGGAATTTGATTAAAGTCACGTGGGGCGAGGTTTCCATGCGAAAAATTAGATTTAAATTAATGTATTCATTCGAAATGTGAATTCAATATTTCAACGTAACACACATACATAAATAGATGTGACGAGAGTGTTTTGCTTTCGGGATAATGTTCGGGAAGAATGCGGTAGATATGATTGAAAATATAGGTGGGAGGATGGAGAAGATGAGAATAATTTTGCATATTCAAATGAGAAAGTCAGGATAGCGGGAAAATGAAAAGAATGATGGAATTTTAATTACATTTTGCATACCAAGAAGATTTTTTAAAAATTACTTATATCTAGGTGTGGTTAAAACAGGGTAAAATATATAATTTTTTTTAATAAAAATACTTATATTTTTTTTAAAACATGATCAATTTTCATTTCGAAACGACAGCAAAAAACAATTTTCCATCAATAACTGATTGCATTGAGGCATTTTCAAGGATGCAACTTCAACGGTTTGTAATAAATTGATTGTATTTGTGAGCGAAATTCGAAGCCAACAAGACTACGTCTCATTGGTCTCACAAACGTTCGGTCCTGGAGACGAAGCAACAAACATTAGTCGTGCAGACAATTCATAGTCGTCCTCTCTAAGTTAGCGGTGCGATAACTGATGGCAGGCCAGTCCAATTTGCCGCGTTACGTCGTGGGTCTTTTCTCTAGTCTTTCAGGATAGGCCTTTTACTGCTCAACCAAAGTTCCTTTAACAGCGGTCACAAAAAATCAGTTAGACTATAAATTCCATATTGAAAACGGTGGAAATCAATGATACCACCAAGATGAAAAATGCATTAGCTTTTTTATGAGTAGACATGTGGGTATTTAAATCTTTTCTTGGCCTAGTTTTTAAATTTCACCCGAAAAATCGATCTAAGTCTTTACTATTTACTATGAAACATGTCTCAGGCTTATGGTACGCCAGTATGGTGTAATACAAAAATCATCTAATTTTCATTCATTTAAAAAATTGAATGTTGCCTCTTCAACAATATGCAGACCATTCTAAGATTGGAATCTGTGTTATTATTTTTTTGGAGCAGACACATTCTAGGAAGAATCATACCAGTTTTTATTCAAATCAGAAACGCAGTCAACCGTATATCATATAGCTGAGCTTAGACAAAATACAACAATGAAATTGCTAACAGGCCCTTAAATATAATCTCAAATATATTCTCAGCACTCAAAGATATGTACATCTCAAAAAAATCTATCTCGTCAACAACAAAAGGATAATCCATCTAACGAGTCATGCTGACAAAAACGTACGAACACTACAAATCTGAATAACGTATCTACATGATTTATCCATTCAAGATATCAGAATAAACTTCAGATACCATTCAAGGACGTCGGAAGGCTATGCCCTCTGTAAATCTTTTTTTTTTTGGTATTTATGTGAAAGCTTTTTTTGTGCGACTGGACCCGTTCATATACTTACAATGTGTGTATATGTATATAGGTCCCAGAAAAGGGTTTCGATTTTACTCAGTTAGAAATTGAAAAGCTTTTGTCATGTAAATCTGCACTGCTACCATAATCGATCCCATGGTAACGATTACCATCCTCCGAGCGGGACAATAACGAACAATTGAAGGATCGCATCAGCGGAAAGGGTAAATTTATGTGGCTACCTTTCATTGGGGTGAGAGAATATGCTTTTTATTCGTCGGAAATCCCTTAAAAGCTTTCAAATATAATCTGGTATTATCCCTTGTGGCTATTTTCCTAGTTCAGATCGATGAGTGTGGATTTTTTGGGCTATTTTTCAATGAAAAATTAACTCTTGCATAAGTTTGTAAATGAATACCAAACGAATCCTGCGAATCACGATCCTCTTAATAAACATGCTCATAAAAATCATGGTTATTTTTAAATCAACAATTAACTTCGTAATCGCATCGACGACGTACAACTTTTTCCAGACCCAAAAATAGCATGCATTATGTCTTTATTAAAGCCTTCTTAGCAATCCCTCCGGGCCGTGGTAGACATTCTTCTGATAATCTTACTTTGTGGATCCAACCAATCTGTTGTTCCTCTTTTTTTTGTATTCCTCTGCTTCTGGCACCACTGAAGGCTCGGCGCTTTCTCAAGGGACCGTCGTTTTTTCGTTTTAATTAATGGCGAGAAGTGAAAGCACTTAGCGAGTATTCCGATAATTACTCAATATAATGCAGTATGCCGGCTGTTGCTTGTGTTAATCTCGGGAGCCTTAAATGAGATTATAACGAGCGAGCATTGTTGGAATATTCATTGAATTGAAATATACTTATGGAGCTTAGAAGATAGGCAGCAGAAATCCATACATGTATAAATGCGTTAGTTGACCTCTAAACCTTCAACAGACAGGGGGAGAATTTGAAATGAAGAATTAATTTTTGGGGGGAATTCATGGCTCATTAGGGCGTTATCTGGGCCCATGGGCACGTCACGGAACCAAATTTAAATATACTTTCTTTAACGTTCGAACCATTGAGTTTCCGGATTGTTTGTAAACATTGGACAGACGATATGATAACGATTGGTGTAACAATAAACAGAAGGTAGCGAGGGTAGGCGTTTTACTTCGGGTGGAAGTGGAGAATGTCAGTGAACTTTTGAAATTTATATTGAGTTCGATTGGAAGCACGTGTTGTTTTTAGTCCGTGATTGATTTTAAGAATTTAGCACATTTGTTTCCTACATGTCTCAGAACTTCATAGTTTTAGTCTTCTCAGCACCATCCAGCTGCATTCGACTATTACTGGAAGAACATTTTGACTTATAAAACTATTGGTTCCGAGATTCATCGAAACTGTGTATTGACTCCAAAAACCTTTAGTAATTTTTGCAAAAGTGCCTGTTTGCAAATTGAGTATTCCATCTTTGTTTTTGCAACGGTTGCCGCTTGCAGCCAACACTGTTCCTATTACAGGCACCAATGTGCACCACAGCAAACTTTCCTTTATTTTCCTTCAGTTTTCTTCTCGTTCTCCTTTGCGTCGTGACAACGACCCCTAAAATCTTACTATTGTCAGGTCCCACTATCTCTCAGAGGGCTGCAAGGGCGTAGTCATTTTGAACTTCGAGTCGAGCAATGTTTGCACGTTCGCGCTTTCACTGGATTCATTACAAACTGAATATTTTTAACATGCTCAGAAAGCTGAGATTTTATCAATCCTATATGTTTTTTTATCTTCTAAAAAATTCAAACAAAATTGATATAATTTTCATTTTTTTAAATGTGCATGTGGGCTCCACTCCCTACTCGCTTTGCTTGTCAACACCTGACCCCTACTCGCGTCGCTCGGTAATCCCCGCCCCTTACTCGCTTTGCTCGCGAAACCAGCGAACCAAAGCTTGTGGCCGATGTGTTATAGAGTTTTTGGTTGACACAGTTTTTTATATTAAAAATATTTACCATTTTAATATTCGTTAAGAGGCAAATATATAAAAATAGTTCAAATTTTCGATGTGTGCGATCCTGATCAATAGCGGTGGCCGTCACACTCGACCATCACTGATATTTAAAGTTGTCTTTCATAGCTGAGTCGAATATCTTTGATACTGGAAACTATCTTCCTTCTCCATCGAGTTCCTAAATTTGGGGGAATTTCTCATACAGCTTAGGTCATATTCTCCGCTAAGATTGTAAGGCTGCTATTGTCTATTGAAAAAAAAAGAATTTTTGATGCCGTTAAATTCAAACTTCAAAAATTTAATATGTATATCAAAACCGAGCAATCATTGCACGTGGTTTGGAGTCCTTAAATAAGCTCATTACTAGATTTATAGGTTGATCCTCACCGCCTTTTGTGAAATTTCCCAAAATGGACTCAGTAGGTGTACACTCTTAGCTGACGATATTCTTTTAGTCGTCGCGACGGTTTTTGATGAATCTAAGAAGGTAGACGATTAATCCATATTTTAATGAATATGTATTCTTTCTTTTCGAATCAGTAGATTCATCTGAATGCAAATCGCTTCTGAACTGGACCTAAAAATTAGCTTTTCTATATATATTCTATACTTTTTCACAAGTCTAGTTTACTGTCAAATAATTCAGGCTAACTGGAGGTGATATCAAAGTCTAAATACTTCTGTTGCGATTGAAAGAATAATAAGATCCAATATTACATTTTAAAACATATAAAAATGGAAACGGCTTCTACAAATTTGATCGAATACGAATCGATTTGTCTGAAATTGCATGTTGTGTATGTTGAATGTCGTTGGCAAAGTGTATGGAGTCTATTATTAAAAATTGATATGAATATTTGACTTTTATTGCAACATAAAAGCCCCCGTAATATATATCATGCAACCCGATTATCAAATATTGTAGTTCAGATAGCTTAGTGGTTAGACCGCTTGTTGCTTATGCACCGAGTACCAGGTTCGAGGCTGCTTGACGGCAAGTAATGCCAAACTATTAGTGTACTCGGCTGTAATTGAGTATTGGAGTCAAATTAGGATATAATAATCACGAACGATTGTTGATGTTGATGTTGCTGATCACTTAACCTCCAAGTACTCCGCTGGACAAGTAAATGAGGTAACTCTAACATTTCCTCAAGTCCGTGGTCCATTGGCTGTTGCGCCATCGATTATTATTATTATTATCGGATATTTCCGATAGTCATTCAACATACACAACCCTAGTCCAACTCATTTCAAATAAATGGTCCTAATCATCTTAAAACGCTACTTTCTGTGCCCATCTTAAACAGCTCTTTTGAAATATGTACATTGAATATCAATCAAATCAATAGCTTTACGACCCAATAAAACTTGCAGTATTGCCTAATGCACTTCCTTAACCCCACATTCATTCCTCGTTCGTATCCCAGCCCGTTTGAATGTTCTTAGTTCATGCAACGACGATTTATTGTTGTCTTGAAGAAAAAGAAGAAAATTCTGTGGAGGCAGACAATTTTCCGGGGTCCCGTCAATTGTGTTTCGTTTATCCATTGGTTGAAATTTTGTAATCAGCATAAATTGTAATATGATCTAAAGTTTTTCATCGTCTATTTGGAATTCAATGGGTAGTAAGTAAAATTGCATAGAGGAGAGATGTAGTCGACTTTTCTCGATTTTATATGCCCATAGTTGTTTATTCATGAGATGTCGGCATAATTTTCAATTTTCACACTTGTTGGTACATATTATTTAATTAAAATGTTGATTACATTGAGGTTTCAATTTTTTGGAAAGTATCTCTCAATTGTTAATAAATAACCATCCAAAATCATGAATTTCATTTTTAACAAATGGTAGGTGATCCATGCTTACCTTCTCTCTCCTACCATCAACTTCCAGCATTGGTGTTCCAATTAAATTTTCTTCAGTTTATCAAATTACCAACTGTTTGTTCTTTGCACATTGCTTTGCTATTTTACGATGCCATTCCGTGTGTGTATCGCATTATTCATGCTTTTAGGTACCTATACTTCTTTTACAGTCAAAATGTGTTCACGTATCTACACATCTCGCATTCGTTCTATCATTTCGTGTTTGAAAATATCTAAACATTGCATCTTTGTATGTCGTTTCAAACAAAAGATTCCCTGAAATTGCCAACAGTTGTCTTGAATTACGTTGGCTTAGATTTTCTAGAATGGAATTGTATACAACAAAAATTTGCTTAGCTTGTATTGTATGTTCGATGCATTTTTGCATAAAACTTATCTGTCAAAAGATTCTCCGACTTTATTTATTTAGAATATATTGGGGAAAATGTTGTCATTTAAAAAAAATCTACATGCCAACCAAAGGTTCAGCTATTTATTTTATTCCAAAAAAAAATACAAGAAAATTTGCACTAAGTTGGTGCATATTACAATATTTCCGTGCAGAAAAAAGTTCATCCTAGGTTTTTGAATACAATTTCCAAGGAAATATGTTGACCTGAAAATGCGCGGGACAAATTTCTTCAGAAAATTTCACAAAAATTAATTAAAACACGAAAATTCGGGCGGTAAGCGATTAATTTTAAGATATATATATGTTTTAAAATTTGAGTTGTTTTGGGATTTTGTAATATTAAATATTCTTTTTAAATAAAGTCTTAAAATATTTGGGTGACATCTATCTTTTGATAATTTCGCACGATAACAAAAAATAAAGAAATATTTTCAAAACTTGATTTAGAAAATATTTAACACTTTTTGATGACTTCTCGCAATGAATCTTTTTAGAAAAGTTTTACAGGAAATTTTCGTCATAAAATTTACAAATTGCCAGTGAAGAGCGTAAGTTGACGAAAATTAAAATAATTTATTTGTTTAAATTTGTTTGAATTTATTTTTGTCTAAAATGTTTGAAAATACTACCGAATATTTCGACTGAAATGTTTCCTTAAAAAGTTTAATTGAAATTCTACATTTCTTAAAATTCTGAGAACTTGTTTTTCAAAAAATTGTTTAAATATTTTGCTCTCAAAGTAGTTTTTTTAATATTTACAATGAAAAAAGTTCCATTAAATCTTTACAAAACAAATACTTTCGAAAGCTGTAAAAATTCTACTAGTTAATTTTGTTAAAATAATGTCGAAAATATTTGGATTCTTGGAATCCCAGTTTTTTGGTTATTTTGGCATGCAAAAAAATTCTAATCGAAAAACCAACTTGGAAAATTTGTCATTTAAAGTATTCGATTAGCAAAAATCTTATGTAAAAATAAGTCGAGCTGTAATCATGACAGTGAGGTTCGTTTAAAATATTTTCACTTGAAAATCTCGAATATTTGCAAATGTCGTAAACATAATGATTTCCGTGTCAAAATATGGTTTAGAAAAATTAAGTTTGAAATAAACTTGAAAAATAACTCTTGAATAAAAACCTCACAAAAATCTTTTGCATAAAAATGTTAATGTAAAAATTTGCTTATCTAAATCAATTATTAAATTTTTTTAGCATGGGCGCTGCGAATGCGTTTTCTAAAAAAGATCTGCATGTCCTTGAATTTCAAAAATCAGATTGTTTTTTAAAATCATTTATAATTTTTTGACGAAAACATATTAACCAATAAACTTATGGAAAAATTCAAGAAAAAATCCTGCCGTAGAAATCCTACAGAATATTTTAACAAAACATGTTTATTCAAAATTTGCAATTGTAGGGGCTAGTTTTTTATCTACCTCTAAAATTATTTATATGGCCAAATTTTTTACATGAAAAAATTATGACGCACAGAAAATTGCGAAAAACGTGAAAAAGATCGATCAAATTTATAAGTAAATTAATCCAAATTTAATTCGCATGGAAAAATTCCAACAAAATTAAAAACAAATATAACAAAATTTAAGCCCAGTGAAAGTCGTGGGTAAAAATTGATGCTGAATAATTTATTTTGTCAAATTTTTCATAAGAAAAATTTATTAGAAACTCAAATTTTCTCTAATTTTTTGCTGGCAAAAAAAAATTCGAAAATCGTCGATTATCACAGAATGAAAAATATTTGCTGTATTTTTTATATATTCTTCCCTAAGTATTATTCATGCGAAAACTTTCAAACGTCTTCTAGATTTCTAGATGTAAAAATAGGAATGCTAATTTAATTCTGAAAATATTTTTATTTGCGAAAATCAAAAGGAAAATTAATAATAAATCATTTCCCTAGAAACTTTTTATCATATTTTCTGCAACCAAAACAACCACCATTCCATCTTGCGAACAAATAGACGATCCTGAAAAGGAAAAGGGCTCCAAATAGGAAAGAAAATGCTGATTCTCTGACTTGACTGTTTGTGTGATGTCTGGAAAATATTTACAGGGTTATTTGTGTTCTTCCTGGACTGCTTTCTCCATTTCGCTGTTACTCTGTCTGCCTTGTGTTTTCGGTTTAGTAAATATGGAACAATTTACTATTTCCGGCTACAATTCGGTTTGAATGCCTTTAGGTATTTTGGAATATCCTTTTCAGGAAGTTGTTATTCAAAAAGTTTATTGTTGATATCAGGATAAAATAATGTTGATTGTTTTCAAGTCAGAATACCATTGATTTTAGTCGACTTATATTTTAAAGGTTTAGATTTATTTGCTCTCAAAAATGATACGCACGATGAAATCCCAGTCTGTTATACTCATTATACATATGCAAACAAATTCAACATCAACATAATTTCGAACAAAAACAACACTTTTATCCAGATTAAATAAATATTTGGTTTTGCGTAAGTGATGTCAATTTCAATCCACTTGTATCCTTGTTTATAGAACGTCTTGTGAACGATAATACCACATTTTCACAAAGAAAAATTCACACCAATAGAAGGAAAAAACTAAAGTAGAACACATTACAGAGTGAATATCCTGCAACCATATCGGACTACATAAAAACTGTGTTTATTTTCTTAACAGACACTTAAAACTCATATCGTCCTCTCTTTATATTTCTCAGATAGGACATCTTGCAAGACAGATAGAACAAATGCTTATACACATATCCTATTTATATAAAACATGGACACTATCACTAATTTTCGGGATAAATGTCGTTTTTTTCTCGTCATAGATTTTTCGACGTTGGTTGTATCTTTTTTTTTGCGTTTTATGTATGAAAATAAAAATCAAAGAAAGGGCAAGAAAAAACAGTTTTCTTAGTTTTATGATCCTCTTATATACAATTGTATACCATATAAAAATGGGCTTAGGTTGAAAAAGGACGTGTTTGGAAAAGAAATCATGAGCAACGTTTTGACTCTTTTGATTCATAATAAAATCCATGATGGAGGAAGGCGTGTGTCTTGTAGAGCTTCAGGCAAAATGATGTCAGTTTGTCGTGGGTCGTTGTTTTTATTAGTTGAAGGATTTTTTATTTGCTAACTATCCTATAAATTTAGTTATTTTGTTTCAGGCTGTCGTTTCGCAATGATTTGGTATGCCATCGTTGTTTTTCCATGGTTTAATGATGCTAAAACTACTAAGAAAGGCGTTAGCTATCATTTGATTGTTATTGTTTGTAGAAAGATGAAGTAAATTGGAATTTCATGTTGTCCAAAATTCATTCGTATTTGCTTCATATTTAAGCAACGAGTTTTATATTACAGTAAAATATTACACTTTTGATCGCTGGTCCGTGGATCGATTTCATATCTTTTAAAATGAGCCATAAAAATAAATTTTCAAGAAATTTCTCTAGCAAAGTTCGATGAACGATGCCTACCGCAAACATGCACCGATTCGCATGAGTCCTGGAACCCTTGGTATGACATAAAATATTTTGCGTATGATTATTATCGAAATTTTGTTCTAAATCCTTACTCATGGCATTTAAAATCGTGAATCATTGTTTTACGAGGGTGAGGTGAAAAGTTTCCGGCCTGACCAAGAAAAACAATTTTTTTGAATTTTTTTTTTGCTTCATTTTTCAACATAATCTCCATCAACACTGATACATTTCTCATAACGGTGTTCTAATTTAGTTATACCAGTTTTAAACGTAGATTCGTCAAGCTCTTCAAAATACTGATTTACAGCTTCGATAACTTCTTCGTTGCTCTTAAATCTTTTACCGCCAAGCCATTTTTTGAGGTTAGGAAACAGGTAATAGTCGCTGGGGGCTTAGTCTGGACACTTGGGAGGATGCGGCATCAATTCAAACTTCAATTCGTGGATTTTGGACATGGCAACAATCGACGAATGTGCTGGTGCGTTATCGTGATGAAACAAAAAATTTTTCTTCGCCAAATGAGGTCGTTTAATTTGCACCTCGTGCTTCAAACGTTGCAATAAATCTGCGTAGTATTGACCAGTGATGAATCTTACCCTTTTCAAGGTAATCAATGTATATACAGTAGAACCTCGATAATCCGAACTAATTGGGACCGGGGGTGGTCCGGACTATCAAATCGTTCGGATTACCAAACAAAATGCTTTCCAGGCATAGTATGTAGCATGCAAAAAATGAACACTAACATACTAGTTCCCATAAAATAAGAACCACGTTGTATTGTTAAAGGTAAATAGTTTGTTTTATGAAATACTACTGTGCTACAGTAAGGTAACTATATTTTATGTAATGTATTGCACATGAATTTCATAATATTTTACATAGTATACAATCTTATACACACACAGAAAGTACAAAAATTATACTGACGCCCAACGCGGCGTTCGGATTGTCGAGCGTTCGAATTACAAAGGTTCGGATTATCGAGGTTCTACTGTAATTCCTCTCGCATCCCAAAAAACAGTAGCCATAACCTTGTTTGCCGATAAAATTGTTTTTGCCTTCTTTGGAGTTGGTTCCCCCTTTCCAACCCACTGTTTTGATTGTTCTTTATTTTCAGGAGTGTAGTGGTGGACCCAAGTCTCATCAACAGTTATGAATCGACGCAAAAATTCGTTTGGATTACGCCTATACATCGCCAAATTGTCGGTAGAAATGTTTTTTCGAATCAGTTTTTGGTCGAGCGTTAGCAAACGCGGCACCCACCTTGCACACAGCTTTTTCATGCTCAAATGGTTGTGGAAAATATTGCGCACACGTTCAGCTGACACCCTAAAGGTCTCAGCTATCTCATGCACTTTCAACCTACGGTCTTCCAACACTATTTGATGGATTTTCTCAATCATTTCTGATGTTGTGACCTCAACGGACCGTTTTGAGCGAGGCTTGTCAGGGGTGTTCACAAGACCCATTTTCAATTCAGAAACCCACTGCTTAATAGTTGAATATGATGGAGAGGAGTCTCCTAGTGTTGAATCCATCTCTTCTTTTATTTGTTTTGGTGTAAAACCTTTCAAATAGAAGTATTTGATGACAGCACGTTTTTCCACTTTTTCCATTTTCACGAAAACAACGGAAGCGTCTCGCGCACTGGGCTCTGAAATGCAAACCAACGTAGCGATTTGGCTGAAACTGTACATACAAGCTCGGTAGGAATGGTACTGTTGGACGCCGCTCCAAAAGTAGTCTTAGTGGCGCCATCTCTTGGTCAGGCCGGAAACTTTTCACCCCACCCTTGTATGTGTTTTCAAGTTTTTGGCACAGAAATCGCATCAAAATTTGATAAATCTCGTCTAATTGTCCTTAATTTTTTCTTATATTGAAACCGAAATATAAACCTATAAGAATGGATAATTTCAACGTAATTGAATCCAAATAACCATAACTAAACTGCAGAGAATCTATTCGGCCCTCACGTAATAACCATAAATAATTTTTGCAAATTACAATTGAGAAAACGAACGATTCACACGATACTGTGTATACCGTTTATTCGATTCATTAATTATTTATTATCTGTTGTATCGCAGTCAACATACAAACGGTCCAACATAAACACGGCTAGCGTTAGATGTTACTGCAACATGCACAAGATTAAATACGTTTAGAGGGTTACATAGCGCAAATAAACCTGTAGATGCATGGCATTTAGATGAAAAAGCAAAGATTGCATATATCCGTGTACAGGTAGGCAGCATAACTATCGAATAGTTGTCGATATATTAACCCGATCGTATGTGCATGGTAGCTGAAAAAGGCCATCATTAAAAGGAACCTCATAATAAATACCCGTTTTCCACGTAGCACAACCTCTAAGACCACCGAGTTTACCATGGCGAGAAAATGACCATCGTATGCGGTTACAGATTTCACATTTAATGGGAAACATAATAATTACTTTTTAATCAATACCTACACACATAGATGGTACACATGGTATGTGTGTGATGTTGATTTTCTAAAGAAAAGGCGAGCTGAAATATTCCAGATAGTCTTGAGATGCCTCTGGGTTCGAGTGCTTCACAGCTAAGAGATAGTGTTGATCTGCAGTAGCTATTCCACTCAGTTGATTATCTAAAATGCACGAAAAGACATCAATCTTAGTGCAGCGAACTGCTTTAATTGATTCCAGAAACTTGTGGAAATTTGCACTGGAAGTTCATGTTTCTTGACTACATTTCAACTCACAGTCATTAAGAAATGTACTTGTAAAGAAGTACTATCCAAATTTATTAGCAATGTATGACTACAAAATCATCTTGTGACTCACTTGCTAGCAATCAACCAATTAAGAACGTCTGAAGTAACTCTCTTGCATATCCATCTTTTAATTCAATTGACCTTTAGGGTTACAGTTCGTCGCAGCATCGAAATTAAAGATGCTCAAGGAGAATTCAGTTATTCATGTATTCAAAGCCAAGAAATTGTGCAAAGCCCTTCTGTTTTGACTGTGTTTTTTTTCTGGTTAAGCAAAGTCAAATTATAAGCCGTTCTGAATGAATTTCGGATCTCGTGCTCAGAAGTAATTCGTAATTTATATGTCAGATAATTGCTTGTTAAAACACTCTATGTCTGTTTGATTATCAGATAATTGGTCATAAGATGCGACAAGAAGTTATAATGGGTATGCCTGCGATATTGCTTGCATGGGTTTATTCACGACGTCTAGTAAGAAGTGAAGTCATAATTGTTTTAAAAAAACTTACTGTAGTGAATGCCTTTTAGGTATCATCTTTCCTTTATAATTAAATGCTTTTGTTTCTAAGTTAGACGTTCCACAGAGATCGATCGTAGATCTTTTTCTTAGTGTTTGGATTTTAAATGAGGACCTATCGATTCAAATCTCCAGTGCAACAGCTTTGTGTATCACAACCATTTGAGTTACCTAAAGATTCGGACTGAACACGATGCTTTGTTTGGAACATTTATCGATATATGTCAGCAAACATGTCACAGTATCCTTTTCCTTGAATATTTCCAACATTTACGTTCAATATAATTTTTTCCCAAACGAAATATTTTTATTAGTTATTTAGCATGTGTTAGAACCTCCTAGTCTATTCAACAACTTCGCCTTCTAGTGTGCTTTTTGGTTAGCAAGTCACTAACACTATTATTGCTCATTAATGGAGGTTCTTAGGTTCCAGATTTTATGCTGGTTCATAGTTAATTTAATGGGAAGCGTGGTTTCGGGGTGTTGGATGGCATCCTCATCAGATGCTGTCATTTACCATCCACCACCAGACAGCACGACCACGGTTAGGCTTATTGATGGATTAAGCTCTAACTAATACAGATTGGCGAAGTAGGCCAGATATACGAAAAAACAAATTGACAGTCGTTATACTGCGCGGATAAAAATAATTATACAAAGCAGTTGAAGTATAATGAGCTTAATCCATCAATAAGCCTAACCGTGGTCGTGCTGTCTGGTGGCGGATGGTAAATGACAGCACCTGATGAGGATGCCATCCGACACCCCGAAACCACGCTTCCCATTAAAATATTTTTGATTCACGATCTTTTTTCCGAGGATATTTTTTTTGGCAGACTATAAAAGTCTAGTACGAAATCATCTGGAATACTGCATGCCTGTATGATATTGTCCTCTTGAATTTGATATCTCTACAATTGTTGTCGTTCAATGTAATACTTCTCGCCTTTTCGCGAAAAAAAGCACGGAGAACACAACCTCCCTCTTCAGAATCTAAAGCCAGCAATTCTTAACAAAAGACTGCTATTTTTAGGTCAATGTTTCCTCCACAAACTGTGACATCAAGACACTCATATTCTAGCCAATAAAGACATCCGTTTTAAGGCACTTCCTCACACCAATCCTTCCTCTTAAGATTTTTGATTTTCCCTTTCCGAATATGTTTTATTCTTCTCTAGTACAAACACTATAGAATATGTTGTGTCATATAAATGGTGACGCTTAAAGTTGGCGTAATTCAAAGGGTTGAAAAGAGTTGATGGCCCAACGCAGAAACACTGACACCTACTGATATTTATTGACAGGTGAAGTGTATATGGATTAGATATTGCTTATATGCACTCACACTTCCGGGAAAATGTATGTTTTTTAAGACACAGAGTTTTTTTAGGAGTTTGGATTTGTCCTTACTTCTGTTGAATTTTTCTTAGAACTTAAGGATCATGGCGAAATCAACATAATTCTCCGCAAACGTTTTGTGTCCTTGGAGTTTTCTTTAATATATTTTTCACTTCCTTGATGATTTTTTTGGTTGTCTTCAGTTTGGATGCCTTTAGTAAAATTTGATCCTTTAAAGAAGGGTGGCAATCTTCTCAAATAAAAACTAAAGACGTGAGAAAATTAGAAAGCGCGGCATTTCTTTACTAGTTTGCTAGCAATTTCATCAAATGCCTTCTGGAAACATTAATACAAGAATTCAAATCCAGCATGCACACGAGCTAGGCCATATCATCGGTCAAGTAATATTGAATAAAGTTAAAATTGACTGGAAATCTAATATAAAGAAGTTTATTCTTGAAAAGAAAGCAAAGAAGACAGAAAAAAATGACTAATCATTCGTCTATTCGTCGTCAAAAACAAAAATTAAGGCAGAAAGTAAATCTAAGCTAACAAATCGAACCCTTAAGAAGTCGTTAAATATTTTCTCTAAATTTGGTCACCAGATGAAAAGCCTGTATAGAGACACGGTTCATAACGATGCGTGTGCGGCTGGCAGTGTGGCCGGCAATGCGGCACGTTTGAAGCGCTCTTCAATGCTCGAAGACAATTTTCAGATCGGAAAAAACGGTTGCGAGTTTGCTTGATTGATGAGGTGATTTTGAACATTTTACTTATTGGCTAAAAAACTCGTCAGATCTAAATCCAATTAAACAATTTTTAAGATTCGACTGAGAAAGGCGGTGTTTAGAATATTTAGACCAAAATTTTTTGGCGTTTTGAAACGCGTATGATAAGTAAGTTGAACTCAATAACGTTGAACGTCCTACACAAATTGTCCGAGAGCCCTTAGAAAATTGAAAATTATTTTTTATTATTTTGAAATCTTTTTCGTCCACAATGAGTGGTGAAGCATCAGAAAAAAATTAGAATGTATAAAAATAACAGAAGTCTGGCATTATATACGTATTTTGTGAGTATGCATAACACATTTACCTTTATATAAAAAACTGAAACTATTTAAACTTTTCTAATTTTATTCAAATTTTACATGAAAAACTTTAACGGAAGAAACTGTTGCGCTGTAAAGCTACAGGATGCTTTACCCTTCATTTCAATCTTTTGCAAAATCAGTGGCTTATCAAATATTTTTTTAGTATTTTTTACACAAGATACATCTATTTCGATTTGTTCGTGTTATGTTTATATTAAATTAAATTGAACAAGAATTAATCCGTAATCCGAACGACTCTATTTTTAAATTTTTATTCTGTCAATGACAAAAATAAGTAACAATTCAAAACATTTAAAAGAAAATTACGAAATCTTAATCATTTGATATTGCGCTTTGTATATAAAAATTGATAATTTTCCTTAAATAAAAATTTATGTTCGAAACCAAAAAAGCGGTCATTTATGAGGAAGAAGAAAGGAAATGAATCAAAAACATTAAATTAAAATTGGTGACAATTGAAATTTAAATTCGCTCTAAAACACGTCATCAAAATATGAAGAAATTAAAGGAATTAAAGTTTAATTCACATTTCAACCCAAAACACTCCCGTCGCCAATCCTTTTCTTGTAAAAAACGTAGATTTTTTTTTATATCCTACCTAACCATAAAAGATAGCAATTTATCCAGTTTATGCAAAATCATCGTTTCCATTAAAATTTTCCTCATTTAACATTACCATATGATGTTTTGTTAATTTACTTCTTTTTGCTCATCTTTGTTCTCGAGAAAAGTACAGATCCTTGAAGATGAATTGGTTCAGCATGTTCATGAGCTTCCAGTTGAAGATGCTTGTCATAATGCATAATGGATTTCTTAAAGATTTGCCTTAAAGTCGATCCATTCCCTAAATTTAGGTCGATATAAGCATAAATATAAATTGAATGTGTCTTTTCATTATTGAAGAAGGATTAAAAGCGAAATGGAGTGTTTTTTTCTGGGTTATGTTATTTGAAAGTGTTTTTTATAATATCGAAGGATATTTTTCGTTCGCCATTTGCTCTAACTAATCATTGGTAACGATTTGCTGTCGGTAATTAGAATTCGGACAGAAGCAGGAGCAAATTGGTATCTTTTGAAGATTTCCACCTCCCAACCACGAAAAAAGAGAACACCAACTATACACAAATAATTCAGTTTTAAAAGTTTTTTTTTCGTAAGATATATAAGTTCCGTAAATGCATTCAGGAAATGCTTTCCATATAAAAATGAAAGAATAATTAGCTTATTTTTATAATTACTGCAACTGTTGTGTCATTAACATATTATTATCATAAATTTTACAATTAAAAAATCATTAGAGTAACAAAACAGAATTCACTGACGATTTGTTGCAACTAAAAAAATACACACAGAAACGACATCTTAAAATTCCATACATTATCGTTGCCTTATCGGTATGTACGCATGTATTTACAATGTATCTTTAGCGCATATGATAATGTCCTGATGATTATCTTTTAATGGCACATTGTTTGCATTGTGCAAACATACACTCGGAATTTCTCCACGCTGGCTGCCTTCCCAAGAACGAAGGAAGACATAAAATGTCTAGGCAACTCGAATTGGTCGTTGCAGCTCGAATGGTCTTCTGCAGCTTTCATAAGGACACGTTGTCTATTCTATTGTAACATGCGTACAAGATTTTCTAGAAACAAGTTCTACTTGCTTACAAAACTGTTTACTATCTCCTGTTCGCACTATAGTGGGGAATTGCTAGCGTCATTTTGCACTTTGCCTAACCTTACCAATCCACATGAACATATATCCATCGTCGACCGGTGAGAATGTTGCACCAACATTAAGTCAATATGCATAGGATTTGTGGTGTTTATCTTTCAAATTAATTCGTTGGAAATGCTTTCAATCTTTTTGTTGTCCAAAACGATAACAACAGACACAACACATAAGTTACGTGTGGAGAAGATTGAACGTCGTTTAATTTTCTTGCGTGGACATTTCAGTCTTGTCGGGGATGTCATGAATATGCGTACGCCTTAATGGGCGAACGGTGGAGATTTAGATTATTTTTTATAGGAGGAAGATACAAAGCTAGAGTAGTTCTTGTCTCTACAAATTTGTGGCAATGATGGTGTCAGAAAGTCAGCAAAAGATGTAAATTAGCAAAGCTAATTGGTTGTGGGTTTGAAACGGATAAATAGGATTAATGATAAGATTTTGATGATTCATTCGTATGGTTTTTAAAGGATTATGCTTTTGTGGATGTGTCAATTAGTGTGGAATTCAAAAATATCACCAATTGAATTTCTTTGCATCATACATTGAAAGCAATTATATTACGAAAGCATGAAACTTTGATATTCTGACGTAATACATGTATATCACTTGGCTTGTAAAAAATTGTAAAGATGGCGTTACAAATTAGAAAGCTTCCTACACTAAAAATGTTAATCAGAGCATTCAATTCTTTTGCTGATAGATAAAACGAGAGACGGCTGATAAGTCCGCGGCCTAAGGTGTTAAATGAAAAAAAGTATGAGTATTTATTTTTTACTTTTCAATATAGTCTCCCTCAAACAAACAAAAAATCACATCTGGCGTATAACGCACTTAAAAATGTTCCTTTTCTTTGCCCTCAAAATGGCTTTATACAGCCTCCTTTATTTCATTGTCACTGGTAAATCCAGACCAGATGAACGGGTTTTAAAATGCTTGTTTCATGTAACTTTTCCCCTTTCGGGACACAACAACTCCCGCCAGGGCACAGTGATAGAAACAAACAATACCGCAAACGTTTGGTGATAAAATTGTCTAAAAGTTATTTTCGAAAAAATTACGCGGTAACAGGAAAACAAAGTTGTTGTTGTTGTAATCGTGTAACTCATTTAATATTGACAGCACGTAAAAATGATGTACTCACAACTTACAGCAAATTGAATTTTACACAAGTTTGTCACATGAAATTTTTTTGTGGAGGCGGTTCTTTACGAGATATGGAGCCGTCCCCCTTTTTTGTTTTCAAGATGGCGCCAAGGAGATTGGAGCTGCGACCCCTTCAATTTAAGCTGACATACTACAAACTGCGCCAAAAATCTGCCTGCCTACCAAAATGCTCCGCGAGTTTCGCATTTGGGGGTTTGCCAACAAAAGTCGATTATTTGGCCTAAAAACGCGTTTTTCACGCGACTTTCTCTCTTTTGGGATGGAATATCTTCCGTTAATGTACAGTGATTGGAACAATCAATACCGCAAACGATTTGTGACAAAACTGTCTTAGAAAAGTATCCCAACGTGTTTCGCGTTAAACGTGAAAATAAGAAGCACCCGAAAGTTGTTCCTCCCTTTTTGGGGCTGGTTTTTGACTTGTAATTTTTTGTAAATGACACCACGTAAATGTGATGTATGGACGACTTGCTAAAAAATCTATTCTACTCAAGTTTGCCAAACACAACTTTCTTTTGGGAGCCATGGTTTCAGAGGTATGGGGGTGCCCTACTTTCTTTTTTTTGAAGATAGAGCTCAGAGGATTAGAGCTGCGACCCCAGAAACTTGAACTTAAGGTAACTATACCATTGCCCACGCACTACAACAAACATTTGCCTGCCTACCCAAAATGCACGGTTTACCTCAAAATTCGGACGCTTTGACTGTCGTGTCTGAGATTATAAATTTGCGTAATATTGACCATTCATAGTAGTCCTCTGTGGCAGGTAATCAAGTAGCAAAACTCTTTCGCTGTCCCAAAAGCTTTGATGCCGATTTTTGAACCTTGATTTTCTTCGGCGTCCTTTTTCCTTGTTTCATCCATTGCATGGATTTAGGATCGTATTGGTGAATCCAGTTTTTATCTACAACTATGATTTGGTCGCACATTTCGTCTTGATTGTCCCTTATCCCTTATCCTTACTAGTCTCGAGTCGTCGCTGCTTTTTGAACGGCGATAGGTTTTTGGTACCCAACGCGCATTAATTTTATATTTCATATTTAAATGCTCGTGCAAAATTCTCCAACTAGTTCTTTACTAGTCTGCAACTCATCGGCAATCTGCCATAATTTTATTCTTTGGTCGGCCATTATTAGCTTTTTGCTATTTTGAACATTTTCGCCCATCACTACCGTCACAGGACGCCCCGGGCAGGAATCATCTTCACAGTTCCCCCGTCTTTGTTGAAATAAGCGAGGCAATTTTTTGACCATGGAATACAAAAACGCAGAGTCCTGAAGAACCCTGCTTTACGAAGTACTTTATCACGGCGTGGTGTTCAATATTACTAAAATTAGTCGATTCGGCTCACATGATAACGTTTGTCCTTTATCAGATAATTTTCTCATGATCTCACTATTGAAAGAAGGTTACATTTATACTAGCAAGGAGTGTCACAACTAGTGTTTACACAAGTAAAATGATAAGTAATCGCTAAGTATATCGAGCCGCGGACTTATCAGCCGCCCCGCGTATTCCACCCTAAATAATGATGAAACTTGGGTAGCAATCCATGAGCTCTCATGAAGTGCCCCAAATGCACCTTAGAAATTCTGCTTAAAATTGTTCACTCCTTGAAGTATCTGTCCTAGCAACACGTCCATCTTTTTGGCTTAATTAAATATTACTGAAGAATCAAGTGAGTGCACTTCGCGGAATTAAATACACTACAAAATCGATGACCTCGATTATCTTGTTCGTCTAATTTAAACACATATGCGCTTATGATTTTATGGTTCTGTTGATAAATTCGAACTTCCTAATTTATTTGGATCTATAACTTCAGGATCATTCGCACAATAAAAATGATTATTTGGCGTTCCACAAAGCTCGAGTCTTGGTCCTCTGTTTTCTTCTATCCATGAAAGAACTCTTTCAGTCTACCGTCACAATTTTCCACAGTATAAAAATGTAATGAAATTTATTTTTTGGATATATCAATTTAAAGACAACTCTATTCTCAGTAACTTACAGCTTAAAAAATAAATAATTTAAAGAAACCCCTACATTATCAACTATCAAAATCCATTTCTAATTTTCTTGAACGTCCAACTTGGACGTCAACATCATCATTTCTCCTGAATTCGTGTGTGGAACCAACCATATAATAATTTGTACGAACAGGTTGATCATGCATGAGAAGTTAGTCAGGCGTGAAGTGACCCAGCAGCGTGAATTATAGGAAATACTATTCTATAATAGATTGTGGTCGTAGCGTCAAATGTTCACAATCAATTAAATTTCGTTCTTGTTTTTTGTTGTTGCTGCTGCTACTATATTGATATGTCCCTCGAAACACAAGAGCGCAGAAATGTGTTGGAAACATAAGGATGTTCCGGCCCAAACAACCCTTTGATTGTTAGTAGGTTATAGGGTAAAGGTTCAGTGAACGTTGTTTCCATTTGATTAGCTTCGATTCGGTAGCATAAATGATTTGCTGAGGATGAAATGTTCATTTTGCGGTGAGAAATCAATGATTGATATTTTTGTTTTGGGCGATAGCAAAATATCATAAATTATGATCCAAATTATATCAACAAGTGGTTTTCGGGTTTTATTTGTTCAAGCCTATAATATCAAAAATCTACACAATTGATTTAATTATAAACTAAAAAAAATTAACAAACCAAAATTTATATAATTATAAATCTAATAAAATAAATATTTTTTTCCTTCAATTTCAGCTGAAAGTGATCTTGAAACATTCGTCCATATTAAAAATCATTTTAAATCAAAACGTCCTGTTGACAAAGAATTATTTACACCGGCAACACGTTCCTCAAATTTACGTCAGTTATATGAAACGGCAGCTAAAATACCTGTGACTGGTATCAAGGATTTCGACTATAGCAATGGCAACACTACACAAGATGATGAATATATTTGTACGCCTGTGTTTGGACAAAAATATCGTAAAATGAGAAGTCGTATTGATGTGGAAATAGAAATCAGATTGGTAAGTTTAAATTGTGTATAATTTTTCAAGATGAATCGCTTTATGAATTTCGGAACCAAATCCAAAGATGCTTTCAAAAAATCTTCTTCATAGAAAATCTATGAAGCTCTCCCTTTAATCTTGATAATGGGCTCATAAATGCTATCAAGTAATTAAAACAAACTATTTCACATGATTTTTGATTCGCAAGGATTAAGAAATCTAGTTTTAGTTCTTGAGGCCATATTTCAGCATCAAAAAATCGCAATTTTCGATTGATTGATATGTTCGCACATTCGTTAAGTAAATACAGATGCTATTGTTATTTTGAAGACAACTATAGTAAAATATACCTTGAATAGATTAGTATTTTGCCCCATGCTCAGCTCCTGATCGAATTCAATTTGCTTAATAAAAATGGAAATATCATCGAAAAAGAGCAAATATTTCTGTATTTTATATGAGTGATAGAAAAATACAATTCTTTTCTAAAACTCTTAAGAAGTATTTTTTTCAACAGTGTCAAAATAAGAATCTTGAATTATATTACTGCGACAAATAGCTGCTCCTGGAAATCACAAAGAATAAAATCCATGTTCTCAAAAATATTGTTGTGTTTAAGCTTATCGTTAACGTAAACATGGTTGCTATGGAAAAAAAATCAAGTGCCTGGAAATATGTTTTAATATCTTTATCTCTGGCATGAGGTGTTTTTTTTAAAAGATGCATTCAATAAGAATCGCTTTTAGGAAGCAGGTAAAATTTGCTTTTATCTTTTCGTTCAAAGAAATATATTTTGACACTGCCGTTCCAAAAATGAAATCTTATTTGCAATTATATGCTTAAAAAAGAGAAAAATCTGTGGAAGAAATCTGTGTAAAATTCATCACTTTAATGGTAGAAAATATTGATCAAATAAATTGTAAAGTTCCTCTCGCAAATTGCGGATGGTTTCCTCACACTTTCACAAATTAGAAATTTACTCACAAAATTCATTTTTAAACAAAATAAAATGGTAGTCATCTCTACTTGCCAGTTTTGTTTTCTGTTAAAAATGTTGGAGAACATCAAAAAGTCTTCTATAGATTTGTTTCAATATTAACTTCAAACTAATGGCTTCTCAAAAGAAAAATACTACAGCTAAAATATTTTTTTCCGCTTCAAATTGCTTTGAAAATTGATTTCATTACTGCGAAAATCAGACGAAGAAAAAATGATTTATGAAGAATGTATTTAGATTATAAAAATAATCAATTTCTTGCGATGACAATCGAAAGCTAAACTATTTCGAAAACAGTTTAAATATAAAAAAACTTACATAAGAAAGAGATGCCTAGGCAACATCTTACGAATCCATATTAGGAAAGTTGAGGTAATCAAAAATTTCTCAAGAAATACTTGCATAGTCAAAAAACGCTCTATATTTGCGAAAAATAAATCGAAAAATAAACCTGCAAACATATTTTTTTGCCAAAATTAAATCTTCAAAAACAGTTCTAGAAATAGAAAATCCAAAAATATGGTTTCGTTCTAAATAAATCAAGGTTAAAAAAAGCGCAAAAAAAAATAATAGTGTGAAGAAGCATATAATTTTTTTTGAAAGTTTTATTATAGACATTGTTTGATTTCTGTCAAATAGAAATGCACAAAAAAACGATTTTAGCGTTCAAATTATTATGAAGAAAACCCATAGTAAATATGAAAACAATTCAATAAAATGTAAATCTTTTGATGATACTGTAGAAAATATTTATTTATAAAATTAGAGTAAACATTTTCCATTCGGAAAAAAAATAGTAAATTAAATTTGAGTGAAAAAATTTGGAGCCACACATGTTTTTAAAAACAATCCATCATAAAAATATGTTTTATAGAGCTTTGTACGATTTTGCTTACTTTCTCGTTCAACTAGTTTAAACAATTTTGCAACAATGAATTATCTAACCGATTTTTCGAGGAGATAAAATTTGGTATCCAGCTTTGTTCAACTCATAATAAATAATAATGCCAATTCGACACACTTTATTTTCTCAAAATGTGCATTTGTGCCCATTTGTTCAAAGACAATACAATTGAATCCTTAATAATATCATATGAAAATTATTTAAAAATTTCCGCAAGCTTTGATTAATGAATTTATTGTGCGAACTATTCTTCAAAAAAAAATGATTGGCATCACAATCGAGTTGTAGGTTAAGGTTCACAACCTACACCCGATTGACCCCATGTTTTTCATTCTTCATTATTACGAAAAACGTTATTGATCCTAAGCATAGAATTCTCATACTAAATTGATAACTTCCAAACAATGTTCACGATATATTTAGCACAAAAGTTTTTTCGGTGCAAAAGGTGAACCTTATAGAGGCGAGTCTCTCCATCTTATTATCCTGCTAGTCTTTTGCAGAGGAGTTACTTAAAACTTTGCAACCTCATCGTCCCGGTTAAGATACTAATATCTTTTTTTGTGGATAATGTTAAGAATGCCACCTTTCATGATTGGCAGCAAGCAAGCAAGCTGAAACCCTGACATTGCGAACATTCCCATGCAATTCGAACGGGCGAAATTTCAAATTGAGCATCATGTCTGTATGCGTGCGAGTTAATATGTGGTCGACGTTATTGCCTCGGTTTTCGATGAATGCTGCGGAAATGTATGTACAAAAAAGTAACCATGAAATGGTGGTATGACTATGAGAATACAATGGGCTTTTGTTGCTCGCCGGTTTCTCATTCCAGATATTCAAATTACACTGTGGCACTATTGCAAGAGTGAGGTTCAATGGGACGACCTTGCATTGGTCGTTTTTTGACTCCCAAGTGCCATTCTATGTCGAGGCGGTCTGCACAGCGATTCCCATTCGAGGCTCAATGGCGTGTTTAAGAATGGCCTTAGCACAGTTCAATGAGGTTTTAGTAGTATTCTTTTGAGATGATTGCTAATCATGTATTCTTGATGCTGGAACAAGTGGGTGGATGTTTCGAAGGCTTCGCTGAAAACTACCTTCTATTGAGACAAAGCCTTACAGCTCCTGAAATTTAGCGTTTATTTAAAACTATTTTAGTGAATGTTACTTCTAAATCAGAAATTCCAGATGAATTAATATTCCAATTTATTTTACACAGCCTGCAGCCGTCGAGGAGCTACGAAAATGGACATCCACGGAAGCACTGGGTGACATAACAGTCACGCCCGACTGTATATCCCGTGTTGGACATAGTACCTCAATAATGAATAACACAACATCGAGCAGCAGTTCAGGGATCAGTAGACAAGGAGGCAATGTTTCTTCAGTGTCGCCGTCACGGATCGTGCAACATTCGCAATCAACTGCTGCCACAGGCAATCGTTCAGTTGACGTTACGGATGATAATTCCACTGTGATAGGGGCAGCTCAGCTAAGCAGTAGCAGCACCAGCAACAATAATCGTACCGCTAACGAGGACGACGATCTACCACTCGATCATCGGTTGCCATCGCCCGAGGAGCAATGCCAGATAATTGCATTGAAGTAAGTAATATCACTGAAACTAAGGGGATAGTTCAAATCGAAGGATTTGAAGCTGATCAAAAAAGATTGTATAATACTGTTAAAAAGGAGACTTAAAAATCGACTATAGACCAGGTTTCTCACTAAGCATAGGTCTAAGAAGATCTTATCATATGTAAACTTAAAGACAAACATACTTCAAAAGAGGTACTCCTGATTGAAATTCCTATACCAAACCTGTTGAGCTTTAATCATTGAACGCTGAGAGAAAAGGTGGCAAGTATATATATCAGTTCGAATCCTTCACACATTCTCATAAGAAAAGGACGTGTCAAAACATCCGCCGTCAAGTTTTCAACAAAACTGATCTAAAAAATACTAACAACACCGTGTGCCCAAAATAGGTTTAGCCTTAAAGTTAAGTTAAACAATTGATACCAGTTCTTTTCGTGCTAATGCCCATCACTTGATTAGAATTATTTTTATGAAAAAGGATTAGTTTTTAAAAAGCTATGATAATTTCATCTAAATCACTAAAATAATTATGGCTAATAGTATCCTTTATGATCTGCTTTTTCACCACAACAAGCGCTTCTTCATGAATTTGCAAAAAGTCAACTAATTTGGTGATGAGCTCCGATGTCAGTTCCTTTCAAGTCTTTTGTAGTTGGATTTTAAAAAAAATCACAAGGATTCTGATAGAAATTACAGTCGAGTGACATTCATGTTCAGTGAAAAATATGGCCATGATTGTTATATTTGAACTAGGTACATATCAAGTGATCAAAAAATAGGTCCAAGGACGTCTAACCGAGAGTAACAGTCCATGCTTATACTACTAAACTCGTGAAAAATGAAGAGTATCTAATTTTTTGTTAGGCTTAAAATTTTTTGTACTACTCTGCTTCAGTTTATTGATCCTTTTTGAAGTATAAAACGAGTCCGATTCTGCAAAAAAGAAACTAGTTTTCGTAATCGCTTCCTCGTTTGAAAAAGTCTTTTTTCTGTCACTATTTTTTTATATTTGGAAGCAGGTAATAATTCGAGACGGCCAAATTTGGAGATAAGTTCGATTGCGATTTGTTTCGCAATCCCCAGGAATGAGTTGGAACTCTCACTACATACATTTTGCGTGCAAAATTTTATAGGAATGAGCTAGAGCGTTAATCATGAAAAAGGATTCTTTGGAGCGTTAACTGTGGACATTTTCCTTGCGATTCGGTTTTTAAGCGATCAAATCAACAATACCGTCCAATTTCCCCCCAAATAGTTTGCAAAAATTACTACTTGTCTATCCTGAAAGATAATCGTCATAGCCTTCCCGGTTGAAGTAATGATTTTACTCCTTTTTTGTTGGAAACATTCTATTGGCAACCCGTCGTTTCGACTGTTTTTTGGTTTCGAACAAGTAGTGGTGTATCCAGATTTCGCCAGTAGTGATCTCAACAGGACATCCAAAAACTACATAATCACGCGAACTAGTCGTTTGGAAGCAATACAAGGAATTCGTGATACCTTCAACACAAAGCCTTATTTTGTAAAGAGGTGACTGAAATTTCGAATGATTATGATTTAGGTGATGATAGTAGAATCTCTGGCTGTTGTTGTCTTCATGTCCTTGATAAATTTTATTCATATTGATCCTTGTTCACTTGATTACCAAAAAAAATTTAGAAAGTATAAACATGAAAATCCTTTTTCATTCCGTATCCTTTTCAACTACGGCGAGGTTTTTTGAAATTATTTCCAATTTTAACAGTTCGAAAAAATGACTTGCATTCGAGTGGAGCAATGTCAAAATTTTGGAGGCTTACGCGTCATTCCAAGATGGCCGAGGTTGTTTGTCTTCTTGACGCCATTTTTAACATTTCACCGTTCTTAACTGAGATCACCCCTTAAAAGTATCCGCCTCCATAGATATTGCATATGGTGCACATTGTATGAATTGCATCGTAAAAACTAATCGCAACCATTTCTCACACCTAACAGGTTTCCGGCTGAAGTTGTCACGGTGGATGTGACAGGTCGACGATTCCAGCGCATGTGCAATGCGCGCAAGTCGATGACAAACTATACGGCGATCGGCGAACACAACAATTTGGACGAGGACGTGCAAACCGTGCGCCGACGATCGCGTTCTCGCAAACCGCGTGGAAAACGTCGCAACACGATTGCGGGCACTGACCAGCGGGAAATCGAAGAGGCTGCTAATGGGTACGTACATCCAAGGATTTTTACTTGTGTGTCCTTAAAGGATAAAATTTTTTAATTCATGAAAAATTGGCGTTACTAAAATTACACTTAATCTGTTATTTTTTGTGGACTGACTGTCTCAATTTGATTCCTGACGTCCGAAATCTGAATTTGTGTTGTTTTTGATATGTTTTTCGATTGTTTAATTTTTTAATTAATTGTCTTGATTTTATAATGTATGTTGCATATGATTCTGAGAGTTTTATTTGCATGGTTTGCATACTGATCTCGTCTTGTAATTGTATGTATATTCAAATCATATAGAACTGCATTTGACATGTCCTTACGACATTTATTACTGTCGCTTGTTCTTGTGCGATAAAATATTGGTTTTTATAATCATAACACAATTCACCGAACCAATAAAATGTATAAAAAAAGTAGTACCAATTATCTAGAAATAAAAGCAGGCCATGTACATTATGTGTAAATATCAAAATTCCATTAAATGCGGTGAAAGAATTGTAACCTAATCCGTCCAAGCGTCATATCAAAAGGACGAATGGCAAACCAAATGTGTCTAAAGATAAATAACATAAAGCTGAAACTCCAGTATTACGATGAATTGTAATTAAATTGTTTTTAAGTTGGGAAGGATACTTTGGATTTGAAAAAAAGTGCTAATTTGCTTTCAATTTTAACAGCTTTCATTTTTAGGGCAATAAAATTGCTAGAATAATATGAGATTAGAGTTCTTGTGCAATTTTAGCTGAATATTCTGTTATACTGGCAATATTTGATTCCTTTTTTGAATTAAAACTGACATCCATAGTATTTCTACGCCAACTAAATGCTGTTTTCGCTAGCATAACATGATATCACTATCACTTTTATATCAAGGAAGAATCCTGTTTAAATGTTTTTGTTTTTGTTTTAATTTTCATTAATTCACATTCACTTATGATGAAACCTGATACGTAAGTTGCTAGCCTAGGCTCAGTATGGTCTAATATGCCATTGATGGTTTAGATTTTATTATAAATAACAAATAAATCTCTCGCAGTGAAATGTTCAGTTATAAATACACCGCTTGTTTTGTTACCACCGAAAAATGGAATCGTGTTCAGCAAATTAATTTAAAGTTTCTGAAATATATTAAATAAATTGAGCCAAAAATTCACTGGGTTTCTTCATAACTAAGGCTTTTAGATTTAAAAAAATTCAGAATCCAGCCTCAAATATGCAGTGAGTTTTTTTAAAAAAACTGGAGAATTGGGAATGGGATTTAAGAAAAAATATCATGACTTTATTGAAGGCTGAATTTCGCGACAGTCAATTTCAAAATATTCCAGCTGAATAGAAAACTGTATCGATTTTCTTGGAAAACTTCAAGACAAATAGTTCTAAAACTTAAAAAAGTACCTCAACCTAGGATTTTAATCCCAAACCTTTTTTCAAAATTCAGGCGAAAAAAACTGATAGTTACATTCGAAGCAAAATTTAAATGAAGTTAAAACTTTTTGGGCTGTAAATTTCTAAAATTGGATATGGGCAAAAAGATAAGCAGGCAAAAATTTTAAAAAACTACGAAAATATCTAAAATTGGAAAACAATTGATTTAATTTTCTGACTGAAAACTTATGGAGTAATTTCTTTTGGGTAAAAACTAATCAACAATAAATTTATAAATTTATTTAAAAAAATGCAAAGCAAAGTATTCTATTAAAACAACATTTTGCGGCAAAACATCTAAGAAGAAAAGTTAGTCAAGTCGAAATTTTTAGCATGGTCGTTTTTGACGGAAATATTTCAGGACCAGATAAAAGTCTAGGAAAGTGGCAGGAAAAATTGAAGACTATTAATGAAAAAACTGATCAAATAGTCTTCTCAGGCTGTGATTTTCTAAGCAAAAGGATGTTGCAACGAAATATGTCTAAATTAAAAATAATCGAAAAAGAAAAACTACAGGAAAGAAATTCTATGACGATTAAATTTCGCGACAAAAAGAAAAACGTCCAAAATTTTTTTAATGTGTTTATAATAATTTCTGCTGCAGAAAATGCAGAAAAATTGTTCTATTGGAAAAACATTTAATAAGTATGGAGTGAACTTCTCTAATTCATAAACGAGCAAAACTCAACTATTCTAGAACAACAATTAAAAACGTTAAAACTTATTCTGAGGTAAAAATATTTGAAGCCGAAAATTCTGTGGCAAAAACTTCAAGAGTGAGAAATACCTGAAAATATCATTTTCACATTTATTAATAAAATTGAAACACCCACGAATTTTCCTTTTATTCTACTTTATATTTAAATAACTTCAAACAAATTGTTTCGTCCACTACTTCTTCAGTGATGAAGTCCTCAAGTAGTGGACGAAACAATTTGTTTGAAGTTATTTAAATATAAAGTAGAATAAAAGGAAAATTCGTGGGAGTTTCAATTTTATTAATATAAATAAGTTCTACTAATAGCGGTTACACATCTATATCATTTTCACGTCAGAAAGTCGAAAGTAAATTGATTTCACAGGAAAATGCTAGAAATTTGAAATAAAAAGTATCAAGAAAAATATTCTCGAAACAAGAAGGTTCAGAAAAAGATATCTTTCACGATAAGGCTTCTAACGCGAAGAAAATTTAAAGGTTAAAATATTTCAAAAAATTTGAAGAACTACGAGAACGAGAACGTAGTGTTAAGCTCTTCAAGCACACAAAATATAAAAGAAACAAACAAACAAATATGTTGCTAAATATTTCTAAAACGAATGTGCCTCAAGTTCAGAAAATCTACAATAGAATTCTGAACATTAAAAAAATAATTGAACAAACATTTCTTCTTCAGAAAAGTTTAATATTGGTCTTATTTAATAGATATTTCCTACAAAAAATAGTTCCTTAATAAATTGTTTGCAAATCCATCACTTAGATTGTAGCACAAGTATTTAAAACCTCAATTTTGATGAGAATTCCTTTTGGGAAAAAGGTTTTCATGGGATTACTTTTATTTGTGCATTAAACAAAAATTTCGTAAACTGAAATCATGCAGACACTTTGTTAAAAACCCCACAAGAAATATGAAACCAAAATTTAATAATTATGAAAGTCACAAAGAAATCCATTCGTCTAGGAAATGAAAAATATCACAAACGAAAAACCTTCAACTAGAAAACTTTTAGGTGGAGTTCCAAACTACAAAAAGGAAATTTTTTAAAAATTTTTTTTTCCTGTACTTCTGTAGAAGTCAAAAAAATCGTAGGAAAACTCTCTGAGGACCAAAAAAATATGCAATAACGAAATGTTTCATTAAATCATATCCAGAGTGACTAAATATGTCAATTGTACTGAGAAAGGAAGCAAGGAATTTTACCTGAAATAAAACTCAAAAATAAATATCAACTTAAAAGAGAAATTTTATTGATTGAAACGTCCAACGAAGATACTTTTTAAACGTAGATTTTCAGATCCTAAAAATCTAAATGCATATTTTTCGAGAAGAAATTAATTCATGCGCAAAATTTTTGAATGATAATTTTTAAAAACATTCCCAAACATGATTTTCTTCTCCTTGACTAAAATCTATGTATAATATGCTTGTTAAAAATCTACTTAAACACTTAAAACTCCCAGACGTGGATAAACTACTTCAAACCTATCGTCAAATATCTGATGGGATTGCATGCATCAATTTCCATCCTTTCCGAAATAAAATGACAAAATAAAACAAACTCCTGACTGTAATACATTTCTAAATTTTCCTCTATCGGTTTAAGGCAAATCAGACTAAAGTGTTATTAATTCAATTATTTCATATTAATGTTGGACATTGGCTTTTCTTCAAATGACAAATAAACGAAAATTTCGAATAAAAAAAACCACTGAGCACAGAATATCTTCATTTTATTTGCAGATCATGCTGTCATCGACTTGTTTGTTTTTCATCTGTTCACTAAAAACTAAAGTAGAAATTCGTGTAGAAAAAGAAAATTGATTTTTTTAAAAGATCATTTCTAATATATTTGCCAAAGATTTTAAGTCAGGAGAGTTAATTTATGAATTGTTCAAATCAGTATGAATCCAGTACAAATATTTTGTATTCAATAAGCTAATGTTAATCGTGTGTAAGGAGCTCAATCTGGTTCTAAAACAGACAATTGAAAACAGTGAGTATGAAGGATATAGGTGAAGTTCGTGTTCAATCGCTTTAGATTCTATAAAATTTCACTAAAACTATGTTGTCAATAATCTATTCATTTTTGTTCTCATTATTAACTCCCCATCACCCGCTTATTCGCTTTGGACAATTCAGGAACACATTATTTTTTTAAAAAAAAGATCACCGTCATCGTTCATTGAGCACTTAAATCTGTTATGTTAATACCATGTTCATTATTGTAATGTCGCATTAATCCACCATTCTCAACTAAAGCGTATATCTGAAATCTATTAAGCAATCAATATATTTTCTTAAAGGAAACCGAAAGAATCACGTCCTTGACGAACTTTCAAATGATGTGAACACTTAAATGGCTCCTTCTCTGTTGTAAAGATAGTATGCAAGTTTCCACAGCGAGAAGGCAGCTAAATAATCAACCTTTATCCTTCAAAATGATTTCAAGTAGATCTTTTGGCCGAAATCTTTGTGTGTCAAATGTTTCCTCATTTTTAATACGATGCCATTCTTTGAAAATTTCGTAAAATATAGGAGATTTTCTTATGGTTGAAAACGCTTGAACTTGTCTCTTTAAAGCAAAAATTTACCAGGCCGGAACAATTGGAGAATTCATATTCTACCAACGAAGAAATTCTTGAAATACACTCTCTTTTAAGTTTATCATGTTTTTTTAAAAAAAAAAACACATATCAATGTATACATACATACAAACCACGAAACTCTATGCATCATGTTAATTTTCAAGTAACAGTTTCAAAAACAGCACAAATTAAAATAATATCCAAAAGCTTGTAAGCTTTTCATCGCAACATTGGTAATTAGTTTGAAATAACTTGTGAAAGTCAATATTTTTTTCTTTTTGGAAAATTCACTTCTCTATCAATTTCTATTCAACAATGGATGACATTCAATTAAATATCGAATATTTGTTGAAATGAAATGATAGTGAATCATTTTGTAAATTGCCATCAAATCAACATCGTTGCTTTTTTCCCATGCGAGTGAAGAAAACTTTGCGTCTACTTTCTAAATTTTTATATTGTTGTTGCTGTTTGAAAAAAACAACAACTATCGAAATACTGGAGTATCAACCAACTTTTTCGCTAATCCAAACAAAACCCTGTTTTCTTTTCATCCATCTCTCAATATAGGAAACCTGAATTGTCGCCATCCCAACAAAATGCTAATGAAATGACAACGTCGAAAGTTGGACGAAGTAAATCCAGTGATTTGTTGAAAAAGGACTCGCCACTGAGTCTGTCGATATTGCAGCGGGCAAGTAGTAACGGCGACAGCGGGAAGACAACATTGACTCGATTCAATTCGTTGAAACAATGGGGACGCAATCGGCTGCGATGGATGCAACGTAGCGACGACAAAGAGTCGTCGGACAAAGATAAGGATAAGGACAAGGAGAAAGATCGGGATAGGGACAATGTTCTAGACATTGATGAGGACATCAATATCGGTGAAACAATTGTCAATGCTAAGGCCAAGAAGAAGCTGACGGAAAAGGAACGAAAACTTTCGCACGAACGAAAGCCTTCATATTCCTCCTCGGAGAAGAGCCTCAGTTTAATGTCGCATCCGCTGAAAAGTACTGTAGCCAATGCGGCGGCATCGATAAATCCAGTGAAGATGCGGGAAACTTCATCGTTGCGAAGACAGCGCCGGAACAGCGGTCTAGATCAAAAGGACGAGCCGCATTCGTCCAGCGGGAACTGGAGTGCGAGCTCGGAATCGGGACGGACATCCATCGGCAGTGAAATCACAGTTCAGCCCAAATCGAGTGCCTCCAGTACGTCCCTGAATCATAGCAACTTACATTCGGGCAGTGGCCCGCCCAGCTCGATTATCAGCAGACGGCGGTTTTTAAATACATCTGCGTCAAGTAGCGTGACCAGCGAAGGAACAGCCACGCCAGACCTCCAAATGCATGACCTGTTCTACGATGACGAGACCAGCTCGTCGTACTCGTGTGATACCGAAGGATACTACACCTCCTTCCACGTTGACTCCGGGCTAAAAACGCTGAAGGAAGAGGAGCCCATGACTCCGCTCCATTCAACATCCGCGTTGTCGAGCACGACGTCCTTTAGCAGCACGATGAATCAAACTGTGTTGACGGGTGAAAACGAGTATGAACTTTTTGGCAGGGGATCCACATCAACCACCACCAGTTCTGCAGGGACAGTTTGCACAACTTTAATGGCCACAGACACTGACCGAAGTTCCTTGCATGGCCCCGCGGTGCCCGAACGGAAGAGCTCCTTAACGAAATTGAATCGAAGTAACAGCAATGCGTCTGGCGGAACTCTAGAACGGAGCTACTCGAGCAGCACAGTAGGAAGTACGCTGGAAAGGACAGGAACAATAAAGCGGAATGGTGTCCTGATACAAAAGGAAGTGGCGGCCGTGATCCACCAGCAGAAGGCAGAGACTCAGCAAAAGCCAACTCGGATTGATTCGCCCGATAGTGGCAACAACACAAGCTCGTCGCCCATTGAAACAAATTCGAATGAAAGTCCCACACAAGGACTGCGAAGCAACTCCGAGTTTGAATACTCCGAATGCTCTGATTTGGAGGGTGTCGACAGAATTGAAAGGATTCGAGTGAAAACGACGATCAATTCGAGCCGAATACCCTCGATGTGCATCATAACTCCCACCACGAGTGACGATGAGGCTGTTAAGGAAGTCACAGTCAAAACCCGCGATAAGCTCGACTTGCCGCCTCATATACTTTCGATTCTGCCTGCACCTCCACCGCATGAAACCGACTTGGATACCATCGAATTTGAGATAGGTGGGCGCACACAAAACAATAACATACTGAAAGTACAAATCAAAGAAGACGAAGCGGGCTACGTAACGATTCCTTCGACTCCTGCCGATGCATTGAAATCGGCCGAGACTCGGAAAGATGCCAATTCCAATAATTTCCGCAAAACCACGCTGCTGGGCAAACTGAAGGGTGTTTTGCCAAATCTGAAGAAGTCGTCGCCAAACAAAGAGGCTAATCCCCCACTGGATCTCTCCGACGAGTCCTTGTACAACAACGCCGGCGAATACGTCACAATTGCAGATGTTCGCAACAACAACAGTGCCATGCAGAAGCGAGGCGCCGGCAGTGGAATTTACTACTCGAACGATATCGTGAAGCGTAATTTGGCCACAGTGCTTTCGGGCAACTTGAACCAGGAGACTGAGTACGTGTCGCTAAATGAACTTCCCTGCACCATTCGCTGCGATAGCAGGCCCACGATTGTCGGAAGTACTCTCGTTTCGAATGAAATCAATACAAACAAGCAGCAAGGACGAGAGTCCGTCGTCGCTGGGGGCGGCAGTGCTGGTGAATCATCGCCATCAGGACCAGGAACGAGACTAGCAACTACGCCGAATGTTTTCAGCAAGGACAAAAAAGGGGAGCAACACGAGGATGAACAGGAGCGCCCGTTCCAGCAGCAGCAGCATCATCCAGAAAGTCACAACCACCAACAGCCACAAATTCGGGGTGCGCGTGTCACGTTCGATGCGCAGGGAAAAGTCGTGTACAATTCGGATAGTCTGAAGCGCCGTAAAGGAGCACACACCACCTTCGTTCCGGGACCGTGTGTCAAAGACCCCACAATCAGTGCACTCCCATCCGTAGAGACTGCAACATCATCATCCACAGTATCATCGTTCTTCACGCCTTCCGTGCCAGTGTCGTCCAAGACTGCTTCATCGGTGGTGGAGCCTCTACCGCCGAGCAAATCGCCTTACCTAGGCGGCTCGCTAACGCGTAAGCAAAACGTAGTAGTGCGTCCGGTGGTGTCTCAGAAAACGAATATCTTAGCCAGTGCTGTGTCCCAGAACGTGGACATGGCTACGGACGTGTTAAGTGGTCGTTATATAAGAGAAAAGCCGCAACCCCTCGCAGACAACCGGGGCATTTCGCTGACGCTCGAGCGGCCAGGCTCATCCTTGCCAGCATCATCATATCATTGTGCTCAATACGAAGTAGAAGGTAAGCATTTAAACGGTCTAAAAAATAGGTTAGACACTGAAAATGTACCCCCACTGCCACCCCGACCACCCAAGATCACCCAAATGCACCCGAAATCCTACTATCGGAACAGTATTTCCTATCCCTGTGAACCACCACCGTCGTCCCAGCCAGTCCCGGAAGCACTTTCCATTTCTGTAGCAGCAGTGGCGGTCTCGTCCGCTGAAACGGGGGGCGTATCGATTCGGAGCATAGCTGACCTAAATCACAACGAAGTTCCAGATGAAGCGAAGCCCGTGGCAGCGGGTGGAGGCATCTGTGCCTGCAACGCCGTGAAGCGTAGTAATAGCTACCGCCTGGCGAATTCGCCCATTTCCCTTCAAGTATATACACCCCGTCCTACCAGTCAGCTCTCTTTCACAACATCGAGCAACGATTTGCACCCCGGCCCCGCAAACAACAGTATTACTATCCACAATCCTTGCGGTACAGTTGCAAATACCTTTGGAAGCACGAATTGCGTGTCATCCCCCACGAGAACGCCATTCGTCACCCCATCGCTAGCAACTTCAACAAGTTCCAGTAGAATCGATAGCATGCCAATCCGCGATTGTTGCCGGATGCAACTGACGACGTACGATTGTAACAGTTCAAATCCCCCCAACACCGACTCCACCATACTCCCCTCGTCGAATCAAACATCCTCCGTAGAATGCGCTCAACCACCACCCTCAATCCCAAGCGGGAAAGTGGGCAGCAAGGCCGTAACAAAATCATTCGAACGACTTATGGACGAATTCCATTTGTCGTCCACATCAATCGATTCGTCCTATCTGCGAAATAAATCCTTGGAGAATTTCGATGTTTCCGAGGATAACTTAAATTCGGACGATGAGCAGTCAGGAACGGATCTTGAAGATGTGTTCATCCATTCGGCAAGGGTTCAATCCCGTGCGGAGGCGATGTATGCCGCCTGCTCTTTGAGATCCAATCGGATTACCATCCCTGCGGATAGTAGTCAGCATCGGGCGCGGGTACTGAGCTTTAGCGGAACATCGACAACGTCCTCAATGCAAACGACTGATATTTGGTAGGTGGTTGGTTATATGGAGTGCGTGGGATTGGCGCTTTGAATGGCAGAAAGGATTTTAGCCTTCAGAAGAAAGCTTAAGAAAAAGAAATTTAAATGTTGTTTCTCTAAATAAAAGGATTTAGTCAAATTTTTTAGTTGAAATACTTTCGGATCACGCAATCTATGCCATTGAAAATAGGAAATTTTTTTTTATTCAAAGGAAGTTGTATGTTGTCGCAACACTTCAAAGACTAAGAAACAGTTTCTGTCTACATTTCAAGCTCTCTCGTAAATTAGTTTTTGAAGCTAATGATATAACTAAGCGCTCAACCACTTATCAAGACCCGAATTTCCATTTTCCGAAGTGAAATCACTAATTTATCAGCAGTGTGACATTTTTGTATCTCTTCCGTAGAAATCCTAGCCAACTTGGAGATACTGCATAATAAAGCTATCACTAAGAAAAAGTACTGCGTACTCAACTCAAATCCCTTTCTTCTTTGAACTCATCTCACATCAATCACGCACTCCAACCTTCTGCTGCTGCACTAGCTTATAAGAGGGTTTTCTGGTTGTTGTTGTTGTTTCCAGGATAGAAATCTTAACTGCAAAAGTTCTGCTGTTTGAAAAGATCTAACGAAAATTTATGCTACTAAGAAACCATCGAGGAAGAATGGTAAGGGCAAAAGAAAAGAAAAATATCCTGATTGTTTCAGAATGAAAGAGACTTGTTCACTGAAGGAGTGAACGTAGTGGGAACAGGAATGCGTCAATGTGAAAACTTTCAAGTGTTGCAGAGAGTGATAATTTCAGTTAATTTTTAAGGATTCCATCCAGGCTTATTCAGTATCACTGCGGTACATATCCTTGCTCGACTACTGCTAAACGATTATCGCAAAAAGCTTGGTTCGAATCAAAATCAACCTTCACTTCAGATTGAATCAATTTCGCTTCTTCATTGGAAACTAGATTATGTTTGTGTGTCTTCACAGGGATAATATGCCTCTTTAACTACAAGGTTTTTAAATAATTTTTTTCTCACTCTTTGTATATCTTTGGAATAATTTTACATCTTCGTGTCGTCTCTGGAGATTTCACATGGCGGAAATTTGAAAGCGAAAATACCATCTAGGTGTATAGCTCAAGGGAGTATATCTTCTGGTTGGTGTGGTTACAGCACATCGCTCTGAATGTTGCTTTTGCATCCTTTTTTAAACAATGAAACTGGCTTGCTTTGTTTTCTAGTTGATCAATGTGGTTTTGTTAGAAAAACTACAGTTCGAAAAAAGCATGAGCCTTTCTCCGGAAATGAAGCAATTCTTGGGACAACATATTTCATCCTCTTTGTTCCGAATGACCTAGTTTGCCAAGTAATCTTTCATTTTTTTCGTGAGGATCCCAAATCCATGTTGACAGTGTTTTGAAGAGGAAAAATAATTTTACAGCTACCGTTATATACCAGATGAACAGATTGTCTGCAATGGGTCACCCAACTTGGTCAGCTATCCTCTTGGACTGTGATTATTGTAAGCATGTCATTCCTCGTCACCAGAAAGCAATCTTTCCAAAAATGGGACTTTTCGTTCCATTTCACTAGGGAATCATCGATGTCCTTGCGTTGTGTTAAAGAAAATTTCTTGCAGCTCATAAAGAACTCTTAAATCTTAATATAAACAACCGCCACATCGAAATCTAGCGAACCTATTTTAAAACTATCGCTTGTTTAGGGCCTGGTCAGCATAACCTAACTATAAAATCATTCGTTATATTCAAAGGATTTTTCAAAGTCAACGACAGGATGTTAACTGTTAATTGAAAGAATAAAATCATTTACTGTTGCTTCGGATCCCATCACTAATCCCACTCTGACACAATCCATCCTTGATCATGCTTCATCGCCAGCTAAAAATGCATAAATAATAATTGTAATTAAATCAATGCCAACAACTGCACAAACATTCATTATTTTTTATATTATTTAAATTTTATTATTGATAATAATTTTCATTTTATTTTTGTAAAATATGGTGCACTTAATTCACACACTTAATCATGGTTTTTTTCTCACTATCGAATGCATCAAACTCACGTATGCAATATTGCTATATTTTACATGTTATAAATGTAAACAAGCCTAGACGCAAACCATACTTTCAATATAATAATTCACCATGTAAATAATTTGCATCCTATTTTTTCATTGGAATATATGCTATATAAAACACAAATCTCATCAAAGGTACATGAGAAAAAATTCTCTTAAATACAGCAGTATTAAATGTGTTGCTTTTTAATATTTTAAATGTGTGGTGTGAAATGCAAGCCAATAAATAATATAAATAGACGTGGAAGCAAAATGATAATAACAATGTAAAAAAATGTTTTTTTGGGTGTGGCAATTAACTGAATGGTCTTTAAAAAAAATTCACTATAGCTAATTGATTGTATTGTAATTAAATTCAATATTGTCTGCTGGACTTTTTATGCCGTGTATGATTTAGATTTAGATAAGGTAAAAATAGTGTATTTTGTATTGTGTAGAGCGATTTCAAGATGAAGAAAGGTTTCGTTTGGTTGGTTAATTATTAATGTTGTTTTTGTAAATATTTTATATCATTTACATATACAAAGAGAATTTAAATCATACAGATCGCAGAAAAAATAGATAAATAGGCACAACCTATAAATATAATTGATTTAAAAAATTAGTCGAGTTCGCGATTACTAAGTGATCCAAATGAGTTTTACTTAGACCTCTGTTGATTTCTGTTTCACAGCACATAATTAGCACCCAAACGTACGTCGAAAACTTTGTCGTTCCAGAGACAGACGTATGTATTAAAGATCTATTATAAATAATAGAAAAGACAATATAATATTGCCTAATTCACCTGAAAACACAAAACAGACCTAAAATACCAACAATGATTATACATCAAAGTGCAAATTCCTTTTGTGTGTTCAGCACAGTTAATACCGAAGTTCAAACGCGGAATTTTTTTCATTGAAGATGACTTACCCATCAAGTTTCATGCGAATCAGATCAGTTCGGTTTGAATCTTGGATGAGTTAGTGTGAAGCAAGCTTGTCTATAATTTAGGGGTTGGTTTCCGAAATTTCGACTAGTTGCCATTAAGAATTTTATATCCGAAATCTTTCAGGATTATTATTCAATTGAAGTTATAAAAACAAAAAAAAATATTGAAAAATTCATTATCCCAGTTAAATTCTGATGGATTCATAGTTTATTATACATCCAGATAAATTTGAAACATATTCTCGAATTTTCAGAATAAACTGCATCCTAGACCTTCTCTTATCTTGCGTCCTTGTGCTACCTAATATTCACCATGCAGAATTAATTAACCGTGTCGTTCAAAACGTAAAAATTGTCTGTCTCAATAGCATCTCATTCAATTTATTAACATCGCTTGTCCATTTAGTTATTTGTGCAACACATCATCCCCACTTGACGACTTTTTCTACATTCATCTCCATTATATGGCACACATTTATAATGGCGAAAGATACCATCAATAAATTCACGTGACTCTATTTCTGGTAGAAAAGCGAATGTACCGAGCACCTTCAATTGATGTCTATAGCATGCATGTACACCTATTATGGATGATAACGTAAACAGCTCATTCATTCCAGAAGAATTGGAAAATATTGAAGGAATCTTCCTACACATCATGTGTTATATAAAAAAAGTGCTGTAGGCGTGTGCATGTCTAATCTGTATATAATTTAAAATCAGTCGTGTTTAAATAATTTACCATTTGTACCTGACATGACGATGATACTGATGACGACGGCGATATGTCTGCTTGTGATGATAAAACCTCGTTTATCGGATGGTTAACATGAGTCGCAGTTAACAGACGAATTGTTCATTTTATTATGTGAAATGGTGAAATTGTCGTAAATTTTTGAATAGTTATTTTCATTGGTGGATCGTTAAATCATAAAGTTTTTCATTTGAAATCCAGGATGTTGAAGAATTCTTATAAAATCAGGCGCTTTACGTATGTGCCCCGGAGCGAGCTATAAAACCGTGTAACATTTATTATGACTTGCATACCCCGGGCTTGAATTATTTGTCATTCGCAAATATCTCATAGGATTAGTACCGGTCAAGATGCTCACATCGCTATGCCTACTAGTAATCTTTTCATAAGAGATATCTATCTATAAAAAAATTCTAAAATAAAAGTAAGAGTGATAGAACTTTAGAACTTTTAATTGTCACAGCCGCCATGTTTGTAAGTGAATTTTCGTAACCATGTGACATTTACACTGACTGTTGCTTGATTTGTCAGTATGGCCAAATGCACAGGTTTCTATTCTAATTCAAATTGAGCAACGCTTCGTGTACTTTATTTGATTTATGTTCAAATTCACTTTTGGCTGGTGATTTTGTCAAATAAACAAATTTCTCCAAGATAGTGACATGCCAATTTCGCGATTTATGGCTGTTGGGGACAACTGGTCCTAAATTAAGAAAATGTGGCTATAACTGATAATATTGATCGTAAGTTTTTCATGATTTCCTCTGATATTTAGCATAAATAACATGGACTGGATATTTGACTAGGTGGTACCATCTGTCACATTTCTTGTTAAACGCCATTTTAAAGACGTATTCGACGAATTTTTTTTTGAACTCGTATGTTTTTTCTTCCCTAATCTCCCACTTTACCTTTTCTAATTTTTACAATAGCTAAAAATGTTTGATTTTTAGAGCTCCAATTTTTTTGAATAATTTAAATGACAATTAATCGCTTATCATTTTAAATCGGCTTTTCTAAATGTCTACTATTTATTAACAAATAAAACAAATAAATTTTATGTCTCCCACCAATTAAGTAAAGTTCATTCACATCGTTTACCATAATAAAATACATTTTGCCTATCCATGCGTTGCCTTTTTCATCTTGTAATCGCCAATTAATAAACATTATATTCACAACTTGTAAATAAAAAAAAAACTTTCCATGGCACATATTTAATATATAATGATTAATGATAAACAATTAACGCTAGCACATAATATTCATTCCATAAATAAAATGTGTTCGTATTCAGTTTTATCTAATAAAAAATAACAAATGTTTGAATTATGAAAAAAATAATTTAGGACGTTTTTTTTGTCAATTGCAAAATGATCGACCATTCATCACTTTGTATATGTAAATGTTTGTAAATCATACAATTTAATTTTTTTATAGATAGAATTAAATGATAAAATGAACAAAATAAAATCGAGTTCAAATTCAAACAAATTATAAAACTCAAACGAATGTTTTCTTTCACAGTGTGTTGATTATTGATTTATTTAAAGAACAATAAAAAAACCTTTCGCTCATCATTAATTCCAGACAAATGTCTAGCTTTCAGTGTGAATAAACAAACAGGGAAAATATTCTACATTTGTGTTGTATGTTTGTTTTGTTTTGCATTGTTGAACTATTTAATTTTGCAAATTATTGTTGAAACGAGTATCCAAAGATATTGTACTCGACACTGTTTTTTCATTCATTCACGTTGCACCTTGTGTGTTGTTTTCACCTGCACATTGATGTTTGTATTGCTGCACCAAATGTGGATTTGCATGATTGTGTTTGTGTGTGTATGTTGATTGTTTAAATATTGAAATATTGTTGAGAAAACAAAATGTTTACTAACCAAATATATTGACGCATGTTAATTGGATTTTTTATTGTTGCTGTTGATTGAATGCAAAATATTTTTATGTTTGTTTGTTTTGATTTTACAGAGGACGCAATATTACTTTTAGTGACTAATATTTGCTTGATGTCGAGCGTTTGGTTGGAAAGTAATTGAATTCATTTAACAAGGGACATTTTGCTCATTGTGTAACTCTTATCGCAAAATAGCAATAAATATTACAAGAAGAAGAAAAAGCCTATTTGTATTTTTTTAGCACTTAAAACGCTCTTAAGACCTTCATAATTCGCCTAGAAAATCTTAATAATATGAAAAATTTCCGTCAAAATCGATTCAGTAGATTTCGTATAATAATTTGGCAATCTAAATTTATTTTAAAAAATTCTATTTTTTTAAAATCTTGCAAGTCTAACTAAAGCATATGAAGTGCATTTTAAGTGATGAAAAAAATTAAATAAATTAAATTAAATTAAATTTTTCTTTTTTTTTATATTTATTGCTATTTTGCGACAAAAGTGAACATTTTTAAATTTTTTGACCAATCATGTCTTATCATCATCATCAATGGCGCACCAGCCCAAATCGAGCCTTGGCCTCCCGAAGACACTGCCTCCAACTGTCTCGGTCCAGCGACCGCGTCCTCCAATTAGCGAATCCCAGCAAGGATTCGCTGTCGTTGTCAACTGCATCCTCCCATCGTTTGCGTGGTTTTCCTGGTGGGCGGCTTCCTGTTGCTCGGCCTTTCATGGAGCGCTTGGGAATTCGCCTGTCATCCATACGCTCCACATGGCCAGCCCACTGAAGTCGTAGCAGTTTCGTCAGCATCGATACCGGTGGCTCGTCATAAAGAGCGTACAACTCATGGTTGTACCGGATTCGCCAGTCCGGTCCGTCCTTCACGGGCCCCAGAATCCGTCTCAAAATGCGGCGTTCGAAGACGTCAATCCTTTTTTCTGAGGCTTGAGTCAAAGTCCATGTTTCACATCCGTAAATCAATACAGGACGGATGATCGTTTTATAGACGCGCAGCTTATTTTTTCGGTGCACTTTGTTACTTTTAATCACCGAGAGGACTGAAAAGTATATTTTATTGGCTAGACCAATTCGCCGTTCAATTTCGTCCTTTTCATTCCCGTCTTTGGCGAGGTTGACACCAAGATAAATAAAAGAGTTAACGCTTTCCACACTGTAGTTATTTATCGTCATGTTTTGTCTATTTGGCGTCTTTTTCCTTGACTGGATCATATATTTGGTCTTGTTCACATTGACCCTTAGGCCGACTTGCCTAGCCGCTGACTCCAGCTCAGTAAACGCTTCTTTGGCACGAGATAGAGATCGGGCCATGACGTTGATGTCATCGGCGTACGCTACTATTTGAGTAGACTTAAAGAGTAGCGTTCCCGCATTGTCTACTGCAATCTTCCTGATGACATACTCTAGGGCCAAATTGAAGAGTGTGGGGGCGAGGCCATCACCCTGTTTAAGACCTGAGCTGGTGTCGAAGCTTTGAGTCAGATCGCCTTGACATCTGACTTTAGATCGTGTGTCGGTCATCGTTAGTCTGGTCATTCGTATAAGTTTGATAGGTATCCCAAAATCAAGCATTATTTTATATAGTATATTTCGATCTATACTATCGTATGCTTGTTGGAAGTCTACGAAGACCTGGTGCACGTCAATATTGTATTCCCAGCACTTTTCCAGCACCTGTTTTACTGAGAATAGTTGATCTATCGTCGACATACCGGATCTGAATCCGCCTTGGTATTCGCCAATTATTGTGGAAGTGTACGGTGTCAATCTTTTTTCAATAATTTTGGTCAGGATCTTGTAGGACGTACTCAGCAGTGAAATGCCTCTGTAGTTGTCACATCTAAGCTTATCTCCTTTCTTATGTATGGGACATATGATGGCCGTCCGCCAATCATCAGGTAATCATGTCTTATAGAAAATTGAATTACCCAAGTTTTGTTGCATCAATTCTTTGCTCTAAAATGAATCGTTTTAAAATTAGAAATGAGAAAAGTAGGAAAAAGTCGAGTTTTTTTTATAATTTTTAACATTTCGATTTGTTTGTTAATGTTCCCATTTTTTTTTGAGAAAGAGGATAACATCTTTTTCTGCTGAAATCAGTGTGCCCCCTCAGATAACTGAAACCAGATCCGTCCTGGTCTATTAGCATTCTTTCTAAATGTTCATTTATTGAAAATTTCTTTTAAAATTATTTAAAAAAATCTTGCTATAAAATGTGAGAATTTTTACTTCAGATCTTCGAAAAGCGTTCGTAACGGTTTCGTTGAAGCGTTTGGAAACCTTCAGTACGCGAAAATAGCGCATACTGGATATTATCGAACGGTGGAGTATCTAAAGCGTGGCTTCTAAAAAATCTTCAACTTTATATCACGAAAGCTGGAAAGGCGAAATCGTACTTGCTCAGCAGTGAGAATCCTTTCTGGTGAAACGTGCTGATTGTGCATACTGTCCGATATGATAGTATAGTTTTCATGACCGCCTCTTGAACTCGTTTTAAATCCTTGCAAGCGAAATCATTATATCTTTCGACCTGATTTCGTGACCTAAAGAACACCAGAGGATTAGATGGACCTTGCATTCAACCAATAAGATTTCCAAGATGCTGCACTCGAAAAGGACTGAAAGTTTCTCAACGAAAGCGGAAAGTGGAAAAGCACTGTTTGTCGTATTGTAGCACATTCTAGACTAGAGAGGAATTTGTAGTTAAACCCTTGTGGTCGGGAAGAAACAATATAGTGAAGATAGATGCTTATGATTCATATTTTTTGCCTGACGGAGCCAATAATAGAAATTGCTTTCTATTATTGAAGTAGGTTTTGAGGTTGTTAATTTCATTAAACTGTTAGAAATGTTTCATTTTTTTGACTCCTTCAGCCAGCATAATTCTTGAACTCTAATAACCAAATCCTCATTGTTCGGAACGAACGAATGGAACTTTGAGGGTCTCTGGACAGAAAGACATCATGATTCGAATTTTACGCATAAAATCGGGTTCTGTAGATATTTTGTGCATATTTTCACACTGAAAGCTAGCAATTCAGGAGGGTTAGGTTAGTTTATAAGTTACAGATTCGCTGCGGTATTTTGTGTTGCTAGAATCATAAGAATGCATAAATTTATTCTGAATATCAATAATAAGATTGTGAATGCTTCCGAATCATCAGGTAATCGTTAATGGTATGTTGCATGCTTATTTATCACTATTGTTAATATTTAACCTCAGCTTTCAATAATTTCGTTACATTGTCTCTTCATTTGCTTTATTGAAAATGTTCGACTTGAATTTGAATTTAAAAAAAAAGATTAAAAACACATCCTTTTTCTTTGCTAAACATATTTTATGCTTTCACTTGTTTTCTCTTCACCAAAACAATTTAAGGATATTATTTTTTGTAATATTCTTGCAAATAACTACGAGTTTTCACCTGTCAATATTTTTCTTCTTATTTCTTCAGACTATCAACATTTATCCCATAATGATAGATATCAGCAATATGGCCCGAGATCATACCAGCCGCACGTTGAAGATTCGCCCCAAGGGCTAACAATGCCGAGCAATCCTCAATACAGTGCGGACGGACGCTATTATTCAATAGCAGGACAAAGTCCATTTCAACGGAACAATCATATCTATTGGACGTTGCAGCATAAGCGCCACACGCCTGCAGTTCAGCAAAGTTTCCCCAAGGACGATACGAATGTAGCCGCCAAGGGAACGGCGATGAATATCAACGAGTTGTACGCTACGCCGAATAAGATCCGAAACCGGGAAGTGCTGAAAACAACTCCGTTGGGATTTTCCACATTCTTTTCGCCGATCAAAGCATCGGATGGGGAGTCAATATCGCCAATAGATCCTCGCAATTTGGGTGGGCTGAAAACATCGACACCGTCCAAAGCCGATTCGCCTTCAAAGGGGCTGCTTTCTGACGAGCTGCGTCATCGGCTGCTCATTAAGGATGGAACGCGATCGTACAATGCCTCGCCGAGTAGCTCAGGACGTTCGACGCCGCTGCGAGGATTCGTGGAGCAACAACAGCCGCGATTGCGACACAGTTGGGCACCCGAAACGCCTGAACTTCCGAAAACATGCTCCGATCGTTTGGGCACTCCCAAGACCACTTTAATGGATTTCAAGAAGTTACTCTTGTCGAAATCAAGCAAAATCGCTTCATCCGCAAAGTTATCCGCTGTCGAGCAATTGAAGTTAAATAAAAAGGAGCCAGCGCCTCCGGGAGCAGCCCAAACCACGCCCGTCGTTCTGAACACGAGCATGAACATCTTAGAGTTGAGTGGTTCTCCTAAAACCTTTGCGAATCGTCGCATGCTTCGCCAAGGCAACTTCGGATCGCCATCCAAGAGTCTTGGCATCAAACCGCGTCCTGGTTGGAAAATAAATACAAGTCGAACTGACGTGATGTCGACGGCGATTCCTGAAGCGCATGAGGACACGTCCAGTTCGAACAGCTCAAACAGCGGATCAACTGGAACGATTGGACGACGCTCGCCCAACATAAGCGTTATAACGAAAGCCGGATCGCCAGGACGAACATCGATGTCACCATTGCCATTGAACTCTACAGAAAAGACTGTTATCGACGATAAGATCGATTTGAAAACTAACATTTTTTTACAAGCCGAAGAAAACAACTTTATGAAGGGCGAAATGAAAAATGCATCTGGCATCACTAAATCGCAATTGGCTCAAGCCCGAGCTCAATTTCTAATGGGAGCCGAGCGAGTGAATGCGTTCGATGATAAAACAACATGCCGTAAGGATTCTTTTCTTACTGCCAACAAAAGAGGTGGAACAGCCAGCTCGTTGATTGCATCAATAAACGCACCAACAGCCGATGCACATGCCATCGATGATCCTAATGCAATTGCAATGCCGTCACTCGAAACTGCCCTCTAAAAAGTAGCTTTTATATTATCTTATAAGGGTTTTTTGGGGCGTATCTACTGTAAACAACAGTGTTTTTAAAAAGAAATAACAAGATAAGCAATCAATTACATATATACATACTGGAGATCAACCGAAGAAATGATTCGGGTGTCGTTGCGTCCATCGAAACAGGAGTATCACATTGAGATGAAATGTTGCTTAGGATATGAGGAAATTGGAAAAAGAAATGCGTTCGCGGGAAAGTTAAGGAGCGTTTGGAAACTCCAATTTGCAAAATTATGAATATGAATTTAAGCGAAAGTGTCGATTGCTTTTATTGCTGGTGAGAAAATTAGTAAATCAGTGCATAGTCCTCTTGATTTATGATGACAATACTCTCTAATATATATGCTTCATTTTTCTTCTGGTAGTTAAGAAATCAGCCATGCATTTTGCTTGATATTCTCAAGAACATTGAACATAATCCTAACATCCGAGACGATCCAACGGTTCCTGAGTTTCTTTATTATTTTGGCATCAGTGAGGCCAAATATTTCGAGCAAGTCCTTTTCATAAAATTGTTTGCTCGAATAATCACGAAACACACTAATTATTTAGCATGCTAAAATTTCGGTTGTAATTTAGTATTCAACAATTTTAAATCTATTCCACGTCTGAAAATCAGTCTCTAATCCACGATTGTTGTCTTCAGTGGCCTGAAATATTTTCGTTAAAACTTTTCATCGATATTTCGGTTTGTGTTTCAGTAAAATCGTTTGAAGTCTAATTTATTCGGCTTTCAATCGTATTTTGATCTGAAGCCTTTTAAGGACCCCCCCCCCTTTAAGGTTAATTCGTACAAAAAAGGCATGTTTTTTGGGAATTGTTTGTGACGACACAGTTAAAATCTCTTTATTAAAACCTATGATACATTAAAGTATGGCATTCGAATAATATTGTATAAAACTTTCAGGAAGAAATATTAAAAAATACGGGAATAGCAGCAATTATTCGGACGTGTCTCGGAAAAAAGTAGAATTGCGATGCCCCTCATAACTTGGTGCTGAATAATCTGAGATCAAAAAATTTAAAGTTCATTCGTTCGCTATTATCTATAATAGTTTTCCCCAGGTAACGCTGGGAGGTTTTTTTGAAATTTCAATTTTTCACTGTACCATTTGAAGGGAAAAACGCGATTTTTTGCGAAAAAATCGGCTAGTTTGTTATTGTAAAATAGAGAAGAAAAAGCTCTCCAGCGTTACCTTGTAAATTATGTACAAAAATAGTGTTCAAAAAGATCGGTGTAGTAGTTTTCAAGTTATGAGGGGCACCGACTTTGAAAACGTGAGTTGTGGGGAAAACGCTTTAAAGTTTTCAACACTAAAAAATCTGGTATAAAACTTTCATAAGCGAATTTTATCGGCTCATCTCACACTCGTCAATTTTGCTTTAATCAACTTGAAATTTTGACACAATATTCTTGAGATATTGTGCATTCAGTTGAAAATAAAAATAAATTGGAAAAAAAATAATACCTTCTCCCCCCCTTAAGAAATAATTCTATGTGGTTTTACCACTCTCTCCTGTCGAACGAGCAGCAATTTTTTGATCCATTACTTAATTTTATGGTATTCTTTCACGATCAATTTAAAATCGCGCTGATGCAAAAATTAATAATTCATCGTCCTGATTAAATACAATTGATGGACTTGTTCTTTTAATGGCTAGCCCAAGTATTGTTCATCCATAAGTTGAAACGAAGTACAATTTCCAAACAGGAATATGCTTTTTGCAAGACGGATACGGGGGGGTCATGATCCCCATGCCCCCCCTGAGCCTAGGTAAACTAGTGATTTTTACGATTTTTTTGCAATATTGTCTTCTTTTATTGTGATTTTCGAGGCAGTGACCGCCCCCCTGAGTCAAATGCTGGATCCGCCCTTGGATTTTTGCTTTTCCGGGCAGTTATAGTAAGAGACGTTGCGTACATCAATAGAACTAATGGATAAAATCCGCCAGCAATAATCAGCAACAATTCAACGTATTTTGTTGTTATCCATCTCAAAACTCGTTGATTAACGAAACATTTGCTACTGCATGTCCTGACGCTAGATATGAAGCGTCACGAAGCTTTGGCTTGATTAGCGGAAAAAATCTGGACTTGTTCTTCGAAATTTTAGAAATTAAAAACAGCCCTAAACATATTTACAACACGTATCACTATATCATAATCTAAACTGATTTAGCTAATTATATATTTGCCTTATTGATTGCACCCAAAATGTACTTACAACAGATTGTATATTTTCAACATGAACGCCTTTTGTTGCATGAATCGCAATCGTGAGAGGAACGTTTGTTGATTGTTATCCACTTGTGTAATTATAAACAAATCTCATGTGAATAATAGAGAGTCAACCGCCAATCTATTTAATTGCAATCCCACGAGGATTGTTGAATAGTGTGCCAAAAAAAGTATAAACAAATATTTATTTTCACAGAGCCTCATCGCAAATTTGCATGCATAATACACCCCCACACATAAACCCCATACAATGTTGATTGTTTAAAAGCATATTTTAACAAATATAAAGTATCCATGAAATTATTTATTGTAGCAAAACTGTCTATTGTTTGAGTACGGTTGCCTTAATATGAATGAAACTATCCAAATGCTTTAGAATGAAGGATATTGTTAAGTCGGAGTGGTGTTAATTGGATGCAACATTATTGAATGCAATACCTGTGCCGATCGAAACAATTATATAAAATTCCACATTTGTTCAGTCGATTCGAAATACGAAAGAAAAAACAATGTAAAATTGAAATGCAGTGTATATCGTCCTATACATATGTGCATTGCGAATCTCACAAACAAACTACGGACCCTTTTTGATTACAAAATACAAGCAATATAAAATTGATTCGAAATAAACGAAATGAAGCTGCCAACTTTGCTATAATCCTCGTATGAAACGCATTTACACAAAACAAATCCGATAACAATATTTTTTGTTGTTGCAGTGCTATTATTGAATCGCATTTCATAATTTATACAATTTATTTTAACTTGTTTGTACAATTGACTTGATTTAGACGAAAAGAAATAAAACAAATTTTTTTATGAAGATTGTTTTCCATAAAAAAATATGTAGGCATAAATATTTATTAAATTTAAACCAAATTTCAAAACAAAACAAAGAAACAAATAGTTTTGTACATATAATTTTGCTAAATTTCAAAAGTCAAATCCACAAATCTTATATCAAAATCTTGGCTAAGTTTTTTTTGTTAATCTAATATTATTATCATATTTATTCATTATATTACTATCAATTGAATATATATATAGCGAAAATAAGGCTACTAGATAATTATGGTTTGAACGTAAGACAATTTATTGGCAACAATAAAATTTAAATGAATTTTGATGCGAACAGAAATCAAATAAGAAATCACGAAAATCGATGCAAAATTAATTGTGTGTTATTAGGAAAGTATCAAATCGAAATGGCTAAATTATAGAATTTCAAATGAAATCTGTGGATAAGCGACCGTTAATGTGCTATCATTTTTTCAATTTGTTTTATTGTAACGTATACATATAAACATATATACTATCCAATAATGGCGATGAAATAAATTATATAAAAGGAGTATGATGTTGATTGATTTTATAAGACAATGCAAAATGAATTGATGAGAATAAAGTCTACGGTTTTTTATTTAACAAAATATTTGTTTGATTTTAATGCATTGTAACAAATGTGATTAAATTGATTAAATATACATTTTGCATGCAAATAGGTTTGTATATATTTGATATTTATTGTTAATAAATCGAGTACTAAGCTTTTCTGCCAAACTAAATTTCATTAAGCCGCCATTAGCAGGTAAATGTTATGCAGCCAAATATTTCACAATTTAGACAAGAAGAGAAGTTGAAATTGGTTGTGGTCTGAAGCGACGAAAATAATGATATTTCTTTCAATAACCGTAACCGTAGTAAAAGGGTAATTCTTTTTAATGACGTTATTAAGCATGTTTCGAAGTTTTTGTAAAAAAATGGTTAATTAAAAAATATTGCAAAATGGCTGCCCAATAGCCGTTTCTGCGGAACGGTTTTTTGGAGGGGTTCCGCGACACGCAATAGAAGTGCACCAAAAATTAATCTGGAACAAAATATTTTTTTCTTTCTTAAACTACATTAGTATAGCTAAATAAATACTTAGGGGATTTCGAAAATATTCATTTTTGTTAAATTGGCGAGCATTTAAAAAAAGGTTCATTTTACTACCAAAAAACGGGCACTTATTTGTACCCAAAAAATCGAAATATTAACTTATCGAAAACCGGCTACGTATTTCTATGCGGAATGTTGTTTAGTATTAGTTTAGAGTGGAAATATAATTTTTTTTGAGTTATGCTGTGTGCTTATTAGAAAAAACGTGTTTCGAGAAAAGTTTTGCTTCACTTTACGTCTTCTCTCAACATCAAAAGACGCTATACTAACATACTTTGTGCTCAACATCCTTGAAAATGTTTCTAACAACATCTATTAGTGTATTAGATAAGTTAGAAATCGAATGGTAAGACATAATGCTGTACCCGACGAGCAGGTGTCGTATTTACCGCAGTAAGTCGTTTCGAAGCAGTCGGGAGGAGTCAAGAAAGAGCTTGAAATTTCAATGAAAACGATTTCTGGCAGATATAAATTTTTTTGTCTCTTATTTTAGAGGGTTCAAAGAATTTGTTAAGCCAATAAAAATAAAATCGGTTTTTTGAAATATCTAATGTGGTGTAATCTTTCACTCAAACTTTGAAAATGTCAACGAAAAACTATCAACACTGACAGCAATTCAGATCAAACGCCAACGTTTTCGCATGCAAAAATAATAATCCAGGTAATATATATTCAAGTCGAAAGCATAGCATAATGAATACATAGCAAGGACACTCTGAGTTGACAAAATAAACATGAGACAAACATGCATCTACTCCTCGTTCAGAAAAAACGCTCTGGATTTTATCTCTCACCTTGTGCGCGAAAGGATGGATGGAAATGCATGCTCAACCCATGTGGAATTGGGTAATTATATTGAGGCGAGGCCGCTATTTTACGACAGCAGTTCCTGTACGAAATAGTGCGCGCATGACATGTGTACCGATGCAGATTAGAACACAAATAAGCGTAGAAAATTACAAAAAAATACATGTAATTAACATAAAATAATTTATGAACATATAGTCTGAACGATTAATTTAACTAAAAGGATACTAAAATTTACAAATTTGGTACTATCCCTTATACCGATTTCTTTTCGTCTGGGAAGTACTATGTACTGAAATTTAAATACGGAGAATTGCTAAAAATTGATGGAGAGAGTGATTCATGGAGACGGAGGTGGTTTTAGTCGGTAAAAATCCGGCATGCCGAGAGGCAGAAGCTGATCGGTATCTTTTGAATGTTTCCACCTCTCAACGTTGAAAAAAAATTCCACACAGTGCGTGATATAACGGATGTGCGGTGAATTAACTCTAGTGTCCGTGCTACTTGTTATATATGCTACTAAACGCGTGGAGAGTACTAACACTAATAAATTTAATGCCTGAGGAAGACCGAAAGATTACGGTCGAAAATCAACAATCACACGAGAAATCGGGGATCTATAGGGGTGAATACCCCACCTGCCAAGAATTATATATCGGTCAGACAAGGACTAGGATGAAGGAACACTTAGGTGAAGCGAAAGCTGCAAAGAAGAGAGGCATGACAGGCAGTTTCAAATCAGCTGTGGCGGAGCACGTCGTGACTACAGGACATGATATATTCCATAAAAAATTCAGTCGAGCATAGTACTTGACTTAGCGATGGAAAATTTCAAGTCTGTATAACGTTCATCCGATCCTCGTGGGCTTTCAACAAGCATAACATAATATAGATAGTAATCCAACGCACAATAGTGCTTAATTTTTAGAATACGCAACAAATTTTACACGCATTTTTCTCTAACCGTCTTTTTGTGTCTCGTACGAATGTTGTACAGGAAACTTAGCGCTGGAAGTGCTGAGAACCATTTAATTTCCCAAGGAAGCAGGCTATGGAGAGCCCAGAGCCTTCAGCTATCTTTTTGAAAGTGCCAGGCATTCACAGAGAAAGTGCTGAACACTTCTTCTGACCTGCAGCTGCGACAGAAGTTGTCGTTTTGCGTGTCTGCCTTTCAGACAATGCTCCGTCAATGTAGATATAGTGAGACTTGGTTTTACGGTTGTAGCTTGCTTGGTTCACTTGCATCTCATTTCAAGCCAAGTCTGCAGGACAGCCCTACAAGTTTCTTCAAGGAAGTAAGCTCTGTTTGCAGCCTCTATTTTATGAGGCTTGGAACTTAAAGGATGGTCGATCTGAGGGGTTAGTGTGTATCGCTGGAGCTCGATACTTATTTGGCTATTATTTTTACTGGAATATTCGTTTAAAGAGATATTGTAGCGCGATTATTTTTCATGATGGTTCTAGAGATTTTTATGAATAAAAGGACTATAATTGTTCATATTTTTACAATGTTTTACTCTGTTTTTATAGTACAAACGGAAAAGCTTAGCCTAACTGTAGAATTACGATTGACCCATGTTGGGAGGCGGTCCTGACATTGGCGGCCGCATGCCAAGCGCTCCCATCGGCGGCGGAGGGCCCATCATGTGGCCCATTCCCATCATTGGTGGCGGGCGCATTCCCATCATCGGTGGCGGGATCGGTCCGTGCGGACCCATCATCATCGGAGGCATCATACCCGGTCGCGGTGCCATCGCATTCGGTGGCGGAATCGACACGCCTCCCGGCTTCGGAGGTGCAACAGCGAACGGGTTCTGTGCGATCTTGCCGGCTTTGAAGGCAGCCGTGGTTGCATCGATTAAGTGTTGAGCCTGCTCCTCCATCCATTTTTGGTAGTAGAACTTGACATTGTCGCGATGTTTACGTCCCGTGCAATGCGTCTTGCGAACACTGGGCGAATCATGAGTGAGATATGTATCGCAGTAGTCACAGTAGTACTTTGGCATCTTTTATTCACCTTGGTCACATTAAGTTGCAAAAATTGATACGATCCAACCAAACAGACGCTACACTTTTCAGTTTTGACACCAAGCACAAGCTGACATTTCAAAAATGTCAAACGTTTTGTCACAATCGGCCGGCATGTAGCAAGTTGCGTTCGGTTCTTGAGTAAAATTTATCCATATGGAATGTTAATTATCTAATTCCCATTTGGCTTGGATAATACTTATCTTAATAACGTACTTGTGAGTTCTTAACAATAAAACGTACTTGAATAGTACATGGACATTTGCGATTAAGCTATAAAATTCATCTTGAGCTATCCAACTTGTTATTGTTTGCTACACCTGGCAGCTCTGCTCAGTGTCAAGTCGAATGACATCTGTGCTGCAGTGTCAAGTCAAATCACAGATGGATAGGATTATTTGTAAACAAAATTCTAAAGTCCGCCGTGGTTTAAAAACTGTGGAGATTTTCAGTTTTCATCTGTAGAAACCGGCAGATTGTAATGTTACGAGCGTTCCGTAAGTTAATTTATTTAGTTTTAAAAAAAACTTTGCTAGAAGTAAAAACAGCGAACAATACTACGAAACTTTGTATTTGTCTGTAACTCTGTTTTGATTGCTTTAATATTCTGTTTAGCAAGATAATTGTCTACACAAGGACGCAATACGTGAATCAATTACTATTTTCCGATAAACATATAAGATCATGATTTCACAACTAGCTTGTCTATAAATCGATGAAATTTGAATGGCGGAACATTCTTCCAGACGATTCCGTTTCAAGGCTACTATTTATCGTAATTGACTTAAAATAAAGGTTAAAAATAATACAGAATACATTAAAAGCCTCATTGAATCAAATGCTAAGATAAGAAGCATAAACGTGATCACTTCACTTTATCAGTACTTTCATTCGAAAGTAGTAAAAGTAATCAAAACGCAATCAATTGTTGAGACATATCGAAATACCTGATTTGGAGTGCAAATATTTTCAGTTCAAGTATCGGTTATTTAACTATAAATTTGTGGAAGTACACAAACAAAGATAATAATTTGTAGAAAGTTGTAATCTGCGCTATCGGTCATGGGACGCACCTCTTGCGTAGCCAAGAAAAATCTAGTAGTGAATCTGCGAGCCATTTCTCGTTATCAGTGCGATATTGCGTTTTTCAGTATGTTTGCCGATAGACAGTGGTTGCTTATCAATGACGAGTTGATATAACAGCAAATACGCAAATGAGTAAAAACAGACAATGCTCGTGTAATATGGTTTTCACACTAGTAAATCTCCAAAAATTAAAAAAATAAATTATAGCGCAATGCAAGTTTTTAATACCCATTGCTCCTCCATAGCGGTAAATGTTTGGTGTTCAGCCTGCTCAACACATTGCGGACCGCACACCAGAATTCTCGTATTCTCTATTCTAGAGCACGTGATCATCCATGAGAGTCAGACCCTTTTAGTCGAGTGGACATTTCGGGTCCGAGCTCTACCAAGCTGAAGGTGCGATGATTGCTGGCAGCCCAGCTCAGTTCAGCGTATAATGTTGTGTGTACGTTCTCTAGTTATTGCCCTGAATCTCTTGACGGAGATCCAACCATCTTAATGCCCGTTTACTAAAATACCGACAAATTCCAAACAATCGAAAAGTGAAACTCATCAGCTCTTTGAGGATTGGTCTCCTGCTCTACGCTACTTTAAAACTCTCGCATGCACACCGAAAAAAAGAAAGATCACGATTAAGACCCACCTGAGAGCACAAACTAGTTTATAGACGGATTAAATCTCGAAGTTAACTAACCTTAGAATAAGATACCGCGAGAGCAAACTATCTCTCGACCGGCCGTGCCACTCCCGCCAGGACGATGAACCTCAGCGGAGTTCGTCAGGCTCTGAAGTAGAGGCTGGGCTATGATTTATTTTAACATAATTTTACAAAAAAAAACTACAATCCAACAAACAAGGCAAATGTAATTATAAATAATACAAAAAGATTCCCTACTTGGTTGATTCCAGCAAAGGATGATAGCAGCGAAATATCAGCGCCAGTCATAGCGCCGTTGCTGAGGTGCCAGCGAAATCGATTACTGACGTACACTGAGGGGCAATTGTTGAATGAACAGTCACGGAAATGAGCACTTAATTCGTTTCTTTTCCGCCGTTTACGTGCACCTTGATCGGCTTGCTAGATGGCTTTTTATAATTGTCCTTCTCGTTCTTGCGCCGTTATGACGTCTACATATGTTGAGGTGCAGCGCATACCCGCGGAATGCGAGAATGGAGTTTTCTTGCACTCTCCGTCGCTGTAAGACTGTGTGTAGCGGAAGGAAAAATGACAATGCTTGACAACACAACTGTCTTTACCTGAGATCATTTTCACGACCCCATATATGTCTATGAACATACATACGCGTTCCCGGCACCAAATCAGCTCCCTTTTTATCAATCGATCGACTCACCCGATCGTGCTTGGGTAACGGTATCCTCGTTTCAAGACCAGCAAGTTGTGATCGATGCTCTCTCGTAGGTGGAACCTTTTGACGTCGATATCGCATTCAAATGGCGGGTAAAGAGAGGTAAAGGCGCGCGCTTGTCGCATTCCTACAAGGTGAAGAATTAAAAAATAAAATAAAACAAAAATAACACAAGTAAAAGAAAATGAAATTGGATAGAGATTCGCCATGTCGTGCAACACTATAACATTATATATTAGTATGTATAGATATAATTAATAAACAAATTAGCAAGTAAATTTTAAATAAAATACTTCAACTAATAGAAAATTGAAAGCAATAGAACAGAAAAATAATTTGAAGTGCATAGGGTTAAGGGCACCAGCTTTCAAAATTCGTGTTTCATACTTGACCAAAGAAAATGAGTCTATTTCAAAATCTATTACGTTAATTATAAATTTTCTTAAATTCAGTTCAAATATATTTGTGTAAAATATAAACTTTCGCTATTCAATGCATTAATATGAATACAAATATATGAAAACTAAAACTACTTGGCTGACCCAGCCTTTAGCTGCGAAGATATGATAATTGCCCATCTTAGTCGATAATGCAGTTCTCGAACAAAAATAGCCGATTTATTTCTTAATTTTCTCAACAAACTACTCGTAATGCGTATCCCTGTAAGTTCATAAATTATATTGTAAATTTGTAATAAATATCTATCTTCATTTTCGACAACAATTACTACTTTAGCCCACAAAATACCATTCAAATACTGAACTGCACAGCAGACAAATGTCAAATTTCGAAAAAAAATCCCAAAAAACGAGAAATTCCCGTTTTATGTCGCCGTCCATCGATCATTGATCCCGCGCTTTAATATTCGAGCGGGAAAGTAATTTTGATGTTTTCAATTGACTTCATTGCTTCGACGTGTGAAAATAAATCGCTGTGCAGCCGTCGTGGCGATCACTAAGATTGCTATTAAGTAATTAACTACGGCTTTTGTGCGCGGCGCTCGAGTTTTCATTGAAAATATCCTGCAATTCGATATGGTGTTGAAGCGTTTGTAAAACGTAGCCACTGCGAGATTTTTGTATAAGTTTTTTTTTGGGATCCCAAGTGCAATAATATTTGACTTTTTGTCGCTTAATTGTAGTAACCGGCAAAATAATCTAAGGTAAATTATATTTTGTAAGATACATGAAGAAAATGAAAATATTAGTGTTGTTTTCAAGGAACGATTAACCAATTTTTTTTTGATTTATTTCGGCGGCATGTTCATATAAACTTCTCATTTTGAATCTAATTAAAGAATGCCCTCAATAGGCGATGATCATTGTTCGTGGAAGTGCCACCGATTCCCGCCAATAATACTACCACGAAACAATGTGACCTCGTTTGGGTTTTTTGAATAGAAAATGAAATCATTTAGCATTCGGGAGGAGTTTATTTGATTTCTCATAAAATAATAGAGTGCTTTGCCTAGGTTGCTTCCAAACAACATTGATTTATTTACCCAACATGATCGATTATTATATGAATCTAAATTTCCTAACCCTACACGCTACGCTGCGAACTACTACTTTTTCTTGGAATGGGATTGTAATCAGTTTCTCTTAACAGGATCGTGGTTGAATACAAGTTAATGTATCTTCAAAGCCTCGTCTCTTACAGGTCTCATCATCGCCCTGATACCAAGGCGGATCCAGCATTTGACTCAGGGGGGGGGGGGGCACTGCCTCGAAAATCACAATAAAAGACAAGACAATATTGCAAAAAAAATCGGAAAATTCACTAGTTTACCTAGGCCGTGTATCCTTGTATATAAGTCTTCCATCCAGATCCTCATTTGAAGAGAATAAATTTTGTTGCGATTCGTTATAAACAACATTCTGCTTTATTCTGAATTATTTGTGGCAATTTATTCAGGAATCAAATCTGATCGGTCCTCAGTTCTAAGCGAATTGAACCTGAGTATATCATACTGAAAAAACCTCGTGAAATATCATGAAAATAACACTGACATCGCGACAATTCAATTTATTCTAAATCCTCTTATGAATGGAAAGAATTAGCATATTATGTTCAAATTTGCCCAAATGTTTTTATTTATTTTCGTCGTTTTGTTCACGTAGTTAACCGTTTATCAGATTTTATTTCGCTCGGAAAACTCAGGCTACAGCTACGGAAAGTCTCTTGACATAGCAAATCTATTATTCATGAAAAATTAAATTAAATTTCAGATCGATCCTTCAAGACAATGGCATCAAGTCGAATACCAAAATATGCCGAGGGCAACCAACCGTTTACTGTTCTCATAGAAGGCAACATTGGTAGTGGCAAAACAACATTTCTAAATCACTTCAAAAAATACGACGATATTTGTCTACTGTCCGAACCAGTTGAGAAATGGCAAAATGTTTCCGGCTGTAATTTACTCGTACGATCGAATTGATTTCCTTGAATGGTTTGTCTCAATTATTTACGCTTTGCAGGACTTGATGTACAAAGAATCTGGTCGATGGGCAATGCCATTTCAAACCTATGTAACATTGACGATGCTTGAAATGCATACGAAGGCAACAGACAAGAACGTAAAAATTATGGAACGTTCGCTATTCAGCTCAAGGTGAATTCGGTGTGATACGATTCTTCAATTTATGTGTTTGTCCTCCACACTTTGCAGGTATTGTTTCGTTGAAAATATGCTTGCAAATGGGACTCTGCACGAAGGCATGTACAGTATTTTACAAGAATGGTATAGTTTCATCGAGAAAAGCATACACATTCAAGCTGATCTGATAGGTAAGCAACAATATAATCCCTTTTCACTTGATTCCCTTGTAACCACATGTCCTTCTGATTTTAGTTTATCTGCGCACAAGTCCAGAAGTTGTGTACGAGCGCATGAAAAAGCGCGATCGATCAGAAGAAAGTTGCGTACCACTCAAATATCTCGAAGAATTGCACACATCGCATGAAAATTGGCTTGCGCATCGGAAAATTGGTGATCCAAACATCCCGGTATTGACGTTGAACGCTGATCTTGATTTGGAGAAAATTGGTTCGGAATATAAACGATCTGAAGATAGTATTTTTAAGGCGTCGATACGTGAACCAATCATACGTGAGCCTATATATGTGTCGCCAAGCAAACGCGGGCGATTGAGTAGTTAGAGGATGATAACGGACGATTTTTCAATTTTCGATGAGGAAAGAAGTGTAAATCTCCTACCGAATTCTTATTTAATTACAATATAGTTTAAATTTCATTGAAATAGCCGCACCTTCTGGTTTTTTCTACAAGTAATATTATTAGATAAAAATGATAAAAAAATCAGGTTATTTGGCCTTACGGAACTTTTGCGTGGTTTGTCAACTGAAAATTGAAAACTATTTGATTTATTTGAGTTTGTATGTGTGCAGGAGCTATCAGTTAATTTTATGTCCTATTTTGATTTGGGACTAAATATATCTAAGCCTTTGAACAGTGTACGATGGATATTATACGAATATTTACAATCTGAAATCAATCTCTTTTTTCTTTGTTAGAGATGATAAGGTGGCACATTTTCTATCTCCATTGGAATAAATGCATTTTCAATGAAAAATTCAGCTTTGGCGTTGTTGATCGCATCGGAAAAGTAGAGATTTTTAAGAAGAATGCAGTTGAACTTCATTTTGTATTGGATCCTAAGTTTTAGAATGGAATGAGTTTCTGGATGCATGACCCTGAACATAAATCCGCTATTATTTTTGTAGAGCATCCTTACATAGAGGTGAGACGCAGAGATGAGTGATTCTTAAGAGAGAACACGTGTTCTTTGAAAATTGTGGTGGGCAAACTCGTGTCAAGCATATAGGCGACTTCCGGAGAGTCGTAGCCAATGCCGACGTGTGGCAATTTCCGTGTCCAGCAAATTTGTCGACACATTATCTGAGAGACTCAACATTGCACTAGGTATTTTCGCTGGCTGAAGCAAAGACTGCGGATCATGGGAAATCCGCAGAAAACGGAACGAGTGCTTTTTACAAGAAGGCACCATATCCCGCAGTTCATTCCAAAAAACTATAAGCTGGATGTCTAATTCTGGCTTATAAAGTCAAATAATTTGATCTTATTTCAGACTCCAAACTCGCTAGGGAAGCAAACATTTAGAAGAGGGTGTGACAAGCATCCTGTGCAATCTACTGCTGCAAGAAAATCGTTGGTAAAAGATGGGAATTGATACCCAAAATCGTATCATGAATTTATGCAGCGGTAGTGTAACTAATTCTTATATATGGTGCAATCATGTGATCAGCTATTTAAAAACTATCACACTAAAGTCAGATATTCAAGGGGAAAAGGATAGCAGCCATTGCGATCAATGGGGTCCTACAAACCACCGGCAAAAGCACTCTATATGCTACTAATTTGGCTCTCGTTCGAGCTTCTTACGAGAAAACAGGCTAAATGCTCCGCAATTCGACTGAAACTCTACACTTCTGGTACGAGGGAAGCAATGGTTACTCTACCATCTTAAGGAGAAATGAGCCAACTCTAGAGACGATTCATTTTCTAGGTGCGTCATCGTTGCCAGAAAATAGCACTTGATGCGGCGGGAGAATGAATCGTAAATTTAAGTCCCAAAATTTTAATCTATGATCCCAAGAAGATGTTAAAATGGTACACTCATCCATCCACTGGACACTTGAAAGACATTCGCGATGGCCTTGAAGAGTTGCAATTGGTGTTTTAATTCGTTCGCTTTTTGATTCAACTGATTTTGACCATATTTTCAACAATGTATCCCAGCTTCCAGTGGCTAAAAGACCTTCGCTTATCCGATCTCCTGCTTCTACCACAACTTCAACTCAATCACCCCAAGTAGAAAGGACTGAAGTAAGAATAGAGGTGAGTCAAAGGAATCGATCGAAATTTACATAGATAGATCAAAAACGGATGGAAGAGTTGGCTGCGATGTATTTTCTAAGCAGCTACGCCCAAAATTATCCTTGCGACTCCCTGACCTCTCCAGGTTTTTCAAGATGAGGTCATGGCAATACACGAGGCAGCAGAATGGTTGAAACTAAAAAAAACGAGGCGAGGCTGCCTTTTAACAACTATCCAATGTGTTCACCTCATCCAGAATAGTCACGAAATGTCGTACACAACTGAATGAGGTGTCCTTTCTTTTTCTTGCTACTATCCCATCACTATTACCCGCCGATCTGAAACCATCGTTGCTGTTTTTTAGGACTTGTTGAATTCTTTCTCTTCTTCTGCAACAAGAACATGCCTTCTAAATATTCTCTAAATTAATTAACGTACAGGTGAGGATGAAACAGGTACCTAACCTGTTGGAATGTGTAACTCGCTTTTAATTTAGGTTTTGATCAATTTGAGCGTTGGATCTCAAATGAACCAAAAAAAACGAACAAACATATTTAAGATCACAATATTTTATTCAAATACAATCAATACAATAACATTTTCGGTTTTTTAAATTCTAAATACAAATCAATTAGTTTAAAATAAACAAAAAAACATTGAAAATTTGTTCTCGATAGCAAAATAAATTCGTTTTGATGATTTTTTCAAATGTTTTCTATGAAATATTTTGAAAATTGTATTTTTTCGGGTGTAAGCTTGTTGTGTGTCTTTTCGTTTTGTCAAACACTAGTTTAAAATGTTACTATGTATGAGCAAAAAACTGTTTATTTGCTTGCTTATATTAGGGTCATACTGTCAAAAATTCATAGAATCCTAACAATAGACCAAAATCACTTATCCATCATAGTTAATTGCTAGTAAGGAAGGAAAAAAAATAGTTTAAAAAAAATTAATCACATTTTGTTTTGTCATTTTAAATGCCTTTATTTTGTTTCTTTGTATTTTAAATAAAAAGAAAAACTAAATCACGTATTGAAAAGACTTGACCGGGCAGGATGGAAATGTTAGCGAATCGTTTTCGTCGAGATCAATTGAAAGAGTTTTGGAAGATTAATTTATTATTGGATGTGTTGAGATTGTTTTGTATGTGGTTTTTTTGGAGGCGAACTTTCAATTTGTAGAAGTCATTTGCAACATTTAAATATTAAAAATAGATCGAACAGACAACAGAGCGTCAAGGGCGAAGTTCAGTCAAAGTTTGGGAATGTTTAAAACAAACAGTATATTGTGCACGTTAACTGTTTAGGTAATAGAAAAGCATTCTGTATTTTGTTGTTGTAGGGCCTAAGAGGTCGTACATACCCCATAAGTATATTAATTATGATTTTTACATTAAGCTTAAATTGGAAATTGAAATATACTAAGCGTAGTTAAGGGGTTACATACATAGGTCTTGTATTTTCAAAAAATCGATGAAATTTTTTTATTCCATTGAAAAATATAGTACTCAAGAGTATCCACACCAAATTTGAAGTAAATTCGAGCAATGATACCGGAGTTATAGAGATTTGAATTCCGCGCGGTCGGTATGTGCCCTCTGCCTTACCAAGCGTATTATACGCAAGCTTCTACCGTTCTACCGCGCAAAATCAGCTCCATTCTTTTTCATCAAACATCAAAAGGATGCTCTGGACATCGCGAATGAGGCGAACGAATTACTGTATGGACCTGGAATCGACGACTCGATGTTAGTCGCTAAAAATAAATTTAATGCATTAAATCGCGGTAAAAAAAACTTTAAACGCGTTTTTCTCGAAACTTTTTTCTTCCGTGCGGTAGCCACGACTTCTCGAAAACAAATCGACCGATTTGGCTGAAACTTTGCACAATTCCTTTTTATAGTATTGACTCGTGCTTGAACGAAGGAATTTTCATTCGGTCAACTAGTTTTTGTTTTATACGAAAAAATATTTTACAAACGATAAGAATCGGAAAAATGCTAAAAAAAATATGAGTCGAAAATTCATTCAAATCCATTTCAAAACTTTAAATTTCATTTGTTTTCAATTCCTTCGTTCAAGCACGAGCTAAGTGCATAAACTATTAGGCAATTTTTGAATTTTTGTATTGATTTGATTTTTGCACTGAAATATTTTGCCTACCGCAAAAAAAAAAAGGTTGGACGAGGAAAATTGACAATTTTCAATATTTTTAGCTGATATTTTTTTCACAACTTCTTAAAATGCGAAACTTTTATGTGTGTAAATTTGAAATAAAATAGATTTTTGGTTTTTAAAATACAATTTTTTGAAAAAGTTATTGTTTTTCCTCCACGACCTATGTAACCCCTTAAGACATCGATTGACTAAATCTCGAACAATATCTGTACACATTGGCAAGTTCTGAGCTATTTGTGATTAAATGCTTTACGTCGATTGTGGTGTGAACGGATAGAAAATTAGTTTTCTATATATTCATTGTTTATTTGTTACTTAATAAATACCAACTATTGTGTACAAAAAATCGGAAACGGAAAGCGGATTTTAGCTTATCTTCAATAAAAATTGAATCATTAACCATTGTTTTAAATGTACTGTTTGTACCTCTAAACAAAAAAAAATGATTATTGATTCTGGAAGAGCAGGATTATTGGCCTTGAGATCATTGAGAAGAATCCTGAAGAACTAGTTGTTCTTGCAGAGTGTAGCTAGGAATCGCCGAGATATGCGCGATGTAAGCGCTGCGTTGGTGTTCCAAGACCACCCAAAAATGCAATGAACGAAGGGAAAGGAACGGAACGTAGCATGCTAATCAAACGCCTGTTTTTCCCTAACCTAAGTATACGTTAAACATTTAATTCAGACATAAGGACTGTATCGGAAAAAAATGACCTTTAGTCTTTCCTGCGTAGCTCTTGTTTGGGATAAGTTTAAGTCTTCATCAGGTATACAAAATTGGCTATAAAATGTGACAAACAAGAACGTATAATCCATTCGTATTGTAAGATCACTCTTGAAAAGATGTCATCAAATCAAGAAGGAGTGCGTAGTTTAATTGTGTGCAAATACCAGGAAAATCCCCTTCGTCCAATCCAATTCGTCGATTGCAACAGTGAAACGAACGATTATAAAGTACAAAAAGGGCCTACCTGTTGCTAGAAAGTCTGGATCACGTAGAAAAATAGCTCCATCCGATACAAATTTGAGCCGAAAGGTAAAGGGGGCATTTTTGCAGAGTCCTAACACATTCATCCGAGATATGGCTCAAAAACTGCAAACATCGAACGCAATGATTCAGAGGATTAAGGAGCATTATAATTAGATCATATAAAGTCCAAAAAGTACCCGATTGATTCGAGGAAAAGGAGAAAGAAGCGAAAAATCGGGCTCGAAAGCTATACAAGGATTATCTGGCCAAATTCGATTGTGTTGTGGCCGATTTCGCACAGTTGGCTGGTCAGGACTTCTATATAGGCAGGATCAAAGGGTGGTGTTAGCTCAAAACATGTAACCAAAAAAAGCATCAAATTACCCAAGCGGTATATGATTTGGCAGGCAATATGTCGATGTGGTCTCAGATCAGAGGAATTTGTAGCGAAGGGTACCATCAACTCAGCAGGATACATCGAAGAGTGTTTAGACAAGCGACTAGAACCATTTATCGAGAAACACGACACATTTGTAGCATTTTGGCTAGATTTAGCGACAAGTCATTATGCTCGATCAACAATGAAGTGGTATGAGCATGAGGACAACAACATCTCCGTGGTACCGAAAGCTGCTAACCCTCCAAACTGTTCAGAACTTCGACCAATCGAACGATATTGGGCTGAAATGAAGAAAACATTAAAGAAAACAAACAAAACTGCTAAAACCGAGAAGGATTTTCAAAATAAGCGGAGAAACGCATATAAGGTGGTCAATGACACCTTTGTACGGCACCTAATGCGTGGAGGTAACGGAAAGGTCCGAAAATTTTGTTCCTTGAAATTAAAATTCATTACATTTTTATGTAAATGTTAGTTAATATAATACAATATTAAAAGGGAAAAAAATTAGTTCCATGGAGCAATTAATACCAATTTTGGAGACATAATTATAAAGGTCAATTTTATTCGATACACTCCTTACTTGAATAGGTTCGTAGCTACATTTTGATGGCCTGAAAAACACCTCTGTAGTGGGGAAGCAAGGAGCAACGATAGTTTTGTCGTATTCTAACATAAGATTATAGATGAAGATTAGATAAACATCTTTTTTGATTAGCTTTTAAATTATTAAAAATTTAAAAAAATAGTCTTCATGAAACACACATTGACCAGAAATCAGAGGGGAGGTTCGCCTCTTGCTGTATATTCTATATATTAGCGATTTCTGGTATCAATAGTTGCGAAACTAAAAATTATGCTGATTGCCTCCGTACACGATTCATTTGAAATCCACTATGAATAATGGCTAAATTTTGAATAGTTCGTTATATTCATAGAGGCAACGGATTGTTTCTCAATTGTTAATTACATTTTCATCAAATTTAACTATCACCAACACAAATGAGTTCAAACTCGTGCGAATTCATATCTGCCGTCAAAGTCTAATCGAAAATAAATCAATCAAATAGAAAATTTAGTGACTAGAACTAAACAACTTTCACAATTCCAACATGGACTTATGAAGTAGCAAAGAAATAATTATAGCAAAATTCATTTGACAGTATAACCCTAATATCACAAACTCTATAGTTATTACTAATGCTGTTACGTTTTATTCGATTTATCGTGCGTTTACTGTTTAAATGGAGCTGTTGCAAAGTATTCCAGGTAGTCTTATATAATAAATTAGTATGAATCTTGTACAAATATTTTAATGTTGAGATTATCATTAGTTCCATTGTAATACTCATGAAACGATTAATTGTAGTAGTGGCAAATACTAATTGCATAGTAGCAAATGCTGTTAGTAATACATTAAAAGTTTGTCGAATTATCAAACGTGTGATAATGCAAACTATTTTTAAAACTATTATCATTGCGTTTAAGTACGTAGAGTCAGATGGCAAGTTGTAATTGGTTTCATTACGACAACTAATATAATTATGAATCGATAGCAGCCAGCTTTCATTGCTTACCTCAATACTCCATCGAAAATTTGTTCGAGTTCTGCTAAAATAAGCGGTTAGCCGTGACATGGACAGATTCACGAACATGAACTTAAATATACTACTCAATTGAACAAAAACCTTATAATTGGTGCTTCTTTGCAAACTTAAATAAAATACAGATGAAAATATGCTTAAAACTATGTGGATGAATTGTTGCAGTGAAATTGAATTGAATTCGATTCGAACGTTTGCCACATTCATTGTCATTGGGGGAGGATTCGAGGTAATCGCTGTTCTGCCGCGGACAAAATTAATTACGTTTAACTTAACAATACGATGATGATGATGCGAGAGTGATCGTTCCGGTTTGTTATCATTTTTACAAATAATATACAGTGGGGCTACACCTAAATTAGATAAAACTATGACTTTTAAATGCCAATCGGATTGATTGCAATGATTCTGATCGCGAACGATCGTGCGATATCCTAATCTATTGCAACTAATGTCTGAGAAAATTGACTGTGCCAAGTAACAGGCTTCATGTTGTTGTGCTTTAAAGAAATTCAACGAAGAACATGGCAATGCCATATTCTTAGCGGCAGATCTGTTCACATTCCAATTCATGTTGATTGCTTTTGTTCTTAACATTAAATACATATTCGATTCATATCTACTTCGCGAATGGTCGCGAAGATCACAATGTCGATTTGCAACTAGATTGGCTACGAGATGAGCTACCAACTTCTGGACTTTACTATGAATTACACTAAATACTATTATCCAATATGCCTTTAAACTAATCGGCACAATAATTTCGCCATTTGAATTATTATTAATAATGACAATATTTGTTCTTAGGACTTTTTCGATAGCACTTGATGGTCTTGCGCGTGCAACGGTTACTTTAGCCGATTTTCGTTCAATGTTGATAGCTACTAAGTTAGAAATGTTCTTATGAATAGTTTGAGTGATTATTGATAAATAAATAAATACGACGACAATGACGACAATAATGGAGTAGGCGGAAACAGCGATAATTACTTTAGGTAAATTTCTTTTGTTCAAATACCAAATGTATGTACGTTTCCTGACTTTTTTATACACTTTTAGTTACGGACAAATTGGCTTTTTGGGTTTTTTCAATTCAGCTTCATCGTCACGACGAACTTCGGTGTAGCGTTCGCCTTTGAGCGAAACAATTTTGTTATCACGATAGCGAACCAACTTTTTAGGTTCAACTTTTGGTACGACTGGTTTATACTCACGATTGGCAGCATTTTTATCGACATAGGAATATCTGTGGAAGAAAAATTGGAATGATTAGGGTGTGAACATCGAAAATAGAATGCTTGTATTCTTGTTGTTGACTAGACACGGAGGTTCAAAACCCAAAATAAATGATTATATAGAATTGCTACGTATGTATAATATAAGTTAACGTAAAGTTGACAGTCGTTATACTGCGCGGATACAAATAATTTATAAAATAGTTGGAGTATAATGAGCTTAGTCCATCAATAAGCCTAACCGTGGTCGTGCTGTCTGGTGGCGGATGGTAAATGACAGCTCCTGAAGAGGATGCCGTCCGTCACCCCGAAACCACGCTCTCCATTTAATTATTCTTTAGGTTACGAAAATTTCTGAGACCGTATGATAATAACATGAATTAAAGGAGGCGATGGGTCAGGACCAGTATTGAAAGGACGATTCATTAAGGTACAAATTTCAGGAATTTGTTTTGCAGGTTTTCCATAAGTTGTTTGTTAAACATGAGTAGAATATCTTCCTCAATAATCAGAATCAAATTCGAAGTCGTTCCAAGTTGAAGCATGCGAACGCTATTGATCTTTGCTCGGCTGGAGAATACGCAGCAGGTTTCCTAAAAATCACTTTTTCGTGAAACCCGCTCAAGGTGGCTTAAAACTATTTTTCTTTCAAGCTTCCTAAATGGACTACTGTTCACGATACTTGCAAAAAAGAAACATTGGCGATTTGGTATGTAGTTTACTTCTGCATAACAGAATAGTCGATTGTTGGACATAGCTGCTTCCATGTAACAATTCAGGCCAAGGATAGGAGTCTTTTTCAAAGGAGTAAACGACATTAATCAAGGGTTTCATCGCGTAGACAGTTTCAATCCTAAAATTTTGCTGCTAGCGTGCCAAACTCTCCTAGTTCGATTGCCTAAATGAAGAATGAGGATGCCGAAACAAGTCATACCTGGCTATAATTCGATTCTTTAGTTCGGCATCATCAATGACCGTGGCTGCTTTGCCGCCTTGTAGATTGCTCGAGTTCGCTTGCAAGCTTTGCCCGGTTTCCTGGCGATGCAGCAATATCTGCGTAGCACTGTCGATGTCACCTTTGGCAATGGTAATGCAATGCTTCACCTGATTTTTCGAAAATATACAATACATAAGTCAATAGAAACCCATCGCGTTGGCTCACCTCCAGATACGAGCTTTCCGGGAACATTTCCTGCAGCACATCACATTCCTCTGAGAAGAAGTCACACGTCGAGCTGTCGGTGGAGCCTCCGTCGCTGGTTTCCGACAGGTGCTGGATCCTTTTCACATGCGTCTGATTCGCTTCGGTTGTCTCCGACACGGAGGGCGGACGGGCGCGCAACTTCACCTCGGGGATGATGTCCAACAAGCTAAGGTTGCTGCAAACCATGCAAATAAGGATTACTCATAAACAGTATCAAAGGTATTCCTACTTCAAGGACAGATGCCCACTGGCATCGCGGCTGTCCGTCTTGCTCAGCTTCGACAGCTCGTTCTCCAGCTGGAAGATCCAGGTGCACACCGTGGCCGGGTCGATGCGCGAGAAGTCCGCGAAGTAGGCGCCCATCATCTCCACGAACCCGTCCACGTCGAAGTACGGGTCCTGCGAGGCCTCCTCCAGGATCGAGATCACGTACGACAGGACGATGTCGTCGACGACACTCAGGTCCGCCCCGGGGATGTGCAGGTTCACGAACTCGAACAGGCTGTTCTTCACGAGCTCGTGCTGCTGCTCGATGCTGGTCATCTGCGGAGAAGAATCAAACCCGGCTGTAGAGAGTTACTAGAGCTTGGTTTCGATGAAGCTGAAGGATTCCAGTCACAGGACTTGATTCCGCGACGGAATCCTTTGTGAAGCAGAGCAGTATTTCGCACAGAGGCAAAAACAAAGGTCCCCGCAATACACACGGCGTTTTTGATCGGCTCGAGCAACAGCGGCAAGTGTGCTCCTAACTTAATTCGCAGGCACTTACTTTTGGCAGCAATACTTTCAGTACAAACGAAGGAAACGTGAGCGAAATCGCACCTAATGGAAAAAACACAACAATCGATAATTGCTGCTTCTGCCAAACAAACTGCAGCTGAGACATCTGCCGGCAAGGCGAGAGCGATGGCATGATTTGCAAACACAGTAGCGGATAGAATTTTTGAAATTGAGCGGGTTCGATTTGGGGATGAATGGGTGCTGGTAATATCTATAGCAGCATATTAATACCACCACGAAACTACATAGTTTGTGCTCCATTCTCGATTTTGACCATTATCGGGTTCAAACTACGTATTCTTCAATCATTTCTAAATTACCTACGATAGATGTCGCTACTTGAAGTCAACACCGTGTTTGACACATATGTTAAAGAAATGCAGTGCTCCTCACAAGAGTTTGTTCACGCGCGTTCATGCGCGAATGAAAACAACTTATTGAAATATATTTTCATCGAGTTTTTCTTTGATTTTAAGAGGCATTCCTGAGATTATCTTCATTCATAAAAGTTTTTATAAATATTTAGGCATCCGTTATCTCGAAACCTCAACTGTTGAACATATGTATCTGACAAACAAAACCATCTCAGTACAATGTAAACGGTCCGATGCATTTGAAAATGTGTCAATCATAAATGCATGCTTTCGAGGCAGTGTAAATAAGTTATTACTCTATTCAATTTAAAAACTGTTTCACCCCCTAAAAATGATCTTCAGAAGCGTTAGAAATTGATTATAATGGTTTGTTTGGTAAATTTGTGTATTTTTCAACGTTGGGAGGTGGAAAATCTTCAAAGGGTGACTGAAACTAAATTTGTCTCCTTCAAATCACATAATATTGACTTGAATTTTTTATTAACTGCGAACACATTAGCTGCGTAATTTTCTATTGGTATTGACTGCGTACCATGTTAAATTATTTAAAGCCAATTTATTACTATTATTTTTAGTCATTCTTGATGCAAAAATGTTCAGCCCTGTTAGTAGATCAAATATTTTTTTAACTGAAAATGATTGCAATAATACATGCGAATGACTTAACATAATAAAAGTAGACCCCGAACTGAGATTCAATTTTTTCATGCGTACATACTACGTTTTGAATAGAATCTCCTCAAATAATCCAAAATGAAGAGAGAAAGTACAGATTTTTGTTTAATTAATACTTTACAGAAGGAAAAAAGAAGAATGCATTTCTGATCATATTTTATTAATTAATATATGTTCATAATAAAACACATTTATACATATACATAGAATGCATTTCTGATCATATTTTATTAATTTATACATATACATACTAAATTACAAATTTATATGGAATTAAATGTAAAAAATGAATGAGAATAGTTTAATAAGGGAAAATAAAAATGAAGAATGCTTTAAGGTTAAAGAATATTAGATCCATGAATTAGAAAAAATGTCAGCATAAATGCAACTAAATCATAAATAAGCATAATATGTTTTCAAATTGAAAATGAAAGGTAGTCGCACTTTCTATTTTTGGAAAAAGATATAATAATATTTAAGACAAAAAGATGTGGGATAAATTTATTTGTTTTTTTTTCGAAATTTATGATTTTCAACATTTTGTCTAGTTTGTTATCGTGTTTGATATATATTAAGAATTATTTGTCGTAGATTTGTTTGAAGAATTTTCAGTGTGAATGATATTCCGTGGTGTTTTCCATTTAATTTTTGATACCTTTTTTTATTTTTCATTTTATGTTATTTTTTCACGTCATTTTTTTCATCAGTATTTGTCAGATATATTTTATGCGTCATTTATTGATTAATTTTTTTCTTAGAAGTATGTACTTACAATATATTACTTTCATATAATACTATGTGGAATATTCCTACGAATCTAAATAAATTGTTTTAAGCTTTTACTATTTTCAATGAATTTTATGGGAACTTTCCCGGTTATCTTTTTAGCTCTTTTTTTTTTAGAAAAGTGAAGAATTTTGACACAGTTTTTTCCAACAAACAAAGTTATTTTAGAGAAATTACAATGTATGGTGCTGATAACTCTTGAATTCATTGTCATATATTTCACTGTTATATACATAATATTCTTTTTAATAATATTTATTGTGGAAACAAAAAATTTATTGAATTTTTTCCGAATTTATTCGTTGGAATAATGTTTGTTGAATAATGTTATTTTTTCTAGATGTTTTCTGCATATCTTCCTAATCGATTTAGACCTTTTCCCAAATGGTTTGGACTTTTTCTCAATTGATAAAGACCATTTCCTAAACTGGTTTGTATTTTTTTAAGCTTATAAACTTTATTCAAAAAGATTTAAGCTTACAGTTTACCTCCAATACGTTTCAAAATTTGATGATTTAGTTAAATTTTCGCCTACAAACCCAAATGTTTTCGAAAAAATTGTGTATGTAAGTAGCTTCTTAAGCACTAGCAACTGGTTTTACTTCATCAATAGTGATGTATAGTTGAAGCAGTATTTGTATTTTATAACGTAATATTTTTAATGAGCTCCGTTTTTTTCAGTTTCTGTAGACTATTTGGTATTCTATTCCAGTAGCGTACCCAGGATTTTGATAAGGGGGGGGTCGTATTTTTGAAGTCTTGACTAGGTACGTTTGCTAGTGCTTCGGTGTAGATATGAATATGTAATCATGCTTAATCATACTTTTTCACCGGTCAAAGTTGGAATCCTCCAAAAATAATTCTGGCAGACTTTAGCCCGATTGCATGTCTGGTTTCATTTATTTGAATCATCCATGATATTTTCATTCAAATTATAAAATTATGCGCTTGACGTGTGAAAGAATCTACACTGTATTTGTAGACTTCCTTGGAACCGTAAAGTGTATATGCATGTTTGCAAGTGCATATATTGAAACGCCTTCAATACCTACAGGCCAGAAAAGAAAGCAACTAATGAAGTAAATGCCGTGGGAAAGTGAAACTGTCACTAAGCACAGACAGAGTTTTATCGTAATCAGGGCTGGCTAAGCTCGTTTGCAGCCCATGCAGGGAAGCAACTCTGCGCTCTCAAGCAAATTTGTCGTCATTTCCACGTAACCCATGAGGTAGACTTTTTGTACGCGTTTTTTTAATGAGATGTCCCCAATAGGCCTAATCCTCATATTACAAATCATATGACAAAATAAAACAATTCATTTTTTGAGGGTTCTGATCAAAGATAGAAAGAAACATTCAAAAATATAACTGTTGCTACTAACATATGGGTGCGAATTAAATAAATTACACTTTTCTGGAATTTTACTTCGAAAACTTTCAATCAAGTGATCATATTCTAATGTTCCTACCAACTCTTTATCTATATATAAAATTGCTAGGCTTCATACAATAAGTAAAAGATAACGGCACACACGGATCCAATTTGTGCAAATTATGCCCGTATCAACCCTAGGTGAGATCTCTAAAGCACCATAGGCCGTAAATCAGGCCCATATGGTTTTTACTGTGAAATAGATGAAAGATCTAATTGCGTAGAGATACTGAACCTCACTCACTTCCCACGTTCCGAAGTGTCTCGGCGAATAATTGGTAAAGTGGGTGACTTAGTGGTTAACGCTAGTTCAAGGCTCCTTGTCGACAAATAGTTTTCGGGAATGAGATTCGATGCCGCACTATCATTTCACTCAGCTGTGAATGAGAACCTGAATCAAATGAGGGTAATAATCACGGGTGAGCGTGTTCCTGACCACTTCACATCCTAATGTTCCATTGGTCAAGTAAATGAAATAACTCTAATATTGCCTGAAGGCCCAATTTTGGCGGTTGCGCCATCGATTATTAATTTTACCAACCTCTTCCCAGGCAATGACGAAGCATTATGGACTCCACATATAAATAATCTAAGGAAAAAACTGGCTGTCTTCATTTGTCTTCTACGTCGCTTCTACTTCTTTCCAAAGAAAAAAAAATCCAAATTATGTATGCGCGTCTCCTTTCCAAAATTTCTTACGGCATTTTGAATTGGAGCCAAACTTCTAAAGGTAACCTCATGATCATCTTCAGATTAGTAACCAAGGCGTATAAGATCATTTACAATCTCCCTATGTTAACTCCAACGAGCGAAGTTTACAAAACAGCCAGCCCAAGAATTGAATTTGCAAGGCATGATTTCCATGGAAAGAGCTAAATTCATACATAAGAATTTACACCGTAATGAGTACACCACTGTGAAATTAGATAGAATTGAGGGGAATACACTTACAGAATGAGAAACATGAATAATATAGCTATAGCATTTGCCAGAACTGATCGGCTAAAAGAAGACCCCTTTAACAAAGCAGCCAGCATTTTCAATGCACTACCGGACAAAATTAAAAACATAGCGAACCCAACTTCCTTTAAAACGACACTAAAAAAATATCTCCTTCAGGACCAACATTCGAAGTAAGTTACAAGTACAATCAGCTCCACTAAACTCAAAACCAAACATGTAATCAACAGGAAAAAATTCATAAACATATAGTCTGAACTATTAATCTAACTGAAAGGGCACTAAAATTTACAGATTTGGTACTATCCCTTATACCGATTCTTATCGTCTGGGAAGTACTATGTCCTAAAATTTTAAATACGGAGAACTACTAAATTTTGATGGAGAGAATGATTGAAGGAAACGGAAGTGGTTTTAATCGGTAGAAATCCGGCATGCCGAGAGGCAGGAGCTGATCTGTATCTTTTGAAGATTTCCACCTCCCAACATTGAAAAAAAAAAATGCTTGAGATATATAATCCAGAACATTCGAATCTTCGAATTTTTTAAATTTACGCGAGGTGATCAAAGTTTTAATATGCCGATAATGATACAAACTTAGTATTCAAAACTCATCTGCTTGTACAGTAACGGTGAGAAACAGTGTAAAATGGGATTTAAATTTTATGTCCAAGCATAAAACAGAACGCTTCGCCGGATAAAATTATAGTGAAATATCTAAACGACAATTTTTTTTCATTAGCTCATTTAACACGTCTTCTGTAAATGGAGGGAGATCTCTATGAATATTTAGAAGTGCCAATCCATTTAGCCGTTCATTACTGGTGGAATTTCGCAAGTATGTTTTTAGTCGTCGTAATGTTGAAAATGATCTTTCGTTTGTAAACGTAGATACTGAGAGAACAGCCAATATTTTTAGCGATTTCGATATATTCGGCATAATGTTTGAATTACACATGCTTAACCCATCTATCGCCGTTTTTGGGCGGTTTACTATTTCAAGATGCCCTATCTTTCTGTACCACAGAGTCAACTCAGCATTCAATTCTTCTTCAAGGGGGGGGGTTTGAACCCGTAAACCCCCCCCTTGGGTACGCCACTGTTCTATTCGTTGGTATTAAGTTAACAGGAAAAAAACTCTTTTATAAAATTGTGACTACACAAAAGTTTTGTAATGCTGGAATTAATTTTTATTATAAACAATGAAAATATCAAAGGAAACAAGACTATCAAAAATATACATTTAGAACAGAAAGTGTGAATAACAGAAATATATCAAAAAAGCTATAGTTCATACTTGGTAAACTTAATTAGTTTTGGATATGAAGAAATTTGATATTATATATAAAGCATTTTTTTCTCCCTATCCGTAAATTATGAAAGTCTAAGTACATGACTTCAATATTTTGAAGATTAAGAACAGTATTTTGTCTCAGGAATCAGGAATCAGTCAACAGGAATTGGAATTATAAATGAATTAATTTTAGTCTTATCCAATTGATCAAAGGAGATTCTATTTGACTTAATTTTTTATGATGTTCAGTCATATAAGTTATTTTTCGTAGTCATACCTATCTATGCTGAGAAGAATGGCATGAGGTATTAAGTTTTTTCTCAATTATAGAATAAAGTCAAACCATGCTTGCTCAGAAGTTGGCAAACGCCGAAATTTCGTTCCATGATATAGATATAAGATCAATTTTTCATTTAAAGTGCATTTATTGCTCGTACTTCCTTCACAGCTTCCCTGTGTTACTTCCAATTAAAGAAAACTCTTTATTCGCAAGATACAACCAGCAAATTCGGACCCCCTACAGTTGGCGTTCAATCCTGTTTAATGCTTTCATCGCTTCCAATTTTACGATTCGACAGAATCCATTAAACTATGGGATGGATGCCCGGATGAGATCAGTAATGTTACTACTTCTTCACTTTTCAAAAATATCTTGAGCAGACGCCGTCGAGACAATTCCAATCTGTTCATAGTACGTTGCATAGTGGCATTGCTAGGGGATGGCTGCTAAGACTCGACTATTTTTAAATGACCAACCGAAATCTCCCCGAGCTACTTCTGTTATGAATTTTGGGGCTTTTGTTAATAGACTGCAAACAAACGTGGATATATTTACATGCAAAATAAAATCAAATAAGAATGCCAAGAAGCGCGAATCTTACTTTTTGAAATCAAAATACAACTTTTCTTAAGTTGCTTCGGTGCTTTTGGCGTCAGTTCTTTTGTAGTATCCGCGCCACAATCTTGACCAAATCTGGGTACGAGTGATCAGGAAACAGACAATGGTTCAATAATCGATAGAAACAGTTTGTGGAAAGTGATCATTAGTTCAGAAAGAATCATAGGTGCTACCCTTAAATGATCCTGTAATTTGAAATCAGTTCTACAATTCCGCAAGAAAGCCGGACGTGAACACAGCAAATTATGAGTTGAACTTGATACCATCATCTACCTACATGCGTGTTTGTTTCAAAAGTGTGTCGTCCTCAGCTATTTTTAAAATGTATTCTAATAAATATAATAATGAAACTAGAATAGAAAGATTTGATGCTCGTTGCATAAGTGAAGAAGTGATGTTCAGTATCGTCACAAATTGAAATTTAATTCGGTTGGGTGTTGTATCCACAAAAATACTAATAGTGTTCGGAAGAGACGATTACGGACCAATTCATCAACGGAAAAATTGCTGCTTGTAAGTATCTTTGTCCCCTAACCGATTTATAATTAGGCTGGAAATGATGATAATAATGATTTAGCATTCGTTGTCACACCACATCCTTTAAATAGTTAACAAAATTCTACGGGTTAGCCATACAACAAAAAATATGTAGTAGAAAGCAATTTTGAATTCGGGCCAAACTATTTTTGATTATGTACTGTTGTCTATTTTAATTTATTGAAAATGTATGTTTGATGAATTGCACCGCACGCGCATGTTAAGTCGATAGGAGTTGTTGCCATTGATTCACTTTATTTTTTGGTCAAATATGCTAAATTTTCTGAGATTTGTGCGTTAATTTAGTCAATTGAATTCAATATGTTTTCATGATTGAATCGCGCCTTACCAAATTTTCCGTAAAATAAACTCAAATCAAATAAAAACTGAATTCTTCTTCCAGGATCCCTTTTCTGCGACCTTTTTCATCATTATACATTAAGATTATCAAAAATCACTAGGCAGCTTACTTTCTTTTTACAGTGTAGATGTCGCTTACTCTGTGAACCGAGTGACACCTGACAATATTGAAAGTTGTATACTATTTGGAATGTTGCAACTCTTCAATATTTTAGTCTTTAGAAGATGAATTTTGAAGCCATGCAGACTGTTGTTTTTATAAGGTCATAACTGGTGACGAATCATCCCTACACTCAAAAGGGACATAAAAGAAAAACGTTTTGAGACTGTAGAAGAGGTCAAACAAAAATCGCTGGAAGGGCTGATGAAGATAACAGAAAAAGAATTCAAAAACTGTTTTGAATAATCGAAGAAACGATTAGACAAGTGCATTAAAGTCAATGGGAATTACTTTTAAGGCGATTGAAATTTTGTGTAAGATTATTGAATAATAAAAAAAAATATAACGTAGTTCCCGTTACTTTTGGGTTCCCCTCGAATGAAAGAATTACCATATTACAACAGCAAAAAAATAGAATTGTTCAAATTATAATTAACGAAGTAGTGTCAATCCATCGTTAAATAATGAAAGTGAATACAAAAACAAAAAACTCTATAGTAGCAATTATTGGCATCTTATCCTCTATTCACATACAGAATTAAATGCATTTATCAAAACCAAGCCAACAAACTCAACAATTATATACAGTGCAGATTTGAGAGGCTAAATATAAATGAAATATTCGCTTTAAAATGATTCGTATGAATGTGGACACAAAGCTGTTGAGAATTGAAAAGTTGAAGTGGGTTCGACGTCTCATTGACTTCATCAAACTGAACAAATTTATCTAAATATACTGTAGATACAACAGATGTATCGAATACTAATTTTCACTTGTAGATTGCAATGCAATTTTTGGCATCTTATTAAATAAGAAAGTCCAATGTTTAAGCTGTCTTTTTTATGCAGTATTGGTGCAAACGAATAGTACCAACACAAATCAAAAACATCTGTATCTAATTTAGTTGTTGCACTATTTTCAGAGCAGAGTAGAATTTTAGATATTATGTTACGTGGATGTTGTTCGAACAAAAGATTTAGGTAAACGTTATGTTTGAGAAGGCAAAACTATTTATATAAATGTCCATTTATCAAGCTGAAAAATTATTATTAAATTGAAACAATTTCTGCTAGCGATAAATAAATCAATAGTAACTAATAAAATCACTTAAAAAAATACATTTTTTAAATCTTTGTCAATGAATCACATTTACTTACTTGTTGTATATTAACAATCAAATCCGGTTTTCAAGCTTGCAGCATAAGCTTAGGTGTGTGCAAGCTTGAAGGCGACATACATACATCATTGAGTATCTTTAGATCTGTCTGCTTCAGATAGATTTCATTGCCACTCATTCATTTTCCAATGGTCGTTTATTTTTCATTGTGAAGTTTATTTTAAATAAAATGTAGATATTTTCTGTCCATAATGAATTTGTTTGGTTGGTGATTTTAACATATGGACCATTGACACATTTTTATTATATGAAATGAAGCGAATTTTCTTTAATTGAGGACAATTTATTGCAAGTAATAAGATATAATTGAATAAAACAATTATACAAAAAACAAACTTTTAAGGTCCGATTGAAGTTGGTGCGCTTTTGATGATGAAAAATTTACGAAAATTATAAAAAAAAGATTATTTTGATGATATCATAAATTATTTTAAACGTCCCTCTATCAAACGATTAATTCAATATTTCTTCTTAAGGCAAAAATGCATAAAATTATAAGAACGATTTTTTTCTAGCGTAATTTAATTTTTTAGTGATTGAACATAACATGAATAGCTTATGGAATTTGTAATCGTAAATTTAAAACTTTGTCATTTGTTGTACTTTTGAAAAATCAAATTTACAATTTGAAAATATGGCTTAATACCAGAAAGGACGCCTAAATCAATGTGAAGCCAGCTGAAATAACATTTAGCTGATGCTTTCCAAAAGTATCATGATAGTTATAAGAACATTTTTAATTTAGCTTCAAATATTATGCTGATAAAAGAGAATAGTAGCCATTCTGAAAATCGTTTAAAGAACAATCAGTCTTAAAATGATGTTAGTCAGTTTTATAACTATTATAGGGTAGGACATTTGTTGATTTTTTCGAAGTGCGTGTTATTTTCAAATCGGCAACAGTGACTAGCTCGACATATTGAAAGACATGCAAGCGTCAAATCTCTGCTGTAAGAAATATATCGTTTTACGTTAGAATCACATTGGAAAATGTTGAAAAATTCAAGCTATATTGCAGAAATTGTGTGAAAGTTGATATTTTATCCAAAATGAAGTTCCATCGATTACAGACTGTTGAACTATGTTGTATATGGACATGTAAGTGACATTTGTTATTCAAACGACCCACGAAAAAGACATATTTACGGAAAACATTCATTGATTTATTCGTGAAATAGGGCTACAACAATTTTTCGTAAAATTGGATTAAGAGGATGTCTACTGCCGAACTAGCCGCGGTAGCCATTCAACTGAAATGATTTTTCATGAATACTCGAAAGGTGTATTCTTTTCAATGAAACAACAACCTTACAAAAATATTTTAACAGCAATTTAAAAAAGAGCATGTGGCTCAACGTATTTAAGCGAGCAAAGATTTTTCTTGTGGTTTTCTCGAATATTAGAGGTTATTATTTTGCGTATGTTTACCTTTTTGGCATCCTCGTATTCTGATTTATTTCTATTAAGTTGATAAATTTAATTTGTAATTTGTATCTTAAAAAATATACTGTGGACACTTGATCGGAAATTTTTGTTTAAGCTTTTACTATTGTGGATCTTAGAGTGGCAAAAGTTTCGAATATAAATCCAACTAACAGAAATTCGAAAAATAAAGAAATATATGCTTGCATTGAGGCTGAATAAAGTACCTTAATAACTAAGCAAATCCAATTAGGCATTTAAATTTTATCTCATTGGAACACAGGACCGGACTATCAACTTTTCAATTTATATGTATCCACCTAATTGATGTGCTGTTGTTTATCAATTGTTGAAGAAAATCTTAATTGGTCCGTCGGCGGATATGTCTTCATGTATATTGATAGATCCGGTATTAATTGCTGATCTACATTTTCCGACGTAAGTTTCTATCCAAAGCAATAATCAAATCAAGCGAAACAAACAAGAATCATTCAAGCAATCATTGCTGCTTTTGGGGGATTCTAACAAATTTATATAACATTAGTTGTGTCCGTTTCATGTAGTCAAAAAAAAATTGATAGTTGTTCGTATGTATCCAAGGACGTAATGTTTTTCACGATATGCTTTCTATATCTATGCGTTCAATTATGGAGCCATTGACTCCATTCCGTTTATACTAGGCTCACTAGGCGCGTTAACATTATGGACTGGGTCCAAATGTGTAAAACATATTTATAAAGTAGTAAGTTTCAATGACAAGAAACTGCTCCATTCTACTCACGTGCTTCAATTGGCTTGAAATGCAACAAAATACGCGAGGGGAATGCAAAAGCCACACCGAAACAAGTTAAGTAACTTGATTATGCTAGGCCCCGAAACAAAACAGTTTCGATTTCAATAAGCATTTCCAGATAAAATCTTTAGACGCTAGACGAAGCTAAGTTTCTACGCGATTAATACCTGTGCACAAAAATTCAAACATATGTGCAAAAAATAGGCAAATTGATTTCATTCTGATTTTTGGGCTTTCGAATAAGCTACACAATTTTCTTCATTTCCCGGGAATAACTTATCAATCTCTTTGAATCTGTTTCTATTTTCAACAGTGCGAAAATACAGATACGAATACGTGCTGAAGTGTTTTAACCATAGAATGGTGCAGTAAACTAGAGACTATAGTGTGTATTGCAATAAATATTTTGTGTTTGTTTAGCTTCAGTGTTTAGTGATTTTGTGTTTATCAATAATTAATTGAGGAAAATGGTGGCCATGTCGTGTAAGTCCTTGTGTCTTTCTATCTGTTTACAGCTCACCAAAAGTATCCAAATTAATTTTGTTAATTATTGAACAAACTGTGAAACTTCTAAATAGACTGGAACTAATTTTTTACGAGTCTTATCAGTCGTCTAATAATGAAATATGTGCTAATGACGTGACCATGTCGCTGTTTTAATTAGCGTAACGCATAAAATATATTACGCATTTTATGCTGGTTGTAAAATCATAGAGAATTTCTTATCGAAAGTTGGCTGTTTTTTTGAATAGAATAATGAAAATGAGTTGAATGTTATTGAAGTCAGGATATTTTTGATCGTAAGAAAAATCACTGTTGTAAAAATAATCACTTCAACACGAAAAAAGTTACATTTTTTGCAAAAGGGCTAATAAAGAAATGTCTCATGTTTCCCATGTTTCTAATGTTATAATTTAATTGAAAGCAAAGTATTTAAAGTCAGATACTTTTTTTTTTTTTAAAAAAAGAGACCTTAATGTAGAGACTTCGACCACTCTTGGAAATGTTTCTTATGGTTTACAATGTCTTCCTAGGTTTTTAATTATAGTTCAATTATTTTCATTGGAATAGTATAATTTGAAGATTAATTACATATTTTTCTTTCAGATATATGCATAGTATGTTTTTATCCAGGCCATATATAAAACTATTAGTTGCAATTAGCAAATGCAATCCTAAGGTTGAGTTGATTAGTAAGCACACCTTCATTGCAAACTACATTTACAGAATGTTTGTACTCTGAGTATATTTTTGCTGACAATTTTTCCAGAAAGTGCATGTATTCAGCCCACATGACCTTCGATTGATTGCCAATTAATGTTGGCTTCGTAAAGTCATTACTAAGATCTCGCATACATGTACGTGTTAGCTGGGAAATGCTTCATCTCACCTATTCAATCACGAATCAATCGAATAGCAAGATCAACTTACCATGTCCGCACGAAGGCCAGCTTTTTGCACTAGACTCACCTGTTAATATCCACATGGCTTGATTCACTGATAGATTGCAATCTGAGAACTTTTTTAGCTGCTGTTAATTACTACAAATGGTTTAATTCTATAAGACTTGCATTTATTTGCTGGAAAGTTGTTATAAAATTCTAGAAAGATGACTGCATATTTTTAAATATATTTTTATCATACTTTTTAGTATTCATTCACTAATGGTACTCCTATTGCAACGTGTTGCAATTTAACCTGTACATTTTTATCATGCTCAACAACTACCACTTAGTGAACCTAAACTATGCAAAATGCAGTCGTATATCCTTGGGCTACGATAGGTGCTAGTATTTAACATGGAACTATAGGACACTCCAATTAAAAATGCGATTATTGTATCATTTGCGTTCTAAGGTCTCATTTAGATATCTAAAACATTTTTATCATAAGAATTAATCGTAAAGCTTCCCATAAACAGCAACTGACTACTGTTTTCAGTTGCCGAAATCACTTTGAAGCGTTATAAGCTGTTGGACAAACAACGTAACTCCTGCATACTAGTAGTTTTTTTTTTGTGCAAATATGATAATCACGATAAATTACTTATCACATGTGCTGACAAATATGTACCTTACCCATTGTCTGGATTAAATTAGATTTATCATCTATCTGTGTGTGGCGTTATGGCCGTTTGCTATATTTGCATTTCGAGTTTATCACTCCAACAATATCTTTTCTAGGGCCTCAGAGCTGAAAAATGTTTTATTTTGGGCTTATCTAGATAATTTACAGTGAATACAAATAAAAAGTATGTGTATGAGTGTGTCATGTGCTTTTAAGATAATCCACGTATAGGTTAAATGATCATATTGTTTTCAATTGTGTGGTTTTACTTATTTTTATCTGTAAGGAAGTCATTCTTGTTGTAAAATGGCTTTAGAAATTATAATTTCGAACAAACCATACATCGAACATGATCTAAATCTTTCGGCTATGGTTTGATAGTCCCTAAACTGAAAATAAATTTACCAATAATCAATACCGGTAAGGTCAGCCCCGAAAATGTCTTTAAATTGGGTGGAAGCCTGTTGATTTGAGTCTTACCATTTTCGATTGAAGCTACGATAATTTTGGCTACTCTCAAGTCTCTAAGGATTCAAAATTCATTTTTTATAATGATGTTAATAAATGCTCATGACCATGCGACGGCTATTTTCAAGGAAATTTTGCGTCCTTGACTATTGATTTGTACGACAAAGTTTCTGTTATATATGTATTCAGAATTTTAAGCGTTCGAAATTGAAAGAAAATTTAACATCGTTTAGTAGAAATAAAAAAAATTAGTTAATTTCCAATTGCTGCAACATTCCTGAAAAAATTATATAAACTTACATATGCTTCGGTCTCCATGGAAGCAATTTGAATGTAAAATTGTTGATAACAACACAAGTAGATATTTATCTATGATATTGAATTATCGAATATTGTCTAATTTGATTTATGAATGAAGTTGTTCTCTATTGTTTCCAAAGGCAGCCAATACATTATTTATTTATCTTATTTAAGGGTATTGTCATATGGTTTTCACGGTTATGATAAAAATATGGGATTGTGTCGAAATATGAAGAATACCCAATTCGGATGTTTAAAAAATTGCTGTTTCGGACTTGTATATGAGTAATTTTAATGGATTGACTAAAATATGTCAGATATATCATAAGTGAACATAACCGATCGCTTTTGTCGTGTATGTAGAATAAATTCAACATGTTCTTGCCATCAAGAACACAAATCTATATAAAAAAAATTCAGCTAATTTCTTTTGATTCAGCAGGTAAAAATTAAAAGCATCATAATTCTTCGTGTTAATTAATTTAAACTACCATATAAACTATTCAAACAGACCTACTCTTTGGAGATGGTTTATTTTGTGTTGCCTTTGTAAAAAATTGATTGTTGAAACTCTTTCCATTGTTGAAAAATGTTAAAGAAAAGATGAAAATCACGATTAAATGGTATTCTGTTGTAATCTTTGTTACTCTTCTTGTAATTTAGATGTGCATTTTAAATAAAGCGCTAAATAGATATTCAAAATGACATATTTTTTGAGGAGTTTTTCCTAGAAAAATAATCAAAAATTCATTTGTTTTTTTTCTTTAGCTGCACCTAATTTTAAAATTACCGAAATCGTGATTTTTTTGGGCATAACCCAAATTTATTTTGACTTTATTGGAATTTTGAATTTTACAACGTCTTCAATTTTTCATTCACTTTAATAATCTATTTTAATTGTAGCTCTAATTATATCTTTTGCATGGATCTACTTTAAAATGGACAAAATTAAAGATGATTGAATCGTATATTCACTGGCCAATAAAACTACATGGAGTTCTTGAATGCCACAAGAAATGCCGCCTTTGTCGAAAGCGTAAGAACGGACGAATTTGAAGAAAAATTTATTTTCATGTGGTTTCAAACGCTTTTTATTTAAATATCTCTTAAACTTTCATTTATTTTTCACTAACTTTCGCTAACAAAAGTAATATTAGCTAACATATTTTATATTATTAGTAGACCCAATAATGAATGGTTAGCAAATATAATCCATACAATATTTTTAAGCTGCTTTATATGTCGTGAATCGTATCAGCCGCTCATGAATACTGCTGCTGTTTTTTAAACCCATGTTGAAGTTGATTTGATTCAAACTAAACCGAATTAAATAAGTTGCAAACTGATTCCAGCATAGATTAAGCCCATCGCAAATGATCTGCGTTTCAATTCGCCGTGCTGTCCGAACTCCAATCTGCACTCGCATCATTGTTGATAGCTCGTGGACGCAGCGGTGGCTGCAGAGAATCAACCATAGCTATCATCTTCCAGCTCGCAACCCGCGAGCCCATCTCGGTTGAAATTGCGATGGGAATGCTCTCTTAGCTTGGATAAGAAAATCATGCGAGTGTAAATTGGAGTACGGATAGCAGTGCAAATCGGCTGAGGTGGATCTTAGTCTAAAAAATGTTAAAAAATAATTACGCTTTACTTGATTTTTAATGTTGCTACATCAGATAAATATGTAACTAACATTAATTTTTCGATGTGTAGCTTTTAATTTAATTTAATTTGTTTTCCTTAGATTAGTAAATAAATGTAATTATATACTTTCCCATGGAATTAAATGTGCTGATGAACGTAGAACAGAGATGTAGAGCATTTAACGATAATTTTATAGTCATTTTTATTATCATGTTTGGTGTACTATGCTTCTTCCGAAGCCCTTGTTACGGCAGTCACTCATGCTTCTGTTGAACAGAAAAAAATCAGTTTAGTTTAATTTAGTGCACACATGATATTCCGAAACAATACAAGCGCAACAACTTGAAAAATGCTCATTATTTTTAGTTCACACTTTCTTATTTTGCGACGAAATGGATTTATTCTAATCCGTCATTAGTTTTAAGAAGAAGTTTATGTGATTCGGCATAGGTTTGTGCATTTAATAGATAATTTCATTACATTCTCGAAACAATTGTTTGATGTTAGTCTATTAAGGGTGATCAATTTTCGCATCATTTGTATGTAAACCCAATTTGGGTGTTGTTTTAATACGAATAAATTAAAATTTTGATCTACAATGAAAACATAGAATTTTGGTGTGAAACAACTTGAAGCTGAAGTTCCTTCGGCTTCTGCTAATTGTTTAGCCCATTTGGAGACGGGCCAAACAGGTCAGGAAAAATTATGTAAGCCTAATTTGTCGCCTTTATTAAAACCATCTACGGAGATACACTATACTGTGAAATAAAATATCATATCTTCCAGGTTCACATGAAAATGCTATAATTTAAAGTTCACATAGGGTCATGATTCTTCCGTCACCCAAATCGCCCAAGCAAGATTCCAATGCACTATCTAAAATATCTGTTCAAGCATGATCTCATCTGCTTGAAGTTCTTTCGTTGGAGCATGATAACAATTCTGCTTTCGGTGGTGTCTGCCATATTAAATTGATACTTACCATGATTATCGTTAAAGCTTGCCGAGGCACACAACAAACAGACAACCAAACAAACTCAACTAACATGAAACGCGATTAAGTAAAGAATCTTTAATTAACAGATATTGCCCCCGAAACGATTCCAGCAGCGAAGATGCGTTCAATCTAATTTGTGTTGTATAAAATTATTAGAATCTTACAATGTTGATGGGATGTTCATGGCCAATCATCAAGTGTTGGTGCGTATAATTAGCATCATGTTTAAAATTCTATTATGTAAGCTTTTCTTAGATTTCTTGCGTATTTACATGTGATTTTTCCGGAGAGGTGTTAATACTGATTAGCTTATTTGCATAATGTTAAGTAGTCTTGGTGTCCTCGTTCTGATAACACCTTCGAAATGTGGAAGCTAGTCTGTTACCGATTTGGTTATTTACAAAATTGTTTCATACTTGAGATATTAAGTATAGTAGAAGTTAAAATGTATTGGCCGGATGAATGATGGAAATTTTTTTTAGAGCAGAACGGCTCGCGAGGTCAGGCTTCCTAGTAGGCCCGAGATTTTTTTATGATGTGTAGGGGTTGAATAGTGAGCTTCTGTTCAAGTTTCTGGGGCCAATACCGTAAAAATAAAATAGGATTCTCTTATGTGTATAGCAGACCTGTAGATCGTAAAATTTTCAACAGCCTGTAACTACATGACTCTTTCCTAGCCACGATAGTAACAAAGTTATGATCCAAAATTCACTTCAAGAAAGTGGGGATAGTTTTTGTCAGTCAAAACGTCTTTGTTTTTTTTGTTTTTTTCGCAAATCACATTTAAAGTTCACTTTAGGAAGTTTTTTGTCACGAGTCGTTTGCAGTATTGTTTGTTGCAATCGATGTATATTGTCAGATTTTATTGCGTCACCAAAGGAGACACGTTACGAGAAAAAATGATGATAATACAATTCAGAACGTCATCCTCCTACGTAAAAGGATTCGAGACACAAAAATTATCAAAATAAAAAGAATTAATAACTCAAGCGGACACTTGGTTTTTGAAAGTAGGATTAAATAAATTTGAGTAAATAAATATGAATTAAAAAATATAATAAGGCATCTGAACACTACTAACTTTCAGACTACTGAAAAACAATCACATTACTGAAGTGATTGGAACATTAAATGTACCAAAACTGAGATGTTGACCCCTAAACTGAGCCAAATTTACGGGGGAATTCTAGTTTCATTTCCAATAATCTTGACAATTATTCTTTGTTTCATTTGGGTGTTTTGAGTGTCTTTCGGGGGTGTTTTAAGATTATTGAAAAAAAGTCGTGTTGTTGCTTTTCACCAAAAATATTATGTATTTCCTCAAATACGTATTTTGGCTGCTACTTGCAACCTTCTTTTGTATTTTTTGTACATGACGATGTAAAAGATTGAAGAATTTTACTGTAGGCTAGCAAAAAACCCACTGAATATGATTTCAATGATACAAAAACAAGGATGTGATTGATATTTTAAAATTTCGAGTACGCTTCTATATTTTACGAATACCATTCACCGAAGTAGATTTTATTTTCAAAATTAAATGGTCAAGAACTTTGACATATATTCACCATTTGAAAAGAAGACGCAAGGATATTTTTGCTCAGATTCGCAACCTCCAATAAATACATTGTTTTAGCGGCTGCAACAAAAATTAATTTTTGAATGATTTTATGTATAATCAAAAATAATTCACTTATGTGAATTTAATTCTTTAAAAATTTGTCTTCAACTTTAAACTGTTTCTTAATACTTTTTCAGTTTTTTTACTATGTACATAAGTATGTATGTTCCTGATGCATCTGCACCGATAACAAGAAAGTTTATCTTGACCAGATAATTCTTCGAATGTGTAACGTTTACACCGTCAAAAAATTCCATCATACCAACTGGTGTTGTCGGCATTGTTAATGTTATTTTCCATGTCAAGACACATCTGGACGTGGAAACATTCTTCCACCACACAGTATGTAGTTGTAATAGTCATATGTGCGATATGTGACATAGACGGGCTCATAAATTGATGAGGAAAGCTGCGAGCAACAGTTTCAGTGATTGTCGTACATATATGAAAGAAGAATAGTATCGTAAGCTTCCTAGCTACGATCTAAAAGAGTCGCGTTTCAGTTTTGTCGTGGAAACCTTAAAGTTCGGTCGTAGGGAACCCATCCCCAATATCGAATGCTATTGTTGCGTGCGTGTTACCTAAAGATATTATCGTGCTCGGGGGTCGGCGCAATATAGATAATAGATAGTAGTTGCCTTATTCAACGGTCGTTTCGTCCTTCCATTGTGGATTCTATTATAGTGGCGTCTAATAAAGGATAATTGAGTGCAGACGACGTTAAGGGTTAGTTTTGATGATAAGTATTGGTGGTGGTGCACTTTTAAATTAAATGAAACTCCAAGGAAGCTTTTGTGAAGAGAAGTGGATCGTTTTTTGGATAATTTCGAACAAATCCTAGAATATTTATAAATTTCAGAGAACCAACCGAGCTAATAGGCAGTAATGATTGGAAAATTCTCCCATCTTCCAATGTTTTAGACTACTGCCATGCGTTCACACAGAAGCAATTATTTACTCGTCATGAGTAGCTTCTATCATTATGCATGAAATTATCATTGCTGCTGTTTGTATTGAATGAACGCATCGATCCATGGCATCAACTGAACATTGAGTTAACGCTTATTATTTAACAAAGGTCAGGCGCTGCATCTTCACTATAACTTCCAACTGCCATACGAAAATAGTCGCAAGCGAAATTTCAATGTAAACATAATTAACATGATTATGAGGTCAAGTAGAGCATACAAATTTCGGTGATATAATATTTTGATAGTAATCAGACGGATCTAAGCTATTTATGGTAGAAAGTTGTTATTGAAATGTAGTAAGCATTCTTTTGCTGATTATTTAATAGTTGTACACGACTTTCGGAAAACTTAGGGGTTGCGCTATTGAAATGGTTTTTTCGATGACCCCGCACGATAGTGGACTCTCTCATAAGCGGAAACTGGCGGGATATGAAGCTTACATGAGATATAAAGGTTCTAATGTATTTGATTTTCTCAGAGTCCAAGCATCTTTCGGGAATATTGAAAGATGCGAATTATAGGTTCAAACAATTACAAAATAAATCTTCACGCAATTTATTCATAGACCTACAGGGTATCAAGTTCTCCATTTAAAAAACATTAATAATTGCATTAAACCTCATAAGAATAACTCATTGCGTGCTTAATTCAATACATTTCCCTTCAAGTAATAAAAAATAAAATAAATGCTAAGTGAGGCAAGATCATGTGATATGGCAATTCACATGTGATGTGATCATATGATATGGATACATTATATCCATCAATCGACTGTGAAATTCAAATGCACTTATTTGAATATCATCTCTTGTTAAAAAACATCTAATTGGCAGCAAATTGGAGTATAATAGTGATCATTTTCACAACTAGAACGTGCAAGTGGTCTGGAATACAATGAGTTTACAATAGTTGTCCTTCGCGTTTAAAATATCATATAGCATGTGATATACGTGGAATAAATTTGGATAATCTGTTGATATTTAGTGCTTGAACGAGAATATTGTGTTTATTGGATGGGAATTTTGTACCAACTGAATAAACGAGGCGCTAATTGGAAATTTTGTAATATGGGAGCTTAGTATTGGAAAACGATACGTGATATGGAGCCAAGTTATAAAATAACTTCAAAATTTAAAAGATTTGAATAGGGACGGTCAACCGTTACAGTCTATTTAATTTCGAAGATAATAATTTGGCTTGAAGAGCTTTAAAACTTAAAATATTTTTTGGGCATCAATTCGAGATGATTTTGATAATTAAAAATTAATGTCCAATACTTCATTTTTATACTCTTTTCTAACAGGACAATAATGCTTAAATTCAACACTGTCGAAATTCACTAACGATGAATGAAACTGTTACTCCTTTTTTTAAACATAACAGTATGGTCGTTCTAATTTGATTTTTTGAATATGAAATTTTAAAACGTCGGCAAAATTCATCATCCCCTCAAAATTTCGACAAGGATATTACATCCTTCCTCGTCGGAGTGGCGCCATAAACAGTCAATTTTTTTATAGCGTAGAGAATTTAACCGAAATTCTATGATAGATAAAGTGAATGTGAGATGATTCATAGATAAATGAAACCACATAAGTGCATATGCTGATGATGATGGTCGATTAAAAAGGATCCCAATCTGAGACTGAATACGTTGCTGATCATTCCTTGAAGTATAGACTAATTTGAATTTAATGCTTGAATTTTATTTGTTGTTCACGATGTAAGCAAACCAGGTTTCTATTCAAACACAGTAATAATTTTTGTTGAGTTGAACTGATTTCAAATTAAATAAATGACCTTTTGATTTTGCAAAAAAGCTTGGATTGAATCGTTTACAAATTCTCTCTTGAATTAATCAAATCGTAAAACAACAGTCCAAAAACAAAGCGACATAATTGGGATTAAATTTAATTAAATCAGGAAATTCAATCTTGGTACAGTTCACGGCAATCTCATGATTCATCGCAAGGGTTTTTTCGTATAAAATTTTATATATAAAATGTCAACATCTAGAAAAATCAATTTGAAGCCTTTAGTGACACAAAATAGTGACATTTTTATCATCAAGAAAATGTATTTTCTGGGCTTCTTTATGCAAATTTGAATATGATAGCACAGCCCCACAAAAGAAAAAAAGTGGCATATTGTTTTTATGCAATATATGTTATTCGTAGTATTTTTGCCTCCTGATCACGAATCTGTTATCAGAATTGGGCTACACGTCACAATTTTTTCCTAACCTAAAAAAACATGTGAAAATAGCAAAAATTAACGAAAATGTACTAGAAAAAAATCAAAAAAAAATTTCATATCCAAATGTATTTTTATGTGTAAAAACCCGTTAAATATAAATCCACTTGAAGAATTGGTGTAGCAAGTCATAATTTTTTTCCATCCTCAAAAAATTTGTGGAAAATTGAACTTTCAGAAAATGAACAAAACTATGCAAAAATCCGATTCAAAATGGCGGCTAAAACCACATGATTTCACTTGTTTTACGGTATTTTACTATTTTTACGGTACGGTATTCGTCACTCGAATATGAAGTCACGTGATCTTGGCCACCATACTGGATCCGTCGTTTCGAGTTTTGCAAATCAGACTTCAGATTCGTGATCAGTGATCTAAAAAAGCCCTCTGTAGTGATTTTTCCATAATTATGTACATTTTCTGAAAGCTTTATTTTCCACCATTTTTTTGAGGATAGAAAAAATATAAATAAAATATGACTTGCTACTGCAATTCTTCCAGTAGATTTGTATTTAACGGGTTTAAAAAACATAAAAATACATTCGGATATGAATTTTTTTTTGATGTTTTCCTAGTACATTTTCGTTAATTTTTGCTATTTTTACATGTTTTTTGAGGTTAGGAAAAAATTGTGACCCGATTCTAATAACAAATTCGTGATCAAGAGGTAAAAATACTACGAGTAACATATATTGCATAAAAACCACATGCCACTTTTTTTATTTTGTGGGGCTTTGTAGTTCATTCATCAAAAGGGCATCGGTAAGTTACTCGAAAATCTGAAGAATAAAGACAGCTATAAGAAGAGCAAAATACTTCTTAGATTTAAGGGATGTTTGAATTTGTAGCTAAATCGTTTTGATATGCATATATTTAAATGTTTTGTGAAAGCAATTCAACATCAAAATTTTGAATTGATTCTACTCCTGTTCGTGCATTAGAATATCATTTGAATTTACATTACAGAGGGGAGTATTTTTATGCGTTTCGCTCAAGTCTCAATTTGGGCTGGTGCACCATTGACGATGATATAATGGTTGTCTTTTTCGTTCACTACATGGATTTTTCAATCAATTCTCAAAACTAAGTCAGTACCTCAGTGACAATGCCTTGAATCTACCTTCATTTCCACTGGTAGAATTTCTTTAGCTTTTACATAATCATTGGCACTATATTGTCTACAAACATTTCCAAGCTGACTGGAAAGCTATAATAAAACAGTAAATTACTCATTTGTATCATGCAAGCTGTGGTGTAATCTAATTAATGGCCGATGACAATATATTTTCATAAAGTATTATGCTTCGACAAATATCCATCTTGTTTTGCCGCGACATACAAGGTCTCTAAAGTTATTTATATTTCGTCCTTAATCTATTCAGTAGCATGTGTTCCAGGCTGTTGCGTGAGACATAAAATTTTTATTTTGTTCTAATGATTAATCAGTCTTTAAAGTTTATTCAGAAACTTGCCTGTGTCGTATACTATCAAATGTATGATTTTTCAATGATATATACAAACTAAAATTACAAAAAATGGTTTGATTCTTTCATTAAAAACATTTATTCAACGTCCCACCACCAATGATGTCATCCCGGTGAATTAATATAATTCATCGCTACGTTTGATGTTCCTTAGCTTTTGGTTTTACACAAAATTTGTGTGTCTAAAGTATTTTTACAATCAACAATTGCCTGTGGTTCAAACCATAATTTATTGCCAGATGACGGTTGTGGTTTTGATTATTTTAAAATTGAATTTGAACACATTGCGTGGATAAAAATAAAGACGAAGGAGACATAAAATCCTGTTGATTATGTTTAGATCTATTTACAGAGTAAAATATTTATTTTTATGCTATTTGGAAGCTCACTTCTTGTTTCTTTTTCTTGTAAAATAAAATCTATAAATCACTGTTCCGTAATTTGGAGATAATTATAATATGATTATTTTAATTTTTTTTAGTTTCGCCGGGGGAAGGTGCTGAAAAAAATTCCATCATGGGGGCGATGTTTCGGAGTGAGGAGATGGCTTTATGCCAAATGTTCATTCAACCTGAGGCTGCATACACTTCAGTTTCAGAACTAGGTGAAACTGGAACAGTACAATTTCGTGATGTAAGTTCCAACACTAGTTGAAATTTATTATTATAGCCACGACATAAAAAAATCATAATACCAAGAGAACTGTGTTCTAATATTAATAAAAATAAGAATGAAATATTTACGAGTGATTTGAGTCAATGATTTTTAGTAAAACTTAAACTTTATCTCAATTGGGGCAATGAATAGTAAGTTTTTATTTTTAAAAAAATATCCAAATGCACAACTTATTCTCACATCAATATGGTAGCATTTTTTTTTATTAAATTTAAGAATATTTTTGGAAAAGATTTAAGTGCCTTTTTCAGCAAATATTTACACTCCTCCAATTCAGTTTTTAAGAAATGCTCCATCTTAACCAATGATCTTCTCCTTCTGTTGATATTAATCATGGATGTTGTCGATAATGGTGTTATATTCTTTCATGAAAACTTTTAAAATTAAAATCTTCGATTTTTTATGTATTCATGAAAAAGTATCTTAAGTGGTCCTTTAGGTTAAGATTTAAAAATAAGAACAATTTTAATCATTTTTTCAATAGAAAAAAAAAGATTTCATTTTGAAATCTTCTACATATTTTAATTGGTATCTACTTTGGGTGTACAAAAATATTTTTTTTAGATTTTTTATTGTTTGGGGGGGGTTCTTGTTTCCAGGCTTATAGCCCCGTATATTATTAAATGGGAAGTGTGGTTTCGGGGTGACGGATGGCATCCTCTTCAGGTGCTGTCATTTACCATCCGCCACCAGACAGGTAAATGGTAAATGACTGGTAAATGACAGCACCTGAAGAGGATGCCATCCGTCACCCCGAAACCACACTTCCCATTTAATAATTTGTTATTTTTTTTAAAATTTGTCAATAAAATAATTTTCTTGTTGTCGATGAATCGAATTAGTGAAGGGTTTGACAATTTTGATTAGGTTTAGTGATTTTTCATTTGAAATAAACTAACACGTGGACTTCACATTCAATTTTTTGGTTAAAAAAAACATTTTATGACTTTTGAAGATTATTTTCTTGCTATCTCAATTGAAACTCATCCATCAAATTCAAGGAGTAAGCTATCGTTCGGTTTGTTTTCACCCTTAATTTTGTATGTTAGCAAAACCTAATCAAAGATTATATGAATTTAAAAAAACCATAGCCAAGGAAAAAGAAACCTTGAAAGTGTAGATGCTCGTAGTGATGAAAATAATTAATGGATAATTTTATTAGATGTTAATTTATGCTGCGATTGAATTTGAGGAAGCTGGAGTGAGTCTATTTTTAATCAACATAATTAAATAATTTTTTTTTAATTATTTGGCAACTAGGAGTAGATCACATATTTGTACTTATCGACAAAATCATTAAATTTCAAATGCATGTTTTGTATCGAAGAACATTAGTATTTATTTGAATTCATGTACATAGGTTTAAAAGGGGGTAGATATTCAATTGGATTCACTGAAGCTCATTTTCATATTCATTGCACTTGTTGCAATATCTTTGGATTAAAATGGTTTTAGGTAAGATGTCTTTGTAGTAAAGTTCACAAACACAATCTACATAATTATAGATTTCTTGTTACACCAATGTTAGTCCCATTTAGCTTTCAATGTTCAATTTCATTGAAAGGTAATTAATTTAATTTTTACCCATGCTGTCATATTATTTATCCACTAGAAGAGAACAAGAGTATCTATTCTTTAAAATAGTAACCAAATTGTTGTTTTTCAGTTGAATATCGATGTCAATGCATTCCAACGGAAATTCGTCCAAGAAGTACGCAGATGTGATGAAATGGAACGCAAGCTTCGCTATATTGAAGCCGAAGTTCGCAAGGATGAGGTGACTATAATCGATCTGATCGATGATATACCACGCGCGCCAAATCCTCGTGAAATTATCGATCTTGAAGCGCATTTAGAAAAGACCGAAAATGAAATTCTGGAGCTCTCACAAAACGAGGTGAATTTGAAATCGAATTACCTGGAGCTGACTGAATTGCGTCGCGTGCTGGAGAACACGCAAGGCTTCTTTTCCGAGCAAGAAGTGTTGAATTTGGATACAATGCGCAACGTTGATGAGCCACCAGGACATGCAGCGTCGCAGGCGGGTCAAAATCGTGGTAGATTAGGATTCGTGGCAGGAGTGATTCAACGCGAACGTGTGTTTGCATTCGAGCGGATGTTGTGGCGAATATCTCGTGGTAATGTGTTCCTGCGACGTGCAGAGTTAGATGATCCGTTGAAGGATCCAACCACTGGTCATCCAATCTATAAAACGGTGTTCGTGGCGTTTTTCCAGGGCGAGCAACTGAAGAATCGTATTAAGAAGGTGTGCAGTGGATTCCACGCGTCGTTGTACCCATGTCCAAGTGCTCACAGTGAGCGTGAAGAAATGGTTAAGGGGGTGTGCACGCGTCTGGAGGATTTGAAGATAGTCTTGAACCAAACTGAAGATCATCGCAAACGCGTGCTGGTGAGCGTTGCCAAGGAGCTTCCAAACTGGAGTATAATGGTGAAGAAAATGAAAGCAATCTATCACACTCTGAACTTGTTCAATATGGACGTAACCAAGAAGTGCCTGATTGGGGAGTGCTGGGTCCCTGTAAATGACTTATCGATCGTACAGAAGGCTCTTTCGGACGGATCGGCGGCAGTGGGAAGTACGATTCCCTCTTTCCTGAACGTGATTGACACCAATGAGCAACCACCCACATTCAACCGAACCAACAAGTTCACACGAGGCTTCCAGAACCTAATCGATTCTTACGGAGTTGCTACGTATAGAGAGGTTAATCCTGCTTTGTATACCATTATCACGTTCCCCTTCCTATTCGGCATCATGTTCGGCGATATGGGTCACGGTTTCATTCTATTCCTTTTTGCCCTGTTCATGGTTGTGAGAGAGAAGAAGCTGGGCCAACAAAGAATGGGTGAAATTGCAAGGATCTTCTTCGGTGGACGTTACATTATTTTACTGATGGGCATGTGTGCTATGTACACAGGATTTATGTACAACGACGTGTTTTCCAAGTCGCTGAATGTGTTCGGCTCGAGATGGCGTATCAACTATAATGTATCTACGGTCACAAGCAATACTGCGCTGACTCTGAATCCAACCACGGATGCGCTAAGAGACATTTATCCTATGGGCACGGATCCCATTTGGCAGCTGGCAACTAACAAAATTATTTTCACTAATTCCTTCAAGATGAAACTGTCCATCATCTTCGGTGTTATCCACATGCTGTTCGGTGTCTGTTTGAGTGTTGTTAACAGCCTCCATTTCCACAAGCCGATGAATATAATTTTGGAGTTTGTCCCGCAAGTAATCTTCCTCCTGCTGATGTTCGGCTACATGGTGTTCATGATGTTCATGAAATGGATCGCCTACAACGCCTGGCCCGGTACCGATGTGGTCAACAGTCAGGCTTGTGCTCCTTCTGTTCTGATTATGTTCATCAATATGGTCCTTTTCAAATCGGAAGTCGCGCCAAAAGGATGCAACCCGTATATGTTCCCCAATCAAAAGCTTCTCCAAACCGTGTTTGTGCTGCTAGCGCTAATCTGCATACCTTGGATACTGCTGGGAAAACCTCTCTACATGCTGTGCACAAAGAAATCGTCCAATCAAGTAAGTTGCTTTCCAATTGTTTAAGTGTCCTTGAAAACATTTAATGAACATATAGCCCAAATACAATGGCGATATTAACCAAGGAATGGAACTAACTCCAGAGTCGATTGAAGAGGGCGAACCAAAACCTTCTTCCGCAAGTCAAGGTGGCCATGGTGGGGGCCATGAAGAAGACGAGCCGTTTAGTGAAGTCTTCATCCATCAGGCCATCCACACTATTGAGTACATTCTCAGTACAGTTTCCCATACGGCCTCTTATCTCCGCTTATGGGCTTTGTCTTTGGCCCACGCTGGTAAGATCATAGTAAAAAGTTTGTAAGGGCAAATATTTAAAATCCTTTTTCAGAGCTTTCGGAGGTGCTATGGAACATGGTGTTATCTCTGGCATTGCAGATGCAGAATCAAATAGTGTGCATCATTGCTATTTTCCTACTGTTTGGAGTATGGGCAGCTCTGACCATTGCTATCATGGTCTTGATGGAAGGATTGTCAGCTTTCCTTCATACACTTCGGCTGCATTGGTAGACCAATCTGAAATGCAAATGTTTTTGAATATAATACATACGATTTTTATTTCAGGGTGGAGTTTATGAGCAAATTCTATAAAGGCGACGGTTATGCCTTTTTGCCGTTCAGTTTCAAAGTAATTCTGGAGGCAGAGGACGATGTTGATTAAATCCACGTTTTGGCAACTACGACTTCTAAACATAACTACGAGCAATAAAAGTGTCAAATTTTATGTTTATTGCTTTTGTTTTCATTCAGTATTGTTGTCTTTAAGCATATTTACACAAGATATGTTTTTAAAAACTATTCCATGTTCAATATTAATCAAAAGAAAAATAATAATTGTTTTTGTTGAAAATAAAATGTTAATTAATTTTTATCCGCATAAACTGTGAAATATTATCAATAGTAATTTTGCTTCGTTTTCAAGTAAATGTTGGCAAATACGTTTCAGTCGTTCAGGGCTAAATATGGAGCTTTTTAAGAGAACCTTATAATGCTTTAGTGTCCTGTATTACTAATAGATTGATGATGATTTTGTGAATCTGAAGCATATTTTTCCGATGAACAGTGTTGAATTTAACCATTGAGGGGACTTGAAAGAAAACTTTATTGCGATATTAATACGTCGTTCTATATCTTCCTTCTCGTTGTCGTCTGCAAAGAGGTGACCTCCAGGTATGCAAATTTAAGGATATGGTAGTCCATCGCAATATTCTGTTTAACTGGTGTCTATTTTTCTTACTTGGATCATGGATTTGGTATTTTTGTCATTGATCACGAATCAAATTTTTTAGCTGTTTACTCAAGGTCCATGAATATTGTTTAGGCGTAAGAGTTTCGTTCGACCATATCATCTAAAACCTTTTGGTTTTAAATAAAATTATTAATTTGATCATCTCCGTATATTCCTGAAATAATAACAATATAGATACTATTGTAGATGAAATTTCAATCCAATCATATTCTGCCTACTAATTTGTCTCCTATTATCTGTTCTTTATAGCGTCTCTCTGTTTTATCTACATCATTTTTGATGTGTATCTATGAGCTTTGAATAAATTTTTAAATGTCATTTGTGTTATTTCTTGCTTTTCCTGTGATAACACATCATATTTTGAATGGTAAGTAAGTGAATAAATACTAATTACTAAATTTGTTCGACAGATTTCTCAGATTCTGGAGTTACTCAAGGCTCACTTCTAGGGCCACATTTATTTTCGCAATAATTTTCAAGCTCATTTTCTTTCTTGTGATTAGCATTGGTTTTATATTATCGCTGGAGAAATTCACATACTTTCTAGTATTTCAAGACAATATACTCATGCTCAACAAACAATTTTAACAAAAAAATTATTTAAAAAAACAATTTAAACAAAAGTTGCAAAAATACATTTCTGGAAGTTGTAAATTTTTTTTTCTCTAATTAATTGACATGCCTTTGGTTTCCAATGATGTTTATATATTACCGAAAAACTAAAAAGCCAGTTTTTAAAAGAAAATGGTAAAAAATGATCCATATTACTCATTATTGTGGAGTTATTTGCGCGGAACTTTTTGAAGCTACCGAGGATAATTTTTGTGTAAAGTAAACACTTCGATTTGTCGTCTACTCAAAACTTTGTGATTACTAAGTTTGTTATAAGCGGTTAGATTTTTCGCAGCTACATTTTTAGGTTTTATAAACATGTCCTGAAAACAATACAATCATGCACAGAAAAATCTCATGAAATAAATTAATTTTGGACTTTCCTCTTAATAATGAATACAATAACCCGAATTGTTTTCTAAATCATTATCTAATATTATTCAAGCTTCAAAAAAAAATCATTGTTTAACACAAATTTCCCGGCACCTATCAAAACTACAACTCCTTCTCGATTATCATCCAGTTTCGCTAGATAACTCAATCAACAATTTTTATAACAATAAAATCATGTTTTTTCCCCTGTTCACGTTGCGCTTCATTGTCTGATAAAATTCTATTTAACTGACAAGCGTAATCAGATGCTTTTTATTAGTGTTTAGCGTAAAGATAATCGGTATCTAATAAGCAACCATAAATTGTTAGCAAACGAGAAAATTTTATGCGAATCATGAGGAATTGACTTTAGTTCCCATTTGGATACTCGCCTGTTAAGACCGACTTAAAAAAGAAAAAAAAGAAAAAGTGAGGAAAGTGTGAGATAATTTTCAGAAAAAAGTCACGTGAGAAAGTGTTTCAGGGATAGTGGAAAATTGCTAATAGCAGGTAGAAGACAAATTTGATATTTCACATATAATTTTTGCAGTGATTTTAAATACACATCTGTTGTACTTAATCATGTAAAAAGTTTTTTCCTTGATTAAGGACATATTAAATTTTGCCAGGAGAGTCATCAATTTACCGAATTCTTATTAAAGTTAATGGTTGATTACGTGAAATTGGTTTCAAAATATCAACTCATGCAAATGCACCTCAAAAACTGATTCCATTCATTTCTCAATAGTTTTCTTATATGAAAATTTACAAAAATGTGATTTTGTGCGTCAAATGTATTGTTCGAATCTGGATAAATCATCCCCATCAATTGTCGACGGATTAAATGGTATTCGACTTGAGTGAGTTAGTCGTTATTTACGCATTCTTCAAAACGAAAGTAATTATTATGAGGATTTAAAAAAACAGTTGCAGAAGACAAAAATGATTTGAAAATAATCCATGAAACTGATCGATTATGGTGTTTAGCTGTGCTTATCACGAAGCAGTAGAAAATCCATTTTTAGAGGAGCTTGTTTCAGAGGAAAATGTTTATAATTTTTGAATAAAGTGTCGGCATTTGAAAACGTATAGTATTCAAGACTCTACTAACCCATCGTCTATCGTTAATAGCGATATCCATAAAATTTTGCCATACCATTTCTAAATCTATATTCGGTCATTGAAATATAAAGAGTGATCCGAGCAGAATATTATGTATTATTTCTTCCAATATTTTCATCAGGTAGTTGGCGCAGAAAACAGCATTCTATCCATTGTTACTATTCCTAAAACACAATGTATATGGTAACGAACTGTTTGAAGAGCCAATTTTTGTCTCTGATAAAAGTTATAGACCTGAAAATTGGAACAAATACTCGAGCTCTGGGTAACCTTAAATAAACTTTAAATTAAAAATTACATTGACACTAATGTATTATTGGTTAAAAATTCACTCCTATTGGCGAACAGAATGCATTAAAATTAATGAAATATTGTAATGAATCCTGAATAAACTGCTTTAAAGCATCACCTTAATTGTAGGTCAAATTTGTGATCTAGAACTGAAAACATTTAAATTAAATAAATCACGGTCAAAATGATCTCATCAGCGGGGAATCAGTCGTAACAATATTTCAAGCCTTTGTAATTCAAAGTTCAATATTCTTCTAATCGAAATGTTGATTGATTTCTCAATTTGGTGGATTCGTTTTTCTTGTTGCTTCCTATAAATAATTTGATAAAATCAAATCTAGATATTTTCGGAACAACAATATCAAGTATTTAATGCCTGTACAGATTAAAATGTGTAGTGTAGCAGATTAATATTCTGCAGATTAATATTCTGTTGCTTTTCTTTCGGAGGTTCAGGCAGTAAAACAGAGGACGAGAATTTAATACAATGAATTTTATTTATATCTTAGCGTGATAAGTACAATACAATGCAAAGAATTCCAAGAATCTTAGAGTGATAGATACAGTTTAATGTGTGCGGAAGTAAGGAGTTCCACGAGCCTTAGACCCTATAGGGGTGCAGAGGCGTCAAGGGAAGGATTGCGATAAACACAGTATGATATGTGGGAATACAAGGAGTTCCACGAGCCTTAGACCCGATAGGGGTGCAGAGGCGTCAACGGAGAGATTCTAACTAAAAGCCTTAGACCCGATGAGGATGCAGAGGCGTAATAGAGTCGAATGGATCCTTCGGTGCGAGACCGCTGCTTTTATAGCTGCTGATGTGCGATGCTGCTAGACTGTGCTGTAGTGGGGGTGCCCGCCGTCGTGTGTTACTATGCTGCAACGTTGCGCTATTGAATATCGTCATCCTGCGACGTTGTGGTGGGTGACGTTCGGTTTGCATGTCGGCTCGTATGGTGATTCTTAATTTAGATGTTACAGTACTCCCCTTCTGTCTTCGAAGGCGTCTCGACGAGGATGACAGGGTTACGTGGCTAGTTTTGCTGCTTTCTTGGTCTCCCTCTCTTGCGAATCGGGGCGACCGGTGTAGGTTGTATGCGATCTGCCTCATCTGAAACGACTTTTTTTAGGGCGGAAGTGTGATAAGTCGCAAGATATGCGCTAGGATTATCTGGAGAGGATACGTCGTAGGTAGTAGGACTTTTTTGGGAAAGTATAATGTAAGGACCATCCCTCTTGGGTGTGAATTTCGAAGTAATTTCCCGAGCTTTCTGACTTCGTGTATGTGTGGTGATCCATACTCTATCTCCAGGTTGATATGCGGGTACGGATCTTCGTTTTTTGTCATGATATGTCTTCTGACGATCTTGTTGTTTCTCGAATGTTTCTCTCGCGTGTTTTATTGTTTCGACGAGTTTTTGTAGAAGAGGCGTGATCTCAGGTATGAAATTTTCAGACTGAATGATTTGTCGTAAGTCTTGATGAGCTTCATCAGGTGTCCGTAATTCTCTACCGAACGTCATGTAGGCTGGGGTGAATCCAGTATACGAGCATTTAGTGCTATTCATAGCAAATCTTATGAATGGTAGTTGCTCACTCCATTGGGTGTGATTCTTGCCAACTAATATGGACAACTGTGTCTTAAGATCTCGGTTGCGTCTTTCCACAGGGTTCGCTTGTGGGTGATATACTGGCGTGAAGTTTTGCTTGATTCCTAGGCAAAAAGTGAGCTGTTGCATAATTCCACTAATGAATTGTGTACCATTATCGCTGATTATTCTACGTGGTAACCCATAACGTAGAAACACTTCATTTAATAATGTCGTAGCACACTGTTTAGCTGTGGCATTAGGTAGTGCGAAAAGTTCTACCCATCTGGAAACGACATCTTCGATGATTAGTATCCACTTCAACTTGTTTTCTGTTTCGGGAAGCGGTCCGAATAGGTCGACAGACATTACTTCAAAACGTTGGTTCATGACCGGGGTTTGGAGTAATCCGGCTGGTTTCATATTAGTAGCCTTATATCTTTGGCACTGAATACATTTTTTTACGTATTTATCGATATCATGGCGCATTCCAGGCCAAAAGTATCGATATATTATTTTCTGTAACGTTCTTTCGGTTCCATAATGTCCAGCCGTTGGTTCATCATGGTAATGTGAAATAATCATAGTGCGGTCTTGGCTAGGGACTACCAGTTGTGGTTCTTCGGATTCGGAATCAGGGTTATATCGATACAAAACACCATCGTTGAGTAGATAACCGCGTGCCGTCCATCTGGAGAAATCTTCTTTGGTTGCGTCTGTTTCAAACGATTCAATAATTTTACTTATCTCGGGGTCTTTTAACTGTTCCTCCCGAACTTCTTTCTTGTCCTTCCTAGGGATGTCTATCATTGTTACGCCAACTTCGCAGGTTGTTGTGTTAGCTTCAGTACAGAATGGTCTTGAGAGAACGTCTGCAACAATATTTGCTTTTCCCGGGATGTAGTCGATTTTTAGATTATATGGCTGAAGCTGAAGAGACCATCTGGCCAATCTACCTGTTGGTGATTTGAGTGACATAAGCCATTTCAGTGGCTGATGGTCTGACGTTACTATTACATCCTGACCTTCTATGTAACCGCGGAACTTGGATACTGCCCAAACGACTGCCAAGGCTTCTCGTTCCGTCGTACTATAATTACGTTCAGCTGGAGTGAGTAGTCTGCTTGCGTACTCTATGGGACGTTCATCTGGTCCCTCCCCTTGCAATAAGGCTGCACCTACTGCATAGCCACTGGCATCTGTTCGTAAGATGAATCTTTTATTTTCATCTGCTTGTTGTAATATGGGGGCGCTTGTTAGTAAACGTTTCAGTTCATTGAAAGCTTCCTGTTGGCTTGCTGTCCAAACCCATTTAACATTCTTTTTGGTCAAGTCTGATAATGGACGAGCTACTGATGCAAATGATGGAACGAACCGACGGTACCACGAACACATTTGTAGAAAAGAAATGAGATGTTTCAAGTTTTTCGGATTTGGCAGGTTAGCTATAGCCATAACTTTATTGGGGTCGACATTTATTCCTTCCTGATTTATAATGTGCCCTAGGAACTTAATCTCATCGCAGCTGATTCTACATTTCTTTCTATTGACACGTAGGCTAAATTCTTTTAATGCGTTGAATACTGTGACTAATGAGCTGTACATTAAGTCAAACGTTTCACATAGAATGAGAATATCATCTAGGTATGCAAGAATTTTGATGTTTGGACACTTCATTTTTAATTTGTCAATTAATCTTTGGAATGTAGCTGCCGCATTTCTTAATCCGAATGGCATCCTTTTAAAGCGATATGTTCCAAACGGGGTGCACATAGCCGTTTTATCTATGTCTTGCGGGTGCATAGGAATTTGCCAATATCCAGAATGGAGGTCCAGTGTCACCATGTACTTGAATTTAGCGGTTTCATGCAATAAATCGTCCATCCTTGGTAATGGATATCGATCGGGTTTAGTTATGGCGTTAATTTGACGGTAATCTACGCATAACCTTATCCCACCATCCTTTTTGGGTACCAATACTACTGGTGATGCCCAGGGAGATTCACAAGGTTCGATTATATCATTTTCCAACATTTGTCTTATTTCCTCTCGTAAGGTTTCTTTTTGCTTACTAGACATTCGATAGGGAGGTGTGGCTATGGGGTCGTTATCTCCCGTATCAATTTTGTGTACAGCGTATTTCGTTGCTGGGCCATTAGAACGGAAGAGATCGGCATATTCTACCAGAAGTTGGTTCAGATGGTCTCTTTCTGTCATTGAAAGTGATATTCCTTCATCACTTCTAAGTGGAATGGCCTCTAGACTACCAATTTCGATATTTTGTGAATGAAAGTTTTCTGTATAGTTTTCAATATTTTTATTTTCTTTATTTACATCAAAATTTAATATATTTTGTCCCACTGTCACGACTGACTCGTGATTCATTCGTTTCGGTGTACCTTTGATTGGAGATATCGGCTCTAGACATTCCATAAGTGTGATGTATTTTCTTATCTGCGGTGGTGTCTTCATCTCGATGACTTCGTTGTCGTAGTCGGTTTTGTGTTCCGGTGTTTGTATGTTGATTTCCGAAAAACCATAGAATGGAGGAACCTGCTGCGATATATGAGTGTTCCCTTCGTTATACGTAAAGTCGTATTTGGCCTTTGGATTTTCGGTAAAGCACCAATAACGTTGCGGGACACTTATCTCTATGCTGGCGTCCTCGATGAAATCACATCCGAGTAGTGTACGGTTTTTTTCAGCCTCTGGCAGCACCAATAGTTGTGTGGGAATGATTTTGTTTTTCAAGTGGATGTCCACTGTAGTATGTTTTACCATTTGCTGCCTTTCGATGCCATCTGCAAACGATATGTTGACCTCATCGTTGATGAACGTTATCCCCTTGCTTACTAGTAGCTTGTGGAGGTCGCTACTGGCGATGCTGGCTCTTGCGCCCGTATCTAGGAATACACATCCTTCTTCGCCTTCGATTTTCACGTTGATGGCTGGACGGCTTCGTAGTGTAATTTTTGGTGGTTGAACATTCGTGCAGCAGAAATTTACTGCAGGTGCCGGTGCTGTTGCGTATTGATTACACTTCGGGCACTTTGATCGAATCACTCCTGGCTTACCACAGCCGTAGCACTTAAGCTGTTGTGCCTCTGGTTTGAAGTTTTCCTTGGTCTTTTCGTCGGTTTTCTTTTTTTTTCGACAGTCGTTCATCAGGTGGCCGTATGAACGACAGAAAGTGCAACGATTCACTTTTTCGTGGTCTTTGGCGCTATTACCGTCAGTGTTTTTTCGGTTTCTGCCCATTTCGCTGTGTTCCTTTAGTTTATTCTCGATTTCTCGCGATTGAATTAACAATTCTTCGAAAGTTCTCACTTGATCACGTTGGAGTTGTTCGCGGATTTGAAGATTAATGAGCCCGAAAACTAAGTCTATTTGCTCTTCTTCGTTATGTCTTCCCTTGGGAAGTTGCGCTAGTAGACTGCGTTTTTCGCAGATGAAATCGTCTGTTTTGGTGTGATCGTCTTGTTTAGTGGAGAAAATTTGACCGTATATCTGGTAGTATGGTGTGGTGGGAGCAAATGTTTTCCGCATATTTGATATTGCGTCGGACCATGTTGTTATGTCGTCTTTTTTCCCTGCCCACCATTGTGCTGCTCTTCCTTCTAATAGAAGAGGAAGACCTTCTAAAGCGATTTCATCGGACATGTTCTCGCAGGTCTTGAATATGTTGATTTTCGTAATGAAATCTTCTACTATTGGCTTATTACGTACGCCACTGTATCTTGCAGTGCAGCTGGTAAAGTTCTTTTTCCTCTCCTCACGAGGGGAAATTCGAATAGCATCTAATAATGCTTGAAATTGGTCTGCTGAGAAATTCATTGTGGTGGTATGCCGTTTTGGCGGGGGCATAAGAATGTTCTTTCTCTATTTATCTTGTTTTACTGGCCTCGAGTTGGGCGCCAATTATGTAGCAGATTAATATTCTGTTGCTTTTCTTTCGGAGGTTCAGGCAGTAAAACAGAGGACGAGAATTTAATACAATGAATTTTATTTATATCTTAGCGTGATAAGTACAATACAATGCAAAGAATTCCAAGAATCTTAGAGTGATAGATACAGTTTAATGTGTGCGGAAGTAAGGAGTTCCACGAGCCTTAGACCCTATAGGGGTGCAGAGGCGTCAAGGGAAGGATTGCGATAAACACAGTATGATATGTGGGAATACAAGGAGTTCCACGAGCCTTAGACCCGATAGGGGTGCAGAGGCGTCAACGGAGAGATTCTAACTAAAAGCCTTAGACCCGATGAGGATGCAGAGGCGTAATAGAGTCGAATGGATCCTTCGGTGCGAGACCGCTGCTTTTATAGCTGCTGATGTGCGATGCTGCTAGACTGTGCTGTAGTGGGGGTGCCCGCCGTCGTGTGTTACTATGCTGCAACGTTGCGCTATTGAATATCGTCATCCTGCGACGTTGTGGTGGGTGACGTTCGGTTTGCATGTCGGCTCGTATGGTGATTCTTAATTTAGATGTTACAGTAGTCAATACTGGCAACTTAAGTCCTGATAATGATAACATTTCATGTCAGCAAGTATATTGATACTAATATCCTTGAACTGTCTACTCCGCAGTATGTGGATTCGTCATCGAATGAAATATATGGTAGATCATCTGTTGGTTTCCGTTTGAAATTGCAATTGAAACTACATCGTTGAACATTTTAAAATGGTTATTCGTTATTTCGTTTAAGGGGGAACTATGGTTAATTTTACATATTTTAAGCATATTTTTAGGATTTTTTTAAAAATAGTGTAAATATAAATTTAATTCTGAACGATCAAATTTAACATATAATTTTTCATGAGTATTGTCTAAAAGTTTGGTCGAAAAGACACCTAAAAAAAGTAGTTTTGCGGTGCACAGCATAATGCATCACTCGATCTTCTGATGACAAAAAACCAAAAAGATTTTAATGGTTTATGAGTTTTCCGAGGTAACCACGTCGAGATATATTTTTTAACCATTTTTCAATTTTTAGTATCAATTCTAAGTAAAAACCGAATTTAAAAAAATATATTAAAAAATCGATAAATTTGTTATTATAAAACAAATTAAAATCGATAAAAATAAAATATCTTGACGTGGTTACCCCGTGATTTATGTACAGAATAAGTGTGCAAAATTTGAATAGGATCAGATACATAGATTTTGAGTTAGAGAGTTCATCGACTTTGAAAAAGGTAAGTATTGGAAAATTACGTTCATAAACAGCAACAGCCGATTTACAGTTTATAGCGCGTAGAAGAGCAAAGTTTTAAAATCCTGTAGCTCCATCAATTTTGCTCCAATCGACCTAAAATTTTAGCTGAATACTCTTGCATTGTGTTATATTTATGATTCATTATAGTTTTTGACCATTAATTTTTGTATTGTTTTTGACACAACGATATTGTTTTTCGTTTGTGAATAGTATGGCGCATGGCGCTTCGAAAAGTAAGAAAATGTGTTTGGTTATCATCTTTAATTTTTTTCCGTACTTAATATGTTGATATTTAGAAAGTATTTCAAGGAAATGCATTTTTCGGGTGTATACATGGAAAATGAACATTTTATGATGAAAATAATGCGTTATTTTAATTAATTAATGAACCTACATGTTACTCAAAATATTGTCCATCGCTTGCAATCACTTTTTCCCACCTTTCTGATAGCAAATAAATTCCGCGTCGGAAAACGGCTTCGTCCTTTGAGGCCAAGAACGAATCAAGTTAATTTTTGATACCTTACTTAGAAGTAAAGCGTATTCGAGTGAGGGCTTTTTGCATCGAACAAAATAAATAGTAGTCGGATGGCGTTCGAGGTGCATTTCTGATATGCAAAATCGCCTTTCGTCATCTCTTGGCTTCAGTTCGTGTGGCATCAAATTTCCTGCCTTCTAAATGAGCCCTAACGCTTTCAAACGCCTGGAAATGGTTGCTTGTGTCACGCCACGCTTATTGCTTTTTCTAGCTCATCTTGCCTTTGGCACGTGTCTTCACTGAGAAGGGTCTCTAGTTCTTCGTCTTCAAATTTTTTCTCTTGACCAGGGCGCTCTTTGTCCTTGATGTCGAAATCGCCACTTTCGAAGGGTTTATACCACTCATAACACTGTGTTCTAGATAAAACATGGTCACCATAAACATCAAACAGCAAACGATGACATTTGGCAAAAGTTTTCCTGCCAAAAAATATCCCAACAATACTTCCAGCAAATACTGTTTTTTCGCCAATTTTCGAAGTTTTTCATGAGGGTAAAAAACTTATGCGCACACAATGTTAGCAAATTATCTTTGTGGCTTTGACAGCTGGTCGATGGTACTTCAAAATGACGTATGTATATGTCTTTGGAGTGTTACAGTGCATGTGTTATAGGGGCTATGTAAAAGTTCGGTTTTCAATATATACACCCAATAGTATATCTCTTTGAAATAATATTTTGTTTGCCTTGAAGTACTTCTCGTTGCTAACTGTTAGCTTTTTTAATGAATTTCTTAGATATTCATACATTGTCAATTTGATTATTGAACGTTCTTTCTTGAATAAAAACGAGAACTTTCCGTAAAGAGCATTATTTTCTATGGAAAATTTTGGTTAAAAGCGTAAAGATTTCATGCCAAAATATCCATACTTAATCGAAAACTTCATATAAAACAGTCCTAGCGTTGAAAAGTACTTAGGATCTCAGAGATTTTCACCGTCAGCAAGTGGAAATCAAATTGTAGTGTTGGTCGTAGAGCCACATAAAGTTTGAGAGGGAAATAAAAGAAAGGGGTTCGCGAATGCACTATTAGTAAAAATGCATTTTAAGCAGGAAGCGCAAAAATACCTACCAAGTATATTTTCTTAGCGGCCTTGGTTCCGCAAGTACAAAGGCGTTATTTGTCGAAGACAAATCAGCCGTAATAGGGTGAGAAAAAAATAAAAAAGACCAGTGTTCGTTTTAAGGAACAGAGCAGCGTTATGTCGCTCTTTGAAGTCAGTTCTACTTCTGTTCGTTTCTTTATTATTTTGTCGTTTATATACACTATTTAACTTACAAAAAATGATCTTAAGTCTATTCAGCATAGCACTATTCAATACTCAATATTGCACATGTGGTTGCAATTCAAACAAGTGAAATGAACTTACATGTGCAACATCATTATCTTTATTCCAATGCTCATACGCACTTGTCTATTTTGGGCTCAATGCCTTTTGTGTGCATTGTCTTAATGTCGCACGCGGTCAAAGGCAATGGTTGAAAGAATGTGTTCTTTGAACATAATTTATTGGATTCTTTGTTTTGAAATGCTCGTGTGCATGTTGCTCGGGATATTCCGCAACTTGTGTGGGCTCTCATTTCCGTATGCAGGATATGTAATTGCTTACGGCACGTTGGACATTGTTAGTATGGTTGAGATTTAAGATCTCTACACCTCCGTCCTTTAGAAAAGAAAATTTATTGTATTTGAAGAATATAAGAAATTTTCGTAAAATGATAATTGGGTATTTCAATGCTTGCTGATATTACATTGTTGTTGTTCTAGGTCTATTGATGTTTATGTACAATTTAAAAATATTTGTTTGATAATAATCTATTGGTGCATAACATTAAAGTATTTATTGTTTTGATAATGTGCTTCTTATTCTTATCTACAGTTTCTTCTTAAGTCTATTGTTGTGTATTAGTTTTTCCTTATTGTCTATTGATATTAACGAGTTTACACCTTGTTTTTCTAATACAATATATGGTCCGTTGTATGGTGATTCATGTTTTTTTTTGTTTTCATTTTTTACATAGACTTCATCACCTATTTCTAGTTCTAATTCATTTGTATTTAATTCTTTCTTATATTTTCTATGATGTTTTGCTTCAATTAACAATCTTCTAGCTGTCTGTTGAGCGTTATAAAGACGTATTTTCAATTCTGATAGATAGTTATCATAATCATATATGGTTGGTTTTTTATTTAAATCTGTGGTATTAGGTAAGGGTGCTAAATAACCATGTACTAATTCAAATGGTGTGTAATTAGTATCAGTATGTGGCGTAGTGTTATATGCGAATACATAATAGGGTATCCATTTGTGCCATTCGTGATCTTGACAGAATGATTGCAGATACTCGTTGAGTACTCTGTGATTACGTTCTAATGAACCTATGGTTTCATGATGGTAAGGTGTTGACATCGTGTGTTCAATGTCTAAAAATTTACAAATAGATTTTAAAAGTTCGTTATTGTATTCTGTACCTTGATCGGTTTTGAGTTGTTGGAAATGTCCATATCTTAATATTATATTCTCTACTATAGCTTTAGCTACTTGTTCAGCTTCTTTTGTAGTTATAGGTATTGCTATTATATATTTGCTTAGTTCGCATTGCGCAGTTAATATATATCTAAATCCGTTTGATATTCTAAGTGGTCCTACAGTGTCAATTTCAATTGTTTCGAAACATTTATTAGGGGTATCGGTTATTACAAATTTTTCTTTAGTATGTCGGACAATCTTGTTCTTTTGGCAGATTTCACAGTTTCTTACATAATTCTTGGTCATTTTGTTCATATTCTTCCATATATATCTTTGTTTTAATTTCGCTATCGTTCGTCTGATACCTGTGTGACTATTATCGTGATGTTCACTAATTAACCTTAGTTGATCAGTTACTTGTTTCACTTCTTTGGGCGGTTCATAAATAATTACTTCAATTCTCATTTGCCTTTTACTTATATTTTCTTTGTGCACTTTGTTATATAATTTCATCAATTCATTCTTCTTTATATATTTGAATATTTCATCATCATTGCGTAAAGCTACCTTGCTTATATTGTTATTATGTAGTTTGTTAATGAGTTTCTCCAGTTCCTGACCTAAGTCTCGGTGAGGATTATCGCTGCATTCTACATATATCCGCCTTTTATCTATAATTTCAATTCGTGGCAAATTATTATTATTAATCGCGCGTTTTTTATTATATCTTCGTATATTATCTTTTAATATTCGGAATTCTAGAATTGGTAAGTTTCTAACGTCGGATACAGAAGTTCCATTCCACATGTAGGGTTGATCAGACTCATTAATGGTAATAGAGTTTTGTTTCTTCCGTTTTTTGCTTACTTCCGATACTTTTGTAGCGTTTTCTTCCTTTTCTTTCGCTTTACTTCTTGTCACAATGTTTATATTTTTTGGTATCATATCTTGTAGCTGTTGTGAGTCTAACTTTATTCTTGATAAAGCATCTGCATTGGTATTTATTCTACCTTGTTTGAAAATAATTTCGAAATCATAGTCCATCAAATCTATTCTGATTCTTGTCAATTTTGACGAAGGGTTTTTGTGCGTAAAGAGAGAAACTAGTGGGCGATGGTCTGTAATGACTGTAAATTTCCTCCCGTATAAATATGGTCGAAAATGGTTGATTCCCCAATGAATAGCTAATAATTCTTTTTCGATTATTGGCTTGTTTATCTCATGTATATTCAGTGAACGGCTTGCATACGATATAGGTAGATCTTTGCCTATTTCACCTTGTGATAGAATAGCTCCTAACGCATAGTCAGATGCATCAGTTGTGAGAATGAATTCTCTATCGAAATTTGGGTATTGCAATATTGGGCTCTCGGTAATAGTATTTTTAAGTTTTTCAAATGCTTTTTGACAATCTTGAGTCCATTCGAATGGCTTATTCTTTTTCGATAACTCATTGAGTGGTTTTGCTATTGCTGCGAAATCTTTTACGAAGCGTCTGTAGTAATTGCAGAATGCTACAAATCTTTTCGTTTCGTCTGCATTTTTGGGTGTAGGGTAATTGTGAACTGCTTTGCATTTCTCTGGATCGGCTGTGATACCTTTGGACGTGATTAAGTGTCCTAAGTAAACAACTTCATTTTCCATCAAATTGCATTTGTTTGGGTTCAGTTTTAAATTGTACTTACGTAAACGTTCAAATACTTTAATCAGATTGTCGTTATGGTGTTGTAATGAACATCCGAAGACAATTATATCGTCTACGTACAAAAATGCATTGGCATCAAGGCCTGAAAGTGCGATGGTTAACATCCGCTGAAAGCTGTTGGATGAGATCTTGAGTCCGAATGGTAATCTCTTAAATTGGTAATGACCATTGTTGGTCGAAAATGCAGTTAGCGCTTTTGATTCATCGTTTAGCTCTATTTGGTGGAATGAGCTTGTCATATCTAGACTTGAGAAATATTTTGCTCTTCCGATTCTATCTAGAACGTCTTCTAAACGAGTTAATGGAAATTTGTCGCTTACCAACTTTTTGTTAAGTTGTCTGTAGTCAACTACTAATCTCCATTGTTTGGAATCATTTTCACTCTTTTTTGGTACTATTAGAAGTGGTGAGTTGTGTGGACTGATAGAATGTTCTATTATGTCTTTTTCTAATAAGTCATGTACTTGTTTGTTGATTTCTTTATAACTCGTATGTGGTAATCTATAATTCTTCACGTAAACCGGAGTGTTGTCGGTTGTATGAAGTGTTTGTTTATAGAAATTATTGGACGTAAGTTTTTCATTATCTAGGTAAAAAATGTCTTGAAATTGTTCACAAATTTTTTCCAAAGTACCTTTTGCATGTGTATCTTTTGTTTTTATTTTTATTAGCTTCCTTACTTTTTCCCATCTCTTTAGTTTATTCTGAGTTTTATATGAAGTTTGCTTTTGATTGTAAATGAAAAATTTGGACAAAGGTTTTGTTTTGAATTTTAGATCAGAAGTGTTTATAGATTGTTCTTTATCTGAAGTATTTAAAATTTTAACGTGTTTAATTCCTTTGAAAGGAATAATCGTGTTGCCAATAAATATGTTTTCGTTAATTTGTTCAGCGCAGATTAGACTGTCTTCTTCTACGTTAATATTTATTTGTTGAATGATTTCTGTTCTAGGGGGTATTTTGATTTGAAAAAGTTCAGTTTGCAATGGAATAATGTGTTCAGAACTGTTTACATTAAGAGAAATAGTATAAGTTTCATAGTCGATTTTAACGTAATGTTTTTTAAAGAAATCTCGTCCAAGTATTCCATCTGTTAATAGTGGAAAATCATCGTTTACTACGTGTACCTTGTGCTGTAGTGAATCGTTATTTATTTTAAAATTTAAAATTGTTGTCCCTATAGTACCAACTTGTTCTTTAGTTATGCCCGTGAGTTTGCAATGTTCTTCCGAGTTAATTTCTTGTATTCCTGATGTGGCCGATAATTTGCATATGGAGATATCCGCTCCAGTATCTATTAAAAATGTTAGTTTCTTATTATCTGTTTTAATATGGACATAATTTGTAGTTCCTTTAAATGTTTCGACATTCCCTAGTTTTGCGTTTTTATTCCCCGAGTGACCATATTTTGGACCATTTGTGTGGTATCTGGGGCTAATTAGTTTCCCTGTCGATTATAATTTCGGTTTGTAGGATTTCTGTTTGTTGGTTGAGAATATGCACGGTTACTATTATTTCTATTAATATTGTTGTTCCTATTGTTATAGTTAATTCTATTTTGATTGTAATTCCTACCACTGTTATTGGTATTATTAATATAGTTATTATCGTATCTAGGATTGGGGTTCCTATAGTTGTTACTATATCTGTTATTGTTATTATATCTATTGTTAATGTTATTATTTTGACGATTATAGCTATTATTATGAAAATTGCCTCTATTATTTCTGGGGTATCTATTAGATGAGAAATGGTATATTTCTCCATTTTGCATTATTGATCTATTTTCCTTTATGCTCATTTCTGAATTTTCGGCTAACGAAATTGCTTCTCTGTATTTTGAGATTCTACTAGCTTCTAAAGTCTGTATAATATATTTATTGCGTAGACCTTTCTTAAAACTGTTCAAGGCAAGAATATCATTTGTTTTTGATATCGTGTCCCGACCTTGTTCACCGATATCACTTATTTGTGTTAACGTTAGTTCAGCTAATAATTCATCTAACCGTTCTGCAAATTTAGTAACTGATTCATTAGTTCCTTGTTGAATATCTGTAATCATAGTCAATATACACGAAGCAGATTTTGTGGGTCTAAAAATGTGTTGAAGATTCGTTTTTAGTGAATCAAAGTTGTCGGAGGATGGTAAAGGGCTTAATTTTGTTCGTGTAGAACCGTTCAATTTGGTATTGATTATAAGGGTTATAAAGCCTTTCTTTTGATGTGCTGGGACTGATTTTTCAATTATTTCGACAACGTTTAGGAATCTGTGTAGATCATTGAATTTGTTGGCAAATTCGGGAATTACTTTTAGAAAATTGAAGATATCCATGTTTAAAGTGTTATCTAATGTGGGTACTGTATCATCAGTCATTTTTTCTTTAATGCTTGATTGTATTGCCTCAAAAATCTCTTTGAATTTTAGCTTATCAGAGAGTTGCTCAGCTTCTGGTTGTTTATTATTCTGTAGTTCCTCTTTGAATTGAACTCTTAAATCTTCGATTGCAAGGAGAGTTTTGATGAGAAATTTATGTGTATAATTTCTATTTGGTGTCTTTTTTAAGTTTGATGAAATATTCTTTAAGTTAAATAATGCAGACATCTAGCTCATGATATATATTATTATTCTACAATGCTTCAGTCTTATTTGCTACCTTGAATACATTTTTTTTTAAATATTTTTTCTTTTTAATTTTTGTGTCGCCTAGCATTTTTCCGTTGTTCGTGGATATCCTTCCTAATTTTTTGTATATTTTCAGCACTTGACTCGATGCTGAGTTGAACGTATAGCTCCTTCAGGTGTTTCCTTTGTTTGAAGGCTTTTCCTCCTCTGGTCCTCTTCTTCTTCGTATCTGCTGGTTTAATAGGCCTTGGAGCGTAGCTTTGATGGTTTCGGCTTTTATACTGCTCAATCGTGATTGGTTGTGGGCCTGGTTTCTTTGATACTATTTCCTCCTTGTTGATCGCAGGATTCCGTGGATCATACCCTTCCGTGCCTTTTTGGGTCGTCACAGGGTTAGTGGCAGTGTTTGCTGCGCATAAGGCAAACAGCTCATCAAATTTTCTGTTGATGACTTCTAGCTCCGCTGCGTTCATCTTGTCGCGTCTTCATCATTGTAGGGCCGTTGAATTGATTGCAGGATCGTTCAATTGATTGCAGGATCGTTCAATTGATTGCAGGATCGTTCAATTGATTGCAGGATCGGCATGTAGTGTTGGTCGTAGAGCCACATAAAGTTTGAGAGGGAAATAAAAGAAAGGGGTTCGCGAATGCACTATTAGTAAAAATGCATTTTAAGCAGGAAGCGCAAAAATACCTACCAAGTATATTTTCTTAGCGGCCTTGGTTCCGCAAGTACAAAGGCGTTATTTGTCGAAGACAAATCAGCCGTAATAGGGTGAGAAAAAAATAAAAAAGACCAGTGTTCGTTTTAAGGAACAGAGCAGCGTTATGTCGCTCTTTGAAGTCAGTTCTACTTCTGTTCGTTTCTTTATTATTTTGTCGTTTATATACACTATTTAACTTACAAAAAATGATCTTAAGTCTATTCAGCATAGCACTATTCAATACTCAATATTGCACATGTGGTTGCAATTCAAACAAGTGAAATGAACTTACATGTGCAACATCATTATCTTTATTCCAATGCTCATACGCACTTGTCTATTTTGGGCTCAATGCCTTTTGTGTGCATTGTCTTAATGTCGCACGCGGTCAAAGGCAATGGTTGAAAGAATGTGTTCTTTGAACATAATTTATTGGATTCTTTGTTTTGAAATGCTCGTGTGCATGTTGCTCGGGATATTCCGCAACTTGTGTGGGCTCTCATTTCCGTATGCAGGATATGTAATTGCTTACGGCACGTTGGACATTGTTAGTATGGTTGAGATTTAAGATCTCTACAAAATGATCATTGACGTATTATCAGTGGAAAGCGGTTGTTACTTTTTTCCAGAAACAGATAGCCAGCTTTATCAATAGTTACTTACTTCATATATCGGACATTTAATGATATCAAATGATGTTCGTATATTGCATTAGCAAATAACAGAGATTGATTGCCAATAGTCGCCAGCTTTCACGTGATACATCCTTTTCAAAATGAATGGCCATTTGTGTGTTGCTTTAAATTACGATAAAACATCGAAGTGCGAATAAACATGACTTCTTGTTGAGATTAAGTCACATTACGTGTTGAAAATGTAAAGTGATAGTGTCAGAGGATTTTATGGCAATTGCCACTAAGTTTTTTCTGCAACAATGAATATACATGTATTTATATAAAGTAAGAGATAAATTTTATTTACCATATATGTGCGTAGGTACATATATTGATCGCAACTTATCAATTTATTGCGATCGGCAGATTATGACTCTATCAAAACGAATTTTTAGTACAGATTAAATCAACCGAAAAAATACTATTGCTAATCAGGACAAAGCCTAACACATCACGTGTTTATGGTTGAAAAAGCATGATCGTATCCATTTAGATGAGAAATGGGATAATTGTAGTGATTTTTATTTTACTGGAAAAGTTATAAACAAGATAAGAATCAAGGAATGATAACAAAAACACGGTCCATAAATCATGCCGGCAATCTCACACAAAAATCGTTCCATTTGTAGCAATTACGTTAAAATATATAATCCGGTATTTGTGTCAAAGTCAAAGTGGGTTATAAAAATCTATCTTTTCATTGACCGTATGTATGTACATTCCAGATCTGTGTGATTGATATCAAAAACAATTTTGAGTTTAATGTTTTCGGGTGGTAGATATTTAATAAATCAGTTGGATGATTTCATAAACAGAAATAGGTGACATTGTGTCGTGTACTATTTTCAATGTACAATTAAAAATTATTCCCACAAATCTCACTGATACTTCAATGTAACATTTAAAATAAGGAATACTTTTATACTTACTCTGATTTATTTACAAAATAAAATTTCTTGCTATTCAATAACTAATACGTATGAATACTCTAGATGTGACTATAATTTGAACTTAAATGATGGATTCGAAGTTCACTATCTAGAAATTATTACAGCTTACAAACTTGAAATAAAGATAGTCTAATCGCTTTCAAATTTTACCGATTTATAACTAGATTGGTACATACTTGAACACCTAAAACGGAAATTTCAGATTTACGGAATGAAAACTATACTTCATATCTTTTGAAGATTGATCAAGAAAATCTATATTAATTTATTGATGATGTGACATACCCTGGTAACAATCAGTTTGAGTTAATAGTTTTGACTATATACAAGATAATATTTGATATTCTTAGGTATCAAGAATAATTGAAACACTATTCGGGATGTCTATCATCCAATCACACTATCTTCATGATGTCATGTCGATTCTTTTCAGATAAAGAATACTTAATTTGATATTTTTTTCTTCACTCCCAGTCTCCTCTATTGTTTTATGATTCAATTGTTTAAAGTTCATATGCACATTGCATAAATATTTCATGAACTGTTATACATACATATGTGGAGTATCATAGCCAAGAGCTCAATCATAAATTCATTCACTGTGGTGCAATTTATTTTATAGACGCGTCGAGTTGTAGGTTGGATCAAGTGTGCCGTAATAGTGTCTAATTGAATTTTATTATTAATGTTAATTGTGTTATTCAATAATAGAAAAGAGGATATCATCACTGCTCGGGTAAAAATACGGTTTTTTTTCGAGTAGCAAAGTGAAAAAAAAAAATTTACTTGATTGGTAATTTATGTTTCTTATAATTCAAAACAAATCAGCAAACTATTGTTAGACATTTTTGCATTAAATGTTCAATGTAAACCACGTAAAGTGTACTTTATCTATAATATACTGGGGAGGTGTTGCTTTTTTTATGATAGACCAAGAAAATCTCTCAGCAATATTTTAGCTACATTAAACAGTAAAATGGTCGCAACCCCAATCCTGCGACCCCAGAAACTTGAATTTAAGTTAACAGTAAGACATCATACACATTGCACCAAAAATCTGCCTGCCTATCAAAATGTTCCGTGAGTTTTGCAATGGGGAGTTTGCCATCGGAAGCCGATTATTTGGCCTAAAAACGCGTTTTTCATGCGACTTCCTCTCCTTTGGGAAGCAGTAATTCTCGCCAGTGTACCGTGATTACAACAATCAATACCGCAAACGACTTATGACAAAATTGTCTTAAAAAAGGTTGCAAACGTGATTTGCGTTAATCGTGAAAATAAAGAAGTTGTGGTGCTCGAAAGATAGTCCCCCATTTTTGGGTGTCGTTTTTGGCGTGCAACTATTTTCTGAATGACACCACGTAAAAGTAATGTATGGAAAACTTGGTAGAAATTTAATTTTACGTAAGTCTACCATACACAACTTTCCTGTTGGAGCCATGGTTTCAGAGATATGGAAGTATTCCACTTACCTTTGTTTTTAAGATGGAGTCGAGAAGATTGGAGCTGCGACCCCCGAAACTTGAACTTAAGGGGGAAAATCACATTAGGATGCCTATTTTTATGCTTTTTTGTGTTTTTTTTCAAGAGGAACAAACGATTAGAACTTATTGATAATTATAGGCTATTTTATTCATATCTTGAACTACATTTCATAATTTTTTCAAGTGATTATTATAAAAATTCGCAAAATTAGAAGCCTGATCTTCATGGAGGTCCGTCGTCCGAGTCTTTCATTGCCGTGCAAGCTGATGTCCAGAATTTTAATGTGAAAGCAATCAAATCGCTTTTGAAAAGTGAAACTTATGCTGGAAATAGTCCTTAATCACTGAAAAACAAAATGAATATATTGTTACATTTTTACTTATACGTATCTCGGAAGCTAGTTACTCCTTTTTCCATGCACCATTCAAATGTATATTTCAGCGAGGACTTGTAGACTTCTTTATTATTTCAGACATAATATTTTTCTATCATGATTTAGGACAGCTGTTCGTCTACTGAACTGGGTTATTACTTAACGGTTTTTTTGCCACTATAGCTGTTACAATAATGTTATGAAAAATCCAGGCTGATCCTCAAATGTTACAAAAGCACTCAATGCATATCAATAGCATTTTCAAAAATGTGCAGGCAATCCATCAATTATTGCTTAAACCATTTTTAGTCCACAAAAAACAATCCTTGTTTACAGCATAGAATTTATTTAAAGGACAACGCTATTTCGTGTATCCCAATTAAATTTATTGAACGAATTTTCTTCGCTATAACATTGACCTCAAACTAATTGCTTGAGTGTCCTTGCAAATCAAGGACAATCAAAATTGAATCGAAAAAAGCTATGTATTATTAATTAACGTTTGGCTGCTGTTATGTGAATGTGTTTCGGGTGCGGCTTGACTTACGCTCGTTGGGTCAAGCACACAACATTGCTACAAGGATGGCAACAGAAATTACCACCATAGTCGTAGAAAATGACCAACACAACACGCAATATTCTCTTCAGGAGTGTACGTAAATATCGAAAAAATGAACACATGGAGTGAAAAACAACAAAACATCGTCCTTTTTCATTTAGTCATTCGGGATGGACGCTTAGTTTATCGCCGAGGCTTTAGAGGCCAGGTGATATGCTAGAATATCGTCGAGTAGTATTTTCAAAGTCAGTATGAAACCAGAATGTACGATGATATATTATCCTGATAGTATAAACATTGGTGTTGAATTGTTGTTTTGTTGTTTTGTGGGTTTTGTATAGTGCGTGGTGAATACTTTATAGTTATCGAGTGCCATAAGTAGATATAATGTCCTAGCGTATACTTACTTCTGTGTTATTATTAGGATACACTATTGGTCATATAGTTGGTATGTTTGACATGCACAAAAAGTAGAGTTCAGTCAAATGGTGTACGAATGGATTGGACTGTGCTACCTAACAGAATATGGTGCTACCTTACAGAATATGGTGCTAATTATAATGTGTGTGATAGAAGTCTGTCCTAGTTAATAGATTCACGCCCACACTTATAAAAATGATGTAATATTTGGATATCATAGAATCGCTAGGAGTTTACCTTGTAAACTGGACGAAATGGGATTGCCCGCATTTGTAAGACAACAAGGTATGGATTTTTTGAATCAACATTTGTAATAGTTTAGTGTTTTGAACGTAGAAAAAATCCTAGCGTGATGATTTTTCATAACTGATTAGTCAAAATGAAAGCAATAATCTAAGAGGCAATTCATTCATTGGAATAAATTTCATGCAGAATCAAGCGTTGGTCAATGCCATACTTACAGGTCATGGCATAAAATTCCTTGTAGACTTTAAAGGTTATCAGCACCTTAGGATTAGTTTCTTTATTCATGAATCGCTTACTTTCATGTTTGGCATTAATAAATGTTGGAATCCCATTTTTTTGTGAATTTTATCTGAATTTTGAGGTATTTCGTGAGGAGGTTACGGTTGTTGATCCAAAATTGAATCATATTTTAGTTATTTTTTTCTCAGGATGATATTGATGCATTTGAATCAACCTATTGACTAAAATTCTTCAAGGAACGCATTGCTGCCAAAATTTGACATAGAGATTTATCAAACATCCTACAGAAAATTATCATTAAAAAAACAAAATTGTAAAATTGATCTGGAAAGTAATTTTTCGACATGTTTAGAAATCGAAAAAATTTAAAAAATTTAAATTTTTTTTGGCAAAAAATAAAAATAAATAAAAATAAATTTAAAAAAAATAAAAAAATTATAAAAAAAATTATGAATGTTATTTTTACCGTGAATGTAATATAAATAGGGGTTTCACTTTGGAAACATGTTTTGCACCACCTCCCACCATCCCCAGTCCCCTCACCCATCCGCGCGGGAGGTCATAATCTTAACCTTTACCAAGAGTTTTTTTTGAATGATTTTTCTCCGTAAAGTAGCTACAATTTTTGAAACATTGTGAAATTATCTCAACTAGATATTTTTCTAGCTTGTAATATAACCAAATCTAGCAATTTTCCATGAAAACAATTTTATTTTTATTTCAATTTTTTTTTATTTTAAAAAATCCAAAAAATGAGCTTCTAGTTAAAATTTAAAAGATATTTATAAAGTAACTAACGTAATTATGAAATATTTATTACATTCATGTGAATAAAACTAGAAGTTGTGGCAATACATTGTAATTAATTTTTTAATTGTACAAAAAACACACAGAAAAGGAGCAAGGCAATACGTGCACTACAATATTAGTTTATGGCTTGTTTGTTTCAAGCTTATGTGCACCTAATTTAGTGATTTTCGATAATAACTGAAAGATACGCCCGAAATGTCTTTCATTGAAGTAACACACGACTGTAAATACATGATTGAAATAGCTCAATAAATCAATTAAAAGTTTTATTCTATACGGTTTTCTTTAATAACAAACTAAGACAACAATTAATCGCGATAAAAGAATAAATAAGTTGTTGTACCTTAAATTGTAGTGTGACAAAGATAATTTGGAATTGAGTCAAAAGTTTCGTACCTATAATTTTAATAAACAGCTTAGGTAGTTCTTAAAAATCTAAACTCGATTATTGTGGCTAACCACTAAATGACTATTATTAATTTCTATAAGACCTCGTTCAAATGAGTAGCGTAGCTGATATTCACGGTTTTGAATCATCTTGATAACAGAATATTAATTAATATAGCAACTATATGAAGAGTGGCAATGATGTCATAGTAGGAATTATTCTGATCAAAAATAGTTGTAATAATAATTTGTAATTTGATAAAAATGTACTAATATGGATGACAATGCTGGTAATAGCATTTCGATTCGGGTCTTACTCAACTGCAAACGCTATTACATCAATTTACAATTCAATTCATTTAATAACAGTCTGAAGCCGTTGTTGGTGCAATTACAACAGGCAATTGTTACAATTGAGTGATAAGTCAATAAAAGAAATTCAGGTCGCGATATCTAGGCAAGTATCTTTTTGCTGATTACAATTTATAATTGGATGTTTTTGTAATGTACAGTTGTTGTCATCCTGGCAGGTAGCATAATGTTTGTTTTAACCGATACGATTGTGTTGTGAAAGATCTGAAGAGTAGATGGAAATATGGATGTAAATTTTTTTTGTAAGACCTTTTTTGTTTGTTGAAAAGCCAAAGAGTTCTTTGAACTGTTATCTCTCTGTTTGGAGGATTGCTTCTATATCCAGTAAGAACTTCTGGTTTTGATAGTTTAACCCCATATTTAGATGCCTTAATTGTGCATCACAGAATGATTCAGAAAAAAACATTTCACTACAAATTTTTGAAAACTTTTCGACTCTAGCTTGGTTTCCAATTTACATTCTTCGACTAGCGATTAGCAGCCTTAATTGCACATTCTGTATATTTTTGAGATTCAAACGTTTTTTGTGTTTTATATACAGTGGATCAAAGTAAAACTCGGACACTTAGATATTTATTCTTTAGGAGGCGATTAATAGTGTAAGTAAAGAATTTAAAAAAAAAAGGAATTTTTTTATAAAGCTTTATTCATGGTAATACAGAATCTCAGAATGGGTGAAAATATTACTAAGGAAGAATAATTTGAATGGTAGAGTCGCCCCGAAAACCCATTCATTAGCAAGACGAACTGTTCCAAAATGTTAAAATTCGAAAAACTGCACAAAAATAAAGATTTTTCGGTTTGGAAAACAGTATTGTTTACGGGCGAATGAAAGTTCGACGTTTTTCGCTCTGATTGTCAGTCATATGTGTGGAGAAAGCCAAATGAAGAATACAAAGTGGTGGGTCAGTAATGGTTTGTGGCTATGTCAGTTGCTGGACCAGGAAATCTACATATCATTGATGGCATCATGGACCAGCATAAATATCAACAAATTCTGCAGCAAAATATTAGGAATAGTGACTACAAATTAAAGATAGCCGATTATTTCAGCTTTTATCAAGATAAGGACCCTAAACTATAAAGCTGCAAATGTTCGACTGTGGTTACGTTGTAATTGTTCACATCTTCTCGATCCACCTCCTCAATCTCCAGACTTAAATGCCATCGAACATTTATGGACACATCTGGAACAGAAATTGAAAAACCACACAATATCTTATGCAAAAGACTTGAAGGACGCGTGGACATACGGATGGGAAAGGATTCACCCTTGTTATTGTGAAAAGTTTGTTTACTCGATGCCCAGCAGGTTACAAGCTGTAAGACAAGCCAACAAAATCTTAAAACCTAATAGAATTCCTAAAACTTTTTACTGTCCGAGTTTCAATTTGAGATCAGTTTTCGTTATTTTCAAATTTAATTTTTTGAAAGAATTTATATGAATATATGCAAAAAAATTTTGTTTAGTTTAAATTCCTTCCTTACACTATTAATCGCCGCATGACGAATAAATATCTAAGTGTCCGAGTTTTACTTCGATCTACTGTATACTAAATGACATATAACTAAAATACACCAGTTATTTTTGTGTTGGCAATTTTGAAAGTAGAAATTTTTCTACTAGCAAAGAAACATAGACCCAGAAAAAGATCACCGCGAAATTAAATAGCCAATATATAATATTGATATTGAAATTATTTTCTATATTAGTAGCTTCGAAGATATCCATTCAAATATTTATTCAAGACAGCTATTCAAAATTCTATCATATAATCAATACAGTTGATAGTAGCACATTTGGAAGATAAGAAAAACCACTTCAGTATCTATGAAGTTGTCTCTAATGAGCAGATTGTTGTCTATTGTATGTATAGCAGTAATTCCGATCATTGTTTGTTTAATGAAAAAAACAAGAGAAGCTGAAAAATACATTGTTGTTAACAATAATCAAATATGAAGTGACGGAATGGGAATTTTCCTTCAACTTTAATAATTGTACTCTCCTTACTTCGATCTATCTTGACTTGTGGTTTGTATTTTATTTTGTCATGTGAGAATTTTCTTGTGGTTCAGATGTTTTGATAAGATATTACGTGATGCATACTTTAGGAAGTTAAAAAATTTGTTGTAAATTAACAAATTCCTAATTCTCCTGATTCCGGTTTTAAATATGAATGTATAGTGTTGAATCTTGACCATCGAAACTTTAGGATTGATGTGATCAAAATTTTACTATCTGCGTTCCTCTTTAGTGCGTGAAACCTCAGGTTCTTTTAGGAATCCGTCCCTTGGTCTCAAAATTAAGTGATATGAATTATGCAAAATTAAATCATCGTATAATCTTTTACGTTGAAATATAACTTTAATAATCTTTTAATTCTTCATACGAAATTAACATATAGATATTTCTTTGATTTCAGTACATCCCGTTGAAAAGAGTGAGCCAACTTTCAATCCCACAATGGGATCGATGTTTAGAAGTGAACTGATGGCTCTATGCCAACTCTTCATACAACCGGAGGCTGCGTACACTTCTGTGTCGGAGCTTGGCGAAAGCGGGACAGTTCAATTTCGTGATGTACGTAAGGAAGCAAACTTTACTTCCGGATTGAATTCCCCAATGGATTTCTTTTAATTACATGAAATTCAATTTCAGATGAATGGCGAAACGAATGCCGTCCAACGTAGATTTGTGCAAGAAGTGCGACGATGCGAGGAAATGGAGCGAAAGCTTCGTTTTATCGAAGAAAAGGTTCATAAGGCTGAAGTCATTATTCCTGATAATCCTAGTGAATTGCCACGTGCCCCGAATCCACGTGAAATGACTGAAATGGAGGCACATCTAGAAAAAATCGAAAATGAAATTCTTGAGTTGACTCAGAACGAGGTTAGTCTGAAGACGAATTTCTTGGAATTGTCGGAAATGCGAAAGGTCCTTGAGAGTACGCAAAGCTTCTTCTCCGAGCAAGAAGTGATGAATTTGGACTCGCGAAGAAGCATTCCGCATGATGCTGCAAAGGGAGGCGTACCATTGGGCCAACGTGCGAGCTTGGGTTTTGTTGCTGGGGTGATTCAGCGGGACAGAATCTACTCATTCGAGCGTATGCTATGGAGGATATCTCGTGGTAATGTTTTCCTAAAGCAGGCAAGTTTCGATGAGCCAACAAAGGATCCGGTTACTGGTCATGAAATATACAAAGCAGTGTTTGTCGCATTCTTTCAAGGCGAACAACTAAAGGGTCGCATCAAGAAAGTTTGCGCTGGCTACCATGCTACGTTGTATCCTTGCCCAAGTGCCCACAACGAGCGAATGGAAATGGTGGCAGGGGTAAATATGCGCCTGGAAGATTTAAAGGTGGTGTTGAACCAGACTGAAGACCACTGCAGAAGAGTGCTGGTAACAGTTGCTAAGGAGCTACCATCATGGAACATCATGGTTAAGAAGATGAAAGCGATTTACCACACTTTGAACTTTTTCAACATGGACGTATCTAAGAAGTGCTTGATCGGCGAATGTTGGGTGCCAGTCAATGATCTGGTTGCCGTTAAAAAGGCACTCAGCGATGGATCAGAAGAAGTTGGAAGCACGATTCCATCATTTCTAAACCTGATCGCCACTGACGAACAGCCACCAACTTTCACCCGTACCAACAAGTTCACGCGGGGCTTCCAAAATTTGATTGATTCGTATGGTATTGCTTCTTACAGGGAGGTGAATCCGGGACTTTACACAGTCATTACGTTCCCCTTCTTGTTCGGTGTGATGTTCGGCGATCTTGGTCATGGGATGATTCTGTTTTTGTTTGCCCTCTGGATGATCCTAAGAGAAAAGTCACTTGGAGCGCAGAAGAAAGGTGAAATCGCTAGGATTTTCTTTGGTGGTCGATACATTATATTGTTGATGGGCATCTTCGCAATGTATACCGGCTTCATATACAATGACATATTTTCCTTGTCGATGAATGTTTTTGGATCGGCCTGGCGGATCAATTACAATGAATCAACAGTCATGCACAATCCATCCCTCATCCTCAATCCTACCACGGATGTTCTAGACGACTCATATTTCTTGGGTGTGGATCCCGTATGGCAGCTGGCTACGAACAAGATCATCTTCTCCAACTCCTTCAAGATGAAGCTGTCCATTATATTTGGTGTGGCGCATATGTTGTTCGGAGTTTGCATGAGTGTCGTGAATCACGTACACTTTCGTAAGTCAATCAATATCCTTCTTGAGTTCGTGCCACAAGTGATATTCCTAATGCTGATGTTTGGATGGATGGTTGCACTCATGATCATGAAATGGCTGATGTACAATTCGCGCGCGGACACTCCGCAAGCGTTCCGTCAGGGGTGTGCTCCATCCGTGTTGATTATGTTCATTAACATGGTGCTGTTTAAGGAAGAGACTCCTCTTCACGGCTGCAACAAGTATATCTTCGAAGAACAACAAATAGTTCAGATGGTATTTGTGGTTGTGGCCTTGCTGTGTATTCCGTGGTTACTTTTCGCCAAACCGATATATAAGATTGCCACAAGAGGAAGTCGACAGTCGGTGAGTCTTGTTTTGCTTGATTCTGCTGAGATGTTTTTTTTAAATCAAATCCTCACAACAGCCTGCTATTCAAACTCCTCAACTGATAACGGTCGTGTCCAAAGATAAGAATGGGTTCAGCATGGAGCAGACGCTAAATGGTGAGTCAACGTCTGCACCGCCGCCACCACAAGCAGCTCCTGCTCAACATGGTCACGGGCATGACGATGAGGAGAACACCGGGGAAATCTTTATTCTTCAAGCCATTCATACAATTGAATATATTTTGAGTACAGTATCACACACGGCTTCCTACCTTCGCTTGTGGGCATTGTCCTTAGCCCATGCAGGTCAGTATTCCTTTAAATTGCTCAAAAGAATCGTTTTTTGTTATTAATTTCATTCTAAATACAATTTACAGAGCTCTCCGAAGTGGTTTGGGGTCAATTGTTCAGAATAGCTCTGACAACACAAGGATATCTTGGAGCTGTTATGATATTTATCCTATTCTCAGTTTGGGCCGTACTAACTATCAGTATAATGGTTATGATGGAAGGACTGTCCGCTTTTTTGCATACGCTTCGTTTGCATTGGTAAATGTATTTTACGGTTTCAATTGAAAAACATTTCTGAACATATTTTCAATTGTAGGGTTGAGTTCATGAGTAAATTTTATCAAGGCGAAGGATATCCTTTCATGCCATTCAGCTTCAAATTGATGCTTGAAAATGAAGAAGATGATTCATAAAAGTGTACTTTTCGTTTGAATGAAGCAATAGAGATTGTAATAATGTGTTATTTTTCGAAAACCGTTGATTTAAATCATTCAGTAGTATGTAGGCTGAAAAAGAAGGATATATTTTAACTTGAAAATAAATACTGGAGTCAATATTAATTCTGCATACATTATTTTTTCAATTAAATGTGAACAATGCTGATCCAAATACAAATATATTTGGGATTCGTTCACAAATCCTTCATATAATGAAGAATAGGGTTGATATTTTGACCTATTCAAAGGCGTTTAGGTACATGCAGTTGGTGATCTCTCTTTAAATTACCCCAAAATTCCTTATCGTCCTTGAATTCAATCAGTAACAATTTCTATTAAAATTTGACTAGAAGGATTTTGTCCTGATGTTAACAATCAATAGCTTGAAGACGAACATATATGAAGTTTAAAAACGAACTTCAATTTAGGCTTGAAAATTTCATTTATCTTATATATTTATTATTTCCACTCGCAGACATGTTCTGAATTGATTAAGTAAGGTTTATTTGCTTGGAACAATATTTTTCACTTATAGTGTAACTATTGTCTGACTGTTTATTCTCGCTTTAACGAAAGCAGCAGGTTTCTACCGTTAAATTTAACAAGCCGTTGTTGGTAGTTTAGGTTGCAGTTGTATTAAAGAAAAGGTTAACTGATCATTTGTAAGCGTTTGAAAATGTGTTTTTAAATTAATGACGAGCTTCTTTACACAAAGGATTTAGTGAACATTGTATTATCCATTATAAATGAAAACTTTTTTTTAAATTTGAAATACGGATTAATAAAAATGAACGTGCTCATCAATCGCAATATACATTAATGTGAAATATAGTTTCGCGGAAATCGAATCAAAAAAAGGTGTTTTCAGTATCAAAATGAGTGAAAATTTTCGCAAATGGTTGGGGCGCAAGCTTCGCACAACAAGAAAAGGTGTATCCGTTTTCCTGGCTTGTGGAAGGCCGCAATCAATTCGTGCGGACTCAGCTGGAATGGGAATCGATCCAACAGCAGAAGAATACTATGCAAAAGTACAGAGGGCGCGAGATGATAATCCTGAACTGAAGGCTTCTGACCAGGGTGAATCAAGTTCACGTATGTCCGCGAAGCAACTGCAAGAAACCCATCAAGGAGAAGAATTGTCGTCGGTCCAATTACATGCCAGCATCGATGAAACGTCGCGTACGGAGCGAAAAATAGAGTCTAAATGTGAGCCGAATAAGCATATGCGCTTCTCTGACTCCTCGAATGAACATCTTTTGCAGTCGACGAGCTCTCCATCAACTGGTGTAACCACTGTTGAACTACCACGAGCAGGAAAGTCGAACAAAGATAAGAGAGGTAAACAGCCAAAATTAACTAAAACTACCAAAGATATTTCTGTTGGTGGGGTCACTCTCAAAAGGTCTAAGTCGTTCGACATAGAGTTTCGCTGTCCTTCGGTTATAACCTCGAGTTCAAAATCGACTGACATAACAGTTTTGACCCCTCAACTGTCGTCCATGCTCTCGTCTGAGCAGGCAGCAGCCAAATTTTCTTCACAAGAATCATCTACAGGAGGCACTTCAATGCTATATTCACCCACGGGTGCTACATCTGATTTTTTGGTGAATCGTTTACCATTTGAAGTACCACTAAGTAGTAGGCAAACTAATGCAAAACACAGCACAAAAAAATGGCGATCTATGGTAGAACTGAATGTTGCAAATCAAACATCAAGATCAATTTGTGAGACAGAACGTCTGATAGCTTCTGCAAGAAACCCTTTTGGAAGAAGTAATTCTCTCGGAGCACTATCGTCCATGCGTAAAATACTTCAAGAGCTCCAATTTCAACTTCATGAAAACGCTCGGAACATTGAACCAATCATCCCACCTACTCGAAGGAAGAGGCGAGCAGGAAGTGCAATCATTGTTAAAATATCGCCGGGACAGTCATCCGCAGATTTCTCGACATCTAGTATACCATCTGCACTATCATCTGAATCACCTTCCGAGATGTCGTCATCTTTGAAGACATCCAGTTTGCATTTTCCACAGTCGAGCCGCTACCAGGGAGCAAATATGCTTTTGGAAGAACCACATTGTTCTCATCTAATCACTCCACCACCGCCAAAATTAGATCATCCTGCTAAGGATCGAAGCTCGGGGTTATCATTAATGATACCGGCCGAAAATTCAAGGCCTTTTCATCCAGCTGACCGGGTTGATCGCGGAAAGGAAGCTTCCGATAGTGGCCGTGAACAGGAATACACTCTTGATCCTGACTCGCTTTTGGCTGATCCGAGTCGAAGCAATACAAAGCCGATTGCAACGGTCTCACCAGTCAGCGAGGAAGATCCTGCTGCAGCTCATCATCCAATTGCCGATGAATCAGAAGGAGCATCGGAATCATCATCTGGAAAACAAGAAAGTCCTCAGAAGAAAACTGGAGAACAGGAAAAGAAATCGTCGCCATGTGATCAAGAGTCAGAAGAAAAGCTATCACAATCAGCAATCAACGGATCAACTTGATTCCGACCTATGTCTTGGTCCCATAAGTGAAAATTACGTAAGTCCGAACGCTATGTTAAAAGCAGTTAGTGATGTAGATCCTGCTGAAGAAGAACGAGTTCGTGTAACTCGCCGAACAGTAACTTATCAAGTTGCCGAGCTTTCAGTCAATAATGAGGCTGATGGTGATGAAGAACCCATGAATGAAATTATGCCGGACGATGTACTTTAACCATGATCTATATCAGTTACTGCTATTTAAATTTTATGTCAATTTGAAACATCTAAGCATTTTCGCAGGTGATCCTTAATCGAAAGAACTAATTCGTATAAACTCCAGGCTTCCGAAGTTGACATCTAGAAACACTTGCTTGGTTTAAGTACAATTCGTAAGTTGGCCTAAGTAGAACAATCGAATCTAAATCATGTTACTTCAGTTTTTTTGAAGAACAAGAGTTTCAATGTCTCATCTCCTTCAAAATTTTGCTAGATAAGACATTGAGGCAATGATTTTCATTGAAATTGGCAAATTGCAACAGTTTAGATCTATTGTAAAGTTTTACTTGTGCAAATTTATGCATCGAAACAGTAATTATTATCGTTGAACTTTTTAGATATATTGACGATATCAAATCACATTGGTATATAATTTTCAACGTCTATTTTACTTGAAAGGTTTCATATAGCTTTCTTTAATTCTAATATAAATGCACTTTGAATATTGACAATAATGTAAATTTGATGCTTATATAATATGTTCTTGATTTTATTGTATATTTTAACCAATAAAATACGCATTAGTGAATCAAATGTGAAATCGGAGTGGTAAAAATTTTCAAATAAATTTCAGCTTGGTTCGTATTTCTTCTATTGTTAATTGTTTTTCAATGTAAGGGGCTGGACATCTTCAAAACAAACCGATTAAGTCTATTTCATGGCAAGCGAATTTTCATCGACTAAAACCATTATCATCTATTTTAAAAATATTTATCGGACAGCTTTCGTGGGCCATTTAGTATTTTTCCTCTTGCTGGCAATCTATTAAATTCTGTATAGTTTCGATGGATAGGACCTGCCATGCATTTGAGATGTTTTCCGAGGCTTCAGCTGCCGATTTTTCAATCTTTTGAGGAATTTTTGATTCCATAAAATGCCAGACATGCGCAGTGACATTCAAATCAGGGCTTTGTGGAGGTCATTTCATGTCTTTTTGCCCAACGTCCAATAAAAACTGTTGAATGCGGTTTGAAGTATGGATTGGTGCATTGTCCTGTTGTAGTATAAAATCAGGATCAATCAAATAACCGCCAGCAACAAATGCAACTTCGTTCGATATTTGGAGGCATTCAGACGAACGCATCTTTGTTGGACAATCAACAATTGAACCATTCGCATTGTAACAAATACAACCACATACCATTATTTTACCACCATGTAAATGGCGCTTAGCGATACTGACGGCTTGATTTTTCTTTTGATGAAATGAAATGTATACCGTTCGTTCCGTCCAGTGACGTAGCACTTTCATCTGTCCACAAAGTTTGTCTCCAAAATTCGACTGGCTTATTTCTCTGCTCAAGCGAACTTCCCCATTCTTTGAAAAGATATACGGCTGTTTTCGGACGACGTATATGCTTTTATTCCTGTCTCGGAAAGTCTTCTCCGAACTGTTTTTCTACTGGTTTTGTCCTTTCTGTTCTCATCAATACTTTTTATGTTATTGATCTTTTTGCGACTATTTCGCTGCATACACCCACGTATTACTGTTTCTTCCCGTTCATTTGTGGCCCTCTTTCGACCTCTTCCTACTGAACTTTTAACACTGCCAGTTACATGTTGTTTTTAACCTGTATTCATTTATACAAACTTTCATTTGTGATTCCATTCGGCGTTTAAATCATTGTAATTGAGTACATCTGTAATTGCTTTTGCTGTACCTTTACGCACTTCTATCCAAGACATCGTTTCGAACCAGGAAATTTATTATTCAAAAATCTATATTTGATTCAAGGGTTATGCTCGCTCATTTAAAAGTGGTATTGTTCTAAAGTAGTCTGTGTCTGTTTCGTCTCGCATTTTAAATATCGGTAGGACTGTAGGATTTTGAAGATGTTCTGCAAATTTTCCATCCTAAAACCATTTATTATGAGCACAATCTGGCTCATAATGAGCTGGCGACAAATAAGTTAAAGCTGTCTCATTAGAAGTTTAATGAAGTAAAAAAAATTATTGATGCAAGTGTCATCTATGGGTAGAGCAAGCAAATTAGGTGCTATTTTACTGGTTAACTCGCCATTTTTCGTTACTCGTGTATACCATATTCTCAGTTTGCACACATCATCTATGGAATGTTTAATTTTTAATCTTACATTTGAGATGTATGCAAATTGGGTTTTTGTGGTTTATTATTTATTGTTGTTCATTTGCACTTTATACAGTTTGAGTTAATTTTAATTCTCGCGTCGGGGTCGGAGCCAGGCGTCTGGTCCGGTCCGGGTGAAGAGCGGAACTGGCCGGCAAGCGAAGACTTGCCGCGGAGCCAGAACTTGCTTTCGCCGTCCGGGGTTCGCCGGCGGCGGGAAACTCCGAGACGCCACAGATGTTTTGCCACATTTAAATATTTAATGTTAGTTATTGAGTTCGTCTTTACTCAAAAACGTCAGGGAAGTCCCCGTATTGGGACGATGCTTGTTCGAATTTTCGATTTCATGCCATCTGGCGGCAAATGTGAGCCTCAGCTCCATAGCAGCAACTTCCTGTTGATGACAACTCAACGTGACAGATAGCTGTCAATCGTCGAGTGGTGTAGCCGGCATTCCTATTAAAGTCGTTGTCGGGCGTTTAGGTGGTAATTCTGATAAATTATAACAGGAACCACTCAACATTGACCTCCTGCATGATAATGAAGCTCCTTTGAAGCAGCAGGTAACTCCCCACCTATCTGTACTAAATCATATTCAATTGCAGCTCAATGGCTGTCAGCCGCAAATCGCCGGGCTAAAAATATCTCTTATCACTCAAAATAAATCGGCACGGAGGTGTTTGCTCCCGCACTGTAGCCGGCACAGTTCCAAGTTTCGATTGGGAGACCTCGCACGGTGTTTAAATTTCCTAATTGGCTGATGTGCGGCCTAGAGTGCGGCTAGCGTCTGCGAAACCCGCCATCCGGTATGGTCGCCAATTAACCGTCACGTTCAACGTGACGCCTCAGCATCACAGGCCCGAAAATTCCACACCTCACAAAGGCAAGCCCACGCTGCCGATTCGCGCTGGCTGGCTCCGATCGACGTCGTGAGGATTTGACGATAGTGTGTTTGGCTACAGCTGCCCCGAGTGAAGGAGGGCTGCGGCAGTAGCTTCCTCTTCGTGCATACAATAGTGCTCACGCGAGGAGGATACGAGAAACTGCTTAGTTTTTCACATGTAGTATCAGTTCCCGACTGTGGGGTGAAAAGTGTATTGTGCCGAGGAGATTGATTAGCCAGCTTCTTATCAGCAGCTTGATTTGTCTTTTCAGCGGCGAGCTGATCCGGAGACAATTTATGTAACAGCAGATGAGTGGCGCGTGCACGCGGATGTGAATCGCTTTCGTGTCTGGGCGTTGTGAAAATGAGTCTACAATCGATTCGTTACGAGTCCGGCAAGCTCGAAGTCTTGGACCAGCTTCTCCTGCCGGTCCACTCCAAGTACGTGGCGGTGAAAGGCGTCGAGGATGGATGGCGGGTGATCAATAAAATGCAGGTGAGTCTGACGACCCAGAAAATACTTCCCACCAAACTAAAGCGACTGTAAATCCAAGATTGAGAACTTCCTTTCCATTCAGAACTGTGCATGCTTCTTATCAGTATTTTTTGTTTATAGGTTCGAGGTGCGCCTGCCATCGCCATAGTTGGATGTCTGTCGCTGGCCGTCGAAATACATCCTGAAAAGTACGATTCGAAAAAGACGTTGCGTCAAGAAATCGAAGGCAAACTCAATTATTTAGTGTCCGCGCGGCCGACAGCCGTAAATATGAAAATTGCCGCTGATGAATTGCTTTTGTTGGCCAACAACTTGACCAAAGATGAAAACTGTACGGTAGAGGACATGAAATCGAGGTAGGTGCATGTTAAGCTCACGACCCGATCCGCATTGACTAATAGGTCTGCGAGTCAAGTGCCAAATCTGTTTGGAAATAACAGGCTGACTTGTTTAATTGTTCCCAGATTTCTACGAACCACCGAAGCAATGTTGCAGAAAGATATTTCAGATAATATGGCGATCGGAACAGCCGGCGCTGAGGCCGTTCTGAGCAACGCTGGCGGAGCTGATGCCGCTGCACGAGTTTTAACGCATTGCAACACCGGGTCCTTGGCGACAGCCGGGTAAATGATGGCTGTTTATTTTGAAATCTAATTTATGATGTTTGAATCAGCTACCGATGTTGATTTGTTTTTAGTTCGCTGTTTCGTTTTGCATGGCTAAGCGTGCAACAATTATTCCCGCAACTGATTAGTGTGAGAGATAAGATAAAATTATTGAATATGTTTCTCATTTGGATGAGGAGATCATCATTTGTTTGAAACCACAATGACCTAATATGTGCACGAAGTTTTTAAAAAGAATCTGCTATACGTGGCAAGCTTTCAATGAAATAGCTCTGAAAATTCTACGTCAATATACTATTGAAGAGATTTTTAGCAACTTTTTAATTGAACGTGTTACTACAAAGCATTTTATCTTCCTTCAAAGAGTCAACTGTACCGAGTCGTGCCTGACTTTCAGTTTATTTCCCTAAAAATTTGTTGAATCGTCGTTTGACTATAGTAAAAATCCGTTCACCAATCAACAACTCATTGCCGCGATGAATCATATATAAATTCTAGTGAGCTCAGAGTAACTTTTTTGCTTTTTCCGCTATGGAATCGGCAGCCCCAATCGATGAGTTCACACTTCCAGAACTAATCACAGTACAGTATATAATTATCGCTATTGACGATGATAACTTGTCTTCCATTTGATTGAAATTTTGTTGGTTTATGTAAATTGCTTCCTATGCAGTTGAGGTCTAATTCAGCTACTTTAACTCTCTTCCAAATTTCGGGTAACAATTCTTATCAGATATGGGTCATAAAATCTTCAACAGACTTGACCAAACAATTGTTGATTGTTCGGTATATCAAAAAAAAGCTTCAGAAACTTTTTTTTTTAGAATTTCAACCCCTAATTTGATTATTTGATTTTCATACTACAAATCGACGCTTGAAATGCAAAAAGGCATAAGCGAAATTTTTACTTAAATTGAGATACAACGATTCGTGGACTGAATAGAATTTTGTCGTGTTGTACACATTTTTTAGCCGTTCTGTCAAATATTTCAATTGCATGGCACGCGTCAATTTTAAAACGCTTTCCTGTAAGGTTTTCAGATTATTGCGTTTGCCTTTCAAGCGTCGATATACTTTTTTTCTCAATAGAAAATGCATATCCTCCTAACTTCCAGGTATGGTACAGCACTAGGTGTCGTCCGTAAACTTCATGAACTGAAAAGACTTGGTAAGTTTTTATGCCGCAACATTCGTATAGTTTCTTTATGAATCCTTTTCAAACTAGAGCATGTCTATTGCACGGAAACCCGACCGTATAATCAGGGTGCGCGATTGACCGCATTCGAATTGGTGCACGACAAGCTTCCGGCAACATTAGTCCTAGACAGCATGGTGGCAGCGCTTCTTCGTTCAAAGCGAATTACCGCCGTGGTAGTTGGTGCCGACAGGGTAATAAACAAATCATCTCACACTCAAGCATTATATAGCCGAATTTTTATGAAATCCACTTAAGTTACTTAATAGTTATGTAAACATTTGTAAGAAACCATCGAAAAGTATTTGAATGTCCTTCGAGCGCGTCGATTCATGTAAACGGTTAGGCGTGTAAGGTGCCGGGACTATTACAATTCTAAATTTATACTTCCGAATGGACTAAACAATAGGACTTCCTTGTTGTAGGTGGCCGCCAACGGAGATACTGCGAATAAAATTGGAACTTATCAAATAGCTGTTGTTGCCCGACACCACAGTGTACCGTTCTATGTTGCTGCGCCGCTCACATCAATCGACCTGGCTATTCCAACCGGCGATCGAATCGTTATCGAAGAAAGGCCGGATCGTGAGATGACCCATGTCGGTGAGCATCGAATAGCAGCACCTGGTAAGGATGCAAAAACGGACTGAACGAAATGAACATGCTGGCTAATATTTCAATTTTAAGGAATCGCATGCTGGAATCCAGCATTCGATGTAACGCCTGCTGAACTCATAACTGGTATCATCACCGAGAAGGGTGTTTTCAAGCCGACAGACTTGTGCGTAGAGGTACGAAAATTGCAGAGCTAGCACCTCTTGAAAAATTAAATTAAGTTTATAAATATATATGTTTTTGGTATTCCATTTGAACAATGCAGGTTGTCGGTCCGAAATTGCAGAAATAACTGTTATGTAATTAAAAAAAATTTCCTCAAGCGTCGAATTGATGAATTTATAATAATAGAGTTTGCTTAAACAATGTGCCAAATTTTAAATGTATGATGTATGAAAATATTAATCCTTATTAATTTTTAAGAGGTTTTCTTTTTTAATAGAATGTCCTTGAAGTGAGAAATCCTGTACTATTCTTCTGGTGAAAGCGCTGCTAATCTGTTCAGACAAATATTATTACCTAGCAGCACCTGAAACTGCAAGAGAAAGATAAATGAAATCTAGTTAACAAGTCTACAATACTACAGATGCATATCATATTCGAAAAAAAAATTCCTAACAGCAAGGAAGGATATATAAAGACGCACGTAATTTTGTTTGTTAAATAATTTCTGCTATGGAATTATATTCATGATATTTTAAGACTAAGATAAGAACCCAGCCGAAACAAAAGAGTGCGCACCTATGATCAAAGTATCTTTGTTTCATCTTAAGCCACAGAGTCCTCAAGAAGTTGTAAATGCTGATTCTTAGTTGACCAAATGATACCTATATCGGTACACCTGTATGAGAGAGTATGAGAATAGGAAAGACGATAGAGAGGAAGCAAAATTCTGCACCATTTCTTGTGTAAAGCGTTTTTAGGACGGATAGCAGACGCAACTTCAGGAAAGAATCAAGGAGAATCAGTTAAATTAGCTTTGCTAGAAAATAGAAGGCCATCATCTTTAAGATCATTAAAGATTGTGCAAAGTGTAAACAGTTAAGATGGTCAAGGATGTATGCCAATCAACAGAATTGAAAGCTGACTCAATGGCATGATCGTTCGTTCTTCTGAAGTTTGGCTTTGAAAAAATGGATGTGGTATGTGGAATCGATTGATAATTGTCCTTCAGACGAACTCTTCCGTCCTCTCGAAAACTAGAAGGGTGCTGACTGTTTGCAGTTCGACGAGAGTGTGGCTTATTGCCCCTAGTCCCGATATTTACTGAATATATGATTTCACTGAGCATAAAAATGCTCGATTACCCGAAACTACCAAACAAAATCATTATTACAAAAAAAAACCAATCGTCATGTCCTACTTCAATCGACTATTTTCTGCACGCGTAAACGGACTTTACTTTCATGATATAAGCCCAATCCACGAACGAAATTTCCTTTATTCCTGCTGTGAAGACGCATTCAGCATTGCTACGGACTGTTATAACGTTTCTTGTGATTCTGCAGCTTGCAAAATAGTGTACATATACTACATTTATACAGTATATTAGCTAAGCTATTTTTTAACGTCACGAATTTTGAAATCAGTCGTTTCTCTGCTAAACGGTTTGGTGCCTGCTTGCAGGTCAGCTCATTTCTCCGAGATCACAAAGAACAAAGTTGAGCTGCCTTTTTTAATGTAGAACTGAATCAGTTTTCAAATGTTCCTGACTACATATTATATTTATTACTGTTTTTATTTCTGTTTCAGTGCACATGTAGCGATGATGCTACATAGCGACATATCTATGAAGCTGTAAAGTGGACGATATTTATTTGCAATTGTTTGTTTCTTACCCAAATCAAAGAATTGTGTGTGCAAGCATATGTGCGAAAAATAATGACGATTTGCATGGGGAATGTGTGGAAGCATCTCTCCTTCTAGACTAACTAACTCCCACGCAACGTGACGATGACGAGGTCATGCGAATGGCGCGCAAGTCTATTGCGTATGCGCGCAAGCCGTTACATCTCAAATGTTGGCGCGAACATAGCTGGCTCCGTGACGGAATGGTAAAACTGCTATTCTATTCGCTGATTCGGACGAGCTCCGAGCTGAGAATATCAGAAAGAAGACGCTGAAGCGATCTTCTGCTCCTCTACTATTTCTACTATTTCCATCCAACAACATTCCGCCACTCTCAGTCCATCCAGCTAGTGCAGCTATGTGGAGGAATCTGAGAAGATATCTCCACGAATATCGCGAAAAGTCTACGTAAGAATGTTGCGTCCGTGCGATGTGACATGAGTGCGAGGCAAGTCTAGAGGAAAATAAATAAATTCGACGCATTCGCTGGCCGCTCAAACGATAAATTGTCGGTGCGTTCAATTTCAATTAGTATTCAAGTAATGGCATTTGTTAGGTCGCTTGTATCTGAACTGATAAAACGACGACTTAAGATACGCAGAAACGATCTTGTGGCTGCTCTACAGCGAAAACGCGAGTAATTGCGATAGTTGTGGTCGCGTTGTTAACAAATGATGTTCGGTTTGTGTCCAGAATTCGCGATTCGGTCTCGGTAGCGATCCCCGGGGGTAGTATTGTCCTTGATCGTCGCAATCACCCAACGAAATCAGTTACAAGTCATTCCGTTGAAAGATTGTTGGATCGTTAAATGGTGCTAAACGGACTATTGTTTTCGGGACGTTTCTAACGCCTGTCCGCCCAGCCGCTCGCAATCGGGACTATGTGCGCTATAAATAATAAAAATGACATGAATATCGACTCGTCTCATTGCTATTAATACTCGCATGTGTGCTCGGCGATGTGTGTATGATTGTTTGAAATATTGTTTCGGTATCAGATAAACAACATATCTTCAGGGTTCAGGCCGCCAAGGAGGACGCGAGATTACTAAAGATCAAAACCCACTGCCGCGCTACGCTCAATGAGGTTTGTTTAGGTTTGGTACGATTGCCATCAAACTTTGTACATTGTTTTATCGTGGTCGTGGCCTTCTTTAGCGTTTACACATTCGATCGGGGGGAAGAAATTAATAAGAAATATTTAGCTTCTCAAAATGAATTCATTGGAACATTCTGAGAAATTCAATTTGAAAACATTAAGAATTTTGGAATAAACAAATATTTTGGATGAGAAATAGACGTATTATGTATGTATGTGAGCATAATTATGACTAATTTGCGCAAGTGCATGAATTTAGGACATAACGTATTACATTTGTGAATAAATTTATGAATATTTTCGATTTTCTTGTATTTTCTGATTTGAAAAAGGCCGTTCAAAGAAGAAAGAGAGGGGAAAAACTTTTTTGACCATGATTTTTGAAGTAGACTTTTTGAAAAGTTATTCATCATTCATATGTATGTATGTATCTGTGACAAGCCAAACATACTCTTATTTTACTTGTTTCCACCAGATCATTGCGAATTTTATAGACTTTGGTTAAATACAGAATTATCGTCCTTAAAAATAAAAATAAAGGAAATTTAATCATCTAAATTTTTGTGTGCTTAGTAGTAACGTTAAATTAAATGTAATCAACATGCGATAAAAAGTTAGGAAAGGCTAAATGAAAACGAATGTAACTAATACATATGTACATACATATGTATATAAAAATTGTGTTTTGGTTGTTAAGGTTGTTTATGATTAATTTAATAATCCGTTGCAATTCCATTTTTGTCTTATTAGATACCTCTTTCAATTTTGAAACAACGATTTTATTAAATGGGGAAGCGTTGTTTCGAGGTGACGGACGGCATCCTCTTCAGGTGCTGTCATTTACCATCCGCCACCAGACACCAGACAAAATTAGGTTAGCCAGTTGTTTTCGTTGTAGTTTAAAAGTGATTTTCAAACTTTCAAAAAGTGTTTTTCATTTCAATAACGATGGAAAAAGCTATGAGTTGCACCCTTCTAACCAGACAAAAAATTGTAGACTTGGGAGAGTTAGGCTTGTCATATCGACAAGTTGCCAGCCGCCTAAAGTGTTTCATAACAATGGTTTAAGGAGCGTGGAAAGTCATAGGGCTGTCCAAGATATTCCCCGGGCTAAAAGAGCCCAAAAGACAACTCATAGCCAAATTGCACATCGAAATGGAGCCCAAGGAATCAGCTGTCGAGATGAATCGCCGACTTCTCGGGAAAAGTACCGATATTTTGGTGAGATCAGACAGAACATATCTTGTGAAAGCCGTCCTTATGGCAGAAGATATGTGAGACAACCAAGTAAGGAATTGAACCCTCGCTATTCTTCAACTGTTGCTAAGCACAGAGGTGGCTCCATCAATGTTTGGGGATGTTTCTAGTGGTTTGGTGTTGGGCCAACATACCGTATAGCAGGAATATTAACCAAGAGAAAGTACGTCGACATCTTAGAAAACATCATGTTGCCATGGGCTGAAAAGAATCTTCTTACCATATGGAAGTTTCAGCACGTCAACGACCCCAAACATACGGCACGACACACAAAGAAGTTTCTGCGGGACAATAGTGTTGCCGTTTTAGACTGGCCATCAAAGAGTCCGGACTTAAATCGAGCACTCGTCAGGAAACATTAAACAAGCCATAGCTTGGCCAATTGTTCGAAACGGTGAGAGAAGCAGACCTATGTATAACAACAATGCCGAATCACCTGCAAGAGGTTGTGAAGCAGAAGGGTTTCCCGACACGTTACTGATATGTTTTTGTAATTTATTGTTTTCACTGGGTGAAATATTTTCTTTCATAAACGAACTTTAAAATAATTTTTTATGTGTTTCAAATAACGTCTTCACTTGCTTTATTGTTCTATCGTCCTTTTAGAGGCAGCATCGGCTAACGCTTTACCTCGCTCAATTGCCGTTGAATCAGATAAAAAACTAACTAAGGGGAATGATTGAAAGAATCATTGACAAACTGGGTTCTTAGTAAGCTACAAGTATGCTATATGTCCGCTGCCTTATATGTGAATGGGATTGAAATTTAAACCAGAACTAACCGCATGATTGTTAAATCTCATATATGTTTTTACATGGTGTTGGCAGCTACGACACTAGGCAGAACAATAGAGAGCAACCCATCGAAATTTTTACATCTGGGGAGAAGTATAAAAACGAACCAATTATTGTGCCCTTTCACAGATTGGATGATTTTGTGGCTCAGCATCGACATATTCAAATCGTTAAATCTAAAACCATAAAATACGCATCTAACTATTGTACCACGTAAATATTAAATTTTGTATGCCTTTTCGACGTGAAATTGGATCACTGCCATCACTACTTCGACAAAAACCTAGCCATAAAAATGGCGTGTCCTATTATTTATTACTTATTTGTCTCTTAGTATTATAACAAAGATACCAATTGTAGCTCTCTCTCTTTGGCATTATGATCCAAATTTAATAAGCAAAATTCCATAGGCCTGTAACATTCAATAAACTACTGAAATATTAATGTTTAGGTGGTTTTAGTCGGTAGAAATCCGACATGCCGAGAAGCAGGAGCAACTCGGTATCTTTTGAAGATTTCCATCTCCCAACGACGAAAAAAAAAAAAAAAGCTTATCATTAAAAAGCGTTCTTCCGAATAGTAATGAAAATTCTAAAATGCTGCAAAAATTTTGGCATCTTCCTACCAGCAATAAATTCCTGACTTTTCCTATTCTGAAAAATCAAATGAACAATGCAAATTTATTTATTCGAATCTGTTTTGTTTATTTTTGTACAGCATGTGGCAATTTATTTACAAACAATTCGTTAATTAAATGTAACAGGAAATCATTTTAAATATTACAAAGATTGACGCATTAATGCTACTCATTCGCGACTAATCTACTTACTACAGTTTGTCTAAATTATCAATGAATCATGCTAATTTCAACAGTTTACGTGACGCACCTTTTTAATCACTCACCTAGAAAATAATCTTTTTGATGATGTTTCACAATATCTATGGTATTTCTTATTGAACGTTTACTCATCAACCATTTACCATCTGGATTGAAGAAGAAATATTTCTTACTTGCACAATATCGTACACTAAGTGTTAAATTATGTTTACAGTGAGTTTATTTTTTCACTTTCGTGGCTCTTTTCAATATTGCTGGTATTTTTGGAAAAATGTTGTGTGCTCAATGCAATCCAGACCATCAACAATGATGGAAAGGAGGGGAAATTCTTCAGATTCAGGCTAAAGTTTGAGGTGTTTTTGAAATTTCTTTAGATGTGTTTCGAGTGGTTGAATGCATTGTGAAACGAGAGTTAAGAAAGTTAAGCAGACATGATGATTGATGAACTATTTTTGAGAGTTCTTTTGTGCAATTTTTTAAATATGTTTTGAAAATGAAATGTTAATCTAAGATAAGAAGTGAAATATTCAATATTGCAAGTTTTTCGGTTTAAAGACAACCCCAAAAGAACAATTTCCAATGAAAATCTATTTATTGATTCGCGCCAATCATTTTTGTTCAAACATCTCTTGTATACTCGTCAAATTGAGACTTTATAAACGACATTTTCGATGTAGAATCGGTTCAATCCCACATTGATTTTTTTTCATTTTCATCAATACGCCTTCAAAAGGTTGGTGGTGCCACAAAATGTAGCAATTTTTTTAAATTTTAGATAATAAATTACGTTCAGCAAATTACAGAAGCGTTAAAGGATTTTGCAAAAAAGAAAAATAAGTTTTTTTTTAATTTCACTAAATGAAATCACGAATCTTATTTAAAATATATACGCAGTACACTTTTTGTGGACTTAAAATATAAAAGCAATTAAATTGAATACGATATTATACTTCGTCAAAACAATTTATAATACATTTTTAATATCTTTTCGTCATCATTGAATACTTTACCATCAAAAAATATGCGGGATATGATCCATTAGAAATATTGTGTACACTCCAAGTGGAACTCATTTTGAATATTGCACTATGCATTCCGTAAGGAGGGCTAGGGTCAGTTTTCAATATGTTGAACACATTTTTAAGGGTTATTTTTCAACGTATGATGAAGATTCATTTATTTAAAAGTTAATGACATAATAGTGGAACATTTCAAGAGTCTTCTGTAAATTTTTTGTTAGAAAATATTGCGAATCGAACCACTGATAGAAAATATTCGTATACACCCCAAAAAGTTGCTTTGTGGTGATCTTCATAACTCATTACTGGATCATCTGTTCACTAATTGATAAGTTTTTCGAGGTAGCAACATATTTTTTTTTAATTTATTGGTTTTTGAATTTTTGGAAGCAAAAATAGACGATTTTTTTGAATTTATGAAAATTTATTGATAAAATTTGGCGAATTTGATGCTTTAAAGTAAATTATAACAATAAAAAATACAAAATCTCAATGTTGTTATGATTATGATTATTTAGATTTATGTATAAATTAAATGTGTAAAATTTGCAAAGATTCGGATAGGTAGTTTTTGAAATACAGCGATCACAGACTTTTAAAAAACTAAATCTGAGAGAAACGCGTTTAAAATTGATAATAATAACAAAATTGGTTGGAGAGCATATATTTAAAAAGGCTGTATCTCTAACAATTTTTCTCCGATCAATCTTACATTTTAACTGAATACTCTTAAAGAGCTGTACTATCAAATGAAGCAAATAAAAAATAAGAAAAAAAATCCAAATTAAAAATAAACACCCCTCCTCTTCTTATTGCATTATGGAATAATTTCCCCAAAAGGCCTGAATTTAGTATGTGGTAGAGTAGGACAAGAGTTTCAACTTATATTATTTAAGGATGGATTAAAGATTGCATATTGAAATGCAGAGTTTTGCCTGCTTATTTATGTCGATTGTAAGAAAATAAAATTAGTAATTGAGTCAGAAGTTCAATGAGTTTATTACAAATGTTTTGATGAGCTACTTTTCAAATTTACTACATTTTTTTTAAATGCAAACCAATTAAAACTTTGGCGCCAGTTGAATGTATCTTAACTGTTTATATATTTTTTAGGGGGTAAACAATGTACACATTTATGGTTGTACTAATCATACATGTACACACTAAAACCAAATATATCTTTTAACTTAATTTCAGAGAAATTAAGAAAACTCAACACGGAACTGTCCCCATCCGGCGGAAGTCGTAATAATTATTGAAAAGACGAATCCGATTGACTGATCGGGCAGCACAGCGACCATTGTTGTGGATTGCGTCTAACGTTGTCGTTGCCTTTCAAGAAGACCCCGAAGACGTTCAGCATGTCCATAGGTAAGACTTGATTAGCATTTTATTCTATGCCCACCTTTTTTTTTTTGCTTCGACTCTCCTCCCCCGACAATTGAGGAAATAGAAAGTATCCCGATATCATTTATATTCGTTGATTGAATGCATGCTTCTCGCTGTTGTTATTGGACAACAGAACTAAATTCAAGGTTGGAGAGGAATTGAAGGAAAGAGGAAATTAATAGATAGTAAGAAGGTGGTGTTCTTAATGGTATCCTTCGATAATATTGAAAAAAAACTATATTTTGTGATTGATTAGTTTATTAAAATAATAAGACTTGAAATGATTGTTGCTAAGGTATTTTAGCAAAACTATTTACTTAAGTAAAAAATCCTTAAAAATTAAAATTAAATTATTTAACTGAGGAAAATTGGGTGCAGATATTTTCAAAAAAAAAAATAAACTATTTCTACAACTTACAATTCTTAGAAATTGATTTTTTCGTATTTTTATCACAACTTTTCACCAATTTTTACCTTGATTTGTTCCACAATAAATTTTCATTATTTTTTTTATAATTTTATTTTAATAGAACGAAACGTGAATTTTCATAAATTTAATGACATAAATTCCGTGCAAGTGTTTCTCAGAAGTTTTTCATAGGAAAATTAATATCAATTTTTTTATTAGTAAATATTTTGACTTGATCAAGAAAATATCTTGAATATAATTGCATTGTTCCAACATAATTGACTAGATTCAAGAGAAGTAAATTATGAACAGTATAAATAGCAATCTTAGTCTTGGAAAAAATTTAATAATTGAAAATAATTAAATTTGACCGAATTCCAAACAAAATAAGCATTGGATAGTTTTCGATGTTTCGGTATAAGTTTTTCATGGCATTTTTTCACCGAAATTTTAGATGGAATATGTCTGCTGAAACTTTATTGGACAATAATGAAGCTAAATAATTGATGCACTTATATTATTTACAGCTTTTGTTGAACAGGGAAATATATTTGAATTGGGTATCCGCATCAATTTTTTGAAAACTATAGAATTTATTAGAAATTATTTTGTTAAATAATTTTTTTAAAAAAATTTACTGTTTTTTCGTAAATGTTGCCTCTTTGAATTAACCCAGTGAAATTTTCTTTCTGAATTTTAAAAGAAAATGCTAAACTTTCACAACAATAAATGTTCGCCATACATTTTCTTTGTAAAAATTTATTCTTGGAATAATCAGTGAAAAACTTTGAAGAAAGTTTTTCGTCTCACAATTTTACTGGAAAATTTTGGATAGTATTTTTTGCGAATTATGTTAGTGTATGGATTATATATTAAGCATGCCATTTTCGTTATTTTCGAGAAGAAAATGCTTTATTTCGCATAAATATTTGAGAAAAAAAGAAAACAGGTCGTTCTTAGTAATTTTTTGAAAATATTGTTGAAATTTGAGCTCGAATAGAAATTTTGAGATTTTTTTTCGAATATGAATAAAACACGTAATCAGTGAAAAGTTGTTTACCGTTTCTTTCCAACTTTATAAATTTGTTTAAAATCAACTTTCGTGAAGGTTTTTACATAGAAAATGTTTATGGTGACGAAAATATTTGCAGTGTTCAATTGACGAGTGTTGATTTTTTCCCGTAATTCGTACTTTTTTGATTAAAAAAAATAAGCCTTTATAATTCAATTAAAGGTGTCTTATTTTATTTAACGTTGAAAAATAAATCGCAATGTCTTGAACATAAAATTGTACTTAATTATTTCGTTATAGACATTTAATATGAAGTAGAAATTTTATTTAATCTAAGTAAACTTATTTTTAATTATTTAGATATTTTGCACTCAAACAGTATGACAATAATAATTTGACAACGATAAATAGGGCTTGACAAACTTAGAAATTTTGATGATATTCATATCAATGAAGCCTTTTTTTCGATTTTACTCGACTCATTACAGAACTTTCTTTAATGCGTTAAGGGCTTCATTGATCTTCTTTGATAAGACAAAAATTTTATCATTATGATCAGATGCTATTTTATGAAAAGAAAAATTCTAGAAATCTACACAACATTTGGCACTTTTCAAGAGTAAAATATTAATAAGAGTTTATCTGGACTTTTTAAGGAATTATTTATGTTTATATTTTTTTTCAATTTAAAAATAAAGGCTCCAATAAGAAAAAAAGAGAGACTTATATTCAATTTCGACTGCAACATTTTTGGTTCAACAGCATTAGTTTATTGCTACAGTGGCTATGATTTTGAATTGCAATATTTTGAATGAATGTAGATACTGGCAAGGCGATTTAAAATAAATCTCTCCAATTAACCTTCCATGCATCAGTCCGCATGTAGTATTTCTACAGGGCATACAAGATCTATTTGAATCCTGTAGGAGAGCAGAGAAAATATTTTATTTGCGTTCATTTTGAAAACAAGCTTTTGTAATTTAAAAAACTTAGTTGATACTACGAAAAATATATCTGTGCCACGGCCAGTAATCTAAATTATGAAATTAAATTCATCCAAGTTGATCAAATACCACCCCTTAACGCATATACACACGCTTCATGCACAATCTCACCATTTTACTCGTTTCCGTGCCCCTAATTAAAATCCAAGCCGAGGTTGCAGCCAGACATGCAGAAACCTTGACTTGGTTTTTTAATTAGAAATTAAATAGATAAAGTTCTTTTCGTATTGGCTCTTTTGAGAGCAGCCACGTTGGATATATGAAGATTCACCTCTGCTTCGGAGTGGAAACGCATATGCTGCAACCGTTCCAAGACCGACCATATTTGAAAATGCACCGAATCCACTTTTTGAGCTGGGGTTGTGGATGGAAATGCGCTGAGAACTACCACAGATTTTCGATGCCATAAATGAAAATGAATGGAAATTTAATGTCGGAATGCGGAGGCGCCTCACCGTATGCATAATGATCATTAGCAAAAATGAAAAACGTGCGGTCGGGAAATTGTATCTGTCGGCGGCATGGCATCGTGGTGGAATGCGACCAGGAAATCAGAGCTAACACCACCAAATGCATTCAATATTATAATACCACATTTAAAAGGATGATTGATGACTTTGGGTAAATTATAATGAATGTTTGTTGTGAAAATAGTGTTTTTTGGGTCCGGAAAAGGTGCTATTCAAAGTCACACTCTGGAAAATTTAAAAATAAATTGAATAGTTTTGAACAGTATCAAAGGAAATGTGTACTGATGCAAGTTCCTCGATGAACACAAAAACGAATCAGAGAGCAGTTAAATTTGAATTGTATAGATACTTGTTTACAAGTACGAAAACATGAATTGAATGAAAATCTCTATAAAATTATCGGAAAAATAAATTCTCCGTACAGGAACTTTGAGAGAGGAAAATCTTTTTTTTCAAGGAAATTCGACACATATCTCGCACTTGTTGCTGCATGGGTGCTCCTTGGAGGTGCTTTCATATCTTTAAAGCGTAGATATTTGCTGAATGATCAGCATATTCAATTGTGTGTATCTTCAATGAAATTATCCTCCTTGTAGATAGATTGTGTATGTATATGAATATATGACACGTGCTCTGAATTTCTCAAATATCTTTGACAGTCTCAAAGGACATCTGTTAGACATATTTCAAGGAGTGAAGGCTATTCACTGTTAAAGATTTAAGCTGCATTTTCACGTGATAAAACGGTTTGTCGCAAAGAATTAACTTTAATGTGTTTTTGTTGTAAATTCTCACCTATTTAGTCGAACGCTTTATATTTTAAGCAACTAAAAAAATCGGTGAGAAACTATTCTTATACTTCTTCAATAGTCCCTCTGACATTTATATCGAAACATATTTATGTTCAAATGAAGCCAAAAGTAGAAACTCCTGATATTCAATTTCAAATTGGGAGTAATCAGCGTAGACTTGGCTTAAATTTGTGTGGGAGATGGTAACCGCAAAACTAATATATCTTTTTTCACTGGCCACCTGAAATACAATCCAATCTGCTTAATTCATATTCTTTGCAGGACTCTCATTCATAGTGCATCAAGATTGCAGCATCCAAGAAAAACATATTGAATTTCAAAGGATGTGTGAATATTGAAGTGAAGTATATACGAGTATTTGTATATGAGTTTCAAGGGTGAATTTCATTTCTATGGTAGCCACAATCTCGAATATATCATTGCTGAATTTGGATCTAAGTTTAATCAACGCTTTTCTTTAGTATTCTTAAAGTTAATTCGTAGGAAATGTTTAGTGTTCTAGTGAACCTAGATTTCTTTGAAAAAGTATATGTACTCCGTTTCTAAAAAAGTTGTACAAGCCTGTGATCGACATAAATTCAAGCAGTTAATGCAAATTTTAAAACTAAAATAGGAATTGAAATTTTTTTCAGCAATTATAAGTGAATGTACTGAAATTTAGGTGGTTCCAGCAAAAATCTGAAATCCTGAATGCTTCATCGAAAAGTTGCGCAAATATGTCTGAAAGATACAATAAATTGCGGATTAAAAACATTTTCGTGTTTCTCAAAATGATATGATGTATCTTAAACAGTTAAAGTTCTCAAAAAAATTGGTTTTCTTCAATAAATAACTGTAAACACCATAAAATTGTACACTTTAATTGAAATTACTTCTAAATTTTATCAAAACCATGCTTCATTGATATGATTGATATTTTCCGGCTAATAAAGCATGACAAAAAAATATAAAATATATTTATCACTACAGGCTTCACAAATTCCGAACCTAAAATATTATTTATATGTTTCATGGTAGCGCATAGAATAAAAAATTTCATATTGTGTCTATCGAAGTGCAATCTGTCCTGTTTCCGGTCTTTCAAATCAACGTGGGATATTCTAAATATCCGGCAGAATACGACATCGATGTAAATATTAAAATGCATCAGCTCATTCCGTAGTGCCGATTAAATATTGCCGAGAGATCCTAGGACATGCAGCACTAGTTGGGGAACAAGAAAATCTAATCACGTTTGATGTCACAAAGTTTATTTGAAACTATCACTAACATCCTCTTCCTATATGTCTGCACAAAGAAGAGTAAACGCATTTTATAAAAAATGTAATTCTCATCGAAAGGAAATACAGAATAGTGCATAATCGTCTTGCATTCTATATAAACGAGATTGATTAAACATAGAAACGTTTATGTGTATTCCGAATGAAAATATTGTTTGTCGTGTTGCCTTCTTCAACGGAACACCTTCAGAATACAAATTGTCATTTGAAGTAAATAGTTTTGAGGGAATAGTTTTGAAGATTAAATCAAAACGGAAAGAAATTTTGAAGACGATTTGAATGAAACTTCCTCCAATAAGTTCTTGATATGTTCTGAACGTGTTATATTGTTGCTGCCACGTTCTCCCGAGCTGTACGATTTGGGGGCACTCGGTTGCATGTCGAACGGAAGGAGATTGGCCAGAAGGGTCTCTTAAATTAGACCTAATTTGCCTTTGGGACTGACTTCATTGTGTGTACTACGCATAGTAGAGTGATGTTGTATTCTGGCTGAAAGAACGCAAAAGCAGTGCTATGCAAACTTTTTTCTCGGTCTTCATGATGTCAGCATGATTAAATAAGTGTTTTAATTTATAAATGGTTCATTCTAACCCTTTTCAAAGCTTTTCGATGAAGCTTACAATTAGTGAAAGTAAAGGTGTCTGAAGGGTAGAATGTTAACTCTTGTAAACTCACATATACAACAAGACAAGAAAGTGTATATAATATTTCCGTTCATAAAAACCACTCATAATTTTTTTTAGCTGATTTGCAACATATCGACTTTGAGCTCTTGTCCCGAATCATAAGACCTTAACGACCATAACCATTCATAACGTATGTACGGAGGCACAGCAACCAGTGAATCTCCGCATGAGTATGGTCATTCAAACTATGTCCCTTGCATGTTAAGTGACCTGAAAGAAGGGCTCAAAAAATTCCGCACGGACAAGTAGCTAATAGGCAAGTAAACTTCCTACGGTTGATGTTCTTTCTGGCCGAATCACTTCTTCTGAGCATACCAATGTTTGTTGAGTGTATTCTTGAATCTCATATGTGTAATCGAACATCATATGTGCATTACCCCTGATGTATGGAACTTTCCCCGTCTACAACGAAGCACGTTTTCCTTCGGCAACGAAAATTGTTTGTTAGTAAATAGCCCTCGTGGGTGTATAGAGCGCAACATTATGCTGAGGGTTGGGGCCCTTATGTTGCACACCGATCATGTTGATCTCGTCGTCGTTCAGTGTTTATCAGTTTTCCGCCAAGTCAGAAGCAAAAAAGAATAGCGCTGAGATGACATGAAATCTTGCACTTCTTGAATAATCTGAACGAAAAAAAAGATACAATAAAATCGTGTGCCAAGATCGCGGATAATTTTTGGTTTGTTTAAGATCTCCCATGTAGAGGTGACAAAAGCAACAGTTTAAAAAAATAATCGCGTGCCTTCATTCGTTGCCCGAAAAACCCGAATAAAATCTTGATAGATATTTCTGAGTGTTGTGAAGTGATTTTACGAAGAATAGAAAAACCAACAATAGGTGTTTGTGAATGAATTTGTTATCAATTGAAGAGAAATCAGCCAGTGCAGAAAAATGTTTGTATAGGATTCTGTGGTAGTTTGCCAAGTGTGAACATTTTCAGTTGAGTGTTTGTTAACCTTTGAAAATGACGACAAGGATGTATGTCAACACGGAGGCATCATTGATTTCAGGTAAATTTTCAGTGAAAATGTAGAGAAATGTCCTGTTTGTCCTTCGATTTTAGGGTCATTTTATCGTTACAAAGTAAAATATAAAATACTTTACATCTAATTTAGGCAAATTGAAAATTTCTTTACAACCACAGAAACAGCGAGCAAAATAATAGTTAACTATAAATTTACTAGGCAAAAATAGCTCTAAATTTTGCCACTGTAAATAATTATACATCTTAATTTATATTGACGCTTAAACATGATGATAATAAAATCAAGACTAACAAGCTCTTAGTAAAGTTTAATATCAATATTTCAAGTGATGGGCTATTTTGGTTCGAAATACATGTCCTATTCAGGCCAATAGTTCCAGTTGTATAAATAGGTTCGCTTTTTCATATAAGCTCAGAAAAAATTTTAATAAGCAAAAGAAAATCTCTTAAAATAATTAGAAAGGACTATTTGATAGTATAATTTACATTAGACGTGAATTTATCATATTAATTGTCTATAAAATGAGATTATTATAATAAAATTTAGTTTCTCAAGCGCGAAAGCCCACGTTGGGCGCTATTTCTAAGTATTTCAGTTTTGTAATATTTTTGACAAAAAAAACTGTGTGCCAGTTTTTTTAGGATCTCAGTAATATTTAACAACAGTTTCCTTTACGTAGGCCAAGTTGCCAAACAGGGAACGTTTAAAGATTCGTTACAATGTCGGCTGTGGTATCTTTTGTGGATAAATCTCTATTTAATCCGATTGAAAAATTATTTGAAAATAATCAGTTGATATAAATCTCAGTTTATGATGTGAATGCTAACTTTAAGTAAATAAACATAAAAAATTAAGATATATAATAATTTAAATTTAAAATGGTCGTTTGAGTTTTCTGACTGTTAAAAATATCAATAAATATTCACTGTAAAAATGTTCATAAATATTTATTCAATTTCATGACTAAAAATATTTAATATTTTTTTCATCACACACAAAAAGAATTATTAAAATAAAACGAAATTGGTTTTCTTCGAGTGAAACATCTAACGATGTTATCTCTTAAGTTTGTTTTTATTTCTAGTAATTTAATAATCCATTGCAAACTTTGTTTATAATTTGATAAAAAGTCGATGGATAATTGACTGAAATTCAGCTAAAATATTTTGCGAAAAAGCATAAACATGTAAAGAAGATATTACATTAACCGAAAATGTATATTTTTCATTCCAGATAATCCGTATTACTTTTACAATGACAAATCACCAAAGACACCCGACTCGGCGTCAAAAGGATTTTCCTTTTTCAAGCGACGCAATTCAAAGGGTAGCAATAGTAATTGCAGCAGAATCACGACACCAACAAAATGTAAGAGCATCAATTCAGCGTCCTTGATGTCGGACGCATCGATACTTGGAAGTCCAAGAGGAAGTCTTGGTTCGTTGGCATCTAGTCCATTGTGTTCACCGGTAAGGATGATATAATTTCAATTAGCTATGAGATTTTCTGCTAATCCAAAACAAATAAATTTCACAGACATTTGAGATACACACGCAGAGCTTCAACTCAGCCACACTGAGAAGGTCGAACTTTATACAATATCGAGAACGTTTGGGATCTTATAACGAATCGGTTAGCTATCACGATAACGATGATGTTTTTGTAAAATCGCCAAAGTAAGTTGGAATTAAAGTGAATTTTGAGTAGTAGTAACATAAAGTTACCTAATGCTAATTATATTGTATAAATTTAACGAAAAACAAACGATTATTATAAATAAAATAGATGAAAGTGTTCCCTGAGAGGAAAAGTTGTTATTTCTGCTTTCAACCGATTCAAAGGGACATGTGAGATTATTTTGAAGCGAAACTGTACGTTAAAAAGTAGAATTCGCCATCCAAACTATCAAATTAATGTTTCGCTGCAAAGTCCAATATTTCGGAGAGAATTTTCGGAATATTTTGAAATCAGCTCAACACAACTAAAAACGAATAATTCAATAATTTTTTGCAAAAAAAGATACTCAACCTCGTGATTTTGCATCATACTCATCGTCAAAATTGAGCTCAATTATTTTTAATTAGATCAACGTTCATCACGCGACCGACTTTTAATAGCTGAGAAAGATGCAAGACATCAAACCATTAGAAGAAGATTTCATTAAGATGAGTGCATTTAGTATAGCCTTGTTGCGAGGATCACAATGAATAAATGTCGTTTGTTTTGTTTAAAAATACGGTTTGTTCGTAAATTATTTATAGTATCAGCCATAAACAAAATGTTCTACATGTGAAGTTTATTAATTTCAAATTGTTTTTTGTGTCATTTTCTACTTGTCCAGACCTCAAATCGCTCGAACGTTTCCCGACAAATATAGTGGAACAAACGGTCTTCGTCGACATTCAGCTGGTAATTTCAGCAGCCGTGACCATGGGTCCACATGTGGTCTTATTTCAGACGAAGTACCAAAAATGCCAGCACCCAAGCCACCAGCACCAGTTGTTTCGTCCAGACATCATCGTAAACGGGGTAAGTATTTTTGGGGCATTTCTTTTTTGCTTATATGACTTCAAATCATTCATTCTTTTGAAATATCATTGAAAAATGTCGTAGTAGTAATAAGAGCTACAGAACTCGAAGCAGACGTTGGTTATTGCTCAATAGCATAACTTATATCTTGAAAGGATATATTCTATGTATCGTATGTAGATTGATTTGAGCTGGACTGTTTTTTGTTCATTTCATTCACGATTAAGATATTCGCGAGGCGAGATTTCGCGGTCATCTGCTCCATCTTCATCCACTTGGAGGAAGATGTCATGCAGATTAGCATTTATGCTACATGAACATCAGCATATATGTGCAGTGTCTAAAATATTTAAAAGATTCAAGTAATTCCGACAAATTGAAGACAATCAGGCGTTCTTAAGTGCTTCCTTCTTGAGATGGGGGATTGGCATCTCAGTGTGTGAAACTGTAGTGCGACAAATTATAGAAACGGTCAGTGGCTATCAGCTTTTGGACCATTTATCTAGATTCATACGTGTAATATTACTGTGGCTGATACTAGGCCTGCCACTTCGTCCTCGTGTGCTATGGTAAACGTGTCGAATGTTTAGTCTGATTGGAACTTTTCTTCAGCCTGGATCATTTGGTTACAGTGTTTCTTGGCTTGCTTGAATGAAACATGTCACTGTCCCGCAGATGTTATTGTAAGTTAGAATCATGGAAAGTGTTACAATAAACTACCCCTTAAGAGCTTAGAGATGATGTACTTATGTAACAACCAATTGGAGATGTGAAGGCAAAGTGGCAGAAACAGCAAGACATCACAACGAGTCTTGGAAGAAACCCAAGGAAACCAGAGATCATAAATATTGTTTTGTTCACAATGAGTTGAATTTCAATTGTGTTGAATTGTTGTAATTAGATTGAACGAGAGTAGCCGTGCAAATGGTTGGTACTGATTGGTATTGTGATTTTCCTATTTACTTCTGTTGTTCATCGTTAAATATGGCATTGATGTTATTATGGTCTCCTTGTCGCATGATTTATGTAGGTTCGTGCACATATGAAATTGAATTCTGCCATAAAAAAATCACTAAGGTTTATAGCAGGAAAAAAATCAAAAAACCCTTTTCGAAATGCAAGATCTTAAAATATGGAAGATAAGATTTTCGATAGGAATTACTCTTTCGAAAATATATCAAAACAGTTCAATGTTCAAACTATTTCCAAGGGTTCATATTTGTCGTATGAAATCATCAACAAATAATAGCAAATAGTATTATTTACCAAAAAGTCACTTATATTCCATTCTTATTCTCAAAATCGTTCGCAATTGAAATTTGTTTTTGTTTGGATCGATGTAGCTTGATCAAATAATCAATTGCTACGCTCATTTTTTTCGGAAAATTGTCTAAATTTGTATGAAAAATCTTAAAATTTACGAACTAGACTTTTACTACATGAGCCTCACCTCACCTTGAATAACCGTCAAATTCACGAATTTTCCTTTCATTTTAACACAATCATTTATTAACGTTGAATCTATTACACTTATTATATATATTTAGTGATCTTAGAAATAAAATCTAATTCGAGAAAAGCATGAATAATATACATGCTTGTGTAGTTATTTGCGAAAATTAAATAAAAAACAAATTGTCCAGGAAAAAATGCTATAATTCTTTCCTAAAATGTGTCAAACATATAGTTTTTATGAGCATGCCACCATGCTTAAAATTTCATTAATCAATTCAATTTGCAAGATAGCAAAAAACTGTTGATAACTTTGTGAATGCTGTTTGAATGAAATAGGTTCACGAAATTGGAAAAATAGAGAATGTATTGCATGAAAAATTTACTAATTAGGTTGAAAAAATACCAATTAATTACGGCCATAACTAAATACTGAAATAACAGGTCAAAACTAATTAAGTGGTATATGAAATGACCAAGATTTTTTCAAAAAAAACTCACGAAATAAAATCCCATGAACGTATTTGAAATCAAAATATTTGTAATAATTTCTGCTTTGAGGTTTTCTCGTTCCATAGCTAATGAAAAGTCTTCCCGAAACGTTTTTTTTGCTTTAAAAACTCTCATAAAATTTTTGTAAATTAAAAATTACTGTATTGCATTGAATATTTTTTTAAAGAACAACCAAGCCATAATTTTAATGTAGGAAACTATTTTTTATATAAGCATTCAATTACTTTCGACCCATTTTTGTTAAAATTTCACATTGAATCTAGTCCCTTGTTGAATGTTGTTCTTACCAATTTTCTATCTGGATAAGTTGGTAAGGAAAAAAACAATCAGAACGCTTAAGTACTATGTTCTTTTAAAGTTTTTGTACCCTATTTTCAAAATTGAAAGCTCTTGTTGCCTGCTGAATTGCTGTGGGCTGCATTTTTGTTACCATCTTTTAATATGCTGTTTTTTGTATTTTTCCTGAGTCTTCAAACTCACTAATGATATTTGTTCTGTATGTTTCTAATCTGTATTTACTGCATCCTCGAATTAAAAATACGTGCAGGAGTTCACTTTTTATTAGGCTGTTAAACTTTGGTTTTTTTCATGGAGTGTGAGAAATTTCTTCCGCCGATTTTTCAAACTAATCTCATTTTTTGGTTCACGTTCTTCATTAGCTTATGACGTCGTGGTTACTTTTATTCGTTGAAATTTCCCAGTTAATATGATACCGCCTGTATATACGTAGGGAAAGTACACACCAGAAGAGTGCCCACTGCGTTTGCTGATTGTTTCTTCTTGAGGAGAATCTATCCGTCGCGTACCCGAACCGGCAACGTATGCCCAGTGAGGATAAGCGACTGACATGTTTTCACACAATTTTAGTTTTATTGCGATGTTTTACAACTGAGCTGAAATTGAAATTGATTAAATGGGGAAGCGTGGTTTCAGGGTGACGGACGGCATCCTCTTAAGGTGCTGTCATTTACCATTCGCCACCAGACAGCACGACCACGGTTAGGCTTATTGATGTATTAAGCTCATTATACTTCAACTATTTTATAAATTATTTGTATCCGCAAAAATAGTGTTAGCAAAGTTGCGAACCAAAAGCACACTAGTGGGCGGTGTTATCGACTAGACACGGAGGTTCAAAACCCAAAATAAATGATTATATTTAAAATTGATGCCTGTTTGATATGAGATCTATCTTAATTCAAGCATTATGTATTTCATTAATGTCACATGGGAAAAACAGCGTTCATTGAAATGCAAAAAAAACGAATTTATTTACCGTAAATTACAATTCAAAAATTAACTATTTTATTGATATAATTAGTTTCGAAGAAGAGTGCCTAGAATATTTTTGAATCTTTTGGTTTAGTCATGCCACAGGTGATGTTGAAGAAAGACTGCAAAGTATCTTTTGCGATCCGTTCATTATTCAATATCTTGTGGCATTTCCTCACACTCCTATTTTGTCCATAGTTAAATTGCCATTTGTAAGCTGTTTGCGAGCACTGGCGCCTATTCATTTATGTGAGCGGAATTCAATTGATGATCATTTTGTTAAGTATGTACAACGACTTTTTGACTTATTTTTAAAATATGTAAATTTCCCGTGACCGTTGGAGCGGCATTTTGTCAACCGACAACAAATTGCTTATGTACTACAAGATGTTCGTCACTTTACGAAAAAAAAGGATGACAAATAATTGTGGAAACAATGGCAGATAGCGTCTTCAGCGGCCGAGCAATTGAAGACGAACGCTGCTTGGTATTAATCGATATTTGCATTAAACATGCACGATTGTGGTCTTATTAGAAGTCTGTACGTGCAAGTGTGGCGTTTTGCATAGTACAAAGCGGCCATTACTGCCAATTCGCGCAACAATTAAAATCAATTTCCGAATATCATAAACTCACGATCCGTACAGAAAATAATAAAAATATAATTATCGCTGTTCGTTTGTTGATATGCATGTCGATCGTGGCAAATCCGTTCGATGATTTCCTTATTGTTGCTTCTGGTATTCTGTGTATTCTGTTCTGGTAGACTGAAAGTGGAATTAATCGTTTCCATCAGCCGCGTTTTGTTTTAGTTGGATGGCATCGACCCCGCAAGCCCAATCATCTTCACTATGGTCTGAAATTCATATAATAACAGAAAGTATCTTCATCCTCGACTTGAACGAGCTTCGATGGAAAGATGGTTCGATTGTGGGTGCAGATGACGATGCATCAGAAACAGAATAGTCCGAAAACAATAACATCCAAACAGAAGAAGCAGATGTGGATGCCTCGTGTCAATTGTTACTAATTAAACATTAGAAGGTGCTAGACTCGAAAATAGACATTTGTACATTTCCAGCGCGGCAACGGCATAATTCATAAAACTAAGATGGAGTGGCATTCAATCGATGCAACTTCCTCGTTTTAACGGCTTTCATGAATTTATTGGCTCGCCAAGAGCCCATTCGTGGCCAAAGATAGAAACTAACATTCTATGCATTTTATGGGCACTTTAACTGCCTGTCGAAGTGATGAGAGTATGCAGAACTGTTGTAGGACATTGGCCGGGAAAAGTGAACCCATCCTCGGGAGGAAGTGTGGCATATTTTAATGTGCGAAATGCATTCGCTTGCATATCATAGTTTATTCGCCAAGGGGACTACGAAGCGAAAGAGAATTTATGAATAGTTTTATGGCGGACCGTTGTCTAGTTACTCACTCGGGATACTTAACACTTTTCCGGGGTATGTAGTAGCTACAAAACCTAGTTGCCAATAGAATTTGGGTTAATAGATACTATCATGCATAATGAGCCAGATTTTTAACCACAACCACTCTATGGCCAGAAAAAAACCTGGTCTCGCAATCGACTCGCGTGCCACAAACTTCTTGTAGTTCATATAAGGACATGCAGTAGCTGACCATCTCGTACACTAAATGCTCTTCCGGTTGTTCAAACGTATTCAAAATTAAATGGATTTCTGCATGCCTTCCTCCGTCCAAGTGCACCGGAAGAATACCTGGTATCTCTTCTGTGTCCGTAGGAACCATCTAATTCTTTCGCCAAATTTTAGGATGGTGGTGTGTGGAGTCTCAATCAATCGGCCATTATATCTTTAACGGCTGAAATAATAGTTCAATCGCTACCAATATTTATTTATGATTGCCACAAGAATCACGTACTCGACTGTTTCCTTTTTGTGTTCGTAATCGTTTCGAGCGATCCGCCAAGCAATCTAACGATTGTTAGAGGTGAGCTGAATTAAAATCCACAGCTATGATACATTGAATTGTATCTTGGCTGGCATAAGGTTGCTTCCTCTGGAACTCTCTGGCGTAGATCCAACAATTCAATTATGAAGTGACGGTAATCTTTGTCACTTGATGCAACTCACCCCTAAGTGGCGATAGGTGGAAGTTGCGTATGAATTGTCGGCCTCAAGATGTTCGTAAGCACCTTAGGCTGATGATATTCGAGGGCTATCAATGTTGCTTATCGCTTCGGTCTCCTTCAGGTAAATAAATTGTTACCTGTGTTGTGTGAAGAGTGAATCCGAAATCAGGCACGATCGGACAAAAGGCCGTGGATTGACTGTTCGCGTGTGTGATATTGGTTTCGATCGGCCTTTACCATTCTTCATGCTATTCTGTTGTTGATTTACACAGTACGACATTAATATTTCAATTGTGTCCCTTTGATGGGCGCTGTAGCTTCAACTTTGGTCTCTATGTAGTATATAACAGGCCTGTGTGTGAATGTTATTATTTTTTCAAAATATTCTTCATTATATTGAGCTAGTATACGCGATTACAGTCGCTTAGCTGTTGCGAGCGACTTTGTATTGTTTGGTACGAGCGCGCAAATATCTTTTAGAGAGATTCATCAAATAGATTTGTGTTACCTGTACAGTTTTTGTAAGGAAGTGCTGTTGACCGCTTATGGAATAGTTATTGATTTGTACCATAGGAAAACGGAATGAAATCAAAGATTTTCTTAGTGCTTAACCAAGAAATATAGCAGTGCAAGAAGTGCATGGAAATGATTTGCTTTAGATTTTATCAGTGGCATTAATAACGTTCGGTTGTAAACAGAGATATCCTTTACTTTTAAAGTGAATATATGAGTGATATATGTGCTGAATATAACTGAATAAAATGGATTCGGAAGACGATGTTTGTTGTGGTAAATATGTTAGCTTTATGAAACCAAAAACTCGTTTTTATTTGAATGATTTTGTGTCTCTGCACGAATTGGTGACCTCTTTTTAAATGTTTCCATCCTAAAAAGCAGTTTATCTTGGAGAATTACTGAATTTGAAAAAAGTAAGCTAACTTTTCGCGAAAAATGATTTAAATTTGTCATAAAAATTATAATTTCTTTGATTCTATCGGAGTAGCAGTGAAAAAGCAACATATATATTTATCAGAATTATGTGAATTAACAATTTTTTCTATTGTCCTTGATTTTAGATAAATTAAATCAAAATAACGTGAGCTGTAGGTTAAATACACTATATTTTTCAAACAAAAATTAAGGAAAATTATCACAAAGCGGCCTTATTTAAGAATATTGTAATTTTCTGGAAGCTAAATTTTAAAAATAATTCATGTTAGTACCTTATTTGTCAAAGAAATATCGCTCAATTTTTACCGGGTACGGTGTGCATTCTATACCTTCTCATCGTTTAAAATTATGGATGGAAGTTTGAGTAAAACAAAATCAGCGTTTTTAATCCACTTTTTCTTGTCGGTAGAAAAAAATGAGATATATGCTAATTTGGGAAAATCATGTCCAAAACAAATTTAAATCTACACCAAAAAACTAAATTATCGAATTTCAAATCTTCTAATTTAACCCGTAATGGTCACACCTCCAAATAATAACGTGATGGTCATATGAGATCTAGCGGACCCCAATGCAGAGAAAGTGTTGTCAATAGTTATGCACATAAATCTTGTGGGAGACATTAGTTTAACATCTGTGATTTGTAATCTTTTTGTATACATACCAATTTTTTAACTTCAGCGTATTGAGAAAATGAATTGAAATTTATTTTGTCGAAAAATGCGACATTTTTACGGAAAAAAATATATAAAATTTAATTTTTGCACTATGGGGAAAAAATTGTTGGAATCTTCTCTTGAAAAAGTATACTTTTAAGAAAAAATTATAGTTATATTGAACTTTGCATAAAGTATATTTATTTTGAAGTTTGAAATTACCTCTTTTACGAAAAACTGAAAAAATCGACGAGGATGGTAGAACATGCAAAATAAATTGAAAAAATATATTTTAACCAAAATTTTTTAGTATTAAGCAGTTTTAAATGAAAATCAAAGATGATTTTTTACAAAAAAAAAGGAATGAAATTTTTTTTTTATTCTTGACCACTACAGTCGCTGAACAAAAACAATCGATGTTTGTCACACATGGGCTGTTCGCAAGAAGGACACTGCATGAGTATTTTTCGGTCCTTGGCTCTGTCACAGAGTAAACATCTTTTTTTGTTCTTGCTAATTCTCTTTTAGCCGAGTCAGGCTCTGTTGAAATGCCCAAAATCGAAGTCACACCAGGTCGTTAATTGGAGCGAAGTGACTCCTGTTGAAGGCGACGAACCAAATAAGGTTACTTATGGTATTTACCGTATGAGAATGACACAGCCAATCGAAACAATCTGTTCCACCCTTAGTTGCAGTATAGTGCAAAATAATAAATGACTTCTCATTTTGTAATTCCGTTATATTTTTATCAGAAGTAATAACCAGCACAATTTTGTCTTTTTTTGGGCGTCAATGAAACCAAAGTCATATTGTCTTCATGACAAAATATGGAATCTGGTGGCGTTTTGGAAGCAAATTTCCGGAGGGATTTCAGAGCACTCTAATGCTTCTGAGAATTAGTCTTCTCTCTCAGAAACTTCAGTATTATTGCTTTTGGAATTGTAGTCTTCGTCCTGTTCCACGAGAATGCTACTAATAGCTCGAGGTCGACGACTTTACGACATCTATATATGCATTAAGAATATTGTCCACTTACTAAAAATAATAATTATTCGAGTTTGAGCACTAATACGTACCGTTTCTACTACATTTAATACACAAAACGAAGTGACCATTACGGGTTAAAAAAAAGCAGAAAATTTTCTTTTGTCCGCGATTGTAAGTTTTTATTGTATTCACTAAACATTTCCTTTACTTTACTTTGTCTCGTACGAAATAGGTTTAAAACATATGATCGTGAATAAAAGAAAATCAGTCTTACTTTTAAAACTAGACTAGACTGATTCGATACTCTGATACTGATAACTACTCATTAAATTTAAAAAAAATCAATAATCAATACCCTTGTAAATCAATACCCTTGTAAATCGAAAACTAAAATTAAATAATTCAAAATGCTTCTTTCTGATTTTTTAAACGAAGATAATTGTTGCTTGATGCATTAAAAAATAAAAATAAATAAGTACTGACGATTTCATCATAACGTAATGACATTCTTAAATATACTCTCAGCGAAAACTGATAGCCAAATAGTCTTATTAAAAGGATGTAATATTCTTGTTTTTCAAGGGGAAACCATTCTCTTTCAAATGATTAATAATAACGTTGGATTCTAAATAAATGTGGAAATATGCACATAAGAATATAGTTTTCTGTAACGTCTAATTTTGCAGCAGTGGTTTCCAACATTGTACCATTCTCCTGTTCCCATAGATACTGACGCTTTTGTAAATTTTCATTGCATTGCATTCAATATTGTGAGGACTTATTTAATGGTACAACTCCTAAGCAAATATTCTAGGATGCAAATATCTAAAACTTTGGAATATCCAAGCGAAACTATTTTATTGAAACATTTTCCAACAAACAAAAACAACACCAAACCACCACATATGACCAAGTCTCGTCGACGCAAAATCCTTAAAATCCAAAATGTTTTCGAATTCAATGCATATGCTTGGATTCAATTTTGGTGTCAATTCTCATCATTTCGAATTCAAGAGGATGTCGTCTTGTCCACTTCAAAACCACTTAACCCCTCAAAAGAGAATCATACTGTCGCCACATGTCCTTTACCACTTAAAATATGAACTGTGTTCACTTTTCCTTTTGGGATGGTTCCCGATTGTATGCCAAATGGTTTGGCGTTTTAATTAAAACATTTCGAAATTCTTATTCTACGGTAAATAATGAATTGTTATGCATTTGCTGTTCAGACATGCTCGGATAATCATTGATTTCACGTCAGCATGGATTGAAATTTATTAAAAAGTCCACCGATCACAAATATGTCCAGGATGACGGTCGGCTCGGCAGACATTCACATTTGTGTCCGTGCAAAAGACATGGAGGAGTGAAATTTAAATAAGAATTTAAATCAATAAAAACGTGTACAAAGTACAAAATGCTGTCAGAAAAAACGGACATGTAGTTTTATCCACTTTTGATTTCATTACGAATGGACATGATGCATATTTGCTGGTTGATGAGCAGATGCACATACATACGTGAGTATGTAATTTATGGAATCCAGCCTCATTAGAGGCACATATCGGCTCGTTGCGCAAAAATCGATTGGAAATGTCGAATAATGCTATGGGTGGAATAGAGGGTTAAGAGTGCAACAAAATTCTGTTTTGTTTGGAGACGATACTAAACATAGATACTTGCTTGCATACTTTATCTTTGTATTCAGAAAAAGTCACGGTTCTGGGTAAAAACATTCCATATGGATAGTGCTGTTGAATATTAATGAGACTGTTTTTTTATGAGAATAAAAAATGCATTTCTACATGATATGGTGAGTATGTACTTATGTAAAATTACAATTCGATTGGAATTTATCCAGTGAGAAGTGATGTTCGCTATTCAAGCGTCATGTAGTAGAAGGCGTGTATAAATATATTTAATACGAGTGTCTTGCAAAGAATTCTTTAGGAAAATGATTGAAGTTTTCTACATCTACATATTTGATTGAGAATATGATTTCTGTTTATTTTTATTTTAAAATTGTTGAGAATTTTATAGAAGAAAGCCCGTCCGATGTTTACAAATCAATGCAACTCAAGCAGAGTAGAATATAAGCTCGGAATTCCAAAGCAAACTTTTTTTTAATCTTGATTTAATTTTAGCTGCGTTCGAAATTCATAGATACTTTGTAAAACAAAGTCCCATCAACAATAAAGAATATGTATCAAATAACTAAAACTTCATTCCCAGACTAAATGTTAAGAAATAGGGCACAACAAATCACAATATTCGGACGATATCGCACGATCCTCAATGTATAAAACATCTAAGAACATATCCTTGTCACATTAATCACTATGTATTTGAAGCGGGCGCTTGAAAAGATTTGTTCTCTGAGCTCATTTTTAGATAAGAATATTGACATTATGTTCCAATCTTTTAACTGAAGTTTTTTTGCTTCTGGAAAACATCATAAATTTTTCGGGATAGTGAAGATGCAGGTCAATGTTTATTTTAGAATATAATAATTTATGTTTAATGATGCCATTTTTTGTAGCTTTTAGTTTAGATGATGTAATATTTTTATGTTGTGTCATTCAATGTATTATAGTAGGGTTTGATTTGATGCGGTTGAATCGAGTAGGTATATTAAAGTTCAGACAGAATAGACGAAAATTCTAAACAAATAAAAATATGCATAAAACTGAAAATACAACATCTTTATTAATTAGTTTTCCCAAACGGTGAGTGGTGTTGCAAAAACATTCGTAACAAATTTGTAGATAGTGAAATTTTCTACAAAATAGATGCAAGCATTTCTTTTCTACAAGTGATAGTTTGTAGGATTATGTGATTTGAAATGTTTCTAAATCCATGATATTTTAAAATAAAAAGGGACAAAACTCGGTATATAGCAAATATTTCGTTAACGGTTAATATTTTTTTGGAAATATGGACGGTAAAATCGTAGATTGTTTTTCTGCAAAGAAAGCTTTAATACAATTTTCTCTGCGAGTGATACATACGTCGCGGCACTTCACGATTTATTGACGCTGCGCCACTTGAAAAGTAAAGTAATTAGTAAAATTATTTTAGATGGGGATGTCCCAACTAATCTATCACTAGTTAAGAAAAACGTATTTAGATATTTTAGTAGAACACGTGAACTGCTGATTGAAGTAGTAGATCCACTTATAGTAGAAGGAAAATGCTGCTGAATATCTTGATAGTATAGTCAAATTAATGAAAATTTTACGTATATAATGCAGAAATATTTGACTCGAATTTTGCATAAAAAGTTTCCAGCATACACAAAACCTAAACTGTATTATTTTGGCTGGCGTATCTTGTAACTAGAGGTTAGTTATCACAAATTTGAGAACCGCCATTCATGAAGCCTCGATATGTCCTTGTTAAGGGGTCTTCCTACATAAAAATATTTTTTTTAAAGCATTTTTTTCAATAGAAAAAAAAGTGTGTTTATGAAACATAAAATATAAGAATTTTTTTTCTTCTCGTTTTTTTTGTCATACTGGATTTGTCCAAAAATCATCAAAAAATGACGGTGTGGATGATCTGAGAGAAAAAAAGAGCACAAATATTTTTTTCTTAAAGTGCCTATCGCATGAACTAAATTGATTAGTTTGTTTCAAAAAATAACAAAATGGCGGCTATTTTCCGAAAAACCTGATAAATCGCTTGAAAATCGGAAAATTTCCTCGCAATCAAAACGATTCTAACTAATACGATAGTTTCTTCAATAACATATTCAAAAATCAGAGCAATCGGCTAAGTTCTTTTTCTTAAATCGTGCGCACCACCCTCAAAAACGTGGTTTTGAAAAAATCGCGTTGTGAAATACTAAGCTAAATGTACAGAATACAAAGAGATCAAAACGGTTTTTTCAGTCTCCCCATTCATTTTTTTATAGATGAATGTGTTATTATAAATGTATATTATATAGAATAATGTAAATCAGATCGAAGCAGATGTTCAAAACAAGTGTGTAGTCAAACGTACGAAAAGCACCGAAGAAAGTTGATAGCGCTCTAAATCATTTCGTATATTGTTTTTAATAATATAAAATCTGTGATTTTAATTGATTTTTTTTGATAATTTTTATGTAGGAAGAGGTTAGACAGTGTAAAAACGGATTATTTTCAATAATTTTTTGGATAAGTTTAAATTATGAATACTGATAAAGGAGGGGTTATACTCAATAAACACACTCCCGAAATACACAAAAAAATATATCTTTTATTCATTTATGTGAGTTCTTATCAGTGAAAATGTTGGTTGAAAAAATGTCGAAAAAAACGAGAGGGGTGTGCGCTATAGATGAAATTTTCGAGATGGTTGATCTGAAACAAAAAAAATCAAATAGTTTTAGGTTCAGTATGTTAATAGCTAAAGCACGAATAGGGCGATTTTTGATTTTTGCAAAATTAACCAAATGGCGGACATTTTTCGGAAAAATACGAAAAACATGTTTTTTTCATCGTTTTTGGCCAAAAAATATTTCAAATCAAAATTTCGAAAAAACCTTCTCTCTGAGCTATAGCTGTAGTCATAAATAATGTCTGGTAAAAATTTGGTGAGAATCGGTTCAGTATTTCCCGAGATTTCATCAACGCGGCGTCGAAAAACGTTGTTTCGAGAAAAACGCGGTTAAAGTTTTTTTTAAGGAAGAATCGCGTTCGGGTGGCAAAGTGAAAGTTGCCCAAAATTACAGTTAGACTGCTCCGATCTTTCTAAAATTGGCTTAAAATCATATTTGTGCATATATATATTTCCCAAAAATGCAATAAAAAATCGATTTTTTGAAAATGATAAAGAGGGTAGACCTCTTAAGCTTGAGCATAGTGCTTTGCTTTTGGCTTACCCAGCGATAAGGCATCTGTAGGGAATGCTCGATACTCTTTTGAGTTTGGAATTGCCTTTCAACATAAAAGTTGCCTTGGTAAAAATAATGCCAAATATATGAGACGCCGCAGGGTAATGACGAACATTGTTTTGCTGTATGCACTCCTGTATGGGATCAAACATTGAGCAGTTCTAGTGTAAGATGAACCATCATCTCTACGTCTCGATTCTATATGCTTTGAGAATTTTAGTGCAATTTGAATACTATTATATAACCTCACATTATGTCTTTCCTGATATTCCCTTCAAAAATTTCTACTTCTGTTTTGTTAACAATTTGACTTATCACTAACAATGATATTTTTAAGATCTGGGGCCATTTTCAGCAATGTCCAAATTTTTTCGAGGTAGGATGTCTGTTTTAACTAAACTGATGGGTATGTTCCTGTATTCTTTATTAAAATTTGCACTAAATCCTTCAGTGTGATAATTTGATCCTTTCCAGCTGTGGTATGAAAAAAAATATTTAAAAATTTGAATAAGGAACAGACGATCAAACTTAACACTAGTGGACCTAATTATAAATTCTGTATAAAAACTGGCTAATGAAAATTCATGGATCATATTGAATGATCAAAATAACTCCAACTTGTATAACGAAAAATCGTTCACAGCTATCCAATTTGTGGTATCGCTCTTTTACATCTGCAATATATTAACTTGTTACTTTAAATCTCATAAGATTATAATTTGGATTCACTCTTCTACCAAAAAAATTCAAACAATTGCGTATCCAGGCTAAAAAAAAATAAACGAAATATTATAAATATATTTTTGGATGCATTAGTTTAAACGTTTCGTTCATGAAGAGATTTATGAATGCCACACGACATTCATGGGGTCCTTTTTTATACGATGAAAATATCTGGCAGAGGCTTGAAACCTTTTGCTTATGTTTAAGGAAACTTGTATGACTTTAGAACTTGGATGATGCTCGTGTGATAATTTATGTAAATAAAAATGCATTTAACTGAAATGGAATCAGTGACGTCTTCTTCTTCAATGAATATTGTCAAGGGCTATTGTATGTTACTATCCTGGAAATTCAGTTCATATCCACTATCGTTCCGCACATGCTACCCACCAATATCCTCGTTTACAGGCTTTATAGTTCTACTATTTTTTTGTGTCTTCTCCTTGAAGATGACTCTTTCAATGCATGCTGCTGTAATTCCAGAGATTCTAACATCTGGTGCATGTGTGTATACGAGTAGCATGAACGATGGAAAGTTGAGGATATTTTATTACCAGCGTGTAGTTAGGAGTGCAAGTGCATCTGAAGCCCACAAATCGTTTGTTTCGTACGAAATGAAAATACTTTTGGTATGCATATGTAGAGATGAGTACACGTATCATATGTGGTGTGGAGTTATTCCGGACTGTAGAACTAAACGAGCAAAGGGAAACCAGTAAGCATTTTTTAGTTGTTTTTAATTAGTTTATTTTTCATAATGCAGACGCGAATTGGCTGAATATTTCAGCTGTATGTCCCAGACGTTGATTAGACGATGTTGACGACTCGCGTGGATAATGTCGAACACATTTTGAAAAGCTTTTGAAATATTATTGCTTGACATCCGTTCGTTGATGTGACTTTATTTTATTTGAAATATAATTGCTAAAGTTATAATTTTTGATATCGGGTTTTGGAGAGTGTTATTCATAGTAGTGCGGCAGATTAATGAATAACACTATATCTCAGCCATAACAAATACTAGTAGGAATTCATCCTGCCAACGACATTGATGTTACAATAAGAAGTCAAAAATGATAGATCGTTTGTGACTATAAAACATGTCCTTGTGGCCGGTCAAACACCAAAAATCATAGTTTCAAAAGAATTATACTTAGTTGGTATCTAGTCACGCTCACTATACGATTTTGGCTTTTAGGTTGTTTTAAATATCAGCTTTTCGGATTTGCTTCCCAATAAATTTTTCTACGTCACCTATTCTTTGATTTGAACCATGCTTTGAAATGGTAATAACCGGTAACATAAATTCAAAACGAACAAAGAGCCATATTTCAAAACACATTTTTGAAGATTTCCACACGTTCCGGATTCGAGGAAGTCACACTGCATATGGGATGCATTCACCCCTTTCGCAGCACGCGACGTGTTCCTTATCCATTTGTCTTTCAAGTCACAAATGTTATGCTATCCAAATGTCTATCATTTGAGGTTTCATGTAAACATCGATGGATTTTCATTACCCTATGCTCACCAGCAAAAACAAAAGACCAAAAATATAATTATTGTAGTTTTTGGTTTCCGCTTCAGGATACATTAGGTGGCAATGCAAAGTCATACATATGTGTGTTGCAACTATCGAGAAAATAGTCGCAACGTGTGTATCCAAACTAGAAAATTCGGTGAATAAGATGTGTATCAGGTGTTATGAGGGAGCTGTGCTACTCCTTGTACCACGGAAGCATCAAAGAGTTTTTGTTTAGAAGCCAGGAACTATTGTATGGCACACGACACGCTGCCGATCCAGTTCCCAAATTGATGGGACACACTGGTCTATCAACGGAATAGGGGAAGCCACCTTGACGCTTCCAATCTGGACGTGTACGGGAATTATGAATTGTGCATCTGAATACCAGGATTATTTTAAAATAGATAGTTTCCGGTAGCGTTCCATAGAAAGCCCGCATTTGATGCTGTCGTAAGACGAGTTGAGTTGCTGGAGAATTGAGGAATTTCACCCTTCCTTCCCGTGATTGGACTCTTGAACGAGTGCACTTGATCGGGCAGTTTGTGGTGGTTTGGAACGGATGGGATGCATTATCCGGGATATCTATGTATCTACTTGATTTTTGAAGAGCTATTGATTGATTGGAGTCGGTTTCCCGACGTGGAATGTGGGCACACTTGTTTTTCTAGCGAACAATGTAGTGCGATTTGAGGTTTGCGTAACAAATTATTTGATAGTGTACAATCATGATTGATTTCAGTGCTCCTGTATAATCGATGAGGGTGAGGATGACTGAGAGAAAGTACAAAAAAAAAATTTCAACCATGTCGAAAATTAATAAAAAGGCAAGAGTAAGTATTTCTTTTCTCAGATTTTCTGTAGGAACCTTTGAGTTGATGAAAAGACTTTAGTTTAAAATTTATAAAGTAAAACAAAAGCAATTAGCAAATAAAAAATCAACTCCAAACCACCTTATAATAACAGTAGTCAATTTTCAAAGTAGTTCATGTGAGTTGAACCCAATAAAATCACTGAGAAAAGTCAGGCAACATCAACAAAAATCTTCAGAATGAAATCCCACCATTCTTTAATCTTTCGAAACTATGACTTCTTCGTGATGTTGCAATAAATTCTAAGACTATTGATAAGATGTGGCGTCTCGTGCTGTCTCAAAATTATTCTCTTGGTTTGTATGTTTATAGCGGAACCCGTCTGATAATTATGATAAGAATGATGAAATTTCCAATTAATAAAATTGGAATAGATAACGATTGCTGCGTTCACGTTAAAAAAAATTCCCATTCAGTGAAAGTGCATTCATTCTTTAAGATGTATTGACGCATGAACTATGAATAAATGTGACTTGATAAAGCCACCACCTACCAAAGCGAGAGGAATGAATGCGGAATATGTACATATGTACATAAATATTGTTTGAATAATATTTATGGAATTATTTAATTCGTTTTAGATAGTGAGTGACGGAGCCTAGTAAATTATTTTTGAATCCAATAGTTCTTTAATGAAAAATAATTGGAAACTCCAATTGAAGGTCATATTAAAGATTATATGTTTGAGATGGTAATGTTCTAGTGGAGCTTTAATCCGAAAACTAAACAATTTTCAGGGAAACTTATTCGTTAAAAAACTTTTTGCACTAATTTGAATGTATTATTTTTTGAATTCAGCTAGTTTTTATTGGGGATGCAGGGTTTGCTGGTTTTCGGGCTAATAAGAATATATTCGGTCTTGACATTTTTCTTTACATTTATAAGATTTTTGAAATTTGACTTTTTTATTGTGTTCGTCCAGGATAAAATCCCTCTTAACCATAGGGTTCTAGAATTACTATTGATTCTATTGAAACTGTGAAAAGTCCCGATCGATTTATGTGCCACGAAACATTTCACCCAGAATCAAACGGGGTGAAATGCCCTTTTTTGTGATAATTTCGTAACTTTACTGAAAAAAATGTTTTGCATTCGTTCTGTAGCTGAGAAGAAAATTCCAAAAAAGTTGTCATCCTTAGATATTCCTTTTTGCTGGCAATAATCGCTTAATAGATCATTTTCATTGTCATGAAAACTCTTGATACTAATTGAGGCAATTGAATACAAAGACACATACATAGATATAATTTTGTTTGGTAAGTACAAATATTGAAAATAATTATTAAAATCTATTCAAAATGAATTACAATTTCCTAAGGTAAAATAAGATGCTGAAAAATTGTAGTAAAAAAATTAAAAAGCTTGCAGCAATATCATTACTCTCCTTAAAATCGAAGAAAATATGAAGGAAGGAAATTTTGCAAAAAAAAAATTTTTAAAAATTAAAAAAAAATGGATCGGATTTTTGTTTGGCTGGACCTCGACATTTGTTACGCCATATGGCAACAAATTGTATTCAATTCAATCTTTGAGTGTATCAAATCTAGCGACACCAATTGCATATGACTAGATGGATCGCCACTTGTTTTTGTTAGTGTTTTTGTCAAAATCATCTTTCTGAGGTGGTTTTAAAGTACATGCAAAACCATCCGAAAAGAGTCAAATCCATGAACAGTCTCAATTGCAGGCGTTTTCGTGGCAATGCAAATGGTTTTCAATGTATGAAAATGAACAGAAATTCATATATATTATAATTCCGAAGAAAATAGATAATGAAGATTAAAGATAATGAAAAGGCTTTTCCACTTGCAAGTAGCCGCAATGCTATGCAAATCCATTCATTACAGGCATTCATCCTTGATAAAAATTCCCTGAACGCTGGATTTTCGTATACAGCTTCATTGTATGGTTCTATTGAAGATGTGAAAAGTCCAAATCGATTTATGTGCCACTAAACATTTTACGTAGGGTCAAACGGAAAGAAATGCGCTTTTTTGTGATAATCTCGTAACTTTACTGAAAAAAATATTTTGCATTCATTCTGTAGCTGAGCAAGTATTTTTTAAAAGAATTTTCAATCTTAGAAATTCCTTTATTTTTAAATATCCTAAGCTGAAAGACATAGACGATTTTCAGCTTTTTATATTTTACTCATCAGTTTTTGTGCAGCCCGAATCCAAAGCGTGTCAATAGCTGCTTTTTGCGAGTCATAGTTGCAGCTTAATTGTTTATTGTCATTGCTTGATAGGCCTAGTTGGATTGAAACTTGGTTCTACGAGTCCTTGTAGATAACCAATCGTGCCAGTGGTCCTATGTAATATTTTTTATAGAAACAATTTTTGAACTGTTTTGCATTAGGATGCAACAATGGAACCAAAAAAAATCTGGCTGCACTGCTACTTGAAAATTGCTAACAGCCTAACTTTAATAAAATTTACCGCATTTTTCGATAAATTTAACTAGAAAAGGAAATTTTTAAAAAATGACAATGAAAATGCTAAAATTAATTTATGAAAAAGCTGCAAAAAATGAATAGTTTTCAAAAAAAAATTAAAGGTGAATTTCCGAAATGAAAGAATAAATAAAACTAAAAATATCAATGAAAACAAGTGAAATTTCTATGTAAAACTTCTCCAGAAAGATGTTTTTGTGTTAAAAATCCTTCAGTAACTTTCGTGCGTACATTCGAAATATAAATACTTTTTGAGATTATTTTTTTTCTAAACACGCTCTGCATAAATTCTCCAGCCAATAGCTGGGAAAGAAATCCATTTGATAAAGTTTTTCCAAAATTATTTGTATGGAACATTTATGGTGACATAAATGTTATGAAATTTGCTGGGGGAAAAGTTTAATCTAACTCAACAGCTCTATATCTGTGAATCAGCTGGATAAGAGATTTAGGAATATTTTATTGATTTATGAAATTCACAATTAATTAAGGAGACATTTTTTAAAATTTTGTTCAATTTCCACTCGAAGTTAATTCAACTAAACACATTTTTGCAAATATTTTTTTTTATCAAATCGTTAACAATGCTGTAAACTTATTAAATTTTAGCGTCCATAGACGCCAGCTGCATATATTTGATTCAGACACTTTTTCAAGAAACTTTGATCACTTTTAATAATATCTAACAGCTCGAATATTAGAGCAAACCATTTATTTACTCCCTCAAAAGCTGGAAATTTTATTTTAAAAACATATGTGCATGCATCTAGACTTGATCTTAAAAAAGATGTACTTTCGACAGAAGGGCTGAAAGGGCATATTCTTCAGCTACCGAAGAAGCTCTAAACTTATAAAATGCGGTCAAACTCCAAGCAATGATATGGAGTGTCTGTGACATGTGTCGCCTCGTTTAGAAAACAGGAAGCGCCTATTTAACATCACATATGTATTCTGCTGTGGTAGCTTTTGCTTTCGAAGATTATTTAATTAGAAGTTCCCACTTTTTTCATTGCATGCTTGGAATAGATTGCGTGTCATTAGCATTTCTGTGCTGGTCTGCAGATGAGGAAACGATGTGACATAGATTGTTAGTGTATTGGAGAAAATGAACAAAAAAAATGTTTTTAGAAACTTTCAAAAAAAGCATTTCATAAAATGATGATTATATGATTATAAATTTATTGTGCGATTGAAATTACGTTCTAAAATTAAGGTTTGGATATTATATCAATCTATGGAACTGTGCTTTAACTTACTTTTTGGCTATAAGAACGTTTTAAAATATTTTGTTATTGGCATATATCAATAATGAATCTACACATAAATTTTTCTCATAAATATTAGGCGAATTTTTCCTCAAATTCTGCAAAAGATGTTGTATATTCTTAAGGAGTCTATTAGGTTGCGATTTTTAAAAAAAACCATTTTTTTCGATAGCAAGAAATGAGATATCATTTTGAAATTTTGTATATACATGTGTTAATTGGGTATTTTGGGTGTACAAAAATATCACCCGTAATTTTTTCTAAAAATAAACATCAAAAATGACGGTGGACGTGATTTCATGTGACTGGATCATCTGAGGAAAAAACCAAAACGCCAAATTAATCCTTGTTTAAGGGGCTATGCTAGTTTATCGGCCAAAAAATTGGTGTTTTTCACTAATTTGTTTTTAGCAATCTATGTTAGATATTGTTTTAAATCTTTTTGGGTTTAATAAATACACTATTGAAATATACAAATTAATTATTAATTTTACTGCATATATATATATATATATATATATATATATATATATATATATATAATATAATATATATATATATATATAATGCAGCTATCTATACAGACATACAAAAAACGGTGTGCAATGTCCCAGTGTTTTTGCAGGAACGGAACATCTGAAACACGAAAACAAAAATAATTTTGACTCAGTAGCTTGCTCTGAACTAGAATTTTAATTTTTAAAGCAAAAATAACAAAATGGCGGCTGTTTGAACATATGGAATCGAAAAATACCCTTTTTTCTAGATTTTTCCTTGTAAAAAATAGAAGAAAAAAATTAATTTTGACATGATTCTAGTTCCAACCATACCTATATATATAACATACATGTGCTCAAAATTTCAGACGGATCGACCGAGTAGCTTTTGAGAAATCCCTGGGACAGTATCAAAAAACATGATTTAGAGAATAACCCGATTAAAGTTATTTTATATTTTTTTTATAAAAATGATTCTTAGAACTAATCAGCGATACCGGCACCATAGAGAATACGATATTAACACGATATTTTCAAAGGAATTTGCTTTCGAAAAATAAAAATAAAAAAATCGATTTTTTGAAATGCATAAACTATCATAGCCCCTTAAGTGTCTATGTCAGGTACCGGAATAATTTTTTATTATTGAAAAATAACAAAATGGCGGCCACTTTTTTCAAAAAAACACATATATTTGACGGTGGAAAATTGAGTGAACATCGGAAAATTTGATACCGATCAAAATGATTCCACTACCGGCTATAGGGTGTGTACAACAACCTATTACAAAATCAGATGGATTGGTTGAGTATTTCTTTTTAAACCGTGTCTGTCAGCTTAAAAAACATAAATTCGAGAAAATCGCGTTTACTCTTTTCCATTTAAAAAAAACGCTATATACCTCTACTCTGCTATGCCTGGGCCATACAAAATTCCTTCCTCTTTTTCATACAGCTCCTGACTAGCTAATTGTGCATCTTTGTCAGCTGTTCTGATTTTTTTTGTTTGAAAAATTGTAACCTAAAAGACTAGTTAAGTAATTTACTATAATGGGAATATGTTACATTACTGCTATTTCTTTTTATTTCTTATATATTGATCCTATCAATTTTTGAGATGAGGAGGCTTGTTTCAACTTTCTCCTATAAAGCCGAATACGCATTGCCGAGCATCACTAGAACGATCTAATGTGCGGATATTCTTCTGGTTCAAGTTTTATTCTCAAAAAGAAGAGCCTTGTTAAAATTTTCTAGACATCAAAGCGAATATTTTACTTTGCAGAAATTTTGTTTAACAGATTTTCAAACTTATCACTTGGCAAATATTGTCGTTCAATTTTCAGAAAAAATGTATACATTTAGTTGATGATGTCTTGCTTTCTTGTTAATATTTAAAATTTCGACTTATTTCAGAGTATTCCATCGTTTGTTGCTTGGTTTTTTCCATTCTCCTTCTAAATTTACATCCCGTGCTCAGTACTTTTTCGTCTGCAGTAATTAGCCTCTAAATTAAATAGAGCTATTAAAATTCCTTCGATTTGAAAGCCAGCCTCTAAACTATCGAAAAATACAACAAATCATAGAATTAATCTTAATATCCCGTAATCCAAAAGAAACACTCTAGGCCTGTTAAAATCGTGAACTGTTTAATGTTTGGTATATCAAATTGCATGCGTTGCACGTCGAACATTTAATCGCAGACGATTTGTTTGAATCAGTTTTGTCGAATCAAAACAAGCTTGAATCGATAGCATGCAATCTAAATTTAATCTGTGTAATTCGCTTGGACTGGAGTGGTAGACAGAGGCACAAATGACCATCCAAACAAACATTCCTCGAGAGTGAATGTTGAAGGAATGTCCGCAAACAAACAATTGAGTCCTAGTTGCAATGATGGCGATCGATGTTTGTGTAGAGGTGAATGAAAGCAGATTTTTAGCGCCACAATTTCAGATAGTTGATAATTAAATTTTCTTAGTACAGAAGAAACATCTGGTATGGCTCTTTGGAACATCTAAATTATAAACAGATCATTGTAAACGTCTTAATGACTGAGCAGTGACTTGACTAGTAAGATGATGATGAATCTTTTGCAGGACCTAAGGTTGAGAATAACCTTTATTTTTGGAAGGCCTAGCCCCGCCGAGCTGATTGGAATAATGATTATCTATTTATCGTCTGTCTGTCTTGAAAAATAAAACATACTTGGCAGAGTTGACTATGTTAGCTTTCAAGCATTCTTGAGAGACTTTTACACGTCTGAATGACTAATTATGATCAGCATTCTCTACTGTTTCAAAGAAAAATTAGCTGTCAGCTGCTATTTAGGGAATATATTCAATGCTTTGCAAGACAACAGGGTGTTGAAGCAAGTATTTGCAGATCACATACATTATGAGTTAAATTGAATTAAATTATTTAAAAATAACGATGACAAAATGAACATACTCAAAAATAGTTGAATTAAGTATAATGAGGGATCACTTATAGCTGCTTAAAAAATGCTCAAGTAAAAGCTCAAATTGGATATGAAAACTTCATATTTATTCGAATAACGGAATGTTGTGAAGCATATGTTCATATTTATGGATGCTTTTTTAATTTTATTCTTTCATTAATTGAGCAACGATTAAATTCCCAACACATCAACTAGAAGCTTCATTTTTGAAGTGTGTGGACCGAAATTACTAAGTTGTGGCTAGAAATGTTAAAAGTGAGCGCCACCATCATAACAGTCACATGTTCATGGGCGTTAATGGCAATGATATTTATCGGTACGACGTTTGGCTTAAACAAGATGGTGTCAACTGTCATCCTTCGGTAAAACTTTCGCTTTATTGACATTGCAGTTTGATGAAAATGCAGTCGTGGTGGTCATTTCAGGTACTAGTCCACTTTATAAATTTCAAAAAATGAGACGAACGAATAACTGCATGGACCTGGAATCGACGACTTCACGTAAGGCGCTAAAAATAACTTTAATTCATTAAATCGCGGTAAAAAAAAACTTTAAACACGTTTTTCTCGAAACTTTGTTTTCCGTGGGGTGTGCACGATTTCTCGAGAACGAATCGACCGATTTTGCTGAAACTTTGCACAGTTGCTCTTTATAGTATTGACTCGTGCTTGATTTTCATTTGGTCGACTCGTTTCTGTTTTATACGAAAAAATTATTTTAAAAACGATGAGAATCGGAAAAATGCTAAGAAATATGAGACGAAATCTCATTCAAATCCATTTTAAAACTTTAAATTTCATTTTTTTTAATTGTTTCGTTCAAGCACGAGCCAAGGGCATAAACTGTAATTTTTTTTTTGAATTTTTGATTTGAGATGAACCTGCACCGAAATATTCTGCTTACCGCAAAAAAGGTTGGACGAGGAAAACTGCAGTAAAATTGACAATTTTCAATGTTTTTGCTGAATTTTTTTTACAAGTTTTAGAAATGCTGAACTTTTATGTGTGTAAATTTTAAATAAAACAGGTGTTTCGTTTTTAAAATACAATTTTTTGAAAAAAAAATGTTTTTTTTTCCTTCAAGACCTATGTAACCCCTTAACATGGTAGAGAGATAATCTCCGGATCTACTGAACCGATTTTCAAAAACTTTGATGCGTTTTATTTGATATAGAATATTACACCGTAATCTACCAGAGTATGTGCAACAAATTGAAAAAAAAAATTTGGCGTTAAAAAAACTACGAAAGTAGGGGCGATTTTTGACATTTTTTTCACAAGTCCGTCAAATTTTTTTAACTGATTTCTTCGAAAACGGTGGTGGATTACGGTGTAAAAGACCTTGCTTTTTGAAGTGGCGGTAAAATTTTTTGTTTCAGATCTACCCATCCATAGATTATCTCTCTGTCGTGGAGTAATGATTTTTTCAGAGCCTAATTTCAGCGTTTTATATAAAAGAGAAAAATAAATAAAAAAAATATAATTTTTTTTGTATTATTTAAATATGAAATAATTCTATCAAAAATGATTCATGTCAATATATAATAAAGTATCTGAGAAACAAATTCTGGGAAAGTGTTCTATTTCTCGGCTTCTAAAGTAGACTGGAACCTCAAAGGATAACATATTTCATCTGTATTGCCATCAAATTTACTTGCATTTTTTTCTTATTTGAAAGCCACATCGTTCTTACTTGATAACAATTCACGAATTGTCCTTTTACGATGCTATGATAAATCTGTTCAGAATGTAAAAAACGCATATTATGATGCCAATGGATTAGAAAACTGATTCACATTCATTTCAAACGCTCTAAACTACTGCTTGAAGAAGTAGCAGTATCTTTTGTATTTCAATTTTCTATAATGGATCGAGGAAGAAAATTGCTGCAAGGATTACTAGAATATTTTCAATAAATTCTCAATCACCTTATTCGCACATAGTTGTAAGTTTGAATAATTCTACACCAAATCTGCGCGTTCAGCGAACGATTAGCTAGTTGGGGGTGTCGAAATGACTTATGAGGTACTTGGGGTGGCGGTGTTGATCAGACGACGTTCGAACATACATATATGGGGGAAAATTGTTGCACTACTGGCGTCAGATTATTTAAAAATACTCGTAATATTTCTTGGTCTTTGTTCTTTCACGGTCTCGGACTGACGTTGGAACGTTAACACATGCCTTCTGCAGATTAGCATGATCGCTAAGCGAAGGAGGGATGGGATGCTGCAGCCTCGTACAAAGAAAGCATGTAAGAATCTATGTAACATGACGATTGCAGCATGACGAAATAAAGAACTCTTCATGCGCAGAATATTATTGCTTCATCAATCCTCTCGCACTTACATATGTGGTATAGTGGTGGTGATTACGCATGGATGGTGAATGCGAAACGGATTGAATGGGCCAAAGCTTTGGGTCTTGCGAGGAATCGAAAAGTTTTTGTTTACAAGTTCGCTTGAGTTAGTAGCGTGGTCAGTTGCATTTGAAGATTAGAGTTTAGCGGGTGGTGGTGGTGCGTCTTGGTCTAATCGGGGTGGATAGTGCTTCACAGATGCCTTCGATCTTCGCCATCGACCGGATCAAGAAAATTGATAAAGAAAGTTTGGTGACCGTAGTGAACGCAAGATTCAAGGATCAAACGTGCTTTGAGTGACGATAAAATTCGATAGTAAGACAACTGTTACTCAATTTATTGGTGAACACACTATTGTTTAACAAATCGATTTGCGGCTTTGACTAAAGATAGTCTACATACATATAACGTATGTATGTAGATACTACGTTTGCGAAACATGTTTTATTCAATTCGTTCAATTTGATGTGGTCCTGCCCATAATAAATTCATAATCGATTTGTGATTAGAAGCGAACGAGTGAATAGTGCAGTTACTGTTGGCTGTTCACTATATTTTTCAGGGGCACAATGCCAAATATAGCAGATGATGTTCCTACGAAACTCGTCAATTGAATTTTAAGTGAGTATTGTCTTTAGTCAATTGCGTCTTCACGACCGATTTTTTGGATGTGAATACGAATTAAGAATTAGAATGCCGAAAAGATCGCTCTCTCTTAGTTTTGAATTAGTCTGTAATGGTTTCAGTGAGTAGTGCCAAATGTCGTAAGCCTTGGGAGGCATAATTTATTGTTAAATAATGAATAAGGCTTAAAGATATTTTCCCAGTTTGTTTGGGAAAACTGTAAATATTTTTACATTATTAACATTTCTGCAATTATTTCTAAACCATTGTTGTAACAAATTTTCGATGATTTAGAAATAATTTTGTGAAGGATTTGATTGTATCGAGTTGTGAGTGTTTATGCACTCTAAAAAAGCCTTTTCAAAAATTCACTAAATAAAATATAATATAAAAACGAACCTTCCTCCAAATTTGTTTTAACGATCCCATTTTTACAAGTCACCGCCATTTGCAAGTTTTACTTTAATCGAGGAAAGTTATATTCCTACGATTGATTCTCTGTAATCGGTGATGGAATTTTCAATTTTGAATGTACTTGGATGGGTATTTCCATTATTTTTTTGAGGAAACAAAAATGATTGTGTATTCGAGTCCCTTAGAAAATAAATTCTACAGCGTATTATGCGTTATTTGTCAAACGAAAACTGTGGCTTCGATGGAAATGAAATAAAGTCCTTGGGTCACCGGTATCAAAATAAAGATAGTACCTGAAGAATACTTGCGACATTTTTGAGCTGTTAAAACTATGGGGAACTCCTGTGCTTCATCCTATAAAGAATGTATAGATACTTTCCTCCTCACATTACCGTTATACAGAAATGCTTTATGGTACTGTGATAAGTCGGTCGGAATGTATCCTTTGCGCCAAATTTTTAACTTGAAAATGATTTGAATGATGATGATGATGATTCTTTAGCTTGTTAGCCCTGATTATGTATTTTGCTACAGAGAATTACTTAATATTGTATGAGCATATTTGAACTGGCTTAAATTTTCACTTTTAATTTTCAGCGAAACAATCAGTACAACAAAACAAGACTAGAATATTATTGTTTACTAGAAATTCAGTTTTTTTTCATTTCCTAACTAAAATTTGTGTTTTTTTCTTCTAGATAATTGTCAAAATACAAACATGGACGATATACTAATTGTTACAGCGAAACACAGCGAACGTGCCATTCTATGGGCGAATTTTTTGAAAGCTCGATTTGATAAAATTACTAAACAGCGTGGTCGGAAACCATTCAAGTGAGTATAAATACAATTGTGGAAAATTATTTTCCATTAGCCCAACATTCCCACCAAAAAAAATCTGATCTTACAGTTTTCTTCATATAAAAATTGACGATGGCACTCTTACGCAAGGACTTATTCAAACATGCCAATCGGCACCACTTCAAATTGTTATTATATGTCCTTCCATTATGGCCCTGTCTCATTCTATACTTATGAATCAACTATCCGCTATTTTGAACATGGAAAAAGTACTGGCGATTCTTATTGAGGTGTCTGTAAAACAAGTAATGGACACGCATAAAGAAGGTACAAGTCCTTTTGATCCAACCCAAATGACGAATTTTAACTTATTTGAATAATTATTTTGATAGCTTTCCCTTCGTTCCGAAAGTGGCGTAAATGTGAGGTCACAACCAACGATCAATCACTCATCGGGAATATTTTGGGTGTTGCCACAGATATTCTTGGAAGAGCACTTTGCCAAAGACCGCCATGTCAGGATATTAACGGACAGCAAGTGAAAGGAGTCAGCATTGGAGAGGCGTTTACTGTAATCCCCCGCAAAGTGAAAATCGGCCAGAATAAAGTATTGGCTATGCTCAATGATCCGTTGACTAAGGACGATTGGATTAAAATCACAATTGTCAAAGGTGGCGAAACAATCAACGTGTCTACGTTCAAGCGAAGGAATCCTTACACTCTTCAATTCACTGTGCCAGGTTAGCGTGCTTTTCAGCTGGTGATATAGCATTTAAATTCAACCAGGATGATTTTTTGTTCGACAGAAAATTGCATGGAAATATCGACAATGGTAGAGATCCGCATTGAAAAGAATGGTCTGGATCTTGGTAGTCGTCCTGTAAAGTGCGAAAGTAGGCTACGCGAGTTGGAACAACTACTGCGAAGCCAAGACTCACCATTGGAGTTTATGTGCCACTCACTCGGCATGCCATCGACCGATCGAGACACTTTGGACACGCATTTGTTGCATTGCTTCCAGAGAAACATTCCTCCAAACTTTCATTTGCTTGGTGGTCCTTACGAGAAGCAAAATCATATCACCGCTTTGAGAGATAGCAGTAAGAATAGAAACTAATTTTTCCATGTGTATATAGTTCAAATGCAACTTCTTACAGATCCTGAAGAATTTCCCACTTTACTACATTTTGCCGCAAAGTGGGGTTTCGAGAGATTAGCGATTCAACTGCTGGAGTGTCCTGGTGGCGATGCAGCTTCCGAAATCCGAAACTATTCTGGGAAAACTCCCGCTGAAATGGCTGAGCAAGGTGGTTTCGGTAAACTCGCGAAGAGTTTGAAAAGCTTTATGGTTTGTGATTTCTACATTTGCAATGTTTCCTGTGAATCCTGACACTATTTTTTTTAATATTTCAGCAAATGCAGGAGCTAACTACGATATACCATCGTTGTATAAACTACACACCGCAAAAGAAGGTGATCATCGAAGCGAAGCCAGAGCGGCCAACAGTGACCGAGGAAAAGGTAGTGATGTCCCCACGAGTTCAGGAGAATGGTAACGAAATGTCGCAGGCAGAGTACATGGAAATGAATAGTAGTAGTAGCGAGGCAGAAGCGTCTTCAATATCAGAAACGTTTGCTGTGGAGAATCTCAATTATATAAACATCGATACAACGGACAGCTGTAACTTGCATGATCATGTTGTGAAGACAGGACACCAAGTGAAGATAATTGAAGGGTCTGAATTGGTCTCGAACGAACTTCGGATCAACGAGCCACCATACTTTGAGTCCAAGGATAGCAATAAAGGGGACAAGTTCAGTACGGATTGTCTGAACGTTTTGGAAAGCTACGACAAGGCGTCAAGCTCTCCATCGAACCAATCGTACTACCTTATACAGCCATCGAATATCCCTGTTGAAGCGGTGCCTGCAGCACAACAGAATGCCGACTACATGACGCAGCCTTCAAACCGTCCTGTTGAGCATATCAGTTACATGAACGATTCGATGGGAAGCCATGTTCAGAGTCAGCGATATAATGGCGACTCCGACTCACATTTCAAACTAGTGTTTGAGAAGAAGAAAACAACTGAAGGAAGTGGCCCGAGAAACGGCACCCTCAAACGGACTGGAAGTGATGCTTCAAAGGGAAATGCGGATGACGAGCTAGCTGAAATAATGTATGATTTCAAGAATAATGTCCTGACGATTCGGGAAGTGGAGCAGCTCGTGGAGAAATGGAAGAATCGCAACGATGTGAAGCAAAGCTTCAAGGAGAAGCAAGACCAAATCGAAAAGATGCGCGAGGAATACGATCGCATACAGGAACAGCTTAAGGAACGACTAAAGCGGCCAACTCCTTTTGAGAGAGTGAAGAAGCTGTTCTCGAGAAATAAGCCAAACAAGCACGTACAAAATGAGGAGCACGACGAAATGAAGTCATCGGTCACGTCGTTTCAATCGTCCAGTCAACGGCCTACCAGCAGTTTGAGCCTGCAGAGTCTGTCGAGCTTGTCGTCATCGGGCAGGATGAGTACCGGCAGTGCTTGCAGCGGAGCTAGCCTTGGAGACAGTGGGACTCATTCTGATCACGAAGATCGTCGTCAAATATATGCTTCTGCATGTCGGCTTGGCACTCCTGGAAGCCTGCTCGACAACTATTTGGTCCCACCCGCCCCACGACCTGTTTTAACACCGGGCTCAACTCCTGTCGAGGAGAAGGACCGACTGGTCTTCACAAACAGTAGTCGAACTACAACGCCCATTAGCCAGTCTGAGCATTACATCCTATTCCCATCGAATATCCCTGTTTATCCTTCTCCGACGGAGAGCCATTGTAGCGACCAATCATCCCCATTCACTACCCACCTCAATACGATCATCGAGACCAAAGAGACACCAAACGAAAGTGTTGGCGGTTCTATACAACCGATAAAAGTACAAACCAAGAACGACGCCATTTACAGTCAAATCCAACAGGGCAAAAAAATCGAAGCGGCTTCCTGCCTTACCTCATTCAAAAGTCCACCGACGTCACCATCGATTTTACAAAATGGAGGAAACACAATTGAAATGAATGAATACCAGAATTTAAAATGCTTCACAGCGAGGGATCAACTAAATCGACACAACCAAGACGACGGGAATGTGGTGCTGGAAAACAACGAAAATCATAATTACATTAATGTTTAATGAAATTATTATCAACTGTTTTTTTTTTTTCAAATATTGACAATCATTTATTCGACACGAATCTTTATTAATCATAATTCTATCTATTCGACATAAATTTATACATCGCAAATCGTTTAATGGATCTCGCATGTTCTACTTTTTCTACAAACTTAGTAATTTTATTAAGATAGTAACCACCAGAAAAAAACAATACAATTATTGTACGTAGTTATTCGACATAATTATTTATTAAACAACATTTTTTGAATGATCAATAAAATATATTAAAAAGTGAAAAATAGAATAATTTCGGACATTAAGATGTTGTCGTTTAAAGCAGCTGAAATCCTATTCAGAACAAACATTCCAGGAGGTCCTGCGATACAAGAATGACAGATTCAGTAACCGTATGAAAGTTACATATCACGAAGGGTTACGGAAACGTGTATATTAGGGATAACTGGGAGACCAAAAATAAGACGAAACAAAAAAGTAACTGGTGTTACCCTAAAGTTAAGTTCTTAGAATGGCAGTGGGAATAATGATTAGCTGAGAGGACAATATAAACACCTAATTTCCAGACAGGAGAATACATTCACCAGGGCATCCTTATGACACTTAAGGCTTTGTCAGCTCAGGAATGATATACCTTTCTTATGCATATTATTCCGGCTCTCTCGATCCGGTTGAAGTTGCGGGGTTTCATGGTTTAGAGAAAGTCTGCCACGATTTTTTTTGGGATTATAGTGCATATCATCTAAAGATCAACTGCAATGCGCGAACATTTTACAGAATGGTAGTGGAAATTTACATTATGGACGTCTTTCGACGCAATTCCGAGTCTATAGATAAATAAGCCTGTTTGCGGTATCTACGTAAGGAACTTGACTCAACAGTGTACCAGATTATTCGATTTAAGTTTCGATCATTTCAGATCCAGTTCCGATTAGTTTAGATGACCTACTGAACCGTTGCCATCAGGGATGGTATGCGTATAAACTTCATGGTATGCGTCACATATTTTGGGTTTCGTACCATGTACAAATCAACCTGGTACGCAAAAATACTAACTTTTGACATCGACCGAAAAGAATTAAAAGTATCCTGGCATAAAATTTCGTAACTAAAGACAAGTGCGCTTCTAGCAAATACTTAGCGCTACCCTGTTTTACACTAGTTGTTCTCTGTACTTGTCAGTAAAATATTATCTGATAACAACTAAAATTAGAAATTAAAACATTAAAAACATTAGCATCGCAAAGTGTTACGTTGCAAAAAAATTTGCAGAGCACAGTTCGAGCCAAAAAATGTACTACCGATTTTTTTGCATCGCAAAGGCGACGGTAAAAGTACTGACGATTGTGATGGACAATTTGATTTTACTTTTAAATGCAACTATTATAAAAATTTAGACCAGCATTGTTAATCGATTTGTTTGTAGCGACATTCCTACTTATTTGTTTTTAAATTTTTAAACATAAAACCCCATGATATTTTTATTGTTACGCCAGGGTTATTAGTGGAAATTACTAAAATAATCATTGACAGAAAGGACAATGTTTTATTATTGTGATATGATTTACTATGTGGATCAAATGAGTGTAATTATTTTTTGTATGTATATTATATTTACTTTTAATTAATTTAATGTTTATACTGTTTTATTTGGGATGAAAAGGTTCCCATAGTTGCTTGCATGTTCTCAAACAAATGCAGTTATAATTTTTCTATGATTATTATTATATTATTCTCTTTTTTATATAATTTAAATTGTAACATTTTTGCTTGATATTATTATTAAGTTTATTTTGAGATTACAGTACATTATTTCTGTTTGATATTTAAAATTTAATTCACACGTCCTCGTTACTAATTTTAAAAACTCCAAAACGAAATCATGTTGAATTATAAGATTGCAACCCAACACAAACTTTTATATATCTGAAGACGTGTGTATATTTTGCTTTTGTGGGTCTACCCTTGGTGCATTTATTATTGTATATTATTTATAAAGGATGATATGAAATTTATGGGTATAAAAAGGAAGGATGTGTTTCTTCTGCTAAAAAATCAACCTAAAATTGCTTGAGTTCTATTCGTATTTTTTTATTGCACAGAAGCTATGCTAATATTCTTGGTAAAAATGAAAGAGAAGCTCGGATTTTCATGGTAAAAATGAAGAAGGAGCTCGATCGCAATACTTAAGCATAGATATGTATTTGTTAAACACTTCTCCTCGCTCGGAGGATTGAAAAACATTGCTAATTTATTGTTTGTTTATATTTTCAATCTAAAAGCGAAAACAGAACAATAAAAACTATCAGAACTGAAAAAAGGAAGTATTTCCTTAACTAAAAAATAAATAAATAAATGAATGAATAAATAAAAAGATACACCCTTGTTCGGTGCGATTTAGTAGCAAAACCAGCTTCTTAAGAGAATCTACACGTATATTTCCTAGAATTCAAAAACTAGAATTATTATTACCATCTTTGCATCATCTTTTTTTGGTATTGCAATGAAATAAGAACGTTTCCATTACAACTTGTCTACCTGTGCAATTTTCAAGAACGCGATTCTTTTAAAAACTCGTAATTGCAATCTAATCAAAAATTTCAAATCAAGTGTTCATAGAATTTTCCAACGAATTCGGAAAGAAAAAATCAAATGGCATAGATAATTGGAGAATACGTAACGCGAATTTTATTGGCTACGAGTTTCTAAAGTTGAAAGATTTCAATAAATTTCCAGTAAATTAAGAAGCATACAAATTGTTAAGTTTCCTCGATCGTAGTTTTGCAAAAGGTAATTAATTTTATTTCATTAAATCTTAGCAAAATTTCAATGTTCATTGAATTTTTTTTAGCTGGTTTATGATGTTGCTGGGATTTAGAAACTTGCTTGTTCTCAAATCCTTTAAAAGTGGAGGTGGAGGAGGCTTTTATTCTGCTTTGCAAAAACTTGCAACGGCGTGTGCAGTAGGATCGCCCAAGAACGTGACGAAGGCTGATACTAGCAAATCGGATGATTTTGATAATGAGCGGTGCTCAGATCCTAGTTTAAGAGGTCTCGTCCTCGGTGTGTATTCCAACGAGGAGGACAAACTTGATTCGGGAGTATTGACGCCAATTGCAAATAAGTATAACAAGGTAAGATTAATGGTATTTAGTTAGTTTTCTGGTGGAAAATATATTTTTGTCGAAGGTATTTGTTTTGTTATGAAATGTTAGTCCTCTTAAAAGATTGAGCTGGACTGATCCGAATACCACCATAATAGTAGTCTAGTTTTTATTATAATTTTGGGGTCGAAAATTTGGATCCAATAATTTGGTAAGGTAAAAAGGCACAAAAAACAAAAAGATTATATAAGTATTACAAAATTACCATCGACCCTATAACACTCAAATATTTTCTATAATAAAAAAAATAGTGGCCCTTAACTAGAGTCCTTTGGTGAATCTAGTGCTTTATGTGTGCCAAAAACTTTAATGTTGGTTACATTTTTCAAAATTTAAGGCTGTATACAGATCAATAGAATATGCCTAAAAAGATCGGCATTTTTCGATGTTTTTTCTCCATGCATTTTTCGGGAAATATTGATTCATGTCTCAGTCGTCGATAAAACAACCAAAATGCTGTTTACAAAAATTCTGTCGAAAATTCTCATTCATCAAATACTCTTCAATCTGAATAGGTAAAGACTAACGGTCGCCTGCTAGAGCTTCTCCGTTTGGCCGGTCCAATTCCCAGAAGAGGTGAATACAGGATATTCTATAATCTGGAACCGAACTATTCGGCAGTTTGCGTTTGTGGACTAGGCTCGGAATGTCTTGGTTACAACGAGTATGAGCTTCTTGATGAGCACAAAGAATCCATACGTCGAGCCGCAGCTACAGGATGTGTGGCATTGCAAGAGATTCGTACTGAAAAAGTGGTTGTGGAGAGTTTTGGTCATGCCGAATCGGCCGCTGAAGGGGCGGCACTAAGCGTGTGGGCATACCAGGATCATAAAAACAAGGCAGATCAGATTTCGGTGCCGCAGATTGATTTACATGTTGAAAAAGGACAAGAGTGCGACTGGGATGGATGGCGTATAGGTTTACAAAAGGCAGCAGCACAAAATTTAGCTAGGCAGCTGCAAGAGACTCCCGCGAATTTACTTGGGCCGACATACTTTGCTCAAAACGTGGTCGATGTGCTTTGCAAGTCGGGTGTAAATGTCGAGGTGAAGGTGAAAGGATGGGCTGAGAGCCAGAAAATGCATTCGTTTCTGGCTTTATCGAAGGCGTCCTGTGAGCCACCGATATTCTTAGAGCTTAGCTATTATGGCGCAAATCGGGATGAAAGGCCCGTAGTTTTGGTTGGTCAAGGTATAACATTCGATGCTGGCGGTTTGTGCCTGAAGGTAACATACTCCTTTAAAATAAACGTTAAACTTATGCTGCTTTTTCGTCCTAGGACAAATATGAGTTGCGAGACATGCGAGCTGATATGTCAGGAGCCGCTTGCGTCGTGGCAGTGTGCAAGGCCATTGCATCCCTTCAGCTGCCGATCAACCTCCGTGGCTTGATTCCTCTATGTGAAAATGTTGTTGGGTGCAACTCGTGCAAGCCAGGGGATGTGACAAAAACCATGAATGGGGAGCACATTGAGATTCAGAGAACTGATCGAGCAGGTGCTCTAGCGGTGGTTGACGCCTTGCTCTATGCCCAGAACTTTTGGCCGAAATTCATTCTCGACATAGGAACTACAACCAAAGAAACCGATAATACATTTGGTGAAGGAGCCACAGGGATCTTCACCAATTCAGAAGAGCTATGGCAACAAATGAAAAATGCTGCGTCGCATACCGGTGATCGCGTGTGGAGAATGCCACTGTGGCATTATTTCAAGGATCTCGTAACTAATAAGAAGCACATTGATGTTGAAACAATGGGAGAAACATGCGATGGGTGTCCCTGCAAGGCTGCTGCGTTCTTGAATGAGTTCGTTCCTTGTGGTCAATGGATGCACATGGTAAGTGTTATATAATAATGTGAACACCGACAATGCTTTTGTTAAATTTTGATAAATTGCACTGCACAGGATATAAAAAATGTGATGAAGTCAACAGGCAGGGACTATGAGTATCTACGCGCAGGTATGGCTGGTCGTCCCACGAGAACCATAATTGAATTTATAGCTCAGCTGATTTGCTATGAAGGGCAATCTTCTGTTAAAAAGGGACAAGCAACTAAGTGAATAGATTACAAGTAAGGGAGCCCGTTTTAAATCAAACGTGCCAATTAAGACGCGTAGCTGTTACGTCATGGATAGTAAAGCTGTTAGTTGTAATTTAATGGCGATAAAATGTCTTGTATTGAAATCAGAATGAAAGTATACTTATCATGAAAATCGACTGAAATTTATAGAAGAGTTTTTTTTATTTTTCATGTTTTCATTGATTTTTTATATATATTTAATCCGTGTATTGAAATTAGTGCATCAATATTTCACTTCCCACTATATGATTGGCTTGATCCTGTGGAAATGAATATTATCTGCCTGCCTCGAAATAATACTGATGAAATAAAAATGTCCATGTGTATCTTAAAACCGATAAATATTTTCTCTTGGTTCAGCTTATTGGAACTTAAATACACACATATGTAGCTAGGTACAAAAGATGATCGCATGTATGAATTGCTCTAGGCACAAGAGATAGCCCGTTTCCTTCTCTAATTTACATTCTTGGTTTTAAATAGCCAGAAGAATAAACGAAGCAAATCCAGTACTTTTAAGAGAACATCTTTACCTGATGCAATTGCCAAATGTCACATGCAACTGTCAACTTGACAACCGCAAAACCATTATTTCTTCGTATATTATCGGCTTTCCTACTAAGCCTACTCTAAATCACATCGTGCTTCCATGACAAGATTGATTAATATTCATTTAATGCAAATTCTTAATGTGTGAAAAATACGAATTTTATGATGAATGAAACATACGTTTTGTAAGAAACTATCTTATTTATTCAAAAAATACTGTCTTATCCATAAAATAAATATCTTATAAATATTATTTACATATGCATATGTACAGTTTGGAAATGTGACTGAAAAAATTCACACTTTATGTAAAAAATGCAAAAAGTTTTGGTGTTTATTTACAGTTCAGTGGTTTCAAGATTTTTCGCCAAGAGCTCCGGATTATTTGTTAATTTATCAATTTGATGGTAAACGTTGAAATATCGATTTAAGTTATTTTGCCGTTGGTCAAATAGTTTTGGTGTGTATTGAATTTTGCCGAAACTTTCTCCAAATCCATTTTCAGGGACGGAAGTGTGTCCTTTATTGCTGTAAGGTATTTTGAAATGTTTGATTTTAGATGGTCTAAAGGATATGTAGAAAAAAAATCGCTTGTGCGGTATTTTAAAATGGTGTGTGTGGTATCTTAGAAGTTTGAACAGCTCGAACGATTGAATACATTCATGCGTTTACAGATGTATTTTTCGTAGGAATGTGATGTACCATTTACCTCAACTCATCGTCGTTCTTAAACCATTCATTTTCATACGCGCTTAGCCAAATAGGATTTGATCCTTCGACGCTATGCTTGTTGGTGTTTGGCACGCCAACTGTTGATTCACGTCCAATCGCATCGGGGGTTGGCTGGGCTGAATACAATATTTCTCATTAAGAAATCAGGGTTTCGATCTCATTTTGTGAGACTTACCAAAAACGTTCACTTTAGCTGCTCGAAGTTGTCGCCGGTATTTAGATCGTTGTGAACAACACAAACTGAGCGTAACAAGCAGCAAAGTAGCTATGAAAATGTTCGAAAACACTAGCCAAACCATCATTGATCCTCGCTGAAGAGAGCCGAGGAGCATTGCAGCTTCTGCTGGTTGCGTGTCCAAAACGTTAAAATCTTTGAACAGGTCATCCAATTTCTCGATGTGTCGATCAATCAATTTCAGGACATCGGCTACTTCAAATACCGAATTATCTCTTTTATCGACCAAATGCAAATAGAGATCAGTTTTAGTCTTATCCACGGATCCGTCCTTGTTTTCATGGACTCTAAATTCGTCAACATTGACGATGGCATCAGTAACGCTGCCGAGTGTACTGCAGAAAAATAGTTTTATTGAAAATGTCGCTAAGAATTGTCGAAACTCACTCTCGGAAAATGTGAATACTGTCTCGAAGCTCTGCTGGCTGTTGGCGAAAGACAAAACGGACTTTCTGATCCTCTCGAAGTAGATATATGAATACGTGTGCTGTGTCCTTTTGACCATCGGTATCATTGGCTAGTACCTGGGATATTGGAGTCATTAAATATCAGCTTTAAGTTTTTGTACTACATAAGAGCAATATGTGAATTTATATAGAGTCCTTATAGAAATAAGCACGGAATATTTATAAGGATTACTTTCTCGAAATGTATCCATTGACCTAGTTAGAAATTTTTGTTTATCAATTTCCTATTTACTGCTTGTCGGCGACTCAAACTAGTCCTTTTCGTTAATGGAAATTTTATTCACCCAACCTTATAAATTTCCAATCTCCACGACTATTCATTCCATGTATGTCGCATGTCCCGTTCACATGTGGTCCGCAATGTTGTCGCCCAACAAATTCTACATTTTGATTACATTGTGGCAATCGATTCGGTTGGAACTACTACAAACTATGAAAACTGTATTGAACAAAACACTAACCATAAAGTCAAAATATCCTCGCATTCCTTTTTGTGGGTCAAAATTCAAATGAATTGCTCCGGAAAACTTTTCCACTAAAAACGGTGCCTTGCGAATGTTCTCCAATCCTTCGGACAGAGTTTGCCGTATTTCGCCAATTTGATAGTAGGACACATTTGCGTTAGCTCCAGCGTCAGGATCGATAGCCTGGAAATGTGGTAATTTGAATTGATGATAAATTGTTGAATGGAATTGAATGTTGTAGTTCATATGCACTCGATAATTTCGAAACAAGTTGTTAGTACGTATACACTTGGAGAAAGTTTCGAGTTTGATGCAGTCAAAATTTCATGCAAGCATACAAATTGTTCATAAGGCAATGAGTCATGCCGAGTTTCTTAGAATCCTTAAAGTGCTGACTTTCTTTAGCTGCTCTCATGATGAAGTTAAACTGGAAGCTGAAATGTTCGTTGCAACTTTTTGAAGTGATCATTGCTAACATTTTGCGCTAAAGTTATCAAGTTATTTTGTTTCGTAACTAAACTTCAACAAAAATTGAGTCTGTATAACAAGGATCAACAATTTTCCACATGTGTTTGATATTTTTGTTGCTAATCAAAGACACAGTATTTATGATGAATTCCAATTCATTGCACCCATTCTAAATAAATGAATTATCTCCAATAACAATAAATATAAACTCAAATCTGTTCGTTCCTTGCAAATTCGCCCCCAACTTTGGTTTTTCCGCACAAAAAGTCAAAAGTTCAGGAAAACCACTTGAAAAGCAAACTTACCCGAACTTCCATAAACTTTGTACCGAAATTCACATTAGTAGTAATGCCGCCGGTGAACGTTTTCGATATAAATTTCGGAGGATTATCGTTAATGTCTCGAACATAAACAGTCACCCGAACAACTGTGCTATCCTGTATCAGAATCAGGTCATCCATTGTAGACAAAAAGAATGGTGATGGTGACGATGATGATGATGAAACCCGACTTGTATCCCTGGCGCTCCTTAAGTTTCGCGAGTATTTGAATCGATCAAAAGCGTCCTGGCGTGTTGAGTTCGTACGCCGTGTGAAGGGCAATGTGTTTAACTTTGGAAGTCGCATTAATCCTTCCGATGCACTCTCGGGGCTGGGCGGACTGGAGCAAGTCTCGGTGGCACGAACAAAAAGTGTATAATTGGCTTTAATTTCGCGGTCCAGCTCCTTTTGCACAGTGAGTATGTGAGATTCGCTGTCGAGATGAAAAATGTCGTCCTGATTGCCGTATATGATGAAATAGCAAACGGTGCTGGGTGGATCATCCAACTCGTCAACCTCGTCACGGTCTATTGTGTCCGGTAATTTGACTTTTTCTGTACCTGGCTGAGAGTGTTCTGCAAGGAGATGATTTAATGATCCGTAAGTAGTGAGTAGTAGTAGTGGATGGATTTTTGATTAGTTTAAATGAATAGAAAGGAAATGTTTCAAGTAAACTGGAAATTGATTCCTGTTTTCAAAGATTAACATCATAGAGTCTTCTCTTGGTACCGTTCAACATTTACTCTTTGCCACCCAAACAATATACACAGTAAAAAAACATATCAATAATATTTTGAGTAAACATTGTAAAGCAAACAATCGGGTAAAATCTTATGTCACAAGACTCTCTAACCGACTATAATAGGAGAAATATCAGTTGAAAATGGCTCTATTTCAAGACTCTTGCAGTACATTGATTCAGGATTGCACTTGTAAAGATATGCTCTTAGATTCTGAAGAGCAGCAATAATAACAGTGAAAATAATAGACACAAAAATATCTGAGTGCTTTAAATTTTCATTAAAACAACTTAATTACTAATTTTTGGAAGTTTAGCCTCCTTTACGGAGGTTCTAATGAAAAGCAAGCGAGAGGAGTGAGCCCAGAAAAAGCATACCGAAGGAAAAAGCGAACGAAAGTTTGCCTTAAAATTCAAAGCGAGCACAATACATAGCAATGATGTGCAAATATAAGAGTAGAGCGGCTGGTTCAGTGAGCAGAGCGCCCGAATCTTGCTCTCAAAATAGAGGGTTCAAATTCCCGTTCCCTTTGTTTTTTTACTTGAAGTAACTTTGTGGAAATAAAAGCAATAAAAATTCATATTTTGTCTTATCATATGCATCCTAGATTTTCGAATTTGTCACATTAATTCCTGAATTTTTCTTGCATTTATCTATAGACAAATTTTTAACCTTTACATAATCATTTGCAAAACGTAGCTAAACTTCCCACCAGACACTCCCAGAGTGCTTTCTAGATTTAGTTGGAGTTGCATTTAGTCAAAAATATCCATAAAGATATTGGTTATTTTCATTGCGAAATTTGGCATCAAGCCCTATTTGATTTGTGTAAAGCTTTTTTGTCTTGATCGAAAAAAAATTGTTCTCAAGATATTTCTTAATTTAATTTAAATACGTCCTTGCCATCATTTGTCTGTATCTACCTGTAAAATTCACTGTAATATCGTCCACCAAGAACTGAGGTTCATAGTCGTTCACATTTCGCACATATATCGTCAAATCCAGGTCAGAGCTCAGAGATGTCGGAATTCCTTGATCATATGCTTCCACTCGAATCTAAATTTAAATACCAAACAGTTCAGACGAAGCACTGCGGACCACAAAAAATACCTCGTAAATTTTTTGACGCTCTCTATCCAACGGCTCTTTCAAATATAGTTTTCCACTATGCTCGTCTATGTCGAAAGTCCTATAGTTTCCAAGGAAATCTGGCTTAAGTTTGTACCTGACGGCAGCATTAGCACCAATATCCTCGTCGGTTGCCAGTACTTGAATTATTAAGCTTCCTACGGTGGCATTCTAAATATGGGAACCAATAAAATTCAAATTAGCAAACTTCCTTATGTCCGACCGTATGTAGTGCAGAAGGGCAGCGAAAAGCCAAAAGAGGAGGTGTAAAGTCACCCTATAAGTGATGTGTTACCTCTGGCACTCGGATGGTCACATTGTGTGAAGGCGATATGAAAACGGGCGGATGGTCGTTGAAATCCGAAATACAAACTTCCAGTGGACTCTTTACGATGTTGGTCGGGCTGCCCAGGTCCTTTGCTTGAATGGTCAGTGTGTAGTTGCCGTACTTGCCCTTCAAAGACCCGTCCGAATGCAAATGAGCAGTCCAGTAGTCAACTTGATTCAGTTGAAATAGTCCTGTGAAAGGAATTAAGTTGAGTGGGCAATTTACACGGGGAGGAAGAGAAAGACTCCTCCAACGCTTGATGCAGTTAAATGAATCTTCCCATCTTCAACTTCTAGGAATTAGACAATATACCGTGCTCGTTTCCATTTGCTATGGAAAATTCAATCCGCCCATTAGGAAGACTGGGATCGTCATTGTCCGTGCCTTTAATAGTCACGATTACGTCCTTTGTGTCGTGATACTCGGTGATTTGAATGCAGTCCTGCGGTACAATCAGATCTGGTGGTGAATCGTTCTCGTCGAGAATGTTAATACTGTAAAAAAATATGCAAATGGCGGCGTTGAATTGAAATTCGATTTGCAGTTTTTAACTTAATTAAGGATGAATCTTCGATGCATATTCATATGAACTCACTATATCTGCTTGAACGCGTTTCGACTCTCGCCCGCCAAATAACCGAACTGATAATTGTCCCACGCCTCGATTACGAGCATATAAAGGTCTTTTGATTCGCGATCCAATTTATCCGAAACAGTAAGCACCCCAGTGTCTGCATCAATCGAAAATTTACCCTGTAAAAGAGATTCGATAGTGGTTTCGAATTCCATTTGCCCTGGACATCATCATATTTGATTTTATGGACCAATGCTGGCTCCCTTCAGAAGGAAGCGCAGCAAATAAAGCCCGGAAACATACTCACATGAGAGCTGATACGATCCATTAAGAATGTAATTTTACCGAAATCGCCTGAATCCGCATCACTTGCTTGTATTATTCCCACTCTCGTTCCCACAGGGACATTTTCACTTACACTGAAGTTCTTCGTGGTCGTCAAGAAGAATGGATTGTTATCGTTTTCATCGAGGACTGAAATGAGGACATCGACTAGCGACGACCTCGATGGGAAGCCACTATCTGTAGCTTTAACGGAGAAATTCAACCACTGATACGTTTCGTGGTCGATTTTGTTTGCAACCACAATCTCGCCTGTTTCACTGTCCAAGTGAATAAGTTCTAGGATTTTGGGACTACCTTGAAAAGTAAATGTGGGATAAAATATTATTTTCAGCCATCATATATTTATCATAAGTGATATGGATCATGTGTTTTTCTATTAAATCGTTGCATTATTCATGGCGTTGGAACCCATTAGGGGTTTTAAAGCGGAAATATAAATACCTTCCATGGAATAGGTGATGGTTTTGTTTTTATCGACATCCGAAGCGACCACAGTTACAATCGCCACGCCATTCATACTATTCTCTGGAATAGTTTTCCGATAAAATGGCATTTTGAATTTCGGATTGTTATCATTCTCATCGTCAATGATTATCGTCACAGCAGCTGGAAGAACGTTTATAAAACACACATTATTTGCTGAGCAGGAGTTACTTACATGTTGCAGTCTTGGGGCCTTTTGTGGTGGCCATGTCCTGGACCATAACCCCCAATTTGATTAGCTCGACTTTTTCCCGATCCAGAAGCTTTATCACCTATGGATTAGCGTCCGAGCAAGAGTAGGTATAAAGATTAAAAGATACAACTATGTTTCATTCATACCTTAATGATACCATTCAAGGGATTCAATTCGAAGCAATTGATAAAATCGTACTCAGTGGCCTTAACAAACACCCCTTCTTCTGTTCTCGCTTCCGATTTTTTTGGGTCGAGGTGAAACCGTAGAGAAGCTGTTTCATCCAAATCGGTGGCCATCAGACGATAGACTTCTGTGCCGACTGCGGTGTTTTCTTTGACGTGAAGTGTCTCCATCTCTTGAAAATTGGGTGGTTTATTGTTCACATCCTTGATGGTGATGTTTACTGTGGTCACGGCCATAAGTTGACTATCGCCAAGACCACTATCCAAGGCCATCTAGAAAAATGAGTGAAGAAACTGTCAGTATTTATTCTACGGAAATAGATCATAAGGTCCTGAATATTAAATAAATACGTTGAATCTATATAGTCCTCAGAAATATAAGATATAACGTGATAGAAATGAGTTCCTCAAATAGCTACTCAGAATATAAGATAAATCTCAAATTGAAAATACTCGACTGAGTTCAAAAGTGTTAACAATAAGCCGACGAATTCATGTATTTTTCTTGAGAAAAAATCACTTAACTTCAAATAAAAAATTTGAACACGTTTATTTAGAATAAAATAAATTTTCCTGACTTGAACAAAAACAATTTTTGAAGGTTACATTTGACCCGGTCACACATCTTTTCATTTACCAGAAATTAAAATACTAGCTTTTTTCTGCAGCGAAACAATAATAATATAAATATTTTTCAAGACAGAATTTTTATTGAAAATTGATTACGAATTGGTTAAAAAACATGTAGTGCTTTTAACAGAATTTTACTTCCAAATTGTCTCTCAAAATCATTTCAAATTAATTATTTTATTTAGAAAAAGCCTTATAAAATTTACATAGCCAATGCTTTTCCGTGTAGTGTTCCATAATGTCTTGAGATTTTTCTTTTTATTTCACCATTTTTATTACAATTTTTTGCATCATGTATTTTAAGAAATTATTTGTAGTTGGATTTTTCTGTTGAAAATTATTATATTATTTTCGTCGAAACTAATGATGTTGAATTGAAAATATTTTTTTAAATGTGTATTCAAGGAAATCTTGAATGAAGTAATCTACAGACATACATAGTTAAATTATTGATCCGCAAAATATTCTAAAATTATAATAACCAACTTTTTTTATCGAGAAAATCCACCATTAAATTGAAACGGAGTTTTGCTTTGAATTATTTCTTGAATTAAATAAACGTTTCACATTTTAACATAGTTTTAACAAATCTTGCAATACTCACTACCACCAAAGAATATGACAATATTTTCGGAGTGCTAATATCAGGATCGAGAGATGCTCCTTTTGCCACATAAATCATTCCACTGTCAGGATTTATGACAAATTTATCACTAGCACCACTTTTGATACGATAAACAATAACATTGTTCGGAGCAGAGCCATCGCTATCAAATGCCTTGACCTGAAATTTCAGAATTAAGAATCCTGGAAGAAAAATAAGTCCTAGAACTATACCGCCAACACATCACTTCCACCAGGCAAATCCTCAGGAACGGTTTTCTTATAAAACTGTTTCTGGAATGCTGGAATATTATCATTGACATCCTGGACATAAATTAGCACGCGGGTCGTGGACGATAGTGATGGTACGCCAGAGTCCTTTGCTCGCACCACTAACTCTACCAGCTTCACGCTTCCTGATCCTGGTGTCAGTTCTTCAAAATCTATTGGCAGCTTCGGCATGACCACACCTGATTTTGGGTCAATTGTGAAATTGCTCCGCAAATGTCCTTCCGCAATTTCATAAGTGATTTTACTATTCCTTGTTCCGTTCAAGTCAATATCACGTGCTTTCACAACAAGGGGATTTTCAAATGCTACTTTATTCTCAAGGAGCTTCGTTTCGTACTGACTTTGCAGAAATTCCGGAGGATTATCGTTCACGTCGTCGATGTTCAGGATAACTTGAACGGTATTGCGATTACCGTCGCCTAAATTGTCTCTTGCTTCCACAGTGAAATAATGACGGGAGATAAGCTCACGATCGAAGGCATCAGATATTGAAGGGTTAACAGATATTAGACCAGTTATGGGATCTAGTGTTAAGCTGAAATTAAAACAGATAAAACGGTATTCAGATTTTTTTTAGAATCAAATCAGCAGCAGAAATTCAATTGAATCTTTTTTATTTGGCCACTTTAAAAGGGTAGGTTTAACAACTTACAGATGAGCAATACTTCCTGTGATGTTTGTATAGCGAATCCCAGTAGTACCAAAGTCCCCGGAATCTATGTCAGTAGCCTGAACGTGTAGCACTATTGCTCCTGCCTCCGAATTTTCGGGAACGTTCACCTCATACATGGATGATGTAAATTCTGGTATATTGTCGTTTTGATCGCGAATGAATATTCGCAAATTGGTTGAACTGAAACAAAAAATATGAAAATCATTTATAAATAATCAGTTGGATCTGAAGGCTGGACTTAGCTGAGTCCTTTGAAATTAAACATACCTCCATTTGGCTGGGTCGGTTATTTCTTTGGCAACGATTGTTAAATTCATCTCGGTATTGCGTTCATAGTCCAACACACTTGGATCCTTTACACGAATCAAAAAATTCGCTTCATTAACAGCCTGTACTGGGCTAATCTCGAAAATGCCCAGATCAGGCTCTAAAAATAATTGAAACGTTCCATTATTGCCCAGATCGTAGTCGAACACTTCATTTCGTCCTGGTCCCATAAAAGTAAGTGGTGTGTTAGCCTGAGCATTTTCATTTATTTCGCATTGATAAGATTCTGCACGGAATGTCGGCGTCTCATCATTAATGTCTGTAACTATTATAGTCACTTCTGTTTTGGCATATGGCAGCGGCTAAGGATGTGATTAAAATGATAGCAACGGCTGGACAGCTTGACTTGCAAGTATTTACCTTAATTTTGGTAACTTCAACGGCAAGAATTTTGAGTATATATGCGCCGTTGATTTGGTTGCGTGAGTCCTCCCGATCGAGGATTCTCTTATTGTAAATTGCTCCTGTGTCTTCGTCAATTGCGAAAAGATCGTTACCTCTTCTTTCCATAGAATACTTGATCTTATTATTTACGCCCCTATCACCGTCTATTGCACGGACTCGCAGCACTTCGGTCCCGGCACTCGCCCCCTCCAAAATGCGCGTCACTGGCTGCACTTGAATAAACTCAGGTGGCTGATCTTCGATGTCTTTGACTTTGACTAGAATTGCCGCGGTACCAGTGTTGATTGGCCCCTAAATTATAGTTCGTTTAATCAGTTTGTTGATCTACTTCGTAGGCTTACCTGATTCGCCCGATCAACAGCCAAAACACGAAGCTGATAAATATTTTTCCGTTCGTAGTCTAACGCTGATATTAGACGAACGACTCCTTTTCCTTGTTGAGTTGACACCGAAAACGCTGGTTGATCATCCCCACTATCTAAATCATGCAGATAGTAGACGACTTGCCCATAGGCACCTTCATCGCGATCAGTTGCTTCAAGGGTGGCAACTATTCCTGGAAGACTATTTTCCGCTATTTCAATTGATGACTGGTATGGCTTGAAAATGGGCTCGTTGTCATTGATATCCTCGACCAGCAGCAACAGGCTTTGTGTTACCACAAAATTGCTATCAGTTAAGGTAAGTACAATCAAATACTCATCTCGGAGCTAGAAAACAACCAAGACATTGTACTCTGGTAGGACGAACTTAGAAAACTCAAAAATTCACCTCTCGATCCAACTCTTTCGCTAGATATATGTTAGCGTCATTATTTCCAGTATTCAAAATGCGAATAATGTCGGTTTCGACTGATTTTTGAACGCCAAACGTGATAGGATCGCTGTCGGGATCAAAACCTTTCAGCTGATATATCAATTGTCCTGAAACGAAACGCTGAGATAGTAAATCGATTCGATTTGCTTGAAGGAATTCATTTGACTTACCTACTGGTGTTTCGGGTGATTCTTTCAATCTGAGAACAATTTCCGATTGATCGTCAATAAGAAATCGCGGAGGACGGTTGCAGGTGATTGGTTCGCATACTATTAGGAACACTAGCATTACTCCGAGAATTATTGGTTTAAAGCGAACCGATTTGTATTTTCCCAGTTCAAAGCTTTTGTCAGACATTATAAAAAGGCTTCTGCGTTGTAACTGTTTAAATTTGAAAATATCCCTCGAATCATCATTTTCGATGAGCTAATAAACATTTTTTTGAATAATATATTAATGTTAATTGTCAATAATGATTTTATTTGATATGGTATCAACTGTATTCATTTACAGTCTAAAAATTGTGCATGATTCATTTTGAAAGAAGAGATTTGAGTCTTTTACTTTTCAAAGTTCTAAATAAAAATTTAAGGAATATATTTTAAATTATTTCTTGTTGCCAATAAAGGAATCTTAGCACAGCTTAAATCGAAATTACTGGTTGATTCTATTTAAAAATTTATGCTTTCAGCTAATCCCAAATCTCATTAAATTTTTCACAAAAAATTGATTCAATTTTTGAAAAAATTTAATTCAATTTTCGATTGATTTCTTTAACTGCAATTGTTAATATTGCTTTACAAAGTTACGATAATCTATAAATGCTTGGAAACCTAATTTTGATATTAATTTTTTGAGAAATTTTTAGGTTAGTGACGAACATATTTTGAATGAATTTTTTTTCAACAAAATATATTTTCAGTTATAGAAAGTTGCGTGTTCTCTTGATGAGCCATTATAGAATAAAACCTTTTTTTTTTAAATGAAACACTTGGTTTTTTTGACTCACAAACTTTATTATTAGCACGACGCGTTTCGATCCTTAGATCATCTTCAGGTTACATACAATGTATAATATTTCTTGGTTTTGTTCTTAAGAAGTTAATGGTTGAAGGAGTGGTGATTGGAAGGGAAGGGTCATATCATTAAGTAGGTTATCCTTTCTCTTTATGGCCCGCCTAATCTCAAGGCATTCCAGGTAGTCTAGCTTTTTCCCTTTGTTTATTTTATGTAGGATGCTAATATTGTTAATGGTAAATTTATGACCTGTATCTAAAATATGTTGGGCTATCCCAGAGAGGTAAATCCAAATTCTGGGATAGCCCAACATATTTTAGATACAGGTCATAATTTTACCATTAACAATATTAGCATCCTACATAAAATAAACAAAGGGAAAAAGCTAGACTACCTGGAATGCCTTGAGATTAGGCGGGCCATAAAGAGAAAGGAAAACCTACTTAATGATATGACCCTTCCCTTCCAATCACCACTCCTTCAACCATTAACTACTTAAGAACAAAACCAAGAAATATTATACATTGTATGTAACCTGAAGATGATCTAAGGATCGAAACGCGTCGTGCTAATAATAAAGTTTGTGAGTCAAAAAAACCAAGTGTTTCATTTAATAAAAAAAGATTTTAAAATATATTTTATTTCGAATATTCCACAAAAGTTTTCTTAATTTTTTATCTCTTTGTTTTTGTGTCGTTTAATACCATGAGAATTTAAAAAAAAGGCTTTGAGATTAAAATAATCAACTTTTTGGTTGAAAATTGTCCCGGAAAATCGGTTCTTTCGATGTTGCTATGGTGAGCGGTAAACTGTAACTATACTTTCATAAATAAAAACTTTCGTTACTAGAACCCATTACAATTCTTTTATAAGAATTTGTCCTGGCGTGTGAAATTGCAAAGAATTCGGTTGAGCGTATTTCGGAATCACAAAAAACTATCTTTTGGGAAATTCATATATTTTTTTAACATAGTAATTTCCAGAGGTAAGCCATGATGCTTAAAGGTCATGTCATGCTGATCTTTTGAGAAATAAAATGGTCATGATTTTCCCATGTGATTATGGAAAGTTTAGCTTCCTTTACGAAGATTCGAACGAAAAGTGAGCAAGAGGAGTGAGCCCACAAAAAGCGTACCGAACGAAAAAGCGAACGGAAGTAAGACGAACACGGTGCACTATATATACGTTTAAATGAGCGCGAGGAGTGAGCCCAGAAAAAAGGATAGAACGAAAAACGTACAGAACGAAAAAGCGAACGCAAAAAAGAAAGGAGAAGAACGTATCGGTCACCATGCGATGCGTTATACATATATGTACGTATACGTTTACACGTGTACAGTGCACTTCATATTCGTATTGTGTATGCGTGCACACTACTCCTTTCTCCTCTTGTTTACAAACTACGCGCGCATTTGCTCGCTTGGAATGTTCCTCTTCGTGTATCATGGTAGACGCATCTTATTTCTTGTGTAATATAAAATAGCAATGAATACGTGCGCGTGTAAAAATTCATTTTATTATTCTCTCTCTTTTATCTCTCCCGGTAAAAAATTTACAATCGTGTCAATAGTTGGTTAATAATTAATGAATGAATCAGTGTTGTGCACATCTGAAATTAAATTAAAGGTGATGTGTGCAAAATTAGCATTGTGGCAAGCAGTAGTCAAGATGAAAAATGGATGAAAACTATTCAAACGATAAACGATTCAAAAGTGATTGAAACTACTGCAATTCTTCATGATACAAAATCATGGTAAATTTTAATGACTACTATTTATGAGTAAATTTGCACATTTTTTTTAAAAATGTTTTAATCATTGTAAGGAAAATATTTCCTATCAAAAAGATTGCCTTTCTTAAAATTCAAAGTAAACACAATACATAGCAATGATAAGCAAATATAAGAGTAGAGTAGGCTGGTTCAGTGAGCAAAGCGCCCGACTCTTGCTCTCAAGGTAGAGGGTTCAAATCCCCGCTTCCTCTGTTGTTTTTTGCTTGAAGTTACTTTGTGTGAATAAAAGCAATAAAAAATTTCATATTTTGTCATATTATATGCATCATAGATTTTTGACTTTGTCACATTATTTTCTGAATTTTTCCTGCATTTATCTACATATATACAACTTTTTAACCTTTACATAATCATTTGCAAAACCTAGCTAAACTTCCCACCGGACACTGCCAGAGTGCCTCACTGCTTTTTGATTTGAGGCTGTTTCCTTTTTGCTGCAAGAGCCATTAATTTTATAGCTGTTAATATGATATAGTACTATTTTGAGTTGATAGTTTTATAGTTCGTAATTCCTCTGCTGATATGTTTCCGTTCCAATTTGGTTCAAAACACCTTCGCTTAAATATTTTCACTGAATAATGATATACAATACTTTCATCGACTAACAAGAGTGAAACTCAATCTTTTAAAAAAAAAGCCGAATTGTTGAGGCACTTGCATTACTTCCCTGTATTTAACAGAAGCTAATCCATTTGTTGCTAATACATTTTGCAAACTGGAGTTACAATTAGATACATAATTATTTCACGATTCTATCTTTGCGTGTTTGCGGTTTTATTTCTCATAACTATTTTAATCTCGTCTGGCATCACAATGTTATGGCATTTTCTGCAAATGCGTTGCATGCCGGTACATGTGCGGCTTTTTCACCTGTTCGCATCAGAAACCGCAAATGGATCAACGCCTAATGTGTTACGAAACGACAGTAAACAATCTTTAAGATTGATATTAATCAGATACATGTGAAACGATTGTGTGCATAATCCACTTTTGCAATTGGCTAGCTCGCATACGAGTTCAATGCGCCATAGTTCACATAATTTTCTGTGTGACGACAATATGTGAACAGGTAAATTGGCTTAGGTTAGTGAAAATTTAGATACTCTATCAGTTAGGTAATTTTAGGGGGACATGTGGAGCGGGTTGCGTTACTGCTGGTTACGCATATTTTGCCGGACAGGGTTAGGAGAGTTGGTTTCGCAGTGATGACGCCACCAAGTGTGACGATAAAGCCGTATAGCGTGACGATCAGTTGACTCGGATGACTGAGGTAATGTGTCGCTTCTTCCCCTAATTGGCAGGTGAATTGGATGGTGAGTGCACCTGTCGCAGATAGGCTGATTGATATCCTTGCTGGCAATGTGTGCGAGTATGGAACGGCGCTTGCGATGATAATACAATTTAGGATGTTGAAACACTCGCAAAGCACGTAGTTTAGCAAGTTGTTTACTTTAAATAAGTGCCACACACAATTTCTGTAAAGCGTTTGAAATTGAGTTGGACAACACATCCTAAGAAACTAACAAATCGAAAAAAGTTGATCTTCCCTTCAGGAAAGTTTCGGAGCAACTAGTATCTGAACGTGAGCCAAAAAAGTTCTGTTATGAATACTAAACGAAATTCCTTGTTGCTTTCAAAGTGACCCATGTCAACACTAAACTGGACTCCATTAAGATGGGAATCATGGGGAGAGTGATGGTGCTGTAACCTTCAGTATGTGAAGTTTTGTTCTGTCGTAGCTTAGCAATAATTAAGAAGGTACGCGCAATATAAAAGGACCATTTAAGAGCCGTTTGGCTCAGTGACTTGTGACCTCATATTACGGACATGCGAGTACGGTTAGCATATCAACAAAACTTGTGTCCAGTATCTGTATCTCGTTTTGGCAAGTACCCTAAGAGTGATTGTTGTCCGTACGACGACAGGTTTCCAAAACAATGGCGAATTTTGGACTTTAATCAAACCGCAATGTGGAGCATATATGCCAGGATAAAATTACCGTAAAACAAAGTTAATGTTACCACTCTTCCCGCTGTTGTGCAATCTGTAACGATCCATTTAATATTATTTCAAGTTTGCTTAACTGTTTTGAATGGATTTTTGGGTGCATAGTGACCACTGACTAGCCTAGCACATATATGAAACGATAAACAGTATGGAAATGGGTGGTAATGTTCGAGGAAGCATGTGAGTTTCATTTGAGAATAGTTAATTGCTACCATGAATCGGTGGGATATAAAAAGTGGTACGTTAGGCACTTTTGTAGTATCTAACATTGTTTCATGCGTAATGGGAACTGGTAGGGTCTTCAGGGTGATGATACTCTTCTATTTAACCAAAATAAATATTCATATGTAGTTTAAATGGATGAACTTTTGTAGTCGTAATTGGTTACACTTAGAAATTCAAATTACATGGTCAGCACGTTTGAAAAACACTGTATTTTGAAATATTTTTATTGGACTGATTTTTTATTACAGCAGCAAGACGTTCCAATGACAGATTCACTGAAATCTCGTGGACCACAGGCAAGGACTTTGCGGGACAATTGCGGCCCACGGGACGCTGTTCTATGTGAAAGTGATATAATATGGACGATTAAAACGCCAAGCATCAAACTTGGGTGCAAAATTAGTTTCATGGGACATTTTGAGATATTAAGAGTATCAAAGACGGGACTAGCAAAAATTAAAGCACAATACAAGGTATACAAACTGCCATGGTATAATCTTTAACACGTCATCTGCAGCGGTGAGCGTGGTCAATATATCCAATATATCCATTCACACTTTGAATGAAGCTAATTTTTGTTTTTCCAACTGGGAATGGAGTTGTTGCGAATATGTTATCGATTTGCCCAATCGATTCATCCAACGATTTGATATTTCCCGCCTCTTCAACTTAATAACGTGTGATTTTAAGACTAGCTTTGCCATGTAACATTTACCATTGCTCTAATGTCTATTGTGAAATATATAATGAGGTGAACGACGCTGCTCAAATATTTTCCAATTTATTTTTTAAACAGGATGGCAGCACTACTGGGCGTGTCTGCGCGATTTTACGTCACTCGCAGCGGGTCCGTGCGACTGAAATAGGATGAGACGTACCCCCAAGATCATACCATAAGCACAACAGAATTGCTTAGGCCACGTTGTTCATATTGGACACTTTTACTACAAAGTTATGGTTCTTTTTAAAATTAAAGTTAGATCGCCGAGAGTAGTGTGTTAGAAGAAAAACTATTGTTTTTAGAGATACTTCTCAAAATTCAGATATCCGGAGATTTTGTTTTGGATTTGAAAAATTGAACCCAAATTCTTCAAATAATGAATGAGTTTCATAAAAAAAAAATATTTCACATTTGTTTAGAATTAACTCGAACATTTGATTGAGATTAAATTGTTTCAAGTCAAAATCTTAGCATCGATTTAATCCCAAATTTAATTTTGTCTGTTTTTAATTAGTTGTTGACGAGGCTTAATGTTAACAACTAATTGAACACAAACTTGAAATAATCCACAATTAGAGATGCCTGTATGAGTGCTAAAAGAACATCCATGAAAACCTCTAAAGTTGCTAAAATACAAGAATTTCTTACTAACTCGTTTCCTAAATATTTTTGAAGGTATGCACAAGAAAGAAAATATTAACAGATTGGCGCAAGAAAATCATATGTTTTACATTAAAAAGAAGAGATAAATTATGAAAATATGAACGGCAGAGATATTGAGAAAAAAACTAAGAATTAAACGAGAAAATTCTCTAAAAAATGTTGAATTGAACCTTAAATGAAGCAAATCAAGGTATCGAATTGTTAGTGGTAGTTCTTTTCGAGGGATATTGATGTTGAAAAGTGAACTAGCTCAGACAATGTATATATTCTGCAGGCTCTCACTATGTTTTTTTAAAACAATGAATGTTCAGAGAAATAAGCTTAACTCCGCTGGAATTATTCCAAGATAGTGCTTTTTAAGAATTTACACCTCCCAAAAAAGAATTTAAACGACGATTGCTACTGAGAATCTCAAAGGACGATTGCTGTTGAGATTTTCAAATTGTAGATCGCGGCCGTTTAGGTAACTGAACTGCAGACCAAGGGTGCAATGACGCTGGAAAGCCACTGATGATGATCTAAAATCCAAAAGCCAACTTTTTCCACTAAAATCGTCTTTGAATTTATTTTTCCATTGAATATTGAAGCTTTGATGTTAAATCAAAGGAATTAAAATACTCCAAGAAATTGAACATTTTACTAAACATTTAAATTCATACTACTTACCAATTTTATCCATTTTTGAAGTGTTTTTTGAAATCACTGGAAGAGTTATTCAAAAGTCAAACAGTACTCCAAAATTTACATTCATCAGATATCAAACTTGAACAAGATGATTGAATTCTCCACACTTTCCACCAAATTTTCACAGAACTGAGAGCAACACTAGTGAAATTATAAATTTCCAAAACGATACTTGGGTTATATTTCTTACTGATCTTGAAAAATGCACAATTTAACTGAAGCGTAACAAAAAGAAAGTCATCTTCTTTGCAAAAGACTCACCTTCGATTTTTTGAACACAAGAAGTTTGTTATGTCTTCCCGGCAACAAAAAAGGACACGCGGTCTTATAGCAACCGATAGGGTGATTCAGAACAGGGGTGCACTGTGAACCACTACCGGACAACCCCTCGAGTGGAAATTTACATTAACACAAATCGATATACTTCTTGGATTGCCTGGCACTTTCCCAAAAACCATCCTCGATGGTCTGAAGACGAACGCGAACTGCTTACCGCTCACCGTGGTAGCGTCTCAGTCAGGTGAGTTACCACTTATTGTTAGTTGCGTGCCAACAAGTGCGATATGACACTGTTGCAAGGTAAACGACGTAGACCGTGGAGGATAGCAAAGTTAAAAGAAAGGTACCCTCCTCTGATATACTCAGCCAACCATGACTATGATTCCATTCGACCAAACTTTGTTCTTCACGGGAAGTTTATATGCAAAGTTGAGGTGAGGAGTCATCCATGGCCAGGTCGTGCATACATATATGTATGTTTTCGAGTTTAGTTTGAACAAAGTCTCTTAAAAAGATTAAAGATAAAATTGACGAAACATTTGACTATTTTACTGCAATTGGTTTCCTAGTTACTTTGTTTGGTATTGAATACACTCAAGATTGAACAGTTCAAGAATGATAAAATTTTATATGTGGGACAATTCGATTGATTGCAGTGACTTGAAATTCATTTTACCAAAATTTAACCTTTTAGAGAGATGGACGGACCAAAATATTTACTGGCTTCCACCATGAGCAAGGAAATTCAAATTTTCTCCTTGGTATCATATTATTGACGATATTGAATCACTCTAATAGTAACGTTTCCAATCATACTATTCCAGCTTGGCTATTGATTGAGAACGTGCAATTGTATAAGCTTGGAAATGTTCAATCCAAAGTCAAGCAAAGTGAACGAAAGGTTCATTATTATTATTAATATTAACTACCTTTCATTACTCGACTGTAAATCTGATTTTGATTATTTGTCGTGCTTCATTCAATGCAAATGTCAGATGATTTTGACAGCTGATTAATTATCATGGCGATTGTGACAAATCAAAGTTCTATCACTCTTATTGATAAATAAAATTAATTCGAATCTCTACAAAATGCAAATCATTGATAAACTATATTCTGAGAGAATATTCCAGATTCTTTTTTGATTTGTCCTGAAAAGTTGGCACATTTTGTATGGAGGTTATTCAAAAGACTCATCTCAACATATACTGCCTAAAAAAGTACACATCAAAAAAACATACATGTCGATGGGTGTTTAGTATAATTTTTTCGAAAATTAGTTACCCATATTTTCTAATCCCTTAGCATCAAAGCTGCCTAGTGTACATTAATTGTAAATGTGTGGTCAATATTTAGGAATCAAAACTCATTTTAAATTGGCGTCAAGTGCTAGATATTTTCAAGTTTGTACAACAGATGTGTTATGGGCACTAACAACAAATCAGAAATATAATTTGATTGTGCATAGATGTGATAAATCTGCGTTAACAATACACTACTTAAATTATCATCAAATAAAATGACGAAAAAAAGACATCCTTACATGATATTTGCTCTCCTGTAAAATTTCATAAATGGTACTAACACATTTGTGCGATACATACTAATTATCGATATAATATTTTCGAATCTATCGATATAATATTTTCGATTAAAATATACTTGAATTTATGAACTCTATTTCAAAATGCTTTTGTCTGAAAAAAAATTATTTTTTCAAATTGTACCATATACTGAATGTGAACTGATTTCGTGCAAATCTTAACCAAAATTTAATATTCAAAATAAAACATATTTATTTATTTATTTATTACAATACACGGACAAAGTCCATTATACAGGGTAGTGATACGAACTAACATATTTACAATAATATTATTACAATGTTAAGTAAACGCAAATTAGATACCCGAAATATAACCTCAATAAAGGGAAAGCACAGCACTTTTGATCTGAATGACGTTACAATTAAACCAGTCTATCACCGAACCTGAACGATTTCCAGTTTTCTTTAAACGTTCTAAAGGGGAATTCAATAGATAGTTTGATCTGTGATTACAGCACAGAAATATATCGAAACACCTAGTTGAACGTGATGGAACTCTAAAGTGCATATTGTAGAGGAGCTCAGGTAGATTTAAATGTCCATTTATTAAGTTAAAAAGAAATGTAGCATCATAGACCACCCATCTGGTTGACAGAGTATTCATGTTTAATTCAGCAAGTAATTGGATGTAATTTAGCTCTTCCGATCGAATACCGAGTTTGAAAGCTATGTACCTTAAAAATTTCTTTTGCATCCTTTCAATCATATCATTATAAAACTTATAAGATGGAGACCATATTATAGTTGAGTATTCCAGTTTACTTCTCGCAAGAGCAAAATATAACATTTTAATAGTGTTGATATTTGAAAAATGTTTAGTATTCCTTATTAGAAAACCCAGCATTCTCCTGGAATGGTTTACAATATAATTTATATGACTATTAAAATTCAGGGTTGTATCAAAAACTATTCCAAGGTCTTTAATTGAATAAATAAGTTCCAACAAATTATCTTTAATTGAGTAAGAAGGATTGAACTCAAAGCCCGATCTGTTAAAAATTACAAACTTACATTTATGAATGTTTAGTATATATTCAATGTGAACATTCTAAGCTGTTACGATCAATGTGGAGATCTATTAGTGCAATATGCCTTATCATAGCCGTAGAGATAAACGAACGGCTATTTATTAGCCTCACAATTTCAAAACTAATTTTCGTATTTGGTATTTCAGCTCAATAAATTAATGATGGATAACATTGCATGCTTTTCCTGCATAAAGGGATTTGTTTTTGACTCGTTTGTGAATATGCAGGCTGCAATATGATCCGGATTTCAATTTGAATGGACAGGTTTACAGGCTCATCAATATGAACTCATAACTGCGGAATACAGCTCATTAGTTACGCTGAGGGATGCATGTTAACATAGGGCTATTACATCACAGGATACATTTTATAAGCATGTTCCTGAATGCAAGCATGGGAAGCTAATCAAGCATGTACTCGTATTCTCTGTCGCAATCGAAAGTAAATTTAACCCAGGCAAGTTTTAATCAAATTGTAAGTGAATACTTCGTTTAGGAAATTTAAACTGTAACTAACAATTTCAAATATGTATCCTCGTCAAAAACAAATCGAAAACAAGTAGTTTTTGAAGGTTCGATAAATATGGATGCATGTATGGGTTCTAGGAGAAAGGCCACAAAAACATCGTGAAATTGTCGGATACGAAAAAATTATATAATAATTATAGTGTGTTGAGCTGATTGTTCAATCTTATCAATTTCGTAGTTTAAATTTTTCGACATACTTACCTAGGGCAATGTTATCCGATAGGCGAGCATACCTACCAACTTACTTTACCGGCGTAGAATGCACCAATAATATCTCCTATTCTCATGCTAATTTATGCAGAACATTCATTAAGCCATATATTCTGAAAGCATGTATGACTCTTCTTCAAACCAGCATACTATGCGATTGTGAACGACTAGAGAATAAGGTTGTTAACATCGAAAGCAGCTCGAGGTCGTCGCGCGATGTTGAGCAAATTTACAAATCAGTAAAGTTCTTCTCACTTTGATTAATAAAAAAAACACATTTTCAATGAATAATTGAAATGAAGACAAAGCCAACAAAGTCGAGGAAAAATCAATGCCACAAACACCTCATCATGAAATTTGCAAATATTTTAGCATGTGTGGAGTTTTAATTATGTATGGTAACGAGTCATCTTTCCGGTTTTCATAATCAGCTATTACATAAGTTTTACAGTGAGAGGATGACTTACTTAGTACCGAGGTTTTTGCTGTAGTAGAAAATGTGTTCTAATAAACAATTATTCATTTTGTAATACAGCTCAGTAAGCATAATTGGAAGCTGGGAGCCATGAACCATAAAATAAGTCCTTTTTCAAGATATTTAAAATAACCAGATGCTGACATATTGGACTTCTAATTCATTGATTTGAATTTTTTTCACTTAAATTTTGAAAAAGCTCATAGACCAATTTCATAAAGTCATGCAACGAACGAATATTTGAGTAAGTATTTTTTGCCTTGCTGATTAATTCTCAAATGACCAAAACTTCATTAACTAGCTTAATACACCATTTGCAAGAAAGCGTTCATGATATGATAAGATAAGCCTAGGAAGTGTATTTAGTTAAAAGTAAAAGGCGGAAAATAATCAAAATATCCAACAAACTGAGTTTTTCTCCAGATAGCAGTCGTTTGTAGATAAAAAAATCCAACAATTTTTATGCAGAATCTTATTAGTGATTTAATAATTTGTCAATTAGAGAAACGAAAACAATCGAGAAATTTGAAAGAAACGAATCATGGACAGTTTCAGTTCAGTTCAGCGAACAAACACCGAAAAAGAAAGTTACGGCGAGATTGCCTACTATTTTTTAAAACAGTTTTCTTCGCATATCATCACTTAAGAAATGTCTCTTATAACATTTAAATTTTTGCTCGGTCGAATCATTCTTTATCCAAATTGAAAATTATTTCTGATTCGGTGGACGATATTCAGTTAAATCAACCAAGGTGAATTAATTACAGTTAACATATTTATCTTCATTTATGATTTTACAAGATATGTTGATCAATGAAATTAAATCGGACATCTACTAACTTTACTTACTTACTTTTTTCATTCCGAAATTATCTTGCAAAATGCTATCCACACTCCTAATTGAAATTTTTAATTCTTAAGCAATAAAACGGACACAACGATCATCCGAAGCCATTTTTTAACTTTTCTGACCATTTCCTGAGAGACTGACATCAAACGGCGGCCCAAACGCGGATCATCTTGAATACACTAATGAAAAATATTCCTTCGAATAAGTGTTTAAGCTAGGATATTGACTAAAATGTTCTGAACTTTCATGTAAAAACACTGAAGAAAGGTTACTCATGCTAAAAATTATATGTTATCATAATTTTAAACACTTTAAACACTTTCTTCAAGATTGAACCTAGAAAAAATATTTCCAAATTACTTAGGTACGAAAAAAAGCGTTGATTTAAGCTCAAAAAAAATATTTTTAAACTTCATGAGAGCACTTAGAACTTAGCAAAAAAATCTGAATTACTTATGTAAAGTTAGTAGCATAGCTCCAACGTATGACTTGAAATAGATATTTGTAAGTCAATTGATAGTGCTATAAAATACCTTAATCAAAACCAGGTTTCAAAAAAATCCGAAAAATCCAAAAAACAGCTTGTATTCTACGGTATCATTCTTATTAAATCATCAAAACAAATAACCTAGAATATGAATTCCGCACAAAAGATATGACTTGGAAATATTTTTAATTCCTTCTCTCTCATGAAAAAAAATTCATCATCCTAGAAAAAAATTGAATAATTTGGATAGCACAATTATTAGTCTTAAGTAAAGAATTATTTTTAAGATGAATTACATAACGAGCATCATCACGTATCACCCCCAAAAATATTATAAAAATGGCTTTACATCTAGTTATGTGGTGAAAATTGTGTTTCCGTAATTTATTCTGAAAGGAATTTTTATTTCCTTTTAGTTTGTTGGAATTTCGTAATATTAAACATTATTTTCCGAGCATTTATTTTAGGTGGCTTGCAGTCACCATTATAATTCATTTTTGGGTTATTGGAAATAATAAAAGTAAAAAAAAAGCGTTCATTTATCAAAGAGTTTAACAGGATCAATAAAAATATAATAATAGTTGAGATGAAAAAATTCTAATTTAATTTGGAAGATTGCCAACTTGATTTGGAAAATAACCGATATGATTCAGAAAACAATTAAATTGAAGGAAAAATACTACAAACTGATTTTTTATGGTATGATGTATTCTAATATAAGTAAGAGAAAATTAGAGAAAGTCTTCTGCATTTTGTAATCGGTATTAAATCCAAGCTTTAATTAGATAAATTAATAGACATTTTCAGGGCTCTTTATTTAACAACCAATAATTTTTGATTTGTTTTTATGTAAGCAAGAACAAGGAGGCAAACCATAAGCCAGTTTCCATTGCTCTCGATAAATGCTAATATAGAAGTTTTACGAAAAAACTATGAATTTTTCTGCATTTATATTTCAAAGATATTAAAAGATTTTTTCGAATTGTTTGATGTAGTTTGCATATTTAAAAGCAACCCTTGAAATGTTATTAGTATTAAATTCTTGCGTTACATGTGTTTCACCACAATTGATTTACTCGTAAATTATTTGATGGTGAATTTGCCCAAAGTGGATTAAGCTGTGAAGCTCATTAGAGTTCCATCATGGAGACTGAAATGAATCTAACGTAATAGCGTAGAATTCTGTAGAGGAGTCTGTAAGTTTTTGAAATATTAAAAATAGTTAACTTGGTAGGAACTTTTGGAGTAATCAATCGCGAATATTCCAAACTCATGGACTTCAATCCAGTACTGTCCAGTGAGGGCTGCATAATATTGTATAAAGCTATTAGTTGAAGTTAAAGATCTTCATTATTTTCAAAGATAACATTTTATACATATTGTTGTTAGAAGGCCATCAAAAGATCTTAAAAGTTTAGACAATCATTTGTTTTTTTCCTGGAGGCATGCATCTGTCCTTTATGGCCGATTGCAACCTTCAGTTTATTACCATCATCCCATTCAGAATAGCCTATTGAACGAAACCACCAACCATCAGCATGAAGCAATTCGTAGGGTACAATTCGCTCCACTAACCTTGATGATGGTCTTGCGAAGCAACTAGAAAAATTGGTCATCACCACTAGCCGTTGCAAAGGTCAGAGTGTTGACTGTTACTATGTCTTCGCGATGCATCCAGCGGATTCAGTGATCATTAACTTCACCATTGATGCGACATACTCGAAGGTGAGTGAAGTCAACAGTCTTGGAGAAAACATGCAATGCGAGATACATTTCTAAAAAACCAGTAACTTTTGCTACGCGCATTCTCGTACTACGCTACAATGGCCATTGTCTGTACCACGTACTCGTATAACATGTCGTCGTGTTAACGCGCCGTAACATCGAAATTTCGGTAACGTGAGCAGCAACTTTGCCGCTCCAAGAACAATATTGTCGGCCATTCATGAAACCTCAACAGTAGCTGGAAAGCGAGTTTTATGACCCTTTGAAACTTTGATCTTTTTTCGTGGTTGACAAAGTTTCTTTAATATTCGGAGGAGTCTCCTTTCATAACGGCTTCGACGTGTGTGGTCAAAGAAGCGTGGAATCGTAAATGTTTGCTTCAAGACGAATGTATCACTGGTTAGCATATATTTTGGGCTCGTGTAGTTCAACATACTTTAAACTGGATTAGCAGCTGCAAACTAGCTGTACAGATTGTTAATTGAGTTGTTCAGGAAAAAAACAGGAGATTCTGGCAAGACATTGAAATTGTCTGATGGTTGCACCATCAAATTGATGTGAGAAAAGTTAACATGACCTAATTTTTGCACATCAAAAACAGTTATTTGCATTGCTGGAATAAGGAATGTTTAAATTAGAATTGAGAAATTAAGTGTTTATTTCTATTCTGAATAAAATTATTCTGAAAAGGTAGTTAGGTTACTAGACAACTTACATTGTATCATCGGGTGAGTGATTTTGCGACAAATAAAACACCTGCATTTAAATATTAAGGAAAGTCATCATCATCAATGGCGCACCAGCCCAAATCGAGCCTTGGCCTCCCGAAGACACTGCCTCCAACTGTCTCGGTCCAGCGACCGCGTCCTCCAATTAGCGAATCCCAGCAAGGATTCGCTGTCGTTGTCAACTGCATTCTCCCATCGTTTGCGTGGTTTTCCTGGTGGGCGGCTTCCTGTTGCTCGGCCTTTCATGGAGCGCTTGGGAATTCGCCTGTCATCCATACGCTCCACATGGCCAGCCCACTGAAGTCGTAGCAGTTTCGTCAGAATCGATACCGGTGGCTCGTCATAAAGAGCGTACAACTCATGGTTGTACCGGATTCGCCAGTCCGGTCCGTCCTTCACGGGCCCCAGAATCCGTCTCAAAATGCGGCGTTCGAAGACGTCAATCCTTTTTTCTGAGGCTTGAGTCAAAGTCCATGTTTCACATCCGTAAATCAATACAGGACGGATGATCGTTTTATAGACGCGCAGCTTATTTTTTCGGTGCACTTTGTTACTTTTAATCACCGAGAGGACTGAAAAGTATATTTTATTGGCTAGACCAATTCGCCGTTCAATTTCGTCCTTTTCATTCCCGTCTTTGGCGAGGTTGACACCAAGATAAATAAAAGAGTTAACGCTTTCCACACTGTAGTTATTTATCGTCATGTTTTGTCTATTTGGCGTCTTTTTCCTTGACTGGATCATATATTTGGTCTTGTTCACATTGACCCTTAGGCCGACTTGCCTAGCCGCTGACTCCAGCTCAGTAAACGCTTCTTTGGCACGAGATAGAGATCGGGCCATGACGTTGATGTCATCGGCGTACGCTACTATTTGAGTAGACTTAAAGAGTAGCGTTCCCGCATTGTCTACTGCAATCTTCCTGATGACATACTCTAGGGCCAAATTGAAGAGTGTGGGGGCGAGGCCATCACCCTGTTTAAGACCTGAGCTGGTGTCGAAGCTTTGAGTCAGATCTCCTTGACATCTGACTTTAGATCGTGTGTCAGTCATCGTTAGTCTGGTCATTCGTATTAGTTTGATAGGTATCCCAAATTCAAGCATTATTTTATATAGTATATTTCGATCTATACTATCGTATGCTTGTTGGAAGTCTACGAAGACCTGGTGCACGTCAATATTGTATTCCCAGCACTTTTCCAGCACCTGTTTTACTGAGAATAGTTGATCTATCGTCGACATACCGGATCTGAATCCGCCTTGGTATTCGCCAATTATTGTGGAAGTGTACGGTGTCAATCTTTTTTCAATAATTTTGGTCAGGATCTTGTAGGACGTACTCAGCAGTGAAATGCCTCTGTAGTTGTCACATCTAAGCTTATCTCCTTTCTTATGTACGGGACATATGATGGCCGTCCGCCAATCATCAGGTAATTTTTCATCGACCCATGCCTTGGTGATGATCTGGTGGAGGCGGTGTGTTAGTATTGGTCCACCTTTTTGAAGGAGATCTGCTGGTAAATTGTCGATTCCGGGTGCTTTATTTGGTTTTTGCTGTTGTATGGCTGCTTGCACCTCTTCAATAGATGGTATTGACGAAGATGGACTGCATAGGTCAGCATCTTCAGGAATCGTTATTGGCAGGGATGTAGTTACTGATGGTGGGTTTAGTAGCTCAGAAAAATATTCAGTCCACCTGTGATTGATGTCGTCTGGGTCGCTTAAAATATTTCCCTGCTTGTCTCTACATAGGCTTGATTGCGGCTTGTAGCCTTGTCTAAGTCGCTTCAATGCTGCATAGGCGTCCCGTGTGTCGTTTCTGCACATATCGTCATTGATCCTTTGGATAGTCTGGTTGTTATAGGTTCTACGTTTGCGTCTGACTATTTTTTTAGCTAACCGTCTTAGCTCGTCATATTTTTGCTTCTTGGCTCTTGTCGGTCTTTCAATGTATTGCAAATAGGCTTCTTTTTTACTTTTGAGAGCATCTTCACATTCTTTGTCGAACCAATCGTTTCTTTTCGACGTCGTTTGTTTTCCTACGGTTTCTTCCGCTATTGATGTTACGCCTTCTTTAAGCTGCGACCACATTTGTTCAAGCGATGTGTCCGGACCTGCCGGCGGTGTATTGATAAGGTAATTCGTCAGTTTCGCTTGATAAGTTGCTGCTACTGTTTCGTTTTTCAGACACTCCACCTTGAACTTAGGAGTCCTGCTCTTTTTCTTGGTGGTGGTATTAAGGAAAGTATGATTCAGAAAATGTGTAACATTAATTTTTAACATAAGTTTATAGTCGGTCGAAGGGTTTTCGTTTATATAGCATCGTCAAAGTATTGGTCAAAAATTCGACTTTTACCAAATCACCTTCACAAACAAGGCATCTTTGAAATGTACGAAAAACCCATGGTTTTGTATCCGATAATAATCAAAACCACGAATAGTGTCAAAAACGTATGTTTTTGTGGCGTTGTTGTTCAAGGCAAAACAAAAATGCTGTGCAGCTTTGTATTTGCCAAACAAATATTTTCGTGTAGTGGAAATTTTCCTAAAGTAACATGTTTTTGTACCTTAAAATATCTGAAACCATGAATAGCCTCAAAAACATATATTTTCGTTGAAATATGAATATGGCATAACGCTTTTCCATTTTATAAGACATTTCTGCTTTAATTTTACAATGAATTAGAATTTTCCTTTAACATTTGAGAAAATCATTCTAAAAGCGGTCGCAATTCTAAAAGCATCCAAAATAAATCAAAAGTATTATAAATATTTCAAGCTACAAAATAAAATGTATTAACGTTGTTGATTTGGCATTATTTTGAACTGAAAAACTTAGCATATAATCTCTTAAGTTGGTACTTTTGATTACGTCTAAATAAATGTTACGTCCTTTTAATTAATTCATTAATTTGTTGGGGGGCATAAATAATGAATATTTGATAGCCAGATATACCTGACGAAAAATGTTAAATCTATATTGCATCAACTTGAGAGTGAAACTCTGAAATGTTTCCTTGCCGGGGATACTACTCGACAACCCCAGCTACGACCAGCATGCAATTTGTCCCGATTCTCCACTTGCCGTTGGCGGATAATGTTCTGCAGTCATTTCGTCAGAACGTACCGCAATCGCCACTGTTATTGGTGGTGGTCAAAGTACTACTTGAAAGAAATAGAGAGAACGATAAACTATTAAACCAATAATTTTATATTGCACTGATTTTGGATAAGCCACTTCGAATTAATGATGATCACTATAAGGCAATGTTTTTAAGAAAGCGGTAAAAAAATCAAGCTGATAACTTGGTTGAAAATCAACACTTTTATTTGAAATTTGCGTGAAAACTATTTAATAAATATTATACGCACATGGTGTTATATATCAAATAAAAATCGCCAATTCTTCATAATTTTTAGTTGAAAACATAACCTATCTGCTCATTTCTTCCGTGTTGGGTAGTTTTGCATCAGAGAACATACAAATTCCCTAGTGTTTGAACAGATATGTATTTTATTTGGTTTACGTTGATGAAAAAAAATTTCGCATAGAAGCAAACTATTTCATATACTGTAAATTTAAAATTCCGCATAATTTTTTTTAGTTAAATCTTTCCGAATATCATCAACACTACCCTAAGCCGCCAAGAGCTTCATTTAGCAATCAGCATCCAAACCTACTGGGATTACTTCCAACAAGTGGAATGCAGCATGCTTGTCTAGGAAGTAAAATATTCAATATTGAATGAAAGCGTGTCGTCATTCCGTAAATACTATTGGGACCCTTACCCAATCGATATGATCCTGGCAATTCAATGAGATTGGAGCAGGAAAATCCAGGTGGGCGACACGCACGTGTACACGCTGCATAGTGTCCATCGTAGGGATTAACAACACCATTACCACATAATTCCGTGCAAATCCAATTGGCTTGTGGCGATGCTCTTTTCCAATCAGGACTTCTCGGAAAGGGATCACGCACTCCTGTTGGTTGGAAAATGAAGGCACCGCAGAGATTTGGCTGGCATCGGCATATGATTCATGGCAAGGTACACAACTCAACAACGAAAGAAAATTATGGAATTTCCGGATTGCATTTGTACAAAAACAGAAACATGATATTAAGTGTGTGTTTCAATTTAACGATTAACGATGTTTTTGAATAAGGAGCATATAATATTTTTATTCTAATGTCTGCTAACTATCATATCTGGTATTTTAACTTTTGGAAAAGCTTTTGGTGTAAACCATTTCTCTAATAACTTGTATAAATTCAAAAAAATGGGTTCCCAAGCCATGCTGTTTGTCTATTGGATTTAGGATAAAAATTAATAAATGACTTTTGTAGCTCACTGTTGCTCCCAGCCATAACCAAAATTTGAAATTGAGATTTCGACCAATGTATGTACAATATATGTTCCTATGCTAACTCCAACGAGCGAAGTTTACAAAACAGCCGAAGAATTAAATCTGCAAGTCTTGCTTTCCATGGAAAGAGCTAAATTCGTACATAAGAATTTATACCGTAATGAATACACCACTGTGAAATTAGATAGAATTGAGTGGAAAAACACTTACATAATGAGAAACATGAATAATATAGCAATTGCATTTGCCAGAACTGATTGACAACAAAGCAGCCAACTTTTTCAATACACTATCTTACAAAATTAAAATAACAGCGAACCCAACGACACTAAAAAAATAGCTCCTTCAGGACCAACATTCCAAGTAAGCTTCAATTACAAACTTGTCATCAACATGAAATAATTTGTAAACATATATTCAGAATTATTAATCTAACTCAAAAGATACTATACCTTACAAATTTGGTAGTATCCCTTATACCGATTCTTATCATCTGGGAAGAACTATGTAAGTACTGAAATTTAAATACGGAGAATTACTGAAAATTGATGGAGAGAGCGATTGAAGGAAATGGAGGTGGTTTTAGTCGGTAGAAATCTGGCATGCCGAGAGGCAGGAGTTGATCGGTTTCTTTTGAAGATTTCCATTTTTGAACGTTAAAAAATGGTTTTCGGACTTTCGACAAAAGTTACTTACTCCACATTTTCAAGCTGACTGCGCAGAAGTCGAGCATTTCATGCGCCTGAGGTCCGAACTTACATAACAACAGCTCACGTAACAATAAATTTTCGTTATTCCTTGAAAATGAACAAGAACTGGACAGTCTACGCCACCCGAACTAGTCCACAATAAAAGCTGTTGTTTGGTGAAAGCAACAGGTGCAGTTTATATTTTATCACATTTGTCTTACAAAACAGTAGTTGAACTACTTCTACTACCGATTAACTAGTTAGGGGTGAAACCGCAGCTCCACCCGACCGCCATGCGTATTTACCGCCTCCCAACACGTGCAATTGAAGGTGGACGCGTCCATGATGTCCGTGTAAATCCTGCCATCCAAGTGGTCCATTTCGTGCTGCGCAATTCGTGCATTCCACCCCTTCAGATCCACACTTAACGGCTCCCCGGCGCGCGACAGTCCGGTTAAATTCACCTCCTCGTATCGTTCGACGTCAGCGGAAAATCCTTTGACGCTCGCACAGCCTTCCGGGAACTTCACCTTGCTGTAGTTCAGAACTTTGAGGGTTGGATTGATAACGACCTGAAATAGACAAGAACTTTTGAGATAAGTGTGAGGAATGGACCTTCAAACGACGTCCGAGGCGTGCTGCAGAACTTACAGTTAAAGGAAGCGTGCTCATTTTCCGCGCCTCGTATACAGCAGGCGGAAATCTGTCCTTTTTCGCCTCGGTGAATTCGATGGCGACTATTCGAAGTCCCACGCCGATTTGGGGCGCAGCAACTCCCACGAGGTCGTAGCTGCGTAGCACCTTTACCATTTGCTCAATCACGAAGCTGACTTCGTCACCCTTTACGAACTTTTCGGGAACAAGCTCCGACTTCCGCCGCAGAACAGGATCACCGATTTGGGTTATGTGCTCGAAAGGCGGCTCAATTATCTTCGACATTCGGAACCTGGGAAAGATTTTTCGAAAAGAAACGGGATTCGTACAAGAGTGGTGGATTAACCGCACTCCAGCCAACTGGGTTTGTTTCACAATTATTCCCAACGTCCGCAAAACCATTTCTTTTTACATATGTCGAACTTTGAATTTGCTTTGTTTATATCAAATTTTGGTTATGTTTACAATCGAACTGTCATGTCCAGCAGCTGACGAGGGAAACAGTGAGCTACAAAAAACACACAAATATTATACCTTAGACCAATGAGGAAGAAGATAAGGAGTGGAACATCAACAAAATTAATGGGGCAATCACTTGTATGGGTTCGTGAAACTAACCCATTCCCGAGAAAAATAAAGGCGCACGCTGCGAAAGTTTGGGAAGGAGCAAAATATATGACGCGAAATAATTTTAGTTTGAAAATTTCGTTGCAAAAATTCCAAAATTTACCAAATTGCCTACCTCTTCCTTTTTCAGCCGGGCTTGGCTTCGGCGGAATTACGGCGCCGTTTTCATCGGCTTAATTTTCGTGGTTGAATGTTTTTAGGATGTACCAGAACGGAAAATGCCTCTAAAATACACAATTTTATTGTGGCGCTGCCTAATTGAATTTTTTTCCGATTTTTGTTTAGCTATAAAACGATATCGGGTCTGAAGGTATGTTTCAACAATGGATTTCAACAAGTGCTTGCAGTGTTGTGTGTGAATGCTATTAGAAATTTTAGAAAATGTTTCCTTGTATAGAGTTGCGTATTCGGTGCAAAGCTGGTATTTACGAACTTGTTGTTCGGTTCTCTTGCAAGTTTTTACAGCACTTTCTGATGGCATTTTAAGTATTCCTCTACTTTTATACTCAAAAAGTGAAGGAGAAATTAAAAAACCTTGGATTTCAGCTAAATCGCCTTGCAGAGTCTTAGTTATCTTGAAGACAACAAAACCTGCAATATATTTTATAACTGCTTCACTATATTCACTAAGATTTGCAGGATTGGAAGCCTAACAATGCTCTTCTGCGAGAATTGGGTCGTAAGAGCTTGTCTAAACTGCAATCTGTGGGTCAACCATGACGTGCCTATCAATACTAATAGCAATGTCATACAATGTACAGGTTTGGCAAGAATTCAGTATTGTAATTTCGTCTAAACAAATGCAGTTACCTAGCCCTCCGTCTCTGAGTTGACTTCTGAAAACCAGCTTCTTGTGACGCGCTATGAACTGCCTTACTGCGGTCTTGTTATTATACCCAAGACCAGGGCGAATCGAAGAGACGAACAGTTCAATGTGGTCTGGGTTCAGTTTAAAGAGAGGCAGGAACTTCAAAATGTTTGATTCAATGAATATTTTATTAAATTTTTTTTAATCAATCAGTCTCTGCCCATTAACTAAACGCAATTTTATATTCGATAGCTTTGTTAGCCAGAATGTAAACAGCAGAAACATTATTTTCACATAAAGCTCTTTGCTTGGTGCGATGAGTACCAAAAAAAACAATTTTAACATTTTCCGATAATTATATGCAACAGAACTTATTACTACAAAATGCAATACCTCCCTCTTCCTTTTTCAACCGGGCTTGGGACCGGCTTCGGCGGAATTGTGGCATAAGCAACATTTAAAAACAAAAAAATACACCCTGACATAAGCAACCTTTCCATATTAACAATAGTAAAATTGTGACCAAAATGTCTTTACCCGTAGCGCCACTGAAATTTTTTCGCCATACAAAGCACAACAAATCGGAAATGTCATTTCAAATTGCATTTTCACTAAACCGATTGAAATCGCAATTTTCACCACTGGGTCTACATTACGTGAAGCGCTAAGGACACATATTGCACGAGCGTATTAATTTGGACGCCATCGCCACCCGCAAACCCGAATATATTCACATTTTTGCCGATTCACGAAAATCGCAATTAAATCACTACCGTACACTTTTCCACACTTTTCTCTTAGCGCGCACGACGAAAACACAGTTCCGCAACCGAGAATAACGCACAATTCACATTTTTCGCGATCAAAACCGAAATAAATTCGATACAAAAAAATCGAATTGCATTTTGTTGACGAATTGGGTGTAATGCCGGAACAGTGAAGCACTCCGTTTGACTTAAGAACATCTTTTCAAAGAAGACGTCACGAAATGTCATTCCCGAATTTTTGCCCCACACACCTATAAGGCTTTACACGCTTCGTTCCGTTCCTTAGTTTCCTTCTTCATTGCCTTAGACACACGCAGGTTAGAGCAATCAAGCTGGCAGAAATGCAATAGAACAATAGCATCGGCTGCGAGTACATATTTTTTTTTATTTAAACTAAATTATTGGGAGAACGGGTTTTATCAAAAGCTTTGTCAAAAGTTAAACTGCCAGAGAAACTGTTATCTAAAAAGTATAAGCAGACCAAAGAAGAAAATTATATTCTGTTATCTCAAAACATCGTTAATCATTATCATGAATTATTTATATTATATTATTAGTTATGTTATCATGAATGATAAAAATATAAAAACAATAGAATTGATGCCATCTTTATAAAATTTTACGTTGAAAATTTTAAAAATTTTACGGGCTGTGCATTTTTTAATGGTTTACTTTATTACTTTAGATCAAACGATTTGAACGAATAACCGATAAAAAAATATCATCCATAAAAGCATCAATTCGTCGGGACTATAAAACTTATTACAAAAATTGTTTCTTTGTTCACAAATTGAATATTTCTTAACAGCGTCATTTTATGTCGCAAACTAATAATTAATTAATACTCACAACTATTACAACCTATATATAATCTAAACTGACGAAACAGCCTCTCAGACAATAGATGTAAAGTGGAAGTTTGGTCTACAATTTGAAACACTGGTTGGATGTACCAAATTATGTATTGAGATTGAAGACTTAGAATTTAAAACTGTGAATAATTTGAAAGTCATAAGGATCCATTAGTTAAAATTAAGTTTATAATTTGATAAAGTACGCGTCAAATATGGAGTGATACATATATCTTGTGAGGGTTTCTTCGGGGTCACCTCTTTTAAAATTTCAGCAAATAGAGGGTAGTCCGGCGATGGTTAGTATTGGTGGACCAAGTTGATATACTATAAACATGCGGTAACGCAAGCACTAGGCCATGATAGGGTAGGCCCAGACAGCCATATTTACACCTGGCGAATTCCACTGATGCTCGTCGTCCTGGCGGGAGTGACACGACTGCCATGCAATTTGCTCGCGCGGTATCTTTTGGCGCTTCACAATGTCGAGAGATAGTCCGTTTTTTCGAATTGGTGAAGTAGTTTCATTTTGAAGACATTTTTTTCAAGAATTTCTTATGAATAAGATTTTCATTTTCAATTGAATAAACTTTTATAAGACTGCTTCAACATTTAAAACTTTTTTTCAACAAAAACAATGTGTTTGTGTATACCTGTTGCGTCCACACAATTTGAAACCAAGAAAATATGGAAAAACTTTTTATATTAGAAAAGAGTCTTTTCAATGGAATGTAATGTTTTTTTTGTCATACCAGACTTAAAAATTCCTAAATAAAATTAATGGTCCACTCTACAAAAACTTTTTTTTTGGAAAAAATCGAAAAAAAACTACTACTACTACTAATATTAATTTGAAATGTAGTGCAATTCTTTATTAGAATTAAAAGTTAATATTTTTATTGTAATTTTTTTCAAAGAAAAATGGCCGCCATATTGTTAAAGCACGAACGCAGTCCAAAGAAAAAAACTCAAACTGCGCCTCGTAATATCTTGGCCAAATTATCCATCTGCAAGCATATAGCAAAAAAATTTCTTTTAATATTCGTTATAAAGGACAGAAATACCCTATTATTGCAGCAAAGGCAATTTTATTGACGATTTGGTGAGTTGATTTGCGTCATATTTGCAAACGAAAAAATGATTCCCGAATCACCAAACCAATTTTTTAAACTCTGATAATAGATTATTTCTCTACTTAATTCTTTTGAAATATAGTGCGCAAAGTTTGAAGTGAATCGGTCAATTAGTTTTCTCACAATTTTACGACGCCCTATGAAAAAGTACGTTCTAAAAAAACGTTTAAAGTTTTTTAATGAAATTTTCTCACATATTTCAAAGAGAAAAAAAAATTACTATAAAATATGATGAGATTGGGTCTATATTTATTTTGTTAGATGATTATTAGTCTATTACGTGAATAAATAGATTTAGAAAGTATCATACTCCTTAATATACGACAGGTGCTCGAGCGGCTACAATGCCTGCGAGCGCTGTAGAAAAAGAAATAATATAAATATCGATCTGAAATTTTAAATACGTATTCTTGAAGCATTTACTTATTGTAATACGGGAGAAGCAAATTGAAAAAATACAGTAGAGTGGCCCCTTAAAGCAGAAAGTTTCTGCTAGTTCACCTTAGTAGAATTGCATGTATTATTTAAAAGGTGTTTAAGAGTATACAACACTATTTTGTTGGAATAAAAGCTGCTTTTGATATTTGTGACTTCAAAGGAATATCCTTACTGTACCTGTGATCAACCATCTTTGTAGATCTCGTAGTTCCTAGATTTTTCAAGATAATGGAATGTTTTACTTGTACTCTGGCAAATTTGCTCTTCATATGTGGAATCAAACAAATTCAAAACACCATAATTATCTGGCTTATCACGAAATAATACAAGTGAAATTTTTGTTTATATCATTGGAATCTTCAGAGCTAAGAGGTAATACATGTTAATTGATTAAATATTTAATACAGACTTGACGCAAGAACAAGAGCAGCAAAAAACAAATGATTTGTCTGACGCACAAAGTATACAATGTGATTAATATTGTTGTTAAGGAAAGCCAAATGCAAACATAAAAGACCGCAGGAGTAAAAACATTTTCGATTTGCCGCTTTCATCCAACGAGTAGGTGCGCCAATTTTCCAACGCTCATCACCTCGCCTGCTTCCATTTGTTAGCTGAAAGTCATAACGGACGATTTGTAATGAAATCTACATCAAAAAGATTTCTGAAGCGAAAATATTAATTTTAAGCTTGTTTTGTGCTGACTGAAATCCACATCTTTTCGGTTGAGTCCTTGGCCCGCTATAACCAACAAAACAGTTTCGAGCTAATTAAAATTAATCCCCTTCCCGCCCAATAGACTGCGAAGTCCTTGAATTGTAAACAACAACAGAGTCTTCCTTATTGTGCTCTTCCATCTGGGATTAGAAACCGCGCAAACCCCGCCTGCCTATCGCCGCCAGCACATCAAATCCCTCCAATGATTAATCCTTGATTGTAGTCCTGCTCGTTGCGAATATTAAACAAAGTGGATTTTGAATGTAGCCCATCGCGAATGATTAGCAATCGGCGGTAGCGCCAAAGATGGGCTGATTGGTGATGCTATAGCCGACAGCACTGAGCTACCATTCAATTACGTGTTGGAACGCTAAAATAGAAAACCAACTTGTGAAACTTCATCATCCGCTAACGATTGCATCAAAGTTTTTCGATTAATTTCCATCACAGATCCTGGCGCCACCGCTGAAGATGATATATATCGGCGTTTTCATCTTGCAGGAATTTAAATATTTGTCTCCATTCTGCGAAATTCTCGTCAAGCCAATGCGACCAAAAGAAACCAAGATTACAGGACGATAAACAAACGACGAAGACATAGTCCTGATAATCGGATCATAAATTTGTGCAGGCATCGTTACCCAGCGAAAGTGTTTCGGCTAGTTAAGGATGCGCCATTTAAGTTTGAAATGGAGGAGCTTAGTGACCACGCTAAAAATGAGTTAAAATTTTACTTCAGGGATGAACGTGCATTCTCAGAAATAATATCGTGGAATTATGCAATGTTTTCACAGCTAATTAATGGTTTATGGTAAGCTGGAGAGCGTCCTTTCCGTAATGAAGCATGTTTTCATTCAATATTGAAGGGAAAGAATTAGCTTCAAGGACACACGTCCGTGTTTTAATGAGGCAGTTTAGTAAAGCTTCTTTATTCCTGCAATTAGTTAGAATTCACCCACCAATTAAAATCAACTAATTGAATTTTATCAATCAATTTGAAGTGGGAAGATAGAGAAAGAGATTTTTTGATGATTTTTAATATTAAAAATATGGTCTAAGTGCGACCCTTGAGGCCCACACGACTAACTTCCCAGTGGAGTGGATAAGAATGTATAATTTGCTTTTATTATTAATTACTATTATTAAACATTATTATTTTAAATTATTATAATTATTTTTATTATTTTTTTTCTAGTGGTAGAGGAAGACGCCTCCACCACCTGGTCGTCCTCTTCCAAAGCCTCGTTATCCTCCTTGTACTCTACCTCCTCCTCCTCCTTTTCTCTATTTCAGCCCCAGAATCCACAGCCATTATTGAGGGTATTTGATTATTATTTACAATAATCATTCGTTATTAAGTATACTAAATTATTATAATTGACTTTATATTTACAATATCAAATTATATATAATAATATTTGATTGTTTTTAACAATATTAAATTACTCATAACAATATCCAATGTTAGCTGTATTAGCGTCTCTCCTCTCATTCTCACAAACCTGATATTATAAGTTTGGAATTTAAAAAATAACCTTTTTTTTCAAATTACATATTTTTAGAAATTTGATCACAATTTTGCCAAAACATACAATAATGATAATATTACTATGAACGTATTTGGGATCTGCACGAATTAATTGTGTGTTTCAACAGTTTAAAAATAAAGCAAGTTTTTGTCTTTTCTCAGTTTTTTCACCCTCAATAAAGAACGGCTACACCGATTTTGCTGAAAACTCATTCGGTTTTAAGTTACGTAATTACGCGTCGTTTGAAACCGGTCTCACGTCAATACAATCTTTGGTTCTCGAGATAATCGAGACGAAAAATAATTCCGACCGCACATACGTACATACGCACATACGTACATACACACTCACAGACATCTCTCTAAAAACGATGGAGACCTTAAAACGTGGACATATGTCAAAATTTGGGATTCGTAAAATCGACCCCATTACAATAACTTCCCATGGGGAACTGGGAAGTTAAAAATAATTTAAACCATGCTTTCAGAGTATGAAAATATTGTCTAGTGTTTGCAAATACTGAACCTTATTATCTTTCCGAATCTTTGTTTAAGAAATCTTTTTATTGCACAAATCAATCAATCCCAAATAAAAATCATGCTTGAAACAATTACTTTGAATTCTGGTGTTTCTACTGTCCATACTTAAGTATCCAATTAGGAAATTTAGCTATAAAGTTTATGTTCTCAATGGCTTGCGGCCAAACTATCAAAGTTTATCCAAAAAATTATATAAATGAACTGCACTTCATGGAAATATCTCGGATAAAGTGTCAGCCTAACGCTGTAGAGTTTTTCTTGTGTTTTCCACAATTTTTCTGAACCAAACTATTTAATTTTTTCTCTCTTACTACTACGGTACTTTGGATACACGTTCTGCACCCCTTCAGCCCACACCCCGGTCACATCATCCACCCGCGCAGGTAGGTTTTTTAATTTTTTTTTCAATTTTACGAAAATTCTTTAATTTTTTTAATTTTTTCGACTTCTAAACAAGTCGAAAAATCACTTCCCAGTTCAATTTTACAGCTTCCTATGATCTCTTGAAATAGACAAAAAAACATTTTTTAATGGGGAAATCCCGATAACTTCTGATCGGGTCGTGACCGCCGCGAACTTTTTATGTCATAGTAGTAGGGGAATCACCCTCTTTCGATCATTGCTCCTCCCACCCCTTTCGGGCTTGAGGACCATAATCTTAACTTTCACAGAATATCGGAACGAGTGATTCATTTTCTGCACGTTTCGTTGCTTTGAGGTTTGAGCACGTTAATATGCATTTCTACTAAAGGATTGTCCGTCATTTCAGTTAAATAAAGTAGAAAAATTGAGCTTAAGTAAAAATGAGTCAGCGAACCACCATTGAGGAGCGTGAACTAATAATTAATCATTTTTAAAAGGAAAAAATCTCAAAAAATAATAGCAAAAATAGTGTGCAAACCACCTTCTATTATCCAGTACATAATTGAACGATATGTTCGGGAAAATCGTGTGGAAGATATAACAATAACAGCGCCAAATAAAATATTTACCTAATTTTCTGTTCCATGACTATAACAGGAATGAGACGTTGTTACGTCTGACTACCCAAAAAAGTTGGTACATTCAATGCCAGATCGTCTCAAGGCAGTTTTCAAACAATTAGGATATCTCTCAAAGCATAAGAAATGTTTTGAAAAAATCAAATATAATTATAACTAGCATTAAGGGCTTACAAAATCATTTGAGCTGTGTACGTTTAAAATGAATTTGATTTTTTTGTTGTAAAATGAAGTAATTTTGTGTTTTTTTTTATTAGAATTGATAAATAAGACCATGAACTGAAATATTTTTTATGTTTTTGTAAATAGACTTTTCATTTACTAGCAGTTCTTAAGTATGCAAAATCATCATATCAAAATGCTGTTTCCAATAATTTGTTTCAAAGGTGTATTGTGTAGCTGTTTAAGTCACCTTTAACTATGAACCATTTGACTAAACATACACTGTATCTTAAACTATACGACAGAAGGTACTTGATTAGTTAATTCTTACTTAAAATTAAATATCTTCGCGCTCAATTTTACGGAGACCAGTTGATTGTTTCCTTCAATTGAAGTGGAAATCAAATATGTACAAATTAAATAGGATCCATGGAAAACTTTTCAGATTTTAACTTCAAAATAATCCTCCTAGATGTAAAGTTTTTTTTAGTCTGGTAGTATTTTTTGTTGCCATACCTGATATGCTGACTTTCAAGATTGAAATTTGACAAAAAAGGTAGAAAGTTTTGTCTTTTAAGGTTTCAATTGGGTTCTAAATAAAAAAAATATTTAAAATGGATTTCTTTAATAAATGCCTTTATTATTCACTTAATAAGGCTTTTCACTAGAGCATGCCAACAGTTGATTTCTTTTTGAAATAACTATTCCAACTATATCTTTAAATATATTTGAAAGTAGTAGTAGTAGTAGTAGTAAGACACACACTTTCATGCAATTTTGCTCGGCGTTTGAAAGAGACGGACTGTGCCATTACACACGCTTAAAGTTTGCTAGTTCCGTGAGCTGGAGAAGCTGAAATAGCATTTTGTATGGAGATCCTGTATTGACTTATGGCCGGCCGGCTGTTTGCGAGTGTGCGAGCGTGTGTGCTATGTGATGGATCGTGAACTGGGTTTTTGATGATTAAATGATTTTTGAATTTTTTCAAGTAAGTATTATTTATGAAAAATAATTTCGATTTAATCGTTGCCATGGTTAGTCGCACAGTAGTCCATTATTTTTGTCGATTGTTTCTTGCCCAATTCCATGAATATGTATATGGTTTCTTTAAGTACTTTATTGTCTATTGTTAATTGGCGTAATTTTTTTTTCAAAACAATAAAATAGACACAAAGCTATGTGAGTGGTTAGTTTGGCTGTATCCTGCCAGGCTTATTGCCTCCTAAATTTATAAGAGCATAGTAACCTTTTAAAGAACATTTTCAAGAATTTCATTTTTATATCATCCTATTTGCAAAGCATCCTTTAAATAATTCCAAAATCCCACCAGCAAATTTAAGTGAAATAGAACAAAGTCAAATCATATGCAGGCACCAATTATCCTCTTAAAATAAGAGGATTTCTTTGTTTGTGATCTTCTATTTCCTTTTTTCACTGCAAACAATCTTCTTATTAATTCAATGCACTCCATTTTCAATGTTCTAAGCCTTCCCGTATCAATAAACACCTTGAAAGTGCTTGCAAATTGTTTGGAGAATCCGAAACAATCTTCGGTTGGGTTTCCTTTTGTTGCCCGAACAAACAGAGCTAATTATAATGAAATTCTGCTAACCAATTTCGTCAGCTCATTCCCTTCTGCAACATTTCGACGATATTCTGTCAGGACGAACATAATTTCGGATGTTGCAGGATGTAGAACGAGTAATGAGAAAGCGCGAAGGATGTACATAGCTGGCTTGGCTGAATGAAAGATCAAATTTTCCGGGAAACGTTTCGAGTGATTTCGTTGAAATAATGTAAGTTGATTCGTGAATGACGATGGTGTGGATTGTTCAATTGAAATGTGGAAGCAAGTCTGTGTGCTGTCGGAAATGTGAAGATGGGTTTGAGAAAGTAAGATAATTGTTACAAAGACATCAAGGAGTCCTTTTAAAAATATTGTGAAAATTATGCTACTGATTGCCTCCTATAAATAGCTTCATTGAGTCTTTGGCAAATATTATTAATAGCTGTGCTAGAAAAGTGTGTTATTGAAGCTTCAGGGTAATTGGTTTTTTTTTTCTGAATTTGATATCTGAAAATAGAAGTTACGAATAGCTTGGTAAAGTAAAATAATTGTTATCTGTCGCCGTAATGTCGTAATGTCGCATATCTTGTTATCAAGTGTAGCATGCTATTTTGGTTGAATCAGGACATTCAAAAAAGCAAGCATAATGTATGCATAGTAGACCAGAAATTGTATCACCACATCGATTAGAATCTGTATCCCTCGAAAACAATAAACCTGACAATAGAGTTCAAGCTTCATATCGTCTTCGAAACAATATATATATATGAATCGAAAAGTTCCTTGCAGAATAAATTGCTTCCTCGGGTCAAACAATGAGGTTTGACCAAAATAGGGATAATTGTTATATCGTCACAGCTCATGGAGTGAATATCCAAATAACGCGTACACAATAAATTGTCCACGACGGAAAGGTTCGAGTTAAATACAAATGACTTGGGAGGGAACTCTGTAATTCCTCCCAGGCGGCGTAATAGTTATTTGTTCCGCAGCCTATAAAATAGATGGACGATGGTCGACGGTCAGGGTGACACTCTGCGTTTTGGGGCTTCGTGACTGGAACCATTAAACACATTTTCGGTTTGTCGCTGAATCTACATGGTCGACAGTCATATTGACTATGTAAAGCTTGTGAAAAGGATGTGCGTGGGGCTTTGTGTTGATTGTTTCCTCAAAAAACGTCAGCATGCCTTTCGTGCTGTGAACATGGTTCGGCACTTCTTTAACACCGGGTTCTTTTGGGACACCGTGGGTGCAATCGGTATGAAGTGATGATCCTACTTTGTGTAATTTATAGTAGTTTCAAGGGATGGAGTTGATATTTTATTGACTGTTGTCAGACCAGGTGAAATGTGAAATCTATTTGTAGCTTGCCTTTCATATTTCTATTTGAGACCTACAAATTTTGATTTCTCTTTTTTGTGCTTAAAAATTTTCTTGTGAAAAAAGTGGAAGTCTATTGTTAACAATGAATGGTTCATTTAACTTCTACATTATAACAAGAAAAGCTGTTTTAATAAAAACTTCAATAGATCAATTATTGATCCCGAACATAAGATCCGAGACGTGTTTTCGTTATTTAAAAAAAAGAAATTTTTTCAGTAACTACCTGCAGACTTTTCTGTATTAATATTTTCAAAAACTGTTCCCTCATTTTTTATCTGTTAATAATTCTTTTGCTGTTCATTTCGAAGACTTTTAAAATAGTTTTAATAGAAAAAAATTGAGCCATTTAAAAGCTTGAGTCGGTTATAGGTTTGGAAACAATATCTATGGAGTGAAGCAGTGCAGGATTGTTATTAGACTTTTGAAACTCCATTTTGTCAACCTTAGTCCTCGAAAATAATAAAGATGATGAACATAATAAGCATAATGCCATGAAATATGTATATAGGCTGTTGAATGTTTTAAAATTTGATTTTGCAAATAGCGGAAATGAGAATCGACTGGAAATAAACGACTTGCTAAGATCTTTTATTTCGTGAATAGCGGATCCTAACTGTCGATAGGAGATCTTTACAGTGATTGCAAAGCAGCACGTATTCTGCAAATTAAAAGGGAAATATACCGGATAATTGACTTTTCAAAGTAGGTAAGGATTGGCTGCGTAGCCTACAGTATTCTTTATTGAATGAAACATTTTCTCCTACAACTATTTCTTGTTATTCTGTTGATGCTGAGGATCTAACTTATTGATATTTTTAAAGTGAGGCAACAAACATACTCACTATATGTTTATATGTACAGTTTGTGCGTACATTACAGATCGTTTGAGGTCACCATACCAAATCATAGCATAATCAATGTAGCATACATTATTTACCTTTGGATTCCACTGAAAATCATAAATGGAGTTTAAATAAATATTCACTTTTGCCAAGAAAGAAAATTCAATATATTTTCTATTAATTTACCATCACATTCCATATTTCACTTGTCCCAAGATATTTTCCAACAAAATTACCTTAATTTACATTTCACATGCCTCAATAAATATCCTGTGTGCTTCATACCTGGAAATTGTGTGAAATCAAAGATACATTCAAAGAAAATTGTAAAAGGATCATTTCATTTCTTGCTTGGAGGAAATGAAGATTACCCACAACCAAGCCAATCGGGCTGATACAAAAAATAACATCTGCTAAAGCATGAGTTGATTCGCTGAAGGCATCACCTTTATTCTACACGTATCCTCGATTCCTGTTTTATTTCAACGAGTACGCATCTTGGTGCGAGGCCACCCAACAGTTTCGGCATTTGTGCAAAATTCGATTACGTTTGCAAACTCTACACGATTTTCAGCAGGATTCGATGTATAAAGTTACATTGAGCTCGCGAACGTGATTTGAATACGTCAGCAAGAAGGCGCCGAGGGTTCTGACAAAATGTTGATAAGGACGAACATGAATTTCACGCCTGTGGTAACCTTTCACCCAACGAATGTCGACAGGATCATAGGAATAGTTACAGGCAGCGGTAAATAAGTGTTACGAATGTTTAGTTGTTTGATAGTGTGTATCCTTTGTTGATATGTTCCAGGCATAAATATGGATAGGCGTCTTTCCAAGCTTTCCAAAAAAATTGAGACGGCCATTCTTCAACCACCAAACTGAACACAATAAAAAGAATGCATAGCTTATTCTATCGTCCTGAAGACTGGTAGCAGTATACGAAGCCAATGCAAACATACTTTTGCTACTCCAAGTCTCAGTTGAGAATGTTTGTTATTAGATGTTGACAGAAAAGGACAGCCTTTTTCGCAACATTTTCTTCAGCTTAGTTGAAGGTCATCAGGTTGGTAAATATTATTCTATGGTAGGATGTTGTTCGTCTTTGAATTCCTTTCAATTATGAGGGGAGGGACCACAAAGGTCTTCATGTTTATCACAGCTTTTCCTGACCGGCTAACGCTTATATCATGCTGCCAATGGTTCAAAGACAATCATTATTTCCTAGGAAAAAAATTGAAAATTCAAGTGATTGATCACAGAGGATAATGGAATAAGTTTTGGGTCTATTTAATCTGGGTGTAGTGAAACTGCCTAAACGGAATATCAATGAAGCTACAAAAATATACATTAGGAACGATAAAAATATATTTTTTGGACAAAAGAAGTATATAAATTCTATACTTTAGGAAGAAGTGGGTAATCCAATATAGCCAACTGTGAATTTTTAACACGGAAATCCCAAGAATAAAAGATTTCATAGTTTCAAAACCGCATGTTTCGTTCCTATGACATGGGTTCGATGGTAACTTCCAATTTATTCGTCGTACTGCTTTACTCGCATCAAATTTTGATTTCCTTCGTCAATCGAAAATTGGTTGTCACCATCATCTTCCTGTTCTACTTGTCAAGCTTTTTAAACGGGCATTGTGCCCGTCAGGACATAATTTTAAAGAAACCTAGCTAGTGGTCAGAGGTTAAAGTATGGCAAAGAAAAAGGTAACTTACTTCGAAGGCGAATCATCCCATTTGCATTTTATTGGAAAATTTTAAGCTTGAGAGATTCTTTTTCCTCAAAATGAAATTCAAAGAAGCAAATGCGTTCGTCTGGAAGGTAAACTTTTAACATCATTATAAAATTGTTCATTCTGGTTTATTATCTTGTGATGAGTGAATAGAAATGAAAATTAAATATTTTTAAGGAAGCTCAAAACGATTCCTGCAATACAGTTCGTCATCTTTCAACCAGAGGAGCATGGAATTTTGAATATTTTATGAATCGTTTCTTTCATCTCTACTTCTCAAAGTGACCTTAAATCAAAGCTCATTTACAGCAGATTTCAATTTTGAAAGAGCCAAGGAAAGGAAATATTTCTCATCAACTAAACATCACAGGATGTTTCAGAATAAAATCAAATAGCACAAAAACTCATATTTACGTGTTCATAAATTTGCAAACTATTTTTATGACCGAAACGTGAATTCAGACACAACAAAACAATTTGTGACAACATCAAAGCTAAATGTTAAAATACTTTTCGGAGAAATTTTCGTATTTCACTTTTCCTAACCGAAAAACCGTCATTCTGAAAATTAGACAGCACAAACATTCTTGCGGACTGACATAAAACTCACAAACATACATTCAACAAATGATAATATAAATGTAGGAAAACTTTTTATTTTCAACGCACTGTGATCAAAGTCTGCATGTCCTTTGTATTTACTCTTGGAAAGTTTTCAACGCTGGTTGTATTGTAGAGCGGGAAAAACTGTGTTTTTCTGTTTTTGAAAGACAAAAAAGCACTCTAGGAAAAATACATTTAAAAATGATTCCACATCACTTCCATAGTATTCAATGGAAATGTTGATAAACTTCGAAAACCAGTGATCAAGAAGAAACAATGTAATTTGCATTTATTGTGTATAGTTGAGGAATGACAGTGGAGTGGGTGGAGAATGTAACATGAGATTCACGATCGTAGCTATTCTGCCAAACACACTTTTATCCGAGAAAAAGAATATTGGTTTTATTGGATCGTAATAATATTAGGTTTGTTGCTGCAAAAATAGCGAATTTCCTGAAAATATCTTGATGCTGGACCCGAAAAGTCTTCTCATTTTGATGGTGGTTATTAAATATGTCCATATTACCTTTTGCGCTGATTTATAAATACATAATAAGACACTATGCGTGGTTTGCATCAAGCACATGGTGCTTTTTTAAACTATACACTTTTTGTCATAAAAATGGAAAAGAGAAGCAAAAATAAAAAAAAACAATTTCAATTAAAATTATCAAAATGAAAAACTATGAAATTACTTCACATCAAAATGTTTAAGCAAAACAATTCGCTTCAAAATTTCACAGAAAAAAGCTCATGGAAAAACATAAGACAATCCAATTAAGGGATACCTTGAAAGCATTCAAAATATTATTAGTTTCCTTTTATAAAAAATCCAGCAACGTCTTATAATGAATGAAAATTGATTCTTCCATGCAAGTGAACCTTTTCTGTGGTATTCAAGGTACTGAGTCTATGTACTCCAAGTAAGGACAATTTTCTCTTTATATATTATGTTTCTTTAAATGGAGAAATCTATGGCTCCCTAAGTGTTTGACTAATCACGTTAAAAATGTTCGGGCATCTTTTCGATAATATTCAATTTCGATGATTTATAAAATCTGTTCAAAAATAATATTTTTTTAAGCAAACGTAATTGAAAAATACGGACTGAAAATCATTTTTTTATTTAAATGTGTTTTGATTCAAAAATTCAACATTCAAAATTTCAACGCCTTCCTAAAATTTCCCCCCAAAAAAACAGCGTAGAATTGTCATTTAAATTTGTCTTCAAGAAAATTTACGCTATTTTCAAAATAAAAACCAAAATGCAGAGAAATTTAAAAATTCAATGAAAATGTCTGGAAAATCCGAATTGAATTTTCGCTCGAAACAATTTTGAATTCAAGGTTTCGTCCCCATCCAAAAGACAATATTTTCATGAACAAATAAAAGTTAACCAAAGAAAGTGTCTGAGGGTGGGATGGATTCAACGCAAAAATAATAGGCGACAGCATGATAAAACATCAGAAATTGTATTTCACATGAAAACTGACGATTTTATGTCTACTAACCCAAAAATACCATCAAAATGGGTCAACGAAAAAAAGACCCTAAAAATTATATGCGCATAATTAACACTTCGAGTCTAATTTTTTGTGAGTGGATTTTTCCGTAGCAAACATTTGTATTCAATTTTTATAGAGGCTGACAAACTGTCCAGTGCAAAATATTTCGTAAGAATGTTTTTTTGACGGGCAAAACTTTTACAGGAAAATCGTTGGCATCAAGTTTGAAAACTTTTAAAAACTATATTCATCGTGCATAAAATTTTTGAAGTCTAAAATTTTGAATAAAAATTTCTAATGATTGGATTTTTTTAAAAAATATAAAATTTAGGGTCCACTAAACTAAGTATATTTTTTAAGACATTAAGCATTTTTTGAAGCTTGTCTTCGAATACCGTAAATTATTTTGAAATTAACAAGATTCGACACAAACTCATCTCATTCCAAGAAATCTGTTGTAAAATATTCTTGCTATGCAAATTTCAAAGCTGGGAAATTTAAGGTGATTCGTTTCGAAAAATTGTCAAAAAGTTTTATGAAAGAAAAAAGAAAGTGAACAGTCAAAAAATCTCTCTTGAAAATGATTATTATTACATTTTCAATATTTTGCGATGATTTTGCTTCAGTTTTAAAGCTCCAACTGAACAGTAGTGAGACAAAAAGTTGATTTAGTTTCAGTGAAGGAAATAATAAACCATCCGCCGCATTTAAATAAAGACAACACCCAAAAAATCAACCTCTTCTACGAAAATTCTAGCTTAAAACTTAAATTCAACTACGATATTGAATTCCAATTTCGTTTGGGATTTTATTTTTGTCCAGAGAAAAGGATGTTTCATTACTTGGATTGATTATAGTAATCTGAAGTAAACATTTTTAATCAATAAAAAAGCTACTGCTCCTTAATTCTAGAAATCGAGCACACATTACAGATATCTGAAATTTTAAGAAGATAACGAAAAGGATAATAAAACCAAGCTTATTTGCTATTATGCAAACGGAAAAGGTTATTTGATGTGCTATGATGTTTCTAGGAAAGAGCCGGGAGGGGGGGGGGCGGTGTGGATACTTCATAGCTAAATACCTAAATCAAAATTTCTATGAAAAACCAACAACGAGCTCACTTTTATCGTTGAAAATATTTTAGTGAACAGCGGTGGCTACAAGTGCCAGTCTGCATTGGTTCTGTCTATCATCTATAATGGAAACAATCTGTTCAGTCCATCCCAGAATATCTGAAAAATAAAAACAGGAGAATTTAAAAGGGAATCCAAGAGAAAATTCCTCCAGAGTAAAAAGCTTGTATTATCCATTTGACAATAACTTCGCAGAAGAACATAATACAGGACTCTGTTCACAATCTGCTATACCTGTTGTTGTGCACTAAAGTGCTATTGCAGGACGTCCATATAATAGCGATGGTACTGCACTGCTTGATATAAAAATACAATATCCGTTCTTGGGAAAGAATGACATTCCATGTCCTTCAGTTTTGAAAAAGATGTATAGGTACACATTTTAATACGATTCGTTTGAACTTTAAGTATTGAAATGAAAATTAAACATTTTCGGATGAACAGGAAATAAATAACACCATTCTTGTTTCTTAAGTCTTTTTGTTTATTCCTGGAATATTTTACTTATCTCGAAATACCAGATTTATAGTTGGCCCAGACATGTCACATTTACATTGGGGGAGTAATATCAATCACATTTGCTTGCAAATTGTATTCAAATATCCTTTAGCACACATTACCACATTTACATCGTATCTCGAAGTGATCTTGAAATTTACGTTACACACATTTACATCAACTTGTCATTGTCACGAAGGATATGATTTATTATTTTAATCATGGAATTTGCCTTGGACGCCGCACAGTGTAATTTTTGCTGATTTCTTTGCAACTGCACAATGCCAACTAAGATGTATATGTAATCGTCCTGATACTGATTTCGCTGCCAGTGCAAATTCACTAGCTGCTGACCGTTGGGTTGGCATTATCCTTTTGAAAATTGTACGTACGTCACACGTCGGTTTAAATCCAAGTCTTACGTAGGTTTGGTCCGTCGACAAGATCGTCGTGATCTAAAGGACGATTATTGAAGCTGTCTGTATAACAACCGCTATCGTTGTTATTAATATTTTTATGAAAAGCGTGAGGATGTCTCGACTGTCAGGATGCAGTTGTTCGCGTGGTCGTCCATCGTTGCTGTGTGGCCGGCGTGTTACTACGATATGATTGATAGTCATTCGTGAATGTATTCATAGCATGGATCCCGGCGGAATTGGACGTTAAATATGATGTATTGATGCCCGGACTGGATGCTATGTGCATGGGGGCTCTTACTGAACCTAAAGTAGAAAATAGAAACACATAACAATATGCATTAGTTTAGTGGCAGAAAAGGAAAATTAGATGTTTGAGTGGCAGCTTGTCTGAAAACAAAAACATTTTATGAATGTGAAAAGCTTTTACGAAAAAAAAATCCTCTTTGTTTTGAAATATGGATTTGAGATGGGAATAGTTTTGTACAATGTTTTCACATTCTCGAAATGAATATTTCTATTTGACCATGCTTTCATACTGAAGAATGAGAAGATAAGTTAAGTGGGCGTGATATCATGAATAATATTTTCTACGACAATATGGCTTTCAAGCTAATAGCTTTATGGTGCAAATGCCAGAATCTAAGCATTCTGACGCTAAGGTCAGTTTGCAGTGCTGACAATATCTACTTCAAAAATGACACATGTTACATACACTGGTGAGGAAAAGTTTTGGAATGGCGATGTTGATGCTTCTAATAATTAAAATAAAACGTTTTACTTTGCAGCATTGATTTTAGTTATGAACTAAAATAATTTCTTTATTAACCTTTTTTAAATAAACGGAAATTTTTTAAAATATTAAATACAACACTAACAAGGAGAGGCTCCTATCTCGTCGTCTCAGATTTGAAATTTACCACATAAGTAGAAGACGTCAAGGATATTCGATAGTTAAAATATTAGACCGCAACAACTCCCTCGTTTTTGAGAAAAACGCCTCTATAGTTTTTAGCGTCTCTTATCGATTAGTCAGTTTTTGCGTCTGAGAGAAGCGGTGCAATGTAGAAACCAGCGCAAGTAGCTCTCGACCAAGAGCTCGTGTGTTCGATCCCCGGTCGGTACTTTTTTTTTGAATAATTGTGGATGTCATTAGTTTAAGGTAAACCAGCAGTTCAACTACAAATACATTTTTAGAAATCAGCAAATTATTCGATCATTTAGATATGTAAATTATACTAAAAACTCATTGTTGAACCGATTTATTATTAAAAACTGTTGTAACGAAGCAAAATCATAGCTAATGGTAGGCTCATCTTTTGTTTCTAGAATCAATTCTGCGGCCTCTTCGTGTCTCATAGCCAACTCGGCATAAAGCAATAAACCAGGGTAGCGCCCAACGTGGCTAGCCATGAATGCCATAATGTTTAGTATTGTGGCATAAATAAGTACTGAGAACGTAGTTATTTAACAGTTCGAATTCGAACGCGGACACTATTTTATCCCTCAACCAAAAACCTTACGGAATCAATAGATGATCCCTTAACGAATCTGTACTATACTTTATTCTGCTCCAAACATGACAAAACAAAACGATTTTACAATGGATTGAAGTAATTGCGATTTTATTGTGTCATTAGCATTTATTCTTTTTTATGTAGTTTTAAATAAATGCAATGCATTTGTTAACCATAAGTTACTGTACCCTTCTTGCACGGCAATAATCCCCATTCCTAAATGCTTATTTAAATGGACGGCATAGCTAGTAGAGACCATTTATCAGGACGAGTTTACTGGCAATAGGACATTAAGTTTCATAGTATACATCTCTTTTTCGAATGTCCTTGCAACGATATCATAAACTCAGCAATTTTGAGCGCGTGCTCTTGGTTTGCGGCCAATAAACTGTATCAAAACATTTAAAAATTATTTTCGATGTAAGGATTGTGAGAACAAATGATTTATTCACCACACATATAAACAACATAAGTAATTTAGAAATCATGGTATCTCTTCAATAATTCTATCGCAAGTTTTCAACTGCAAAATTGTTTTGGAGATCAAATACTGCAGATATGTCGGACTCATTTAAATTATTTATATATTAATAGGCTTGGAATGAGTTGTGACGATTTTCGATTTAGGTGAAAATACATGTTGGTTTCATCATATCCAAATTTTTATAAGCGATATTCAGTTCTGATTGCATGCACGCTTCTTTGAGAATTTCAATTTATTTTGGATTTCATGCTTATCTAACTTATGCTTATCTTATTGGAAACTTCTTTTGACAGAAACAATCCATTTGTGTAGTTGTTTTTATTATATATTGCGTTAAACATTTCCCGAATCTCTTTAAAACCATACCTCAAATCTCTAATGAAAAATTCAAACATTAAATCTTTAGATTTAATTATGTACTATGAAGTTTTCTCATTTAATCATCACAGTTCATAGATTACATACAAGTCTTATCAAAAAAACCGCCATTTGGAAGATTGCCAAGCTCAAAAAAGACCCACGAACCCTCGTACAAATTCCAAAGAGTCTGAAGTGTTCAAGCTTTTCTAATGTCTTTAGCATCCTTTTCTCTCCCATTAAATCATTTGCTTTGTAGTTTTAGCTAAATTTCGGCGGATTTCCTTTAACCGAATCCTTTTGGATTATCATTGGGTCGAAAGGCAATCCAATTGTCAGACTCGAGCAAAAAGTCTTTATAGCGTTAGTCGCAATTAAGATGTAATTAGGCATCAGGCAAGAGAAATGCTAGTACTAGTATCTACGTCCTTTTTGAAATACCGTAGAAACTCATATTTAACTATGGTGGTTAATTTCGCGCTTAACTCTAAGCTAATGTAAAGTAAACTGAAAATTGTAAGTAGGCAAAAATTCAACTTTAAATAGTATCACTCCATCGAAGTGAAGTTTATCGCTTTGAAGATGGCAGACAGTCCACTAAATATTCAGGACTTTTTGAAGGACATTAGGATATGAATATTAAGTTATTCATCTGTATTTGATTTTCATGTTCGGCTTGGCAAAGCAAGACCCAACTTTTTTTTTGACCAATTTAAAATGTGAAATGAAAGTCTTTAACACGTTGTAAAAAAATTGACAAAGAAAATGAATTAATGAATAAAACTTCACCAATTAGGATTTGAAATAGGCTGTCAGAAGATAATGATAAAATGTATCGTTCAACGGATACTACTTGCTTATGGTTCAGAAAATTGAAAAAAACTTTAAAACAAGTTAAATTACTTCATCAACATGATAAGTAACTTCCCAAATGTTTAAACATTTCAATGACTTTTAGTCATTTTCACACAATGGAAGGTAGAAAAGTAGGTATGCATGCATATTTTTGAATTGGTTTATAATTAGAACAAATGCTAGTATAGTATATCCACAATGGTACTTTCATATAGTCCATATATTCAAATATATATGAAATGTACAAATATCGTGTCCATGCTCTTCCTTACTAAATCAGATTATTTCGAGTTCATCTAATTTAAGTACGACACGATGTTTGTAATTTTAGATCACGATATGTCGTAGAGCGTGTCAAAAATAAGGATAGGTGAAAATTAATTCATCACCGCGACACATTAGTCAATGTTCCCACGAAAATATGATGAATGACATTAAGGACTTTGGTTTGTATTATCCTGGAATTTGGGTAATGAGTAAAATGAATGCAGACCTTCGACCTAAGGAGAAGCAAATCGATTTATCGTGATTGCATTGAGTAATAATTATCAATACTTATCAATAATTGAATTAATACATAAGAAAAAAGTATATTATTAGTTTAGTAAAAGAAACAGGACAGTCTAACCACGGATGTTACGCTGTAAACTTCTGTTTTACTATAAGAAACATATGACGAAAGTAGATACCCCAGTTATTATATGATTATCCCTTCTGAACTGTGATTTTTCTAGCTAAATTTCTGGGCTAGGTATTTTTTGCATCTTATGTTTTTTGCTCTATCAAAATGAAATAATTATATTTCATATGCAGAGGATCGTGTCGTACTTTGGTTTGATTTCACCAATAAGGAAGTCTATTAGGATTCAGAATTGGTGCTGCGCCTCAGTGTTACGCCTACAATTAGGACTTATTTGTAGATTATTTGAAGTTAAAAACTCAATTGTTTCTGATGTTATTAAATTTAAGGGGTCTACCCTCTTTATAATTTTCAAAAAATCGATATTTTTTATTGCTTTTTTGAAATATATATATACAGGAATATCATATTAGAATTTTATAAACATCAGAGCAGTCTTTTTTTGGGCAACTTTCACTTTGTCGCCCGAGCGCGATTATTCATAAGAAAAAAACTTTAACCGCGTTTTTCCCGAAACAACGTTTTTCGACGCCGCGTTGATGAAATCTCGGAAAATACAGAACCGATTCTCACCAAATTTTTACCAGACATTATTTATGACTACAGCTATAGCGCAAAAAGAGAGTTTTTCGAAATTTTGATTTGAAATATTTTTTTGGGCCACAAACGGTGAAAAAAAGCATGTTTTTTCATATTTTTTCGAAAAATGTCTGCCATTTTGTCAATTTTGCAAAAATCAAAAATCGCCCTATTCACGCTATAGCTATTAACATACTGAATTTAAAACTATTTGATTTGTTTCAGACCAACCATTTCGACAAATTTCATCAACAGCGCACACCCCTCCCGTTTTTTCGACATTTTTTCAACCAGCATTTTCATTTATAAAAACTCACATAAATGAATAAAAAATATTTTTTTTTGTGTGTTTCGGGAGTGTTTTTATTGAGTACAATTCCTTTATCAATATTTATAATTTAAATCTATCCAAAAAATTATTGAAAATCATCCGTTTTTACACTGCTAAAAGAGGGTAGACCCCTAAGGCTTATTAAAAACGGGAAAAAAATCGTCGCATCACTCATCAATTATTTTAAATCAAAGTCTCTCAGCATACAACAATTTATTTATTTTACTTTTAATGAGTTTTCACTGCACGAGTGGAATCATCTCTATAAGCTCCATAGCATTAACCACATTAAAGCTCTTATAATTTCTACTTCAAAAAAGGTGAAACTGTTCCTTTATTTTCTATCGTTTCCTTATTTTCCACCTTCTATCAAAAAAATGGCAAATATTCGTTCCGGGTAGTAAAGCAATGGAGCTTCTTTTAATTGTTTCATTTATTTTTACATTAAATTAATATGGGCGTTGATTCACCGGAATTGCCGGTAGTATTTAGAAGCAATTTTTATTTTTCATTTAAAGGGAAACCTCGTCCCGTGTATGCCAATTAATCAAAATACCACGTTAAGAGATTTGCACCATTTAGCTGGAAAAAATTCTAATTTACCAGACGATTTTTAAAAGTTTCACCTAAAATTTAAGATTGATATCACTAGGATGTTCATTTCTAACTAATACATCTTCAGAAGATATTTAAATTATTTAATTACACGAAGGTTGCATTAATTTAAAAGTCCTTCATCACGTCATGAATTAATGAAGGAATGAAATGCTCCTCCTAAGCAAGAAAGATTTAATTAAGTTGAACATTCTAAGAGAACTTGTATAAAGCGACAATTCAAGAAGTGCATCCTGAATCCTGGTGCTGACCTACCTGACACATCAAATGAGAAGAAGTAGGATTGGAAGATAGACTACAACACGACTCTTGGGATATTGCTACTAGCATTTTGTTACTTTGAAGTACTTTTCATAGTTTGACTGGTGGAGTAATCCTTTTGAAGTGTTGAGAAATTGATTTAAAATAGGTCAAATGCAAGTTGGACAGTAAGGGATTATATTTCGTTATGGAAGGAAAGGCATTTTCGGAAATTGATGTCTATATTTTTGACACTGAGACTTAGTTAGAAGGTAAAGCTTAGATTCCAAAGGCTTTTCTTTCGTTCAAGACTTAACAAGACCTCATAATCCCTACTGGTTCTCTAAATATACTAAATACTGTATCATTATTGTTTATTGTTTATTGTTTATTGTTGACAAAGCTACTAAACAGAAGAGTTCCAATTACATAGTAGCGATGAGCTAAAAACTAAGACTAAGATAACTCTAAAGAATAAATGAATTAATTAATGAAATAAGTATAGGAAGTAAGAATAAAGAACAGTGGCGAATGAGTTATAAAATTTGAGAACTAAAATTAAGAGGAGAATATAAGATTTCTTAGTTTGATCTTGTAAGTATTTAAAGAGTAACCGAAAGAACCAAACTGCATAAGGTCATGGTTTCGTTGTAAACGAATCAGGGGAGAATTATAATATAGGTTAGATGTGGTGAAGGGAGGGGCGAAAATAGTAAGGTTTCTACAAGGGTGAGAAGAGTGACGGAAGTGAAGTTCATTGCAGAGAGGAGTGTCGAGGATATTCAAAAAAAGCTTGCAAAGGAGAGATTCGTCTAAATATATTCTACGTTGTTGTAAAGTGGCAAGGTTGAAATGTTTGCGACGATCATCGTAAGGAGCATAGGGAATATTGAATTTGTAGAATAGAGTGCGGGTAAACTTACGTTGAATAGATTCGATCAAATTAGTATCACATTTGCTGTGTGGAGACCAGATCGGGGAGCAGTATTCGACCAAGTTACGTACAAGAGAATTGAAAAGTTTTATACTAGTTTCGGGTCTCCGAAATGCAGTGGAATTTCTTAGTAAGAGTCCACAAAGCTTTGACGCTTTAAGCACAATGTTGGCAATATGATGATCAAATTTTAGTTTGCGATCGAATATGACACCTAGATCACAGAAATGGTCGACTTCATTGAGAGTACTGCTGTGTAAGGAATAAGGAAAACAATAGTGTTGAATTTGAGGGAAAAGGTAAGTTTATGACATTTGTCAACATTAATCGTTAGATTATTGAGGTCACACCAGGATTGAAACGCACATAGATCCTGGTCAAGAGTTTGACAATCGATAATGGAGTTGATTGTCCTAAAGACTTTAAAATCGTCAGCGTATAGGAGGCAGGGAGACTGAATGAATTGGGGCAAATCGTTGACGAAAAGTAAAAAAAGAAGAGGACCCAGGATAGAGCCTTGCGGAACACCTGATGATGGATAGAAAGGAGCAGATGTATGATTGCAGAAGGAGACAATGCATTCACGGTTTACCAGATAGGAAGAGAACCATCTGAGTAAAGACCCTTGAAAGCCATAGCTCTTCAGCTTACGCACTAAAATATTATGGTCAACGGAGTCAAAAGCCTTAGACAAATCCGTGTAAATGCAATCAATTTGCTCTTTATTGGCCAGAGATTTGGCCGCGAAGTCGGAGAATTCTAAGAGGTTAGTAAGTGAGGAACGACCAGCAACAAACCCATGTTGTGCATTAGTGATAACAGGTCTGATGGAAGTAATTATTGAATTGTAGACGAACCGCTCGAGCAGTTTCGAAAAACAAGACAACATGGCTATGGGACGGTAGTTGCGTGCAAAGGAAGGGAGTCCAGACTTGTGGATAGGAATTGTATGTGAAAGTTTCCAGGAAGCAGGGAAAGTGCCCTCAGAGACACTTTTGTTAAATATGATCGATAGAGGCAGGCTAAGAGAGGAAGAGAGGCAGATCACAAACAAGTTAGGAATACCGTCTGGTCCAGGATTCACATTAGGATCAATTCCATTGATTAGGATCTCTAACTCAGGTTTAGAGATAGATAAATTAGAAGGTAGTAAGCAAGAAGGAGTAGAATAGGAATACAAGAGGGGACTTGCCATAGGAGATGAAAAGACAGAAGAGAAGAAGTCAGAAAATAAGTTTGCCATATCCTGAGGAGAGCGAGCAATGAGGCCGTTATGAGTCAACTCGGAAGGAACAGGAGAGGACTTACGTAGAGAGCGAACATAGGACCAGAACATTTTAGTTTCGTCCCTGGTCACGGATGCTTCGAGGCGTTGAATGTAATCATTCGAGGAAGAGCGGATAAGGTGTTTCACCATGGATCTACTCTGTGAGTATCTAATTCGATCTGAAACAAGTTGGCTTTTCAGCCACTTTCTTCGTAGAGTATTTTTGGTACGCAGAGCAGACTCAATTGCAGGACAGAACCAAGGAGGCGAGTTCGATTTAACTTTACGTGTTAGGGGAACATAGTGATGGATCAGGTCATTAAGTACAGAGTAAAAGGAATTTAAGGCAGTTTCGCAATCCAGACTGTGAAGTATATGATGCCAATCATATGAGTTGAGGGAGGACTCGATGGCAAGGTAGTTTGCTCTTCTAAAATTCGGCTTTAGAGAGACTGGAGTGATCCTGGGCTTGTCAAATTTAAAGGAGACGTCCAACAGGAGTGGAGGATGATGAGGATCGACCCTAGTGTAGGGATGGATACATTTAACAAGGTTCAACATGTTTATAGGCAGGGAAGAAAGGACAAGATCTAAAATTTTGTTATTATCATTAGTGATAGTGTTATATTGGTGGAAAGATACTGAAGCTAAAAAGGAAGATATAATCGAGAGATGAGGGCTGGCTACAGAAGTAACAGGAGAAAATAAGTTGAAATCCCAGTTGATAGAAGGAAGGTTGAAGTCGCCGAGAATGATGAAGTGGGAAGATGGAGGACAAGAATTAATGAAAGCTGAAAATTCATTTAGCCACTTATCGAGTACGGCAACAGGGCAATTGCAAGGAATATAAACACACCCAACAAAAAGAGGACTAAATTGTGTGTTGATCTTAATGAGGATCCATTCAATAATGGATGTAAAGGAGACCGGGGAAAAAGAGGTACAGAGGGAAGCATTAAGAGAAGGCTTTGCTGCAATAAGAACTCCACCTCCGTCACTTTTCAAGGAAGAGTAAGGATTACGATCATGTCGGAAGACATGATGATGATTATGATTGCTATCACTCAAAATTTTATGTTGCTGAAGATTTTTTTCACACAGAAAAATTAACCTTTATTGAATTTAAGATTTTATCGCAAGCATTTGGTTTACTTTTGGTACCTATATAAAACGTTATATGATTCAATCTAACGTTCAGTTTAGATGCAGAAAATGATATGTGATAAGGTGCTCATCTAACACCGTGTTCTTTATGAAATCCAACAAACAAATATTTATATTCTCGACACAGAAATAATGTTATACTGTAGTGCATTTCTTATTGTGACCAGATTTTAAGATATGATTTATGTGAAAACCCATAAATTTATTCGAAAAAATTAAAAAATATTACACAAAATACCAGTTAATCATTTAAGAGTGAGTAATGAATGTAGAATGGATTGCTACAATATGCATTAGTAGAGGAGTATGCAATGGGTTCAGTCAAATAAATGATTTTCGTATGATTTCACAATCCCACTTCTGCGTTAGGCTGGTCACTTAGAAGAATTAGAAAAATAATAACATAAAGAAGGTATCCAAATTATTTTCGTCCACTCACGGATACTGCAAGATTTACTAGTTTTTGGGGGGTGGGTGAGGTTACTTGTTAATCTAATATGAAAACTTCAATAATTCCCAAATAAAAGAAAAATCAACATACCACCGTGTGACATTCTGCGATGTTTTGGCGATCCAGGACACGTGTATAAGAACGATCGTTCTGTATCTGCAATGATTTGATTAGAAAACCAAGTGTTAACTCTTAAAATGGATTCGATCGAACATACCTTTCTTACCATTTCTCACAATGCGATGATGGTCTGGTGATCCGGAACATGAATATCTTGATGTCAATACTTCGCGTCGTTGCAATGTTTCAGGCGTTAGCTTAACAAAAGGACACCAGCAGAAGAATTGTTTGAAACCACGACGAAATCTTCATAAGAGAAAATATATTTTAGATTAAAATGTGAAATAGTTTGTAAAGAAATGCTGCTGATTTTCTTTTTTAGACACCTTTTAGTGAGTCAAGTCAAGAGTCAAGAGAAATTCATTATAGTTTTTGTAAAAATACAAAAGTATTATTGCTTTCTAGATCCCGTTGGGTCCAATTCATGTCACAATTGTTTTAGAAAAGAAAAAGTTTGACTTGAGAATATTCAGGCAAAATAAACAGAACCACCTAAAAAACTGCCTATGTATGTTATTTTTGAGACACTAAAATTTTTATTGGTTCCAAGGAAGAATCATTAGAAACAATTTCTATAGTTTTGTAATTTTACTAGGTGCACACTCTTATCTCGCACGTGTGGAAAATATCTACATATTATATATCACAATGTACACCAGGAATAGATACTTTGGCTGTATAAAATGTGATAAATGAATTGTTGTGTGAATTTTATGTATGTTCTCGAGCAACCTTCCACTCCAATTTAGAAGAATTCCATTTTTAATCCCAAGATCAGACATATAAATATTTTGGGGTTGATCTACGAGAAGAATGGTGGTCTCAAATGAGATTTTAACGGAAATTGAAGGTTTTTAAATTGCAATAGTAGATTGGTCGAAATTATACGCGGAATATGCGCCATTTGCTCAGATGATCCTGTGAGAATGATTGTCTTAATTAGGCTCTTTCTGGACGCCTTTACTTGCTATTTCGTACGATTACACAAATTGAAAGGATGAAGGTTACGCATTAAAATAATTGGGGTACGGAGAAATTTTTGAGGGTAGTGAAATGCATTTTCTTTATTTACTGCGGTATCTATTGTTTTGTAGAACTTTTTTTTCACCTAGTAGGTACTCTTTTCGAAGTTTAATTTATGAGGTCAATTGAGATATCTCTGACGAATATTGTAGCTCTCTAGCGCATCTACGTGTAATCATTTACGGTGCCATTTTTGTTTTTAAAGTTATTGATTCAATAAAATTCCAAAGAATAGACGATTTCAATCAGGCGTGGATCATGTCTGCTAAAGTTTTTCTGGGAATCGTGGGTAGGATTTGGCTAAAATAGTCAGCAAAGACAAAACTTGTGCCACCCTTTGTCAGTTCAGTGTTAGCAACTATTTTCATCTCCTACTAGGCTGTTCAAAAAGTGAGGTACCAAACAATGAAAACACTTTTCTTTTGAGAAAATTCGATTTTATTCTTCAACGTTGGCTTTTTGTTCGATAAACCGAGTAGAACGATTTTCAAAATAATATGATTTGTTGAGCAATCCAAAATAGCTTTCAGTTTTATTTTGGACTTCGCTATTCAATTTGAAAAGCTAGCCCAATAGCCACCTTTTGAGGTTTGGAAACAGATAATCGTCGCTGTGGGAAAAAAAGGTGTTTGAAAAAGGATTTCAAAGCCCAATACAATTTGTTTTGCCTGTGCAATGAGTGGTGTGTGAGATAGTGCATTGTCGTCATGGAAAATGATTGTTTTCTTCTTCAAATGAGGCCGTTTCTTTTTTACTTCGGCATTCAATAAACTCACCAACGCTGAATAACATGTGCCAATTATCGTTCTTTCCTTTTCAAGGTAGTTGATAAAGATTGCGCCAACTGAATCCCAAAAAACACTTGCCATAACCTTCCCAACTGATGTTTTGAATTTTTGGACGCTTCGGTGCACTTCCACGCGGTAAAACCCACTGTTGCAAGTTTTTACATAATTTCGGTTTGTAGTGGTAAATCCATGCTTCATCCATGGTCAAATCCATGGTGAAGCAGTTCCAAATTTCCCATAGAAGTGATCAAAAGAGCGCGTTTTTGGTCGACTGTGAGTGAACGCAGCACCCATCTGGCACAAACCTTTCTTGCTTTCAATTTTCCGTGCGGACTATTGTAGGCCGATCCTGTTGAGATGTTTACAGAATTAGCCAATTCAATTATCGGTCGTCCAAAATCATATCGTGGATTTTGTAAGCATTTCAATTCAGTAACTTAGACGGTGCTCATCACTTGTGATCGTACGACCACTTTTGAATTCAGCCATCCAATATGACGGAACAGATTTCCCACAACGTTTATCGACCTTTTTTCGTTTCTTTTAGAGTTTTACCCTTCAACAATTAGTGTTTAATCTTAGGGAATGAATTTCCAAAGATCATTTCTTATTTCTTACTCTTGACAATAAACTGAACCTTCTGTTGGAATTTCGTGTTTCCAACTCCAGTATTTAGGGCTCTGCATTGATGAGTCAGGCAGTCACCCAACTATGACTTCTATATTTTATATGAAAGTATAGATAAATCAAACTATGTAATAAATCAAATTGAAAAAATAAATTTAAGATACTTTCAACACTCGTATAATTATTCTTTGCAGCAATGTGGGTCTTCTAATACGAACCCATCTCAGCCAAATATGAGCGTATTCCATTGGAAGTGGTTTTATTTGATAACGTCTTCAATTTATAAACAAATTTTCACAAATTTATCGTTAAAGTTATTATTTTTTCGAAACTTTTTCAAGACTATTAAGAAATGATAAGCTTAAATTTCAATTGTAATATTCACGAGAAACTTTACAACACAAATTCAATACACAAAAAACAATACATATTTTACCATACTTGGAAAATAGTAAAATTTCAATAATATTCTTATCAGCAATCTGTAAAGTCAATTGTGACATAAAGCAATTATTTTCATTGTAAACAAATTTTCGCCTAACCTATCCCAGGATATCTAACAAAATCAACAACCGTTTGAGAAGCACATCTTTAAACTCTAGCCAATCCTTTTATCACATAAATGAGCCATATAAAAAAATCGCCTGAAACTTATGCAAATTAGAATGCTGTCTCATGTCTTCAATATCTTTTGAACGCATCTCGTCCAAACTTTTTTTTGGATCAAGCTTATGCCCATCGCCCATAAAGCCTAAGGCCAAATAAATAAAAATTGATGCAAATATTTGATTGAGCCTCTTCTTTTCCAGACAGAAAAACAGAAAAAGGATTGTTTTGTGTCCTAAATAGGATTTGCAGCTCATACAAACATATACATATGTAAAACCGAGAAGATTCAATTCGAAAAAATGTCGGGTTTATGGAAAAAACTGGTGCTTTGGATCGAAAACATATGTGTGATGAGTTATTGCTGTACTTCATCCGTATCCTTTCCAGTAGCTCTCGGTGGAGTGGAACTAGTGTAATAGATAATCTGTATCTGAGAATTATCTTTCCTATCGCGGTATGTATTCAAGTGAAAAATGTAAAATCTAGTGGATTATTTATTATAGTGGAAATGTTGTTGTATGGTGTTCGTTCGTTGTATATCTGCGGTGAATCTGACTTCCTCGCCATAAGCTCACTTACTAATCTGCTTAATAAATGTCCTGTTTTTCATGATTCTACTATTTTATTCGTTGAGGCGAGACTGGTCATTTGTTCTTACTAGTGGGCAGCAGATAAAATCGATATATCTTAAACTTTATTTTTAGGTGCCTTGTAATGCCATCAGCAATATCCTTCTATATTCAATAATTGATATCCATACTCTCACTGAAACAATCCCCTTTCCCTGTTTTTTTTCCAACATTTTTATTAGTTAGTGCATCTTTTTTCAGTTGTCGTTATTGTATAATTTTTCCCACTACAGTGAGAAAGTTGATATGTGCTGCTTAGTACATATTTCATATTCCTAGGTTTTTAAGTAAACCATCTTCACCGATTTTACTACGGACAAACAAAAACCTCAAATAAAAACATCATTCAAAACCATGGCAAGCATAGTTTGATATGATTACCGTCTTACCGTCTAAAGAAGGTAATGCTGCTGCAAGTAATAAAAAAACAATTTTCTTTCTACTCCCTGGTGAAATTGTTAGTAAAATTTTATTTGGAGCTCCAGCTGCTTATTTGATCAAAGGATAACCTCCACTTTACATTGTATTCCAGTTTGATAGAATCTATGCTGCATTTGATTTCTCCTCACGGAGCATAGCTGTTATTTGCTTCGTTGGAATCCAGCATAAATATTATGTCCTTACTTGTTGACTTCGCTCTACTACAATCTATATCTACTTTGCAGACTTCAAATCTCAAGATGATTGTATGGAAAATTTGTCCCTGCTGTGCATGTTAGCAAATATAGAACGTTTCTGTCCTGCACCACTCGTTGATTCAGCAAGGATTTCATTTTCTCAATGGAATCGGAATCATTTCCGACGGAGCGAATATAAAATTGTACTTTATATTGAAAAAATATCGAAGCACATCTCTGTCGAGGAGTAAATCAATGCAATTTATGCTCGTCGTGATTTTTATTCTTTGACAAGTATATGAAACTGTTGAAATAGCTTGATGCATCAAAAATTAAAAAAAAAACAATTGCAATTTTCAAAGCAACAATGGAACCCACCTACAACCAAACGAAAGCTATGAGTTGCATTTTAGTGCAAAAGATGTCTCGCTCAAGGATTCTTACGGTCGGACTCATAAAATGTGGTAGTGTAGTCCTTGTACATGACATAGATCATTAACTATATCTTTATTCTATGTCTTGGGTGGGTGAAATCAATAGCGGACAGAAATCCTGTCGTCTACGTCAAGCCACCATGTCAAAGAGAAAGTCAATTTCTTGGAACATTTCTTCCGTCTTTGAGACCAATGCTACATACTATTGTTCCAAAGCAAAGTCTTTTGGTTTGGAAGTTTCGTCACTCTCAGTGCTTTTACTTCAATGACGAGTTACATTGTTGTTTCGGATGGTCCTTTAAGAGAAGCTATAAATGTTGGAAGGATGTATTGTGCTTTGTAATGGTGGGTTGTAATTAAGAAATCGTTTAGATTTTATTGATTTTTGTGCTTGATTTAGCTGTTCAAGTAATGTGCGGAGAATATTCTTACATTTTTAAAGTGTTTAACTGTAACTTTGGAGCAGAAAAAAACAATGTTTTGCAACGGAGTTTGCCCAGACCTAATTGAATTTTTTGAGCCATAAGGGCAAACATTACAATGGGCAGTAAATATCATTTTAAATTTATGGGATGATTGAAAAAACTTCTAATATGTAGTAAAGATATTTTAAAACTCTTGCTCACTTATTATTTGTAGTTAAATAATCATTTGTATCATTGAAGTCGTGTTTCGAACAACTTTTGTTTGGGCTGCTGCAGAAAATCTTGCATAGTTTTGAAAATTATATATATAAAAGGGAAAAGGCCCTTTTTCATTTAATTTTTTTACCACTTAGAATGCACTTAGAACCTTCATATATCACCTTGAAAATTGTTTAAAATATAATAAAATAGCACACAAATTTTCATCAAAATCGATTCCGTAGATTGCCCATAACAATTGTGCAATCTAAATTTATTTTAAAAAAATTCAAATTTTGTCAACAACTTAAACTTATAGAAATTTAAATTTTTTTTTTCACATATAAAAAGGCACTTTTCCTATGAAATGCACTTTACAAAATTGAAATCAGATTATTAGGGCAGCCTCAGAAATTTTTGCTAAACTTGGTAATAAACTTTAAAGCAGTGCTGGGCGGCTTCGGAATCAATGGATAATCAATCATGGCTCCTACGACTGAATCCACAGCAATCACAAATACCTACTTCTGTTACCATTTCTTTTAAGATCATATTAAATGATGCAGTTCTATTTCTATGCACCATTGATCTGATAAAAACATGATAGGCTTTTTGAACAATGTACCTAGATTTTTTAACAATATCTTTCGTATTCAACATTTCATGTCTCTGTAGTCCTGTCAACTATTTTTTGAAAGTGGATAATAATATCACTAGTCGTTTCCTCTTGAAGATAAACTTGGGCGTCTGTACATTACTGTAAACGTACAATGCAGTGGTTTTTTGGTCACCTATTGTTTTGATCACTATTGGTTTCTAGCAATTTGAGCCTAGAGTCCAATTGAAAGGAGCATTAAAAGTAAATTGTAGGGCCAATAATGTTTTTTCTTCTCGCCGAAGTTACAAATCTATGAAATTCAATAATTTTAGCCCCACCAGTCAATAAACATTTTTTTTTGCAGTAGAGTGATTTTTTTACCCATTTCTTACCCATGTCTTTTCATAAATCTTAAGAACCAAATCAGTGATTTAGTAAAATACACAATTTATTTATTTTAGCTTCAAAAAATAATATTTTCGTTCCATTTTTCGACGTTTTTTTTGGTATTTTTTATTTGCACTTTCAGTTTTGGCCAATCTGCTTGGTGCGAAAGTTTGGAATGCTTCATGCCTTACCTTACTGGTGTATTGCACTAACATTCCTAACATGTTGGGTCAGTAATTGAATTTCGTCAATTGCTTCGGCACAGTTTGAAGATTTTAATTTGATGTTATCTTCAGATTTTATATTATCTTCAAACCATTACCTTTAATTTTAACAGGATTTTTCTTATTGACTAGAAATTACGATTCTTACTTTATCAACCTTTTCCTTCTTAATCCTCTCGGAGCTAAGAGTGCATCGCCTTCTTAAGATGTGCAGCATAAATTTTTTATTCATGCTGGCATTTATAAATATCTTCTGTACCAATTCTCAAAGGTCTTTCAATGTACAAAAGATCAAAACGATGAAATTGTATTTAACTACTCAAAATAAGAAATTATGTTTTCAAATAAAATGATTCTGAGTATATCCTCTTGTGAAGAAGAATGTCTGGACAGGTACTTATATCCAGACATTCCTCTTCCTTCAGTTTTCGCCCCTATCTAAGATTTCAACTCAACAAAATAAGATTTTGTTCTTCAACGGTCCCAAACACTTTACCATAACTACCATTTCAGCTTACGAGATCAACAGATATAGTAAACGATTAAGAAAGCAAGGAGTGTTTGAACAATTAACTTGAACTTAACATCGCAAAGTTTGTGCTTTGTTGATGACTATACCACAGGATTAAGTATCTTTTGTCGATTGTTATACGTGTTTTCAGTTGTTCAACTGCAAATTCCATAGAATTCGTTGAGGAACAAATAAGACATGATTTGCACATAAATACGTGCTAGAAGTTTCTACCCTAATTTAAATTGAATAGAAGTAAATTGAGCAGAAGGCACTCAGCATGAAGTCAATTATCAATTCAATTTTCTGTTCTCGCAAACATTGTTGTAAATGTTGAATTGAAATCAGAGGTAAGTCGGTACAGCCGCAGTTTGTGTGCGGTTGTAAATCTCGAATAATATGATTTTGCTATTTAAACATTTCAGAAGTATAAATGTTGGGAATGTTTGTAATTTCGAAGATTATATTACATCCGATTTAATATTTCTCGGTTTCGTTGTGAATATTTAAAAAAAATCCAAACAAAAGTGCTCAGTAACTTTTGTTTGAAATAAAAAAGTGGACAACGAAAAATAGCGGACTCATAGTATCAGCTTGAAGGACAATTCGTCGATTGATAATTGGTTTTATCTTTGTCAAGGTTTCATTGATAACAGATATCAAACGAACCCCATTTTGACCGAAATTCAAAAAATGACACCACCCAGTAGAAACTAAACACATTCAATAGATCCTACGAAAAAGATCAAATGATGTTCAAACTATGTTCAAAAATTAATTTGTGTCCTTCTGGGATGTAGAAACACGTTTCGTAAACGGTTGAACAAACACAAGTGCATGTGACCTAGCAATCAAATAAAAAACTCGTCGGTTTTTATGGTATTTATAATAATATTTTATAAAAATATTTTTGGATTTCTGAAAATTGCGCATTTGTTATCTTTCATGAAAAATGTTCAAAGTGATCAGTGGCACATTCAAGTTACATATATTTTGAAGAATAAATTCGAAAAATTAAGCTATCGGATGCATCATGTTCTATAGTAAATGTTTATCCGCTATTTCTCCGCCAAAAATGATAATAGTAATAATGCTGAATATCAATATCATATTTAGTGAGAAAATTACGGATAAGTATTTGTTCTATATAAAAATGGTTATAATGTGGACCCTTATTGAATTGCAAGTGATGATTTGATAAAAAAGAATCAAAATTAAATACTTCTGCTGATATTTCTTAAGGTGGTAGTGCCGGGTATAATTTTGAAAAATCAAGTTTTCGTTTTTAAATTTATTATACTATCAGAAATCACGCATCAAAATTTTATCAAGATAATTCCAAAAATAAGGGAGTAACGGCAGTTTGAGCGCGAACGCTTTTTCGCTTTGTAAGCGATATTTACGGTAATTGAAACTTTAAACACGTTTTTTTCGAAATGACGTTTTTCCAACTGCGGACACTTATTCTCCGGATTGGCCGTACCGATTTAAATCAAATTTAAGGTGCTACTTTATTCAAGTATCTTGTGTGGTTTTCTACCACAACATAGGCCAAAAATCAATCCCAAAAAAATTTGGCAAACAAAGTGAAAAAAATGCGATTTTTCGAAAGAAAAAATTCAAACAACCGCTATTTTTCTTCTTGATCATTTTTTCAAAATATTATGGTAGATTACCACGTAAGAAACATTTCTCTTTAAAATGCTGCTGTTTGGTTTATATTTCAAATTTTTCATTCCTGAGATTATCTGTCCGCAGTGGGACGAGGCATTTTTCGAGACATCAATTTTGGCGCCCTCTATAAATTAGTAGAAAAATGATAAAAAAAAATAAAAAAAATACTTTTTTGAAATGTTCAAAATGTGTTTTTTACCCATGCAAATTTGAAAATTTATATACCATAAAGGAGCTGAGAAAAAATGTTGAAAATTAGACTGCTTTTTAGCATTCTAACCGGTAATAGTCCCTTAAAGAAAAGCGGAAAACATAAGAACATGAGAATACCAATATAATTATTACAGACCTCTATTTTCGTTTTTATATTCTATGTTTACTACCTATACATAATAAAAAATCATCTTATTAACACCAGTTATTAATTAATATAAGACACGGGGACGGTTGAGCTCATATATGGATAACTGAGTCAATTGCTGACCTATTTGAAAGAATAATTCTGTTTATGCATATCGAATTGGCCTAGGTTATTGCATAAGGCGCTACTCAGTCTCGTCACGTTGTACTGAAAAACGACACTGTGCACATGTTGTGCACACAATAAATGAATATGAATAAAAGCAGTAGTATTTTGTATACAGCAAATCTAGTTTTTGCATTGGTTCATTGCGAAAGTCGTTAATTGGTAATGATTTACAAAATAATTAATTGAATCAATTGATTCTTTTTTGCACAATTTTGCTATATTTTCGCTTTTGGTTAGTAAAATCTAATCATCACAAGCGTGCACATAGTTTTGTACTCACAACTTGGAAAGTTCAAAAATTTTGGATAATATTTTAGAAAATAACACACACAAAAAACGATTTGTGTCTGATTATTCTTATTTATTTCTGCATGTTGAATTTTCATTTGATTCTACTTTCCTTTTAAAACTTATTTTAGAACTGATTTTTTTTATAAAAAAATTCAAGCGCATTTTTTTTGTCAATTTTCAGCTTATAATCTTTTCCTCCCTAGCATTTTAATGTAAATGTTTTTTAAGAACAACGTATCATACAAAAAGGATCATAAAATTGTTCCACATTTTTTCTGGTATATGTTCCAGGAAAGTTTTGAAGTTGAAATTATTATTCGGTATAGAGAGAGAACGAGTCTAATATGAATCCTGGTTATTTGGGAAAACGCATGTCTGTGCTTACCCAACTTTTTTAAGGACTTTGAAGGTCTACATTGATTGATACTAATTTAAAGTTAAAGTTTCGTGAATTGATGATGGAACTATCGAACGATATACATAGGTAACGACAACAAATTCAGAATCCTTTTCGACTATTCACTATTCATTTTCTAGTAAATCAATATTTTTTATCCTTCACTCTCCATATTTGTTTTCCACATTTCCGAAGCCTTTGTTTACTGTTGTATGCCAAAACATAGAATAAAAATTATTAACTTTGAAAAAACACTCACCTTGAATTCATCCAACAATAAATCATTGGATTATACATGGAATTACTCATCGCCAGCCAATAGATGGCCAGATAAAATTCCTGAATGAACGGCAGACCGGTAATCTCAGGATAGTATGATGTTACTATAAAATATATATGGAATGGTAGCCAGCATACCGCAAAAATAACAACAACAACCATCATCATCTTAACCACCTGAAAGAAGAAAGCAATATTAATTTGGTTAGATTCCAACAATTCCAGGGGGCAATGAAAGCGACCCAGAACAATGATTTTAGTGGTAGTGGTCATCTGACCGTCGTGTATCCTTGGACAAGTGGGGTGTCTATGGAAAGCGACCGAATTCAAATATTTGCTATGGTGGACGATAATCGACCAACGCGCCACGGGACTACATTTGAGGGTGTTGGCTGCAATTTGCCTAGTGACCAAAGTTACTGAATTTCCACCCCAAGCAGGGACGTTAACTTATGCTTCTATCCTGTTTAAGAATATTTAATTTTGGTGTGATTAATTAATGTAACTGGATAGTCAACGGGGATGTCGGCTGTTCGGATATCATGAAATTTATTAGTTTTTATAGATTAGTCAAATTTGCTGATGTATTAGCTATGGCGATCTGAAGCAGGATCGAGGCAACCACAAGACAGGAAAATAAATAGACACACCTTAATAAATGTGCAAGTAATTGCTACCCAGCTGTGGCCAATTTTGAATGATTACTCACATTATGCATGATAATTAACCCCCGGGAAAATAATTTAAAGTTCAACCTTTAGGTGCTATTGAGGCCAATTATCCGTTATTAATTATTGCTGTCAAGAATAAATTACATTAAACCAATTGGTTTAATCGAACCTCAGCAAATTTTCCCAGGATTCCAGAATTTAATCAGAAATAAATTCTATCTTGGGATTTGTACCGTTTGAGTCAGCTTCTACCATCTTCCAAATTAAGGCAGAGGCAGACTTCTAAAGATAATATCTAAAATCGTTCACTTCAAGATACAGCCCCTCATTGTAAAAGCATTGCTGAATTTTTGTGTTGCCTTTAGGTTTTGCCTTGCCTCAAACAAAATATATTCAAGGAGTGTACTTATTCCTTAGACAAACATAAAGTGAGAATTTTATGAAAGCGTTGTACGTTTGCACCTACAGCACTGGCCCCCAAGCTCTCATGTATATATTCGTTCTGCCAACAGAAACACCCTTATTCTTAACTACATAGGAAAAACAGACATAAACTCCGGCGTGTGAATCTTGAGGTAGCGCTGCAGGACGAAAATGTAATAGACGCATGAAAATACAGCTACTTACCCTTCGCTTACTCTTAATATTATCCAATTGCCTTTGGGTACATTCTCCGATACTCTGCGACCCCCAAAGCTCCAGACCAACTCGGGCATATGTGAAAGTCATGGACCCAATTGGCACAAAATAGGTTAGAAACATAAACAAAACGTTGTATCTGAAAAAATGCAGAAAATAATTTCGATTAAACAAAAAAATCTTCACTCTTGGAAATATTTGTTAAAAATTTAATTAAAATTCGGTAATCGTTAGCTTTTCGAAAGAATAAAAACAGAATTATATTTTTATGGAGAAATAAGCAAGAATTGATGTTATTAGAAGAGGATGAAATTTGGCTATGGTTTTTGAATGTTTTTTTTTGATGAGATGTTATTGCTGGAACTGAACAAGGCGGCAAGGATAATTTGATTCGTTATTTTTTTTACAAAAATACAGTTCATAAACAATTTCTAGTGGAATTTTGAGCTAAATAGATACCAACAAAAATACTTTACGGTTGAGATTTCTATTTTCAACACTGTTTTTAAGGTAGATCATGGTATAATAATTTTATTTTCACGTAATTAATTTTCAGCAGTTTTTAGGGAATTTAATATCAAAAGTTTTATAAAATTAATCCAAATTTTTGCATCAATCATAATTCCATAACAAAGATTTTAAGTTCAATATTCTGGTATGAAATCTGAACTAAAAATTTTATTATTATTTGATTCAACATGTGGTGTATAATCATTTATTCAAATTCAAATAAAATTTATATTAACCAACTATACAAATCAAATTTGGATTAATATCATAGAAATAATTCGGAAAAACTTGAAGGCCGAAATGTTTTTAAAATAAGAAGATCTGCATACCTCACAGTATTCGTTAAGCATTTTCAAGCCAATGCAACTCCTTTTTCACCATGACAGCAACTAAAAGCTACTAAACAATTTAAACATCCATTTGCGTACTAAAAACTATTGAACAATTTGGCCGATCTCTTCTTAATCCATTATTAAAAGCGAATACTTATAAATACAAAAAAATGAGTTCAACAATACTTTGAAGTCGAATTAGAGTAGACTTTTAGTCAGTTCTAAGAAATTATTTTTTTAAGTCAAATTTTCAAATTTATTAAAAAAAAATCAAGTGTTTAATTTTATTACGATTTTATTATTGAGTTTTATTTTCACACTTATTGAATTTTACTAATTGAATCAACTTTGAATATCGCAAAAAATCGATATGGTTCTGCTTTAGGGGTTCCTTATAAACTGCTAAAAGGAAACGTAGACCATTTCCAAAAATGTTATTAGGGGTTATATTGACTTTTGTAAAAAGTAGATAATCTTTTCAAAAATTTAGACAGTATGTGATATTCCTTTGCTAAATACGGCAAAAGTTGTAAACTTTGAGAAGAATATATTTTCGATTCAAATTTCACTTTAAAAATTTCCGGGAATATCATATTTTGTGGAAAGATAAGTTACATTCATTGCAGTTTAAACGTAATTTTCAAAGCCTAAATAAGTGTGTCAATAACGATGAGGACGATTAAGAGTGTTCTATAAGAATGGTTTACGGAGCACTGAAGTACGTGAAAAGCCGCAGAACTATTTAAGATATTTCCCGGGCTTAAAAAGCATAGTACGGATTGAAAAATTGTCCGCACATCGAAACGGAGCCCAGAAAGATAAGCTATCGAAATTTATCGCCGACTTTTCGGAGAAAGTAACAATATTTCGGTGAGAACAGTCAGAAGACGTCTTGTGGGAGCCAGAACACATAGCCGAATAGCCAGGAAGAAGCCCCTGGTTACCACAACTAATCGCAAGGAAAGAATGGATTTTGCACGGGAATATTTACCTTTGAAAAACAAATGGAAATTCATCCTTTGGAGCGACGAAATAAAAATAAATCATATTGGCCTTAATAGCAGCAGATGTGTAAGACCACCAAAAAGTAACGAATTCCACCTTCGCTTCACTTAAACTGTTATTTAGCACGGGGGCTTCATCAATGATTGAGGATGTTTCTCGTCGTTTGGTGTTAGACCAATGCATCGTATACAAGGAATAGTAACCAAGGAAAAGTACGTCGACATCTTAGAAAACATCATGTTGCCATGGGCTGAGGAGAGGCTTCCTATTATATGGAAGTTTCAGCACGATAACAGCCCCAAACATACGCCACGACCCACAAGGAAAGTTCTTAAGGACACCAGCGTTGCCCATTTAAACTGGCCATCAACGAGTCTAGACTTAAATTTAGCGGCGAGACATTAAACAATACATAACAGTAAGAAATTCCACAAACAAGAACCAATTCTTGGAAGCGGTGAAAGAAGTATGGGCAGCCATAGATGTGGAGAGATGCTGAAGAATTTCCCGGCACATTGTTGATATGTTTTTGTGATTTATTATTTTTATTTGGTAAAATATTTGATTACATAAAGACTTGGGTTTTCCAAAATAATATTGTCCTGTCCTCTTTTTAGGTCTAGCATCGGCTAATGCTTTACCTTTCTAATTGCCATTGAACCAGGTAAAAAACTAACCCAACGGGAATGACTTACATCCGAGGATTCATTGACGTATTGGGTTTTTTTAGTAACCTACAAGTATTTCTGATGATATGTTTACGGCTGTATATATACAAGAATTATTTTTACGATTGAACTTTTCAATTTTAAAATCAATTACCTAAAATTTTTGCTTAGAAAATTCTTTCAGAATGAATTTTTTGGGAGAGTATTTTAATCATCGCATTAATTTTTAAATGTAACGAAATATAAATTCAATGTCTATCATGAGTGTCTTAGGAAAATGAACAAATTTCGTCACGTTTCCCACAGATTAAATTTGAATAACACTCGGAAGGGACATCATCCTAATCGTCAATGCACTGATTTCATTCTCTAACAATAATATTCATTCTAATTTTACTTTCATGCTTGTGAACAGCCGTAAATACCCTTGTAAATATTTAAAACGTCCAGCTACTTCACAACAATTGCCTGACTTTTCCAATTTCACCCCCATTACAAGTAAAAACTCCTGCTTTTCTCGTGCAAGTAGCTACCAAAAGACTTTCAATGGTGTGACTCTTTTTTTCTTGCTGAAACTTCAATTTCCTGTTGGGCTTTCAAAGATATTCAATTTGATTTTGAATTGTGATGAAAAATTTATGTAAGTAATTTATATTCAGCCATTGAGATGCCATATTTAACAGGGTGGATAAATGGTTAAAAATGCGGTGATGCTCCGTGGAAAAAAATTATTTATGGTCGAATTAGGATTTTCTGAACAAGTAACTTTCGGAAAGAAATGTGCTCTGTATAAGATATGAAGAAACGGCAGCAAGTCGTGAATATTTATGCAAATTGATGTATGTATAATTTCAAAGTCAGAAGCTAATTATAATTGTTGCTGTCGAATCTTCAAAACTAGTGTATAACATGCTGATATTCTGTTTGGAAAAACTGTATGTTGCTTTCAGATTTGAATAATTCAAAGGAATATAACTAATTCACTACATTTTCCATTTTGGGTATGTGAGAGGAGAATGCAGATACAAGTATATCAAAACGAAGGTAATTCCACATAAAAAATTTCATATGGGAGGAACAAAGACCTCAACACTATGTACTCCAAAATTTATCGGACATTTCCTGTTTTTTACTACTTCTTTCTTTCTTTCATTCCTTTTTACATTCATCATGCAAATTAGACACAGTAAATATAGTTTCTAACAGAATAAATTTTCTTCCTTCTTTTGTTGACTCGCATAAAAGCCGGCGACGACGTTAAAAAGAATGCACGAAAAGTATTCATCGTTTTAATACAAAGGAAATATCAATTAGCATGAAAAATAAGGAAACTGTGGATTGTGCATTCATGGAATGAACAAAGTGTTAGCATCATAAACTGGCTAATTGATAGAGAGCACTCGTCCTGTAAAAGTTTATTTCTCTTTTATAAAAATGTTCAAAGATAACATGAAAGCTTGGGCAAACGCAACGAAAAGGCTTTGAGCAGTTACTTTGAGGCGTTGACCTATTCAAAACCCTTTCAGATAACTCAATTGAAAATAATCGTGATTTAAATAAATATTGTTCAACTTACACATATTCCTGTAGTGAATGATTAGTCGCCCCATCTGGCCATTCCGCATAACAAACTACTCTAATCTTTCCATTGTTCATTACTTCGTTGAATGTCGTGAAAAATACCAGCATGGGACATGATAAAATTATGCCCAGGATCCATATCGCAGCTGCTATACACAATGTGCTTCGTTTGCCCATCCTTGGTCGCAACGGATTCATGATGGCCATATATCTGTAATGATATAAGATTAAGATTATCACTGAACGGGACAAGATACAGAATTTTGCTATAAAAATAATATCAGGGTAAGGACGATGATATGAAGTCTTGACCTTGTTTTTAAATTCTGGTTATTGTGTATACGATTTTATTGAGCACACATAAACACTTTGGAGAGCCACTGAACAACATAAAATGTAGTTTGGATTTGATACGCCATCATTGGAAGGTCCAGGAAGATTTTTTTCCAGTTGAAATTGCTTTTTGGGTCGATTTTATTCCTGACCTTCAAAGCGATAGTAAAAAGTGTACTCATTGTGAAGGACGAACACATTTTCTCCTAGAAAAAATAACGAGGCATTAGTGTGTCCTTCAATTTTTTGTATTTTAGTAGAATTCCATTTACTTCTTTTTTATTCAGGGATACATTATATCCGCAAATATAGCAGCGACGTATTTTTAGCAAAAAACAAATACGTGAATAGTTTTTCAGCCCAATTGGAACCTACGTGATTGATATATGTTGATTTAATTTTAGAGGATTGTTCAAAACCAAAGATTCCTGACATGAAAAAAATGAACACGAGGACGGAATTGCATTGTTTTTAAGCTTTTTATTAAATTTTAGGTTTTACTAAAAACTATTGGCGTTTTCAAAGATTATCTTTATTATGACCGAAAAATTCATTATCAAACCTAAAACTCAATGAAATCTTGCAGATAAAATTATTTCATATCAATTCAAAATAGTGGAAGCATTGTCCATTTCAATATTATCCACCACGAAAAATCTTATGAAAATTTGAAATTTTGTTTATTTTGGAAAATTCTTTTGGAACTGATGATTGCTTTTTGATTGTGAAATTAAATCATCAACGAAAAAATAAAATAACAGGATTAAATTGATTCGACTTTTTTAAAATTCGGGATCTAACATCTTTCAAAAATTGAATTGCTTTTAAATTAGAATTGGTGTAGAAAAAAATACGCTATAATTTAAGTTAATATATAGCGAGATAGTTCTAGATATTATACATAACTAACATTTGTCGACTGGCTTATAGAAAGTGGAGAATATTTTAAAGTTTAATTTGTAATTTATCACAACTTTACATAGCTGCGATCCATCCGTACGCATCATCGAGCAATTTAGCTCCTTTTGTGGTCCAATTAGGAATAACAAGTGTATCCTCATACAAAAACATCCGAAAACAAATAAGATACAATAAAAAATAAACCGCTTCAAATTTTAATCACACTTTTAATTACTTACAAACATTTAAGAATTCAAATGCCGTCGTTTGCGACTTGTTTATGTGAAAATAATTGACTTAGTCCTGCAACGATGGAACTTTTAGTTGGTAATAGGTACAACGAATTGCCACGTCCAAAGAAAGCTCTGTTTTCAAATTAAGGGCGTCATTATCTTTCTGTGGAGCAAGGTGATTATTGTTGTTGCCATGGAGCACTCGGAAGAGCCTTACTGTCTTGAAAGTATTATAAGTATTATAACTTCAAATAAGAACATTAAAGAATCCTGAGACCATTATTAAGGAACTTTGATAACTATTTTGTTATTAATTCACTACCATCATGGTAACTCAAAGGATTCATTACTAGCCATGTCTTACCCCAAACAGTAGACGTATAAGTTGAATGGCAAAAGGACTAATTGAAGAGAAATTCAACACGAAGATTATTCAGAAACTATTGTTCAAGGAAATAAAAATTATGCTACGAGGATGTACATAATATTACGAGTACTTTCCGCATTCAGAAAAAAGAAGTACTTTCGAACAGTTGTCCAGTAGAGAATATAATTTCAGAATTTTTCTTATTAGTTGAATTTATGAGCTTGAAAATTATATTTTGGAGAAAAAAATATTAAACAAAGCTGATATCTTGAAAATGCGAAAACTCATCAAAAAATAGTCACTTATGATTTATTCATTGAGTTTACTACTAAATAGTCTTGACACCGCCTTTCAGCTCGATTTTGCTCTCATCTATTTCCACCAAACTAAGGATGTGGCGTCAGCTTGACTTTCGATATCTATTCAATCACATCTAGATGTTAACAATATGCTCTCTTCCATCCTTCGGTTACGGTTTCCGGTTCGAAGAGCAATTGCTAGTGCAAGGGTAACATGATAAATGGAATTTTATAGAACAATCTTTTCTTCCGTCAGGCATGGCAAGGATACGAGTGTGGATGTTCTGTGGCTAATTTATGGCCTTTGTAATATGAGTTCAAGCTTCGATCTGAAGTGAAATTCAATTATTCTGGCCAGTTGTGGTAGTTTTTCAAGCAGGGTGGATTAACTACATATTTATATATATATGTATATACAAGTTGGGGTTGTACAATTTAATAGAGGCTTTCTGTAGATATCAAATGAAATATACGGCAGTGCTAAAGATTCTCTGCGGTCTTAAATTCTTTTTGTAGATTGAATGGGTCATGAATTTTCTATCGATTTTGGGTCTACATGCCAATGTTTTACATTTTACACAAAGACACACTTGTCGCTTGCTTCCTTGAAGATTTTGGGTCCATTTTAAAACTGCACAGTCTTCACTATGAATGATTATGATTACCAAAGATTGACTCACTACAAGCGATACTTTTGTCTGGAAATTCGTAAAGGGTTTAGAAAATCAATTGCTTAATTTTTTACAAACGTTAAGCCCTCTTATAATATTTTAATGCTACTTATCAAGATGTTATTGACGTGAACGTGAACTTTTTTAATGAGTATTTTATGTAGCAACTGGTCGAAATTATGGAGAATTTATTTAGTTAAATTTCCAAAAAAAATGACACAGCTTCTTCAAGATTCATTTCACTCATCATCCTGAGAGCTGCTTCAAAAACGAGACAGTTTAATCTTCACAAAATCCATAATACAGATTAATAAAGTTTTGCTAAAATATTTTTGAATATTTTTTTGAGTTTTTCAAAACTTTCCGTAACGCAAAATCATCTTACAAAACCACCATCTTGACTTCAACATGAACAAAATATGAAACAGGAATTCACCAGTTGAAAAATCTAATAAAACAAACACAACAACAGGCATATAAATGTCCCGATCGGAAGAGAATTCTGCACCATCTTTTATACACTATTTTGGTTGAAACATTTTCGGGATAAAGTTTTTCTCATAAAAACTTTTGTGTAAATCATGGTAAAAATTGTTTCAATAGAACTTTAATTACAACACATTAAAAACATACATAACACCTCCAAATTTTTCTGAAATATCCTTTAATTTTCATAAGAATTACGTATTAGAATGTATTCTGTTCCAGGAATATACGCACAAAAAGCAGAGTGGAATTTCACGATGATTTTATTTTAAAAAACACATGTCATATTAGAAGTTATATTAATGGAAAAAAATGCCTGTCTACATAACAATTTTTCAACATGGTATCCATTTCTATGCTAGCACTCTGATGTTCTTTGGTTTCAATAATACAATCAGCTATTTACCAAACACAAACATTTACCATGCCTGGCTTTATTACAAGCCATGCTATATATTTTGCCTTGGATTCATCGTAACTAATGATGCCATCCGATCCTTTCGCCCTCACCAGCCATTCTTACTGTGTGTCGTTCCTACTCCTAATGTAGAAGTCCAAAAGGGAGAACATTCAACACTTGCACATTACGTGACTTTTTTTGTCCAATATCACCAAACAAACAACAAAATCAATTCCGTTGTTTACACACGTATCTTTTAGATTGAAAACTGCCACTATCATCCCTTGCACCTATTATGGTAAACTTGGCGAACTTTGCCACTTAATTTCCAAGGGAATGGGGTTTGTACGGACGAAAGCGTGGTAAGAGTAAGTATCTTAAAAGTTTAATTTTTTTTAAGGAAAATAAGAAGATTCTGCTGGTGCTGCTGCTGATTATTTCTCTTAATAATTATATAACGGATATGCGATGCAATTAAAAATGTGTAAGCTATATTTTACCTATCAGCTCACGGTGCACAATTTCGACTATCCTACTTCAGAGATTTTTATTGTCATAACGAAATCTTCTTTAAAACCTTTAAGCTTTCTCATTCACAATCGATGGGATGATGTCACCATTCATTTGATTCACAACCCAAATATCCTTTTCAAGTGAAAACTCCCCAAAGCGTTTGATGTAGCTAAAGTGTGTTTATATTCTGATTAGGGCCAAATCCTTTTGAATCGAGTAAAGCCAGCGATCTATCGAGGACTACTTGAAATTTAACAAACGACCTTTTGAGAAATCATTTCAAAACAAAGAAACGAATCAAATCATTTTACCTTCATCACAAATATTCACAAAATGGGTGGTTTTAATGGAAGAATGACTCAGCATTGATTTATGGGTGATTTTACACCTGAACAAATCGCAGATGAAAAGAATTCCGATAAAAAGGGATAACGCACTCGACACCACATCAATACCTTGCTTCATATGAAACAGTCACTAACAAGACTCTCTCGGGCCCTTCCTTTTCCATTTCGTCGTTGGCGTTGTTGTTGTTGCTGTTTTCCGAATTCTTTGAAATAAGGATTCGTTTGAGAGATAAAAGCAAATTCTTGGGCGAAAAATGATTTCACACTTGTTATGGAGATAAATGTGAATGCCATTGGACAACTAGACATGTCATGCTTATCGTCAATCTTACTGGGAAAAGTTTTTGAGAAAAGTAGAGAAAATGCGAATGAGATTTCATGCTTTCTGTGATTGTTGCAAAGACATTTAAGCTATGCTTTAGCTAGAGAAAGTGATAATTAAAAAAAATTACCTCATGTCAACTGTCGCAAAGTTGACCTTCAAGTACCCGAAGCAAACTTTTCACTAGGAGATAGCAAGGAAATGGCAATTATGAAATGGGAAAAGTTTCACGAAGAAAATTGAAATGGACGGCACATAGTTTCCCAGCAAACGCTTGAGTTTGACGAAGAATATTTGAAGGCTGGATTGCGAGAAGAATTTTTATATGATAATTTTGATTTGCTTTTTCTGGAAAGTATCACCCCAAATTTTTTTTGAAATTTATACGTTAGTCAGAACCGGTAATTTTCTCATCACAACAACAGAAATGATCCATAAATGGGTGCAATCAAAGATATGTGGCAAACAAAAGGTAAAAGGCTGCATTTTTATGACTTTTTCATTATATTTTTGAAACCTTGATGCTACGATTTGCGAAAAAAAATCTTTTTGCGACAAAAAAACAAATGAAAACACAAGAGAGTATCAACTTTTAACGGTATATTTGAATGAATATGATTAAACATAACAAAATCTACGAAAACATCAAGCGTTATATTTGCTTCATCAAGAAAAAATCAATTCCCATTCAATTTTATGTTCCAGTATTTCGTCCGACCAATCTTTGGCAGTATTTTTTTTTGTAGATTTTTCCAGGGATAGACTCCGCATCAAATAATGTGGGATTGATTTCAAATGGTTGGTATTTATTCCAGGATAGCTACTTATAACATTCTCTTAAAACTACATTTTTGCAGAAGCCTACAATACTTAGTGAAATTATTTTAATTTTTAATTTAAAAAAAATGTGTCTACGTCAAATATATCAAATGTTGCTTTTCATTAATATTCTGCCCTAAAGTTATTCCTGGAATATTATGTGAAACTTAAACTTGCTTACTGAGATATTCTAAGAGAATTTTTGGACTTGAATACGCATTGTTACAAGGAAAATTATTTTAATGAAATATTGCTTGGCTAATGGTTTCAGAAATCTTTAAAAAAAATATTATTTTATCTCGTTTTCGTCTCTTTTGTTGTTACAACTATCAAGAGTTTTTCACTCAAATCTACTAAGCCGTGGGATTATATTTAAAATGATAATACGCAAATTTATTTACATAAGACTTTTCAAAGATATTTCATGCTCGTCCTTTTTTAGTCGAATTTTCCATACTTTTTTGGGTTATTATGAGACAAGGTTACAAAATTTTCTTCAAAATCTGCTTTACAAAAATCGGGTAGTGATTTATTGTCAAGAAAAATTCTTTAACGTTAAGTTTTTATCCAATAACATTTTTAACTTGACCTTTTTAATAAGCCTTTTTCAATGACATTGTAACTAAACTCGATATTTTGATACAAATACAAATATGAAAAAAAATTTTAGATAAAATAATCACAGCTACTTTGAAACTTTTATTCGGAACATTTTGTTCTGCGAATGTTTCTCACAATTTTATAACAATAGAGTTTTTTATTTGGCTTTTCAGAAATATTTGTGTAATTCGAAGCAAAATGGTTTTTAGTGGAATATGATACACATGAAAACATTTTCAACGGCATGACTTTTCCTCCTTATTATATATACAGTTTCGTTTGTTTTCGTTCATTTATTTAATTTTGGATCAATTTCTGTACAATGAACAATTAAGTAACACGAAATTAAATTATCTATCAAAATTTTACAGAAATACCTGTAGGAATTTCCTAAAATCAGAAATCCAAGCGATAATTAAGCATCATTCTCAGTTTTGAACAATTCACCCTGGAGGAATTTCGTATCTTCTAAGAAATTTGATAATATAACCTAAATTTCACAAAGTCTTCGAGTACGGAAGGTGTGCAGGAACATATTTCGATATCTTCGTAGCTTTAATCCAATTTCGAATCGAATTGAATTAAGTGAGAAGCCAAGTCAATTACTGCTTTAATTTGTTAAAGTTAGAAAGCCTTCAGTATGGAAGGGTATGCTATGGCAATTGATTTGTGCGCGTTTCAGGAGATTCAATAAATTATATCTGGCTTGTTTTGAATATATGTATGCATGAAATTTTTATTTTGTGTGCAATTTTGAATATTAACTCATTAATATTTTTATGGACATGTTCAAATATTTCCTATTCAAAAAGGAATGAGCAACAAATAATAATTTTGATTTGTAAAAATTCAAATAAATCTTTCAAAAATTGTAAATCAAATTGAAATAGGATTCATCAGGAAAACGAGAAAAGGTAAGTTACAAGAATATAATTTGAAACACCGAATTTAGAAAAAAAATTTATGTTTGCTTTGTCAAAAAACTTTCTACAAATAATAAATCTGTTTTATAAGTTTTCAAATTTTAGTATATCTTTATGCATCTACTAAAATAGAAATAACATCGCCATTAAACATTAATTTTCAGAAAATTTCACCGGAATTAAACGAAAAAATGGATCTAAAATAATAAGAAATTGAAAAATTGCTACTAAGAGTTGAAATATTCATTTTCTTTTGGAAGAGCTCTGCGAATAAATATTTAGAGAAAACATTTCACAAATTTATCGGTCATAAAACTTTTATTAAAAACAGTCAAAAATCAGTCAAAATTCATAAGCAGCTTCAAACGAAATTTTAAAAATATCACAGAATAGATTCCAAAAAATATTGGAATTGTTTTCTCAAAAACTGTTCTTGTGGATAGGATTTTTTGGTGAAATTTTATTCTCGAAGCATGAAAACTGTGGACTGTATAAGTTTGAAAACATTGTGTTTTATGTGTAATTTTTAATAAAAAAATCACAAGAAGCTCATAGCATTTTTTTTCAAAATTTATATACGTTAGAAATATATAAAAAATATTTATATATTTTCAAAAGGATTTTATGTAAATTATTGCAAAAATAATCGAGTGCAAGTGCACTGTGATGCCAAGATGATCACCTCCACCACCATTGGCGGTAGCGATAATTTTGATGGCACACAAATGAATGTTTCCAGCCATACCGTGCCAGGAGTGGTACTTGACGGGATAGGTAAAACTATTGGCAGCAGAACAGGACGAGGAATCTAGGTTAGCATGCGATACGAAATATGAAGCAAAGCGTATGAAGAGTGGTAGAAAATATGGAACTTAAAAAATTTATCAGGCAGAGAATAGACATTTATTCAATCTGTATTTCGTGGCACGAAATATTAATATTTTGGACATTTTAAAATACGCTTATGTTGGAAATAGGAAAACATGTCCAAACTATACATTTATTTACTGAGAAAGAGTAACTGAATAAATCCCAGATGAAATAACTTGTTAAAAATGCTTTAAGGATCTTTGAACTGAATCTTTAGCCACGAAAAAAATCCCTCAAATTCCAATTGACATAATACCATTATCTTCATAAACATCCTTCATAAGTGTTCCAAATACCCTTCAAATTGACTTTCATCTTTGCCAATCTTTATCCGAAACGTGATTCATCCAAGCCAAAAACCATAATATGCCCGAAATCATTTCACACATGTCACCACCTTCCACCCGACAATGAATATATTGCTAGTATTACCCTTATCGCAATCTAATTTGAATTTCATCACAGACGTGAAAAAATTTGAATACAGGATTAAATTGAATGAAAAATTGAAAATCGAACGAGAAAATAAATTTTCGGATGATGTTGAATATCGATGAAGGAAGGATATGCTCATTTTAAGGAGCACTCGTCATCGCTTTTCCTAGCAAATATGATATAGTCTATGAAAGTTGTGAAAATAGAAAACAGATGAAGGCTTCAAACAGCCTATACACATATGGGTGTTACTACCTATCAGTAAATTGATCCTGATGCCTTTCTGTACTCTTGATTCCTTCGTCGCAGAATTGTTTCCTGATTTATTCTCAACCACCATTCTTTGCAAATCATGCAATCTTGCAATATTACTCAACCTGCTTATCTTGCAGCCATGTCGTCTTCAATAGCGTTCTTTTATCCATTCAACATCTTTAACGGCTTATAAAACATCTTGCGACGAATACTGATGGTATTCGAATCAGCATTGTTATACACGTGTCAAATGGGGGATGAACGCCACGTAAGACGATCCATCGTCAACACATAGCAAGCAAATAAGGTGTTGGGGTGGAGGCAAACAACAGGTTAGTAACTTACCGGGAAAAGGACTACCATATATAAAGATTGTTGTACCCAATGTGCCACTTGAAAGATGTATTACAGGCTGCTCGGAGCGTGCGGATGCATAGTTGTAAATTTGGTCACGCAACATTCCCAACAATTCGTGTGAATTCCTCCTTTGTGCCGAAGTGAGCAAAAGGGAAAGCCTTGCTGGCGTTTTAAGGCTTCCATTCTACCCATCCTCCTTAGTCGCTGTGACTATCAAGCACTATCTAAAATCTTGGGTAAATAGTGCCAAGCAAGTTATTCTCAGTGCTGAGACGGTAAATATGATAATACCGGTGATTAAACTGAATGGCAATAATTCTACGACAGTTTGCTGCGTACAGTAAATTCAAGAGAATATCAAGGACTCTCAGAAACTTCCTTCGATGACGTTGAAGTGTTCGGTGGGAGTGTGTCGGATATAAAATCGTGTTAGAGTTTCTACTCTACTTGGAAAGCCTAAATTTTGCCGCATAGACATTTTTGTGATATTTAATTTTAACTTAAATTTCATGGTCAGCTGGACCAATTTTCGAATTACGAAATTATTTGTTTAAACTGAGTTTTTCTGCATAAATTAACTACTTTTCCATAAGTCCAGTATTTGAAGACATTCCGTTTCGCAGTTCAACAATTGTTGAATTGGGTCACTCTTTTTGCTGTTTATTTGGAATCAATAAATAAATGTCAGAAAACTCATCATTTTCGTTTGAAGTAGTTTATAGCAACGTAAAAAAAAATTAAGAAAAATAAAGCTCGGTAGTTTTTTTTTAAAATTACCATCTTATGCCTGACGTGTGAAAGAAACCCTTTTTCAACAATCTTCCATGTAAAATAATTTCGTAAAAAATTTCTGCTGATATTGTTACTACCAATGAAAATTGATATTCCCAGTTAAATTTCAACTAAGAATTCAAGTTCTCAGCTTGGGGTATCACGTTCCCAATTTGCACATTGCAATCAACCAATCGATGGTGAATGGTATCCAATAAAACCTTCCGTAAGACAGAATTTTCCAGGAAACTCTTGATGGATTGAACGTTAACAGATTGTGCTGGAAGATGTATAGTCAGTTTTTATCGGAACAGCTTGCATCTTCTATACATGCAATTCTGTTGAAAACGTTGGACCAGAATTCACTGCGCTGCATTCACATGAGTATCACAAATCCTTTTCGATTTGCTGGAAACCAGAATTTTCTCTTGTGTTGTATTACTCATGCATGACATGTTCGTGCTATTTTTGCTTCCACGTTGAAATTTACCATGCATGCTTGAAGGATTTAATTAGCCGACCATATGAAAGCACGTGTGAAGCATTTGAAGTAATGTATATTTCGAGAAAGGATAACTTTTCGTATTTCATTGTTAGCACTTTTAATAGGTGTTGCGCTGAAGTTACGAATGACGCAATCAAGTACGTCACGTGGAAAGTTGGCTTGATGTAAATCGCATACAAAGATTGTTTTCTCTGGGCTTTTGCAATATAGAATCAAGCTGACTGTAAATTAGCCACATCGTGAATATTAGATTCTTGTAATTTCGGTTGTCGAATGGGATTTCAACTGATCCAAAGTTTTTATTGAACTCTAGATTAATTTGTTCAGTATTCAAATTAATTTTTTGAAACTATATTTTGTTGTACAAAAAAACTCGAATTGGTCATTCCTTAAAACATAAAAGTAAAAATTAATTTCTTCCTATGAGCAAAAAAACACGAAAATTTTATACTTAAATAAAGGTGGTAAAGAAAAATGCAGAATAAAAATGAGAATAAAATGAAAAAAGAATAATGGAAAAAATTATAAAGATGGAAACGAGCGCATTTCAATCAACTTTTAAAGAGGCTGGTTTTAATTTAAGGTTGAAATTTCCTGCACTGGCCCAAAAAATCATTAGTATAAAATCTCCTACAATTTTTCCAACAAACGTTTTTCAAAGAACAGAGAAAAGTCTCGTCTTTATACATCAGAAAAACACCGCATCTTGTATATTACGTGGAAGATAGATGTGGCGCTTCGTGTGTAATATGTTTTGTAGATAATTTTCTGTTATTTATAAAAATATTTCTCATTAAATAAATTTAAAATTTTTTTTTTTTTTTATTTATTTATTTTTATTTAATGAGAAATATTGTTGCTGAAACAGTGACCGTTGACGATGTACATATTCACCAAAAACCTATTTTGATAGCTTTAACTTGCGCTCGGATCGATTTAATTCTGACGTTGTGTTATACAACACAATATAGTTACAATTCAGCTTTTCCGCGAATTTTCCTAGGATAAAATAGATTGAGCTTTTCCAATTACAGGTCAGAATTGAATAATTCGATTGATGATTGGTGGCAGGTAATTATATATAAAATCCTACATGAATAAATGCAAACATTGAGAGAACGGGCACTTTTATTAAACTAAGTGAAAATGATTGTTCACGATTGAATAACAGATGTACATAAATACTTAAAATAGCAAGCATATACTAATAGATACTACGTTAATTTGGTCAAAATCACAAGAAGTGTATTACTATCTCTTATTCCATCAGCAGTTCTTATATTATGCAACAAATCATACGTATGTCCATGAAGATTCATTGGAAAAATCCAAAGGTTTCATTTGAACACGGAGTCCAACCTCACAGCCAAAACTGTAAAGTTCAAAGTAATTATAGTACTGTATTTCATAGTATTATCAAAAACTAATATTTTATTGAGCACCTTCGCTTTTCTGTTGTGTAGCTTGTTAAACATTGTATGTTTTTTTCAAATTCTGATGACGAAAGTTCCAAAAATGCTCTATTCTATATAATTACGGTGACTGTAAAGGATGACTTTTGGATGCCTTTCGGGCAGTTGTATGATACCCATTCGTTGACAAAATGGACTTGAAAAATATTACTGTGAACTTCGAAATTCCGGAGAATCTATAATTTACGGCACTGCTTTTTATTTTTCTTTCAAAATATCGAGAAAAACCCGTTCATTCATTTGAGTGACTATAAATTCAAAACTTCCAATCCCAAAGGCTATTACACACACCTGAACAAGAGCTAAGAATCCTTAAAATATAATATAAAGATGAAGCATTTAAGCTGCTTAGGAAATATTTGTTAAGAATTTTCTTATCAAACACTTCAAACGATTTTTGTGGAAAGCGGAAAACTTGTAAAAACTAAGAAAAAATTGAAGCTGTTGTGAATTTTGAAAAGATAATGAAGTCAACTTATAACAGTGAAACCCTATATAACCCATAATGAAACATGGCCCAATGAACTTGTCTTAATATCTCATTGTTTCAAACAGGTGAACTATCTTTGAAAGTATTCAGAGTTGAAAAACAAGTACATATGAATTTACGTACTTGTCTAATAAAAAGTACTACTTTTTCTATTTTATTATATAAAACAACGCTTCAACATTCGTTACTAAATCAATCGTATTTGAATACCAAATGCCAAATCGGCAACTAAAATTGCATCTACTCGATTCGCTTAACATACAAAGCCAAATGTAGATGACTCGCATACTTTATAAACTTTCAAGGATTTACCCCAACGACTACTACTACTTAATCATAGCTCCTGTATTGTGAGCCAAATTTCCTTCATAATGAGTTCTACTCAATTACGAAGTCTTTATGGTCCTGAATGATTAATATTTAATATTAACATCCTATTTTCACTTTTTCTAAAAAAACTTAAAGCTTAAAATTTCGGTTGCCAATTGTATAAAAATCAATTTGTGATATTTGTAATAACAATTTCATAAAACAAAAAAAAATAGATAGATAGAATAGATAGACTTTTATTTGGTTGCGTTATGCAGTTTCACAACCGCTAAGAACGTTGCTTATTCATTTACGAAACAGAATATTTCATATATGTTTGCTTGGTTAGCTTCAAATTTTATTTATTTACAAGAACAAAAAACATACCTAAGTCGATAATAAATTCCATTTGGTGCCAGAAGATTTTCAGTTGCATCTTGAAATATATGCAGCTCTGCTAATTTTGTCAACTAAAGTGTTCTGTCACACTATTAAATTTTCTATCGTTATCTTAATGGTAACTTTAGTGGTTCCAGACCAAAACCATAATTCAAAGAATCGCTTAAAATGTTGTAGAATTTCTATCTCCTTGTTTGTAAATTTACAATATTCTTCTATTCTTCAATTTTCTTAGTTTCACACCACAAAACGCTGGTCCTGATGAAAAGTCAACAATCCAATTGAAATAAATAAAATTTCTGAAAACTCTTACAAAGTTCAAAATTGGAAAATAAAATGTTCAGCATGTGTAACTGAAACTAAAATTTGTGTGTTTATTTGCATGCAAAAAGGCGAACCGTAACTTCTGTTCAATTTAATTTTTGATGTATGGCAAAACAGTTCGAAACTTTTACCATTGTTTATTGGTTGTTCAAACAACAAAAACTTTTTTTTTTCAATGACAAAGTGTTAGCCTGAAATTAAATTGAATAAATTATAGCGACTAGACCCTTGGAAATTTTAAATAAAAGTTTGACAACAATTTCGCACAGACAACATAAAACAAAGTTAGTGGAAAAATATGTTCAATTTGGTTTTGTGTCTTTTGATGTATGTTGCAGCTCTTTTCAGCAATATTTTTTTCGCAGAAGAATCTTTTTATACTAAAAATATATAGTAGTTCTGTAAGTAGAAATATAGATTCAACAGAATGTGCTTGCCGCGAGTTATTTTGAAAGAATAAGGAGATTTAGAATTGTATCCCAATTAATACCGGATGATAATTTGTAAGCGAGAATGTCTACCATTCCCTTGATATCGATAGAACTAGTACGAAATATTCACGACATTATATTTATAAATTAAAACACAACATCAAAAATAAACTATAAATATTTGCACAACAAATAAATAGAATAGAACACAATGATTGCAAGAAAAACCGTGAAAATAAATACAACAAATGATGAATAAAACGTAAATAAATTAAATAAAAATAAAAATGGAATAAATCCATGAAAATAAAAAAAAGATATCTTGAAGTTTTCAAGGTATTCTTCTCAAGTTTTAAGTTCAAGTCAACATTTTGAAAAGAACATTTTTAATGTTATGAATTTTTTAAGATTTCAATTTTCATCTTTATAAACCTTGAAAGGAGCTTTGGGCGTGGCTGATACTATCAAATATTTTATTTAAAAAATTTACTCTTGAAATTTTATTTTAGATTTTGATTCATACTTTAACAAGAGTTTAAAGAACGTGAAAACATTCCAATAATTTTTCTAATATTTTTTTTCAAATACGCCAAGAAGTGATGAAGAAATCCTCTTGAGGTTTTAAGCAAAATATATTTTTGATACATTTGTATATTATCAGAGTTTTGCTGAGAAACGTTGATATCCATAACCATCCTTAAATTATATTCTTTGTGCCTTTTTTGGTTAAATTTGTACAATTATTATTATCAGATTCAAGCTCACATAGTGCATTTTTTCGGCGAATATTTTTTGGTGATCTTTCCATTTCATCTATTACACGATTTTCGATAGTGTATTTTTATTTATTTCCAGTATAAAATGGTTTTGCAGGGCTGTTAAGCATCGTTTTCAGTCGCGTATTATAAGTCAATTCAAAGTATAGTACAAATTTTCTTGGAGCATTTTTCATTTCATTATTTTCATGTGTTTAAAAATATCCTTGGGAGAATTCGAATATTTTAACAATTCCGAAATCAATTCGCTTGCAAAAGAAAATCATGAAAGGTAACATCGGCACATATTTTCCTCCCTTATATTTTAAATCCTCGGGAAACTATCAGTCACTGTTAATTTAAAATAAGGGCATATAAAATGTGATATCTCGATAATCCATATATTTGATTATTCCTTCCGTTTCTGATTATTGGGGTTAGACCTAGTAAACTATTAATGCAAGTGTAGAAAACTAATAAAATATTTAAATTTCATAAAAAACTAAAATGTGTGAATGTTCATATATAAATATAAATTTTTGAAACCTGCGTTAACACATCTTGGATTGTGCGGTTAAGCATTTTAACTTGGAGAATGGTTAGGGATCCAACTAATTTTTTCTGGCGTATGTAGGTACTTCCACCGTGCAAATGATTTGGCCAGCAAAAGATAATTTATCTTGAAATCAAATTATCTTTATTGAAAATATTAATAAATTATTTTATGCTCTTCATAAATGCTTTTTCCTTGTCAATACCAACTCCCAACCAACAACCCGGAATGTTTATCATATTTGTACACAAACAAACAACTGTTTGTCATTCATTAATTCAGTTTATTTATCATGAATATATGATAAGCATATACTTTATCTCCATTCACGGATGAGTTTATTGTCCTTCCTTAATGTATTTTGATCCTTGCTATTTCGTTTTATATCCAACCAACTCAAATGCCAATTTTATTTATCTTCATTCGGAATCATTCCGAGTCGTTAACCGCGAAAATGTAACAAATAGCTATCGTAAAAACTTCCCGAAATGTATCCTCAATGAAAAGGATACGAGGTAGCGGAAATACTAGAAATACACCTTTCGTCTGATTACATACACCAGCCAACAAATTAATTACATACAAAACGTTTTAGGCTTCAACCACTTCCTGTTCGAAAAGGAAATGCTTTTATTCTGTGTGTGGTTAAGCAATTCAGAATATTTGAAGTGCATACACAGGATGTGTTCATCTGCTACATGCAAAAATAGTTGCGACCTACTGAAGTATAGGTGAAAAGATTGAAGCGTGTTAACGCGAAATACTCTTTCGATATTCTCAGCGGTATTGTGAAATTTCATTCTGTTTTATTTTGCCCCCGAATACAAATGGGCCTCAGCAATCGTTTCACCCCCGAAAAATTAATTATCTTTCACCAGCCAAGAATCGCATACCTGAATCCTAAATTAGAAGGGAGCGATTGACTAGCGTGGTCTGGGCGCAGTGAACCATATAATTTGACTTGGCTAGTAACTCGTGAGCTACTCCTTGACGGAGGCACCGAAAATAACTTATCAGGATTGCCGACATAAAGCGGAATTAGATACTTGCTGGGTGTCTATAAATTAAGTTAGTCAGATCCGAATGAATTTCGCATTATGCAAATGAAACGAAGCGGAAGGACGATAATGGCTGACACAGACAAATTCTCTACGATTTCTGATGTATTTCGGTCGAGCGCGTCACTTTGAAGTGGACATTGACTAACTGTGTGATTGCCTTCGGTGGTAATACGAATATTATTCACTTGCCACGTGAATATTTTTGCATGAAAGCAGAAAGAAATGGTGGTCACTAGCATGATGGAGAAACTCGTTTCAAAGGCAAACAAATGGAAAAATCACCAAAAAGGGAGGCGTATATATAACAAATTGGTAAATGCGGTCATGGCTCCACGTCAGTATAATAAAGCCTTCAATCCCCGTTAGTTATAAGTTGCTCCAGGGAAATAGTTGGAATGGAAGCCATCGACTATAATATCCTTGGCAACTCACTGATGCTTGAGAATACAAAACATTATTTGAACTAGACGAGAGGAGAGTTGTGAATTCCTAAGTAAAAATCAATGAAGCTCAGTTTTTGGCAAGGAACTAGTCCGGAAATGATTAATTAAATAAAAAATTGCTAGTGAAACAGTTTGGAATACATCGAACAAAAAGATTCTACTACTCGTATTTTGCTTTCTAATAACTTTTTTGTCATAGTCACGAGAGATTTATGTGAAAGTTGTATTGTTCATAAAGTTTACCAATTGTTTTTTATTCTTTCTGGCATTTCAAGAAATTTGAATACGAACATAGTGTGTGGAGCGTATTGGTATTCGTATTTCGTATGTTGGTATTGAAATTTAGCACAATTTTAAATATAAATCTTTCAACACTGTACATGTGCTATGTTAGTTGAACGTAAGCAGAGAACGCTGAAGTACGTATTTTGCAGACTAGAGGTATATCAAATTTTTTCATGATTTTTCAATAACTTAAACTTTAACGCGTTTAACTCGGAACAACGTTTTTCAAACTGGCCGGACTCCTTTCTTCAACAATTTTTGTTCGATTTACTTGAAATTTTTACAATATGTTCAAAACTAGTGTCTGTATGAAAGTACGCAGGATTTTTTTATGTTGCATATTTTAATTGTTATTGACAATTTTCGAGCATTTTTTTTGTTTTTTTTTTGACTTTTTTTCAAAATGACGCCATTTGTCAAAAATCAGTTTGAAAAAAATCCTATGTACTTCTCTGGCTGTTATTACGCTTTATCGACAATTATTTGTTTGATAGCCATAACCTTAACAATTCAGGAGAAAATGGTCCAGCCGCGAAGCCATGAAACAATGAGGCACTTCTGGAGAAATGCTAGGAAGCCGCCATTTTGTTTTTTTAAGTTCTGGAAAAATTCGAAGAGGATTTCAAATACTTGTACAATATAGATCTTTTTACCAAATTTCGATATGCTGCTTGGTTTTTGAGAAAGAAATTCCCAAAAAAAATGCTTTTTTCTACCTCTGCAGTGGTGTTCCCCCTTAACATGTAAACGAATAGAATTCTTGAACCATACTCACTTTTTTAGCCCACGCATACATATAAATGCAAGGATACAAATTTATCTTTCCACAAATCAAGTTCTCTATTGCTTCGCAATTCAAATTACAATTATCCTCTTTGTTGTGCAAACAAAGTCAAAAAGAAGTGCTTCACAGTCATTGTGCGAGTCGAGTTTACTTATGATAATACTCTTTTTTGTCATTGATGGTTTTGCCATTTCTCTTCGTCTGTTTACCGCGAATTTTTTTCCCTTCGAAGTGCTAACGAAAGATTGCAAATCTTGTTTTCTTGGTATTTCCGTTGATCGAGAAAGCTTTCCAAGAAAGACGATTTTGTATTCGCGGAATAAATTGAAATTTTGTGAAGAATATTAATTTGTGATTTGGGGTGGTGGGGTTATTTTCATCTCTTGGATTTTCATACTTGCTAGTATTGATAATAATACGATTTTCCGTACAAATAAATGATCACAAGAAAATTTCAATGTTGTTTCTGTTATTCAGTCTCATATGAACTCATCGATTCACTAACAACCTATAAATTTCATTGATTGAAGCAATGGAAAGAAGTCCTTTAAAATTGTATTATTTATTCTGATAAATAAAGGTTTCGATTCAACTTAAGCTCTCTCAAATCTGAGTCTTACAGAAAATTATATAGGCTTAGTAGCTTTTATTTTATCAGCTTGAAAATAAATTGAGCGTCCACCCATAAATTTTTAGATGCTGGAATTTTTTTTCCTAAATAAGAGCAATTTTAATCATCATATTAATTCATTTTCAATCTCATGTTTGATGTATGCATGCATGCATTTCTTTAAGCAAAAATAAAAAAATATTCAAATTTTCATTGACCCAAATTTGAGCTTACAACTTATGAAATGAAAATAGTTCAGTAATTTAATAACTAATTTAATTAATACTTTGTTGTATATCCAATAGCTGCTATAACTGCTCCTAAACGTCCAGGCGTCGATTCCACTATTTTTTGGATATCCTGGTGTAATATTTTCCCATTTTACCTAGAGTTTTTCTTTTAATTGGTTTTAATTAGTAGCATTAGAATTTTTCAACCGAAACTTGAGCTCATTCCACAAATTCTCAATTAGGTTTAGGGCAGGAGACAAATACTCTTTAACCACATATGCTGTAGGTTTCGGGTCATTGTGCTGGACGCATTAGTAATTTTCCTGCAGGGGACTATAAACTACTTCACAAGATATGTAGATATTTCATTTTATCCATGACTGTGTCGATAAACTCCAATTTTTCAACACCATTAGTTGCCATAGAGCCCCATACCATCATCAAACCTCCGCCATGCTTCACAGTTGGGCATATGATTTTCTTATTTAGCTTCGTATTTGGTATCCTTCAAAAGAATTTCCTTGCCATCAGTAAGTTGATTTTTGTTTCTTTCGAAAATATAACATTACTCCAGAAGCTGTCGGGAAGATTTACATGGGCTTATGCGAATTTCAATCGTTTCAGTCTAGTTAGTTTAGAAATAAATGTTTTTTTTCTTTTGCAACTCCACCGTTGTACCCATCATCCTGCAAAACATGACGAACTGTTTCTGCTGATATCGACACCTTGCTTCTTGAGGATTCTTCACACGACAAGTTGGGCACATTGGTTTTAGGATTCTTCTTTATTCGACGTATGATGAATCGTTTGTCTCTTAGAGATAGCTTTGTTCTAACTCTCTTTGCTTCGTTCCTTAGAATATCTGTACAGTTATACTTATTTATATTTTTTTGGACTGTGGAATGGGTTCTGCCCACTATTCGTCCTATTTCGCGTAAAGATTTTCCGTCAGAATGTAATTTAATAACTATTTGCTGTGTAGACAAATCAGTCTCTTTTCTTTTTCTAAGCATTTTTATAACTAGCTGCATTTTGTCAAATTTTATAACTGTGAACAAAAGAACATTTAATAGGCCATACAATGTGCCATGGTGCGATTTATGATATTTCGCAGAACTAAGTAATATCATACATTTTATTAAGTATACGCTCAATTTTGTGAGGGTAAAATTGTGTCATATTTCTGTTTTTTTTTAATGAAAACGATATCTAAATGTAAAATTCCACATTATATTAAGATTAATAACGTAGATAATGTTTTTTCTTTTGGATATGGAAATTATTTCTTTTCTAAATCGAAGCGCAATTTGAATTATTCAAGTTGTAGATGTTCCGACATGGGTGTACGCACAATTATGTGAGCAACTGTATAGCAATCAATGATGGGATTGTCGTTTAATTTGAACATATTAATCACCATTCAATGTTTATTCGCTTGTGTATGTTTTGCAAGTGAGATATGGTACCTAATTATTGATTGTGCAGTCAAATCAAGAAAGTACGTAGAATATTTTGTTCCTGGAGTCTTGATACTTTACAGGATATTGAAAATGGCAATCATGATATACTTTTATGATGTGTTCACGGGTAATGCAGGAAAGAGTGTAACTTATTGCCATATATATGTACACATATACAAACGCAGCAACATCTAAATAAAAAACATCGTCACACATCTAGAGATCTCAACGGCGCATGTATTCTTTCATACATCAAAAAATCATAGCAAGCAATTTCGTCATCATTGCCATCCACCGTATCATCCATACACAACTGGCACAGTGAATTTATGATACCACTAACATGTTTAAACATACCACTCGTATAGGCGGATGGAATTTCAAGCGAGTCAATCAATACTCATTTAATCACAGACATTGAAGCATCATCATCTGGAACTTAGTAACGGTGAGCGAAGTAAGCAATTAGAAGACCCGAAAAATAGTTTAGATATGATTCAATGTAATATTCAACTACCTTGAAAAAGAAATTGAATAACTGTCCAAACTTCTCTAGCAACAACTTATAGTTAATTTATGGAGACTAATTAATTCTCAAAGCATACTTTATTATCTTTGTTGCTTTTGTCTATGATGGAACAGTATCTAAGCAAACCCGAAAAAATCCTGACGCCAGCATCAATCAAACTTTAATAGCCACTATTAATCAAATTCAAAGTGTCTTCCCCAATTCCACTGTATTGCGATGTCAATCAGTTTGCCAATAAACAAAGTAAAGCCCAGCTGTAGAAACATCTGACACGTGTTTGATGGCCGTTCCAAATTACTTGGAGCCTTCTTCGATGCTTCGATAATTTGTCCTTGCCAGGATCATCTAATCCACCGACGACATGTTATGCATGTCAACTTGTGTCCTTGCGAATACCATCGAAATTATATTCGCCCAATCGAACAACAAACGACCCATGCTTCGCTTTCGGCTTCAGTTCAACGTGATTCAGATCGAAGGGATGAGGCGCTTGTAATATGTTGTTTGCGTGTAGCCTTGTGTCATCACTACTAGTCCATTGGCAAATCATACACTTGATTGAATATCCTTTTCACTTCCATTTCTCAAAGCATGTACAGCCGCGCCAGCCAAAGATATGAGTGTGTGGACTTAAGGACGGAAATCCCAAAGAAGTGAACTTCATCCACAAAGAGTCTCCTAAGATTTCCAAATTGGAATAACCAGCGAAAGCCTTTAATCTCCCTCTGGGGTAGACTCATCGCCTTCCATGTCATGGGGATTATGAGGAAACGTGATGGCATCTACCAAACGAATAATTTTGTTCGGGTTTTTATGTTTCAATGCAATCTTTTCCCAATACGCTCCTATGTCTATGTACATCTGTAGACTGCGAAAATTACCCAAAAAGGACTAGCCCGATGCGAATTGCGGAAGTGCGAAGGAAGGAAGGAAGCAACGTCAGCAGTGAATGAGAAGTGCAAACAATTTTTTCATTTAAAAAAATTTAAAAAAAATACAATCGAAGCGTGTGAAAAGATTCTGCCCATGGCAAATAAATTAAAGTTCAATAATGGAAAATAGTATTTTCATTAATTGAAAGTGAGTAAGAATAGTCATTACAAGAATAGATGGAAAAGACAGAACTCAAATAATTTTTTGAAAATAGATATATGGTTGTACCAATTTTTTTCTAAATGGACAGCTAAGTACATTCTTTATCATCTAATAATTCATAAAATATTTTTTTGAGAGTATGATAAATGATAAAAAACAGTTCCTGCAAATAAATATTAAATACGTTGCAAAATCCATACAAAAACACCACGTCACCACGAAAAAACTTGAATATGTTTTGTGCATTATAAACGACAGTTACCCTAAGGCAATCATCTATCTTGTTTATAGCTCTTTTAGTATTCCAAAGCCTTTAAGATAAATTGTCCTCATCACAATGATAAAGTGTCGCTTGACCCGCTCGTGCGGCATAAAAAGCGTTGTAGATTTTTTACAATTTGGCTTCCATTCGTATATTTTATATGAATTCATAAGTTTTCTATTTGTCCCGATCCAATCCCTTCCGTTTGACAAGGTCAGAAATTTATCCTTCTCAAGGACAAACATAATCAGAAACCGTATGTCCCGTTTACTCCTTTTCGGAATCAATGTTCAGCAAAGCATGTGAACCTTCAACAGAAATTTTATTTCAATTGAAGTCCTTAATGTTCAAAAGTAAAGGATATGGAGAATTTCTGTGCTTTAGATTAAGTTATGACGACCCTTTAGACAGAATGGCATGCTGACGAGCCAGGACATGGTTTGAATTTGTTTGCAGAATGTTTGCTGGGTTCATTAATAATCACCAGATGAGAGTAGTATACAAGTTAACATCCGAAAACCCTTCATGTTGATCACAAACTTGTTGCCCTATACAAAAATTGTGGCGGTGTCCTCTTTAATGCAAGTATTTTGGAATAGCAGTAACTTCAACGATCAATGAACTTTACATACGTAACGCAACTTCAATCGCGTGTGAGGTCCTTTCGTGACATAAGCGCTTTATTTCAAGTGATTTTCAAACGCCGAAACACGGAGATGGTGCCTACTTTGTTTGCTGGTTATATCGCAATAATTTAAAAAAGAAGCATTTATATTTCTGATATCCTGGTACAATATGTGACGAGTAGTTTGAAACACGTGAACGCCCTCTCATTCCATAATCATCCTGGTAGGTATAATTTATGAGTGCGTGCTTTATGAAAGGTACTAAATTAATTTTCTGGCATGCCGGTTGAAAGTTAGCTTAAGCAAAACAATCACGAACAAATGTAAAAAAATTTTGTGTTGCTGACTTTTTTATCAGCTATTTTTATGTTTGCCGTTCGTTCTTATTATTTTTAATGTCCTAGATAAGTCATTACAAGCCGTGAAACGATTCAATGATATTTTTACTGGTGATTAAGTGTTTTTGGAGGAGGAGGGGTAGTTTTCTTTGATAAAGATCCTAGTTTGGATATGTTAGCACGTGTGAGTACGTGAAGAATTTTGCATCCGAAATTCATTTGCTTTTTTCAAGTCTAGTGAACGGCAAAGTGTTATCATTTGATGCCTACAATCCTGCTCCATTTTTTAAAGTACCAATTTTTTAAATTTAGTTTGTCTAATGATCATAACAGAAGGTAGAGAAACTTTCAATTCCACTCTTTTCACTTATTCTGACCATAGTGCGATTGAAATTTCAACATTTTTCTTGAACAGATGTATTTCAGTCTAAATGGTGTAGAATAGAATATTTGCATACATACGTTGTAGGCCTGAAAAGGTAACACGTACACCTACCTAGCCCACCTGAAATCGGCTGTTCTAGCGTGAGTGTACAAAAGAGTAGTTTTTTGCGCGTTTTATCTCTGCCAGATGAATTCCGGATTGATAAGTGATGATAATTTTTGTACTCTGAATGTCTCATTATGTATGGTCTGCATGCATGCATGTCAAATTTACATTCAATAAATGTAGAAAGTATAGTATTGAGTCGGTTATTTCGGGTTCAGTAATTCTTTCTTGAAAGCACTGCATCCATTCTTTAAATTGCAATTCTGCTTCATTAACCTCTTGTATTCATTCACACACATCTATTACAATAGTCCTTGTAGTGCTGCACTAATAGAACTGATTCAGGACAAATAAACCTCAAATGACATCCGAATGAAAGCGTCGACAAGCTAACCATCCGACTAACCAGATAGTCGGTTTCTTTAGCCTCAGAGGAAGAACCAATTGGTTTAACGAAAAGATGGAGATCCTGCGGCTACACTCCATGCTACAATTCCATTAAAATAGACTCGGCGAACGGAGTAAGTTGTGTGGCCAACAACGCCTCAATAAGTTCCAAACTAATTATTTTGCAACCGTTGTTCGTATGTTCATTATGGTCGTGTTCGGCAGCACGAGAACAAGTAACAACTGATGAACGAGACCTTAAATTTGAATTAGTTTCTACGACGACATTGTCACTGATCGTTTATCCTAGCACCGCACAGTGCTTCCTTGGACTTGAAAGCTGTAGAAACTTTGTATTCCGAACAGCGGTGAAGTATTCTGACGACAGTCATCCCAACGCAAGTTTAATTACTTCAGAGTTAATAATGGATGGTAATTGTTCTTGAGTCGCAAGGGATCCGTCATAAATTGCATTTCTAGCAATCTAAATGTTTTAGGTTTCTCTTCATGCGTCATGATATCATACTGCGTTTATGAAGGAAATTGAGGTTAACTGTTTAATAAACACGTATATTTGAATAATTTGCAGAAATTTAGTGTGTGCTAGTTGAAGTGAATGAACTCGTTAAATTTAATGTCTACCAGTTGATGCCAGCCTCTTCAACAACATTCGAAAATCATTTCAACATGAACTCCATTAAAATGACTTGTTCCACGTATCAGTTGGCTGCTCCTTGAAACTTATACACCCCGAAGCATTTTCAAATTCAAATCACAAGGACTACAACTTCAAGATCGCATCGTCTTAAATTTTTTGAGTTTTTTCTGTTGTTGGAAACGAATTCGCATTGTACTTCACATTCTGGAGCGCCATCCGCCCTCGAAACTCATTTTTCATATTGAATTTCTTCTCAAGAAAGACTTCTACTATTCGTAACCTACCCGGCAAAATTGTCGATAGGCGAACATTAAATTTTGTTCGGAAAGGACTCCATTCGTAGTCCAACACAAAGGACATTGCTTAAGCCCGAGCAAAAGATAAGGATGAAAATTCGTAATTTTTGTTAAAGAAGCATGAATAACACTTCTTCACTTCCTTGGTCATGTTCACCATCACAGTTCATTCTTATGCTGTGAATTTTTGTCCTCTTCTCCCCAGTTCAATAATAATAATAGATGTTTGTGAAAAGTATTGTCCATAGAAAATAGATAAATGAATTGGACGGATGGGCGAACAAACAACAGAAACTTAACAATAAACCAGATAAATTCATCCTGGGCAAACAGTTACATTACTGTTTAGTCCTTTGAATCTATGCTGTCGCTTCACATACCAAAATCGTTTTTTGATCCAATGAAAGATTAGTTGAATGGATGTGTTGCTTGTTGAAATTCAATGAAATCGATGAAAAGGAATTGAGTAAATTCAATAGTATAGCGAAAATCTGATACAATCATGTAGACAGCTTTATGGAAAGATGAATAGTTCTTAGAAAAGTGTTTGGTATTTGCTTCGTTTTGACGTAGTATTCTGTTTCATGTTTTCTAGATATTTTTCTTGAAGTAAGCAAGCATTTCATGTTGAAAACATCTATTCAAATTTTCTGTAAAATCATTTTACAAAGCAGCGTTTCGTTTGCAAAACTTCAATGGGTAGTTCAGCGAAGAATTACAGATCCTTCTCAAATTTGAATAGGGACGAGAATTATGTGAAAATACGGAGAACATTATTTGAATATCAAATCTTTCTTTGATATTTTCAATTTAGACTTCATATATATATATGAGAAAACCAATTCCAAAGTGAATAGGAAAAACCCAATCAAAATGCTGCCATTATTAATTTTAATTTATAAATAAAATTGATAAAATATTTTTTTGCTAAAGACAAGTCTAAACAACAATTTATTTCCACTGAGAAATAATTCATATTTTCCCGAAATTTCTTCGCCGACGTGGCTTACTTTATGGCTAAATATTCAAAGGAAAATCATTTTCATTATTAAAAATTTTTATCGAGTACGTATTGATTAAATTTTTTTCATAAATTGTTTTTTTTCGAGGATAATATTAGAAAGAAAAACATAATTTCAAGGATATTTTTGTAACACAGTGTAAATTTCTCTAAATATTGATAGTAGGTTTTATGAAAGAAATTTAGTAACAATTAAGGATTTATCTTAATGAGTTCTGCATATTTTTTTTTTAGTTTCATATTTTCGATTGCCTTAGGAAATTCACAAAGTTGTTTAAGATGGGCGTGTATAATTTTTAAAAAATATACAAACAATTTTGATATGATATTACGGAAAAATATGTTTAAATTGAAGAAGCATTCACAAGCGTTTGTTTACAGCATCTCATTATTGTCATTTCGTCCTCACTCATAGTACAAGCAAGTTACGGGTGCTTGTTTTGTGAACATTTTCTAGCCTCGAGCCAGGCAATCAAATTGGCATGAGCTTACGCTTAGCACTTAGGAATGCGTGGGATCATATGTGCTGAATGTGTTTATGTAATTAGTGGGGATTTCACCAATGTAAGAATTGAATAGCGTAATTATATTGTGAGTGATCGGTATAGTAATGAATTGTAGCTCGTATTCAAAAGTGCGATTAATAAAAAACAGTTTTACTCAGAATTAACACATACACACATCTTTATCAGGTATAAATATTTTACACATTTTTCATCATCTTCTCTGTGCTTGTTTTACCCTTGTAGAGAAGCGATTGTTTTATTTTTATTTTTAACGCCATTACTTATAAAACCTACACAGATTGGAATTTAAATCTACAAATTCCGATAGTATGATATTTGTATGAAAACAGTTTTGGATTGCGATGGGCTGTGCTAATCCATTTTTCTGTTAGGGGGGAAAATGGGGTTAAAACGGCGAAATGGATCTTTTTTTTAAAATGTATATAAAAAATTAGCTATTAAAGATATCGACTTGAAATTTAAAAACCTAAGTATTGAGATTAAAAGTTTAGATTCACAATATTAAAAACAAATAAGAAACAAAATGGCGGTCGTTGAGACCAAACGCTTGAGCAGTGCCAAACAAAAAAAATCGGACTGCGCCTCGTAAAATCCTGAGAAAAATATCCATATGTGACCATATATTAAAAAAATCTATTAGTCTTGAGTAAAAACTACTGCACGGGCCTAAATTTAGGGCAATAAGTAAGCTTTGCGATTTGGTACACGTTTGAATATACGCATAACGATTTTTGACTTGGTTTTTCGACTGAAAAGAGCGTTCTAGAATCGTCAATTTTTTTGGCTTTAACCTTATGAATGTGCAGTAGTTGAATAGTTAATTAGTATACAGTTAGACAAAAAAGTCTCCGTACGACGCCGCTGTTTCTTGATTTATAAGAATATCTCTCATATAAGCCATTATTTTTTTATTTTAACGATTTTTATGTTTACTACAACTCTTTCGTTGCAAAGTTCAGTATAAATGCATGAATTTATCCGTTCCTTAATGTATAGTAGTTCAGTTTAGTGAATTTTACAACATTTTACATCAAAAAAGTCTCCGTACGAAAAAATGGCAACAACGCTTTGCACTAACTGATGCGATGGTAAGCGTGAATGAAAAACCAAAAAAAATCACAATTTATCCTAGAATACAGCTAGTATAGTTACAGCCGCAGATTTGTTTTAAGTTCAAAAAATTTAACAATCCGCCATGAGTAAAGAAATTTGTGTAGATATGAGGAAATTGATCATAAAGCTTTATTGCGAAGGCAAGTCAATGGGTGAAATTTCTAAAGTAATTATTAGACCTAAGTCAAGTGTCCAATATGTTATTAAGCAATATGGAGAAACCGGTTCGTTTAAAAGCAATCCCCGTTCGGGACGGCCAAAAATTTTAAGCGATATAGCACAGCGGTCAATAGTGAGAAAAGTAAAAGAGAATCTTAGAACCAGCGCACCTAAAATAGCAGACGAGGTCAGAAAAGACTTAAATTTAACAGTAAGTGATGAAACCATCAGAAATGTTCTACGGGAGAATAATTTTCATGGCCGAAAACCAAGACGAAAGCCATTGATCTCAAAAGTTAATCGCAAGAAGAGATTAGACTTCGCAAAAATGCACCAAAATATGGACGCAAATTTTTGGAATCGAGTTGTATTTTCTGATGAAAGTAAGTTCAACATATTTGGATCAGATGGCAAGGGAAAAGTTTGGCGCAAAGCGAACGAGGAGTTCAATTGTAAAAATCTAACTCCAACTGCCAAGCACGGCGGAGGTAACGTGATGGTTTGGGGGTGCGTGGCGGCTTCAGGAGTTGGAAAGTTGCACTTTATTGAGAGCACAATGGTTCGGTGGGGTTACCTAAACATCCTCAGAACGAGCTTGCGTGAGCGCATATCAGCTTTAGGCATGCAAGGTGATTTCACGTTCCAACAAGACAACGATCATAAACATACATCAATGGTTGTTAAGGAATAGCTACTATGTAATGTACCCAAGCAACTACACAGTCCACCACAATCACCCGAATTAAACCCAATAGAACATTTATGGGATGAAGTGGAACGTAGAGTATGCAAACACGCAATAAAAAACAGGCAACAGCTTAAAGCTAAACTTCAGGAAGAATGGAACTCTATAGGATCCGAAATAACATCTAAACTAGTGACTTCGATGCCCAGGCGTTTGGCAGCAGTCATCAAAGCTAAGGGGAATCCGACTAAGTATTAAACAAAATTTGTACCAAATTTCTTTTTCTTATAACTTTATTAAGATGTATTCTCGTACGGAGACTTTTTTGATGTTAAATGTTGATAAATTTTCTAAATGCAGCTACTATATCGATACGAATGGATAAGTTTTTATTTTTCTTGTTGAATCTTGTAATGATAAGGGTATCGAAAACACATTAATTACTAAAATAAAAAAAAATTGATATATGTGCACGGTATTCTTATTAATATAGCAAAATAAGCATCGTACGGAGACTTTTTTGTCTAACTGTATGTGGAAAATTTCAAGTAAATCGAATGAGTAGTTTTTTCACAAATCGACGCTGCGCACACAAAAAGTATGTTTCGAGAAAAACGCCTTTAAAGTTTTTAGTTTACGAGAATTATGTCGTGTTTTTCGACTTGAAAGCATTTTCAATCACAGCTTTTGATGTTTACACTGTGAAATTCAAACATACACCAACTTAGACTATGTAAAAGAACTTGTATGTATTGTATTAAAGAGTATAATAATCGATTAGTTACATAGCGACATATGTTCGGGCACTTGGAAGCTGCTTGCGCTCGAAAAACTATAGTAGGACGGTGGGGGACTACGAGCGCTGTAGAATGAAAAGAAGTTTGGATATCTTTATGAAATTTTGTACAGGTATTTTTAAGGCACTTTTCTAACGAAATATCTCAAATATTTTTTTTTAAACAGAGTACTCCCTCCTTAATTCACATTGATCACCAAGAAAAGCTGCATTTCATATCAAAATTCTAGGAAAATCTAATGAAAAAAGGTTTGTGTGTTTTTAATGATGCAGTGTTAAATTTTTCATATAGTTAAAGTTTTGCATTTTTTTCTTCTTTAAATTGAACTCAAACGTTTATTTGCGATAAAGAAAACAAGAAATAAAACATTTTTTAAGGCGTGCAAAATGTTAAGGTTTATCCTCGTGCAAAATATAATAACAGATTTTAATTGGAACTCCAAGAATATGCTAAAAGGCTGAGAGATCAAATTATACAAGCACCATTCTTAAAATAAAATCCGCTGTGGCAGTATTTTCCAAAAATCAACAGTTCATTCGTTAATTTAACTGAGCATCGACCGAATTGAAAAAAACCTTCTTAGCTTTTTGTCTTAAATATCTTGTAAAGCAATCTTTCAAAATAGTCATGATATTTGATTGAGTGTTTCAATCTTTTGCCTGGAATGCAAAAATAAATTCTGTGTGAAGTTTATATAATCAAATCGCAAGTCGCAAATGAAGCAAGTAAAAAACAATGGTTCGCAAAATAGAATATATTTCTTGAAATAGCTTCCATATATGTACCTTTCACGACTATATACAAATGACAGAGTGAAATTGTCTTTGTGTTTTCAAACAACTCTGAATCCAATGATAGGAACCAATTAATTAAAACAATTGAAGAAAATTGTTTTCTTCTTTAGGAAGTTTTCATCATAATAGTATAAGCTTATTCTGAATCCATTTTTTCTCCTTTGAATTGTCGCAGACGATGACTACCAGACGTTTTCCTTTTTGCGTAAGTTTTCGTTCAAAAAGCTTTACTTTACTATTTTAATACAATCTTTTCAACATGCTTGAAAAAATTTGATAAAAAATCTCTTAAAAATCCTCTCATGACTTTGAAGAAAAACTTCATGCTTCAAAGCGTTTACAACAAAACGCTACTCGACGACTTGCTTTGTTAAATTAACCATAAAAAGTCTCCTTTTGTCACCCGCAAATCAACATGATCCCACTTGCTGCAGCCGCTCAAATGAAAAACGTCCTTTCCACCGTCTGCACTGAAAATTTGATATTTATGACAAAGGATTGGATTTTATCGCATATCAAATCCACTTTCCAGCCACACTCTATGTATCCTTGCTTCGTGTCGTTGGCTGCACGTAATTTTTTGACGCGTATGTAACACTCTCAAGCTCTCAAAAGAAAATAAAGTACTTTTTGAATAATTTTTCGGTTCACGCTTCCATTACAGTTGCGTGCATTAGCCGCGTATTCTGTCGTAATACTCGCGACTCTAGTTTGTGTTCGGCATGTCGTTATTTGAATATTCATAAGAGTGTCGGCTGTAAATTCGTGAGTTTCATCTTTTCAGAACTCGTCGGATGTAGCAGCTGCTCCATGTGTGAGTCCTTTTGTGTGGAATTCGTTAAAAGATTACAAGCATCATCATCATTATGATTATCTTGATATTCACACACACACACTGTGCCATCAAATTAGCCCGCAGTTCTTAACATTCTTATCGTCGAGGACTTGTCTTCAGGGAGATTGTGTTCCTATGGGATCGTACCATGCCGTTGTTGTTTTCTAAAACTTTATCATGTTTCTTCATACTCGCGGATTGTTGGTAAAATATGAATACATGTTAGGCACAAGATGAGCTGTTTGACGGTTTGCGACACCTTAACAATTTTCCAGACTACAAAAATTGCTAGAAACACGTGAATCTTCATACAAACCGCTTTGCATTTGGGAATCGCATGTGAGCTTAGCTCATTTGTTAATGGGCTGCATTATTACCGATGGAGTATGACAGCCTTAAGCACTTTAAAACTTTGTACGGTTCGTTCTTCCCGATTTTTACAAGCCGCAAGACTCGCTCTGTTTCTGCCCCGAACAAAAAGTTTTCATCTTCACGTACGCCAATCTACATACGACACTCAAATCATTTTGATTCGTAGGAAATTATATTCGAAACGGAGACATCTAGACTCCACAATTGCCTGCCTTGTCCTGACTAATGCTTGGTTAAATACATACTCATGAATAATTCACGCTCAAGAATCCTCATTTTTTATAAGGTATTTCGCAGCGAATAAGAATTACGCTTCTGTCATGGCCACCACCGCGCAACATCCTTGATAAAAAATTGCCACTATGCTGAAGGGGTGTCTGATTTTATGCAAAGCCCCAGCTTAAACATATCACACTCCTTATAAGGGATCATCAAGATTACTAGTTTACGACAACACTCCGCCAATTTTCATTACATTTACAGGTAAACCTTCATCCACGGAAGACTTGTAAATAATCTGGCTTGTGTAGGTGAAACATTCTTGAAAATTAAGGTATAATCGTTGAAATTACATGAAAATCTGATTAGCATACGTGTCCGCACTAGAACATGTTCAAATGGGGGTGAAGGTTCCAATTTATGATGTGGGATACTTCAATAGAGTTCTTTCAGAAATTAATAACTTGGCGCGGGTACTTTGATGTAAAATTAGGCGCGGAAAAACTAATTGAAAGTATCGAACCCACTTTTGCTGAACCCACTTCACGGCTAGGGTCTACAAAGACATTTTCTATATTTATGGAATATTTATGAAAATTTTATGAGAATTGTTTCCACATATTCACATCAGCAGCAAAGAAACGACTTTTGAAACGCGATGAAACTCTGTCAAGTGTCCTTGTCTATCATTTGGTTTTGTTGAAATGGCTTGTTGCTGAGATTTGCAAAAGTGAATCAAATTTACAAGAGGAATTGCTTTGGAAATTCACACAATAAGCTAAATTCGATATGTGCTTGTGTCACCTTTCTAATGGAATGTCTTTCAGACAAGGATGCTTGATGAAACGTAATTGACATAAGTTTCAAGTGAGCAAGGATATATTTTTGTTTACACGTGCGTATGAATTTTCGTCAATATATATATTTAAGAATATGTTTTTCGGCCTTCTATTCTATCCGTAGTTGATTATTATCGCAGAAATTTTACAAAAAAAATGTTCATGACACTATACATACAAAAAAAACATCAAATTTTTTGCTTTAGAATTTCGATTTTATAAATTTAATACCCTGATAAATTTTATGGAAAATTTAATTTTTGCAGTTACATTTTCATCGGAAGTATGTTTACACTTATGTAGTTTTTTTCCTGATTTATACTTCATCAGATAAAATAAAACTTTCTTCAAATTTATTAAAAAAATTGGCTAGATTATTTCCGTTTTTTCACATTGATTTTAAGAGAGTTTTTAGAACATGGTTTTAGTAAAAAAAACTCGCAAAGAAATTCTAGTTTTTTTTAAAAATATTTTCTAGCCAAACTTTATAATTTCTATAAGAAATAAACTGTTGGAATCAATTTAAAATGACGTTTTCCATAAGAAAAGGTTCCCGCAAAGTAATTTCCATGATATTTGTAATTTTCATTACAATGAAAAACTTTTTTGGAAATTCATAGAATTATTTTTTCAGGAAAATATTACAGTGTAATGGATTCCAATTTCATCTTCGTTTTGTTCATTTTTCACTCATTGCATGAATATTAACACCGGATATTTCCACAAAATAATCTTGACTAAAAGTTTTTGAATTATTCTTGTGAAAGCAATGATAAATACGAAATCAACTTTTGTCCTCTTTGATTGCAATCAACAAAAACAAACAAAATGGAAGCAATATTACATGAGCATAAGCTAAAATGAAAAATTTATGCAATTGGTTCATGAAAATAAATCGTTACCATTTGCTAAAGTGTTTTTTCAATGGTAGAATTTTGAAAATACTCTGTACGAAACAATTGGGAAGGAAACTCCGAAATAATTCGAAGCAATCTACCACAAAATCATTTTGAAAGATATTAATAAAAAGTTTCACATGAATTTTTCGAACGCATAACGAGAAAAGTAAGCTTCTTGTGAGAAATAGGAAATAACAGAAAATTTTACAAAAAACCTTTTTCGGAATAAAATGTTTGCTTGACAAATACGTGCGCAAAATATTAGAGCAAAACTACTTTTTAAAAAAAAACCTCCGTCGTGAAGAACTTTTCATCAATTTTTTTTATATTTTTATATAAAGAATAGTCAAGCATATTTCAAACGAAATTTGAAGACAATTTTATAAAAATTTATCAGAAAATATTAATTGAACGGTTCAGTTTTTTTCCGTAAAAGATTTTCATGTTGATTGAAACAATTTGAAATTGGTTCCACACAATATTTTAAAACACAATTTTATAAAAATATAAAAGAAAACGAAAACGTGAAATTTTACTGATATGTTTTGAAGCAATTCGCAAAAAAAAACCAACACATTTTGCGACAATTTATAATTCAATAGTGATTCATTCACGATGATTTAGTTGGAATTTGAAGGAAACTTGATGTAGAATATTCTCTATTCAGAAAACACGATATTCATTTTGATGGTGAGTATGTTAACATGCTTTCCAAAATAAACTCGTCAAATTTGTTATTCTTTTCACAAATATTATGATTAAGTGAAGGGCTTCATATTTGAAAGTCACGTGACTTCAGCAAAGCTTACCAGACGTTGGTTGTTGCTGCCTGGGCCGACCCATGGACAGCCTAACCGTGGAATTTATGCGGTTTCGCACGCAGTAGCTCGTAATATGGTGGGCCTATACAGCAACACCAAATGTCTGTCGTGCCAAACTGGTGTTAAATAGTACAAAGTGACCACCATAAAAATTTAATTGTTTGAATATTTTATCACCTTACCTTTTCGTTTGTGCATCAGAAGAAAGTGAAACCAAATGCAAAGTCAGATTACGCGAAGCTTAAGTTTTTGTGTTTTTTTTTGGATTTTGCGTATTTATTGAACTGTGATAATAATTCAGAGAATGCAGATAATTACATTAAGAGAATGAAAATAATTAAATTAATTTGTCGTACAATTTAATTTTAAACCGTGTTGATATTTATTTGAAAATATATCGTGATTGCGATTGCAGTATTTCTTTAGCCCATTTTTGTTTTAATTAAAGTAATATTTCAAATTTAACTCGCAATACTTTTTTAAGAAAAATATTTCAAGTAATTTCGACAGAATTTTTTCCAACTTAAATTGCTTTCAATGAACAAAGCCACAAAAAAACGAACTAACTAGAATTCACGAAATTGAGTAACATTTTCATTGGATATTATTACCCACTCACTTAACAGTAACTTATTGAAATTTTCCTATTATTCTTATCTTCGATATTTTCCTGCTTTGTTCTCCATTTAAGGTTGGCTATTCATGGTAACAAACGTGCAAACTTGGTATCACCGCCTCATCATCTAAATGTTGAGCGAATCAGATCTTACCACTTTGAATGGAAACGTTTCCTCTACAACTGATAACATTTCGGTTGGGAAGCCAACAGTTCTATTATCTAAGCTAAGATAAAAAGTTGCAGGCAATTTATGTGGTATTGTACGGCCAGGGGTGGATTTCATTGTATCAAATAAAAACACCTAAATTGGTTGAGCGAAACAACCCTCAGCGCAGGCCACGAGCCTAACTTTACCGGAAAAATGTTTCACGATAATCAAAAGTACGAGGTAGATTTTTTTTTTTTGGAGAAAACAGTTAGGGCTTAACGAAGTGGATTGTTAACGCCAAGGCTGGAAAAGTTTCAGTTGAGGATTGTTTTGTGCTTTCTACGCGCCCGGAATGTGTTTTCAACAAGAAATAAATTGAGCTGGTAGCATTATTAATTGGCGAATATAAGGTGAAATTTTGTGAAGACATGGTTACGAAAGTTTGGTGTTTTATTAGATATTTTCATGTCAATATCTGTTAAGAAAGGGCTTCATTTAATGTACCAAGCGGATACTTTACAAACATGTAATATGCCTGGGGAAAAATTTAAGACATTTTTTCGGAATTCCTTTCTTTCAACTTTTCAATTGTGTGAGTAAAAACCACCCAGTTCTCCACAGGGTCGAGTTGCTTGTTTAAAAACCTCCAAATCCGTAAGAAAACGAAGATGTTTTGCAAAAAAAAGGTGAACACTTAGATAACACAACTTGAATCAATTTGGTCAGAAGAAAATCATATGAAACTTGTTAAAGCGATGGACAGAAATGAAAGAAAGGAAAGGAAATATTCTCGTAAAAATTGAAGTGAGAATACTCCTTGGCCTGAAGTAAAAGAATTTGTAAAGGATAACAGTTTTTAGCAAAAATAAATAATTCGAGAACCGTCATTTGGAAACGTTTTGCCAATATCATTGAAAACTTGCTGAGCGATTAGTCGGTAGACAATTAGAAATAAAAATTTAACTAACAAAGAATTGATGCATCCCAAAGAATGGTACGAGGGTATTGAAATGTCCCTAAAATATATTTCCTGCATTCGTTTAGTTGGCTTTGCTGTAAACCTGAGTGATGTTAGTGACGAACATGGTGAGTGATTTTACCATTAGTCACATCGAAAAGCCGAATCAAAATAAATAGATTTCTAGGATGCTAGCTGTTTAATCTGAAGCTCACTCCACGGGATAAAGGTAATCCCATACTTATGTGTTTAATGTCACCACAAAATGAGAAGCGTCTTATCAATAAATTCTTGTAAGGACTTCATAAAAGTATCAAAGCTAGTTGGAACTTTGTAGACCATAGCTTCGAAGGTGATTGGCCGATATTATAATATCGTTGCGGAGAATTTGTGGCTTTGCACTTATAACAATTGATATCTAATTCTGTCGGTTGCGTGTTCTTGTTGAACAAACTGTCTTAGTTGCAATTATCGTAAATGTCTTCCAAATATCCGAAATTAAATAAATTCAAATCTCGTGCAGTCATTGATGTGAACCGTCGAGAATATTCTGCATTGAAATCTGAAACATTTAATTTAATCTAAATAGTATTCCGCGTAAATATGCCATCTGAACAAAATAAATTTTAATAACTGCAACCGAAAAAGTTACTTGCATGTTCCTTGCTAATGGTCAATCACCAAAAGTGAAATTCTTCGTTTTCATGCGGCACATATATTTTGGATGAAACAGTAACTACAAACCAGAGAATTCAACGGATTTCACCGTAAATTTTGACCTGCATAATGATTATAATGGTTTATTTATTACTGAGATCGTGGTGAAGCACTCAATTAAAAAAATATTTTCCATGCTGAGCTGGCATTTCTGGCAAGTTCCTGCCGAAAACCAGACAGCTAGGCTATTTTGATTTTGATTCGAGAAAATAATCAGAAAAATTCATTCATTGACTCGTAAATGCTTTTTGTGCAATGTGACGCAGATTCAACTACTTTCAATTAGTTGGAGTGATATACCATCGTTTATTTTACACCTCTGGCCAATTATTATATGATTTAATTATTTTCAATCCTTCATCAATTTTCTCAGCCTTCACGCATGCCATGCAGCGGTTTAATACTATTTTATTAGATTTATTCAATTTGTTTTATAATCAAAAATGTATTACTTAATCAACCGACGCGTACTACATTTGGGTTTATCAATTTTATGGTTTATCATAATTAATTGAATTTCTGGATGGAATCATGTTTGAGCCACTCATTACTGACGTTATTGTTCTGCATCATTGTATTGGCCCAGAATCACATAATTACAATTAGTTATTCTGAATCCATTGTTGAATGAAAATAGATAGGGATATTTTCGGTGGATGTGATTACCGAAAATGATCCATGGTAATCGATACACTATTATGATGTCATGCTGTTTGTAGGTATACACTATTAAACCGTTCCATTCGGAGCTCGGACAATCAGGAAAATTCGTAGTAAGGATGATAATGACTAGCACGGAGTATTGGCAATTTGTGAGCTCGGTCATGCAAATTCCCGCGGATGATTCGATTTGATTGTGGTTTGGTCCTTCATCCCTCATAGTTTTCGGTATGTATGTATATTGTAAATGCATATGGGATACTCACCTATCGATAGATATTGCCATCAGCGTGAAAACGGACGCACAAATACTAAGGATGGCCACAAACTGGGCGATTTTGCAGTAGAGAGTCCCGAACGGCCAGTCCGCATACAACATGTAGACATAGTTGAAAGTGACATTGAGCGTCGAAACCATGGCATCAGCAATTGATAAGTTCACTGGAAATATCGAGGAGTGATTTATATCATGTTGCATATGAAAAGCGATATAAAGGAACAGTATTTGAAAAGCTTATTAGAAAACAAAAATAAATGAACGATCGTTTACGCAAATTATGCATGATTATGATACTGTTGATCGGACTTAAACGATTCAAAATATACACAAAGAGGTTTGATTTTATACTGAACTTTAATGATTCCTTCAAACGCTCGAAGCTCTACGTATCACCATTCTCAAATAAATTGGGGTTACTTGCACATAAATATATATAGTACATGCAGTTAGTTCTTACACCGTGAAAAAATTTACACAAATTCCAATCAAACATTTCATTTTTCATTCGAGTGCCCAGAAAAAAATTAAATGCACACTATGTCCGGGTCAATTGTTGCAACGCGATGAGACACTCAGAAAGGATCATAACAGACTGTCGGAAATTTTAATTGGTCATTTTGAAACTCATCAAAAAAAAATTTATCTATGGAACCGAATAAAATCTACTCTTGCTATTTTTTGAATCGAACATTTTTTCAAGGATTCATTTGAAAATGAAACCATCAAATTGAAGATTGTGAAGTAGTATGTTTGAACGAATTGTGATTCTGTTGATTCATTGTTCGATCAAATATCATTACAGGCACCATATTGAATTCATGCAACTAGAACTGACAAATTTTCAACAGTCTCTAATTGGTAGTGTATTTTTTAAAGCATGTCCTTTATTTTACTTTTAACAAAGATAACTGATCAAAAAAATTGCATGAACTATTTAAAAGGTCACTAGGTTGTTCGCTGTCCACTTCATTTTTTTTATCCTAATTTTCATTGACAACCAAGTACTTATAAACAAAGAGTATCAAAACTTGCTTGAAGTATGTATGCGTCTCAAGTACTAATTAATTCATTGTTTGGAAACAATTTCATCTCCTCATGAAACTTCACTCACGAAGTGTCTCCAAAAGGCTATTACGAGGCGAAATGATCCTTGTTTACGTCTCAGCACGTAATCTCCAAGAAGGATAGTGGCACTTGAGCAATATAATGGGGTTGCTACTGGTGCAGCATAGAATGTTAAGGAATTCGCTTTTATCGTTAAAGTCAGTTTTTGACCTCGAACTTTAACTGGATAACACGGAAAGAGAGAGAGAGAGAGTCAGCTTAATAAAGGAAGATATTTAGTTTGCACTCAGCATTGACAGCATATTCCTTTCAGCTCACATACTTCAAGTTATTCAACCCAATACGCATGCACGAGAGACATGAGAATCATTCGATATATGTGATACACAAGCATGCATCATAAAAAAACCACCATAATTTGATATCATCAATTTACATCCGTACAACAGATTCCAATAGCATAATAATGAATGCAGTAAATATAAATTGCTATGCGCTCAAATATCCTTTCGAAATTAATTTCATTTTGTTACGATGCGAATTAAAACGGCAAGCTTCCAGGCGGGATGTTGCAAGTCATAAACGAAAACCACCCTTCATGATTTACTACCTCGTAAAATGGTTTTTCGCAATAGCAGGCTATACAACATAAAAGACCACAGCCGCATTCAACATGGAAGGATTGAGCAAATGGATGGATAAGTGTTTACAACATCTATTTGACTTTTATATGCTTCGATGATGTTTGAAAGAGTGAATAGCAATAAGATTTAAACAGTTTAATCAAATAATGATGATGGTTCGATGCGATCCTTTATTGGAGGACGCTGGAAAATGAATCAATAAGGAAATTATGCGCGTCCTTTGTAAATATGAATTTAAAGTTTTCAGAGAATCAAGGCTAAGTAAATACTTATAAACAATGTTAATCCTATTCTTTCTCTACGGGTCAAGACATAGTACATGGCTTCGTTTTGATTATTTTCGTCATTGCTAAGTAAATTTGTTTTCCTCAATGGATCAGAAGGATATTCACGAAAGGTTTGATTGCAAAAAAAACAATAAATCAAACGCCAAAAAAGTATTTGCAAACAATTTAGAAGCGCGCTTCCCAGGGTAGTTTTTTAAAAGCCATAAACCGTCATGTCAGGAGCATTCTGTGAAGTAAGTTGAAATACCAAGTGAAACTCCAGAAAGTAGAAAATTGTGTGAGAGTGTTAGTTTTTTTTATGCGAGCTTGAGCACTCCAAGTGGATCGCATACTAATTATACTAATAATTTTTTTAGGAAAGAATTTACAACTAATGAAATAGAGTTTTCTCTTTGCAAGGAGAAACTTTGGATATGTATTTTTGTTCCACTCCGTGTTAAAGGTTTCATAGTTCATATGAAAAAGTGCCAAATTGTCGTTAGATGAGTATTTTCCAAGTCAAAAATTTTTCACCATTTACACAAAATAAAAGGTAACGTATAGTTATACATGGGTAAATCTCAGTGAAAACTAAACTCTTATTTGCAAGGCTCTCTTTTTCAAGCGAATCGAAACCAACAAGATTTGCATGTTTTCCGCCAATTAAGCTGATATCTTCATCAATAAAATGTTGACCATGATTAAGTAAAATCTCAAGGGATCCATTGAAAACGACATGAATTATATTTTATTTTCAGCAAATTGAAGACTGTTTACAACATTTTAGTACTTCGGAGAAACTTTCTGTATAAACAAGATAATTACCAATGTAGCAATAATATTGTTAGTGATTAGTGGACGTTTAGGGGAGAATCTCTTTGAATTTAATGAGGTTAGTTTGATATTCAAATAGATAGCCTGTAACGCAAAGTTGGAAAATTTGAAGCGTAGTAAGATGAGCGCTTTCTTAACGAGTTGAATCATTTATATCAGGATTCTGGATTTAGATCAGGTCCTTAATCTTTCAAAAATAAAATCTGTAATAGAGTTTGTAGGAAATTCAGTGTTTCATTTAAATTAAGTTAATTGTATGATTTAAAGTAATAATAAAAATACATAGGATGGCATTCCAACAGCTTGTGTACTGAAGAAGGGAGTAAGTGGCCCCCGAAATATATATTTAAAATTAACAAAAAACATTTGTAGTTTGTGAAAGCTGCGTCTTTATTTTATAAAAGGCACTAGAAATAGCGGACAAAACCTAACATATTCAGCATTGGATATTTTTCTAAAGCGTTTTTTTTTAATATTTGCACATTATTTTTATTTAATGAATCAGTTTGTGGTTGAAATCTCATTCTTCCTTAATTGAATGAAAAAGCGAATCATTAGTTCTGATATTTTGTGTAACGATATATGAAAGATGGTGTATCTAATTAAAATGCGATGTCATTAGTAATGAGCTAACTAGTGACCAATCGAAAATTTTCTTTCTAAACTCAAGCTGCAGTCCTTCATCGTTTTAAATTCTTATTCCGTTGCTCTTGACCAACACAGCATACTTTTGTGAATCGAAATTATTGTCTCAATGTTATTAATCATTAGCCAAATTATCTGCTTCTACGTGCTATTGCGACATTATGAACCATTAAAGGAGTAGTAACATTCCCCCTTTGACTCATAAATTTATCCACTAATGCACGCCTACTTTGATGGTCTCATAAAAGTGGATTACAAAATATTCTATGTCTATCAACGTCCTTTTTAACGAAAGTCACAGGACAATCCGATTTCGTCACTGACAAGCCAAGGTACGTGGCTTTGTCCATCATCCTACCCGAACTCATTCAACTGCTTCAGGGAAGGAAGTTAGCCATTACAGAGTCACAAAACCATACTCCTAACTGGGAATAAGTATTTGATGACAGAATAGGAAATTGTTAGGGAAGAGTAGGCGACACAAATCAATACCAAATATCATGATATGGCAACAAAGTCATACTTACCGATAAAATAGTTCGTGACTGTCCGCATCCGCTTGTGAGCAAGGACTATCCACACCACGATGAGGTTGCCTCCAGTAGCGACAATGACCATACCAACGAACAGGATGCTCCATAAGAGTTGGCGCCACCACGGCAGTATGAACATATTCGCTTGGGGAAAGCTGTAATTAGTATGAAAACATTAAAACAGACCCGAGAAATGAACGATTAGGAAAATGTGATTATTCGTCGATGATGAGATATAAAAGTGGCAACAAGGATCGATTTATCCAATACACGCACAACAAATAGTCAAATTTATTGATACTGACGAGCATCTTTGCAAACTGTCCTAGCAATAATTCAGAAATTAATGCCAACGACCCGTAAAACCGATCGTAAAGATAAAATAATGACGCAACGAATGGAACCTTTACTGGAAAGGACAGTTGAGCTGAAATGTCTCTGAAGGCAGCCACGAAAATTAATATTACTGCCAGTTAGTATGTATTAATTCCCACTTGTGACATCACAAACTGAACACAGGCAATCTTCCTTCCCACCAATTTTAAAACCCACTTTATTTTACGGCTCATTAGCCACTTCCAAGATGAGTGATAAATGCGCACCGAGCAACTTTTCGCAAAGTATTTCCATTTGATGACCAACCACTTATTCTTGTTGGCTCTGCAGAGGAATTCTGCCTGGAAAAGATACCGACAACACATTATCTAACGGCATCCGAGTGAAAAATGTAGAGTCCCTTTATTTTTTCATTCGCCAGTATAAAAATGCTTGTGAGTGCCGATGTTGCATGATTTATCTGGGGAAAATTAATAGTCGAATCAGATGAGCCGATGAAAAGCGCACCATTGCGACCCAATTCAAATTCTCTTATAGTTTTTAAATATGAAAAATATATTTTTCCTACGTTTTATGCGTCGTGAATGTGATTCCAGTGAATAAGTTTGATCATCCGAAACTCAAGGGGCGTATTATGTATTCTGTTTAATATTTGATAAATATTGGATCGCTCAATCATACACGAGCGATGCTGTTGATGGATAAAAGCCAAGCAGTTTTAATAAAGCTTTTCATGTTGAGTTTATTCAAGGTAATTACCAGAATGCATGCTGATTTTTGAAATGTGCTTCAAAAGCATAAAAATGTAACGTTAAGAACATCAATTATATAAATTCAAACAGCAGGATGGCGCACTGCAAGTTGGTATTACGTAAATGAAAAGGAATTCAAAGAATTTCTTATTCGATTTGTTCTCTTTATAGGAGAGACTGAAAATAATCACGCTAAAGTGCTCAGAAATTCTAAAAACAAATTCAATAAACAATAATTTTCTATTGAATTCAGGATCTAACGTAGTTTACTTTAATGCAAACTTACTGTTTGGCGTGCGGTGTGGATTTTTGCATGGTATGCCTTTAAATTTTGCTCTTCCATGTTGAACGCTCCTCGAAAAATGAAAAAATTATCTCACGTAATATAGTGGCACCATCTATTGGTGACGAAATATTGTTATTGTATTATAGTGTTCGTTGATGACCTGATTAAAAGACGAATAATAAATAAACCAGCCTAACTACTTACTAAAACGTTTCAATTAAGGAGTTACATAGGTCTTGTATTTTCAAAAAAAAAAATTTTCATTGCATATGAAGTATAGTACTTCAAGAGCGTTCACACCAAATTTGAAGTAAATTCAAGCAATATTGCCGGAGTTATAGAGATTTGAATATCACGTGGTCAGTACGTGCGCTCTGCCTTACGTAGCGTATTATGCGCATACGACACGGTTCTACCGTGTAAAATCAGCTCCTTTCTTTTTCATCATACATCACAACATCAAAAGGATGCGCTGGACATCGGGAATGAGGTGAATCTATTACTGTATGGACCTGGAATCGACGACTCGATGTAAGTCGCTAAAAAATAACTTTAATTCATTAAATCGCGGTAAAAAAAAAACTTTAAAGGCGTTTTCCTCGAAACTTTGTTTTTCCGTGTTGTAGGCACGATTTCTCAAAAAACGAGTCGACTGATTTTGCTGAAACTTTGCACAATTCCTTTTTATAGTATTGACTCGTGCTGGAACGAAGGGATTTTTATTCGGTCAACTCATTTTTGTTTTATACGAAAAAAATATTTTGAAACCGATGAGAATCGGAAAAATGCTAAAAAAATATGTGACGAAAATTCACTCAAATCCATTTCAAAAATTTAAATTTTTTTCAACTCCTTCGTTCAAGCATGATCCAAGGATATAAAGTATGTGTATAAGGAATTTTTTTAATTTTTTGATTTGAGATGAACCTGCACCGAAATATTCTGCCAACCGCAAAAAAAAAGTTGGACGAGGAAAACTGCAGGAAAATTGACAATTTTCAATATTTCTAGCTGAATTTTTTTTACATTTTCTTGAAATGCTAAAATTTTGTGTGTGTAAATTCTAAATAAAATAGATTTTTGGTTTGTAAAATACAATTTTTTGAAAATGTTTTTTTTCCTTCATGACCTATGTAACTCCTTAAGAAAACAACTTTATGATTAGGATTTTTGATCGCTTTCCTAAAGTGATTCGATGGTTTTATTTATTAATCGATGACTTCAGTTTTTATTCATAACCTTTTCTATAAATAAAAATATGGTAGTTTTCCCCTCTCAAAATTGATAACGAGCTTTACAAATGTCGTCAGTTTGTTCAATTTAAAGTAAATGAAAAAAGGCTTCGATTAAGCACTACATAAACTATTAAACTAATTTTTTTTGATTCATTGAGCCAAAAATATTGCGTAATAGCTGGGTTGGTTGGTTGTAGTGGCAGCTTTCTTAGGCCATGATAGGCCCATTATGATACCACAAAAGATTTGGACGGAACTAGAACCAAGCTGCGAGATGACGAGAGCCGGTTAAATTCCCGTATGAAGCTGACTATGCAGCTAATGTTTAAATTAGCTACTTCCGCGAGGCTATCCAGGAAGGACGAGCCTAGGGTATGCATGCGTTTTCTGGATAGTGCTGGGCATTCGTAGAGAAAATGTTGGATCGTTTCTTCTTCTTCCGATCTGCAACTTCGGCAGAAATCGTTGAAGGAACACCCAATCTTTCTGCATGCCTACCAATCAGACAATATGAGTACGGATATGATGAAACTTAAGGTTTCACGGCTCGTGTTGAGGAGCCGCCTGATTGTCAGGTTTCTTCCAGCAGCCAGGCTCTATTGATCTATGCTGGTTGAAACCTAGTTTTATGTTGGCTAGAAGCTAGCCGACTTGGAGTAATAGTATTTACTCCTGGAGCTCAGTGCCAGCTCTCGCTAGAGAAAAACTCTTTAAAAACATCAATTTTTCACGTCTCTGATCAGCTCTAACTCTTTCAATAAAAATCGACAACCGTAAGTAGGTTTTTAATTTACGTCGAGTAATTTAATCCGTTGCGGGTATGTGTTTTGATTGAATAGGCCATGTATACTTCATTTATCATGAAATTCAGAACAAAGTCCCCAAATTACGGGCTTGAAACGATGACCCATTAAGTATTTAATTTTATGCCTTTATCATCATGACATATTTACTCTGGGTATCTTTTTAACCCCACCGCCATTTATCCTCTAAACATTATTCACATTTATATGTAGAGATTCGTAATCTTTAAACCCTCCCATCGTAATCGGGCACGTATGGATACATTACACCATTAATCTGATATACTCAAATGACATGGAAATTTATATTTACCCAGAGAAACCACTTTGATTGCCAGCTCGTTGTACAAGCACCTGCTTTGCATATATAATTCCGACAATAATTATCATCATATCATTTTACCACAGTCAAAATACAAATTTCATCCCGAAGCAAATTCGCATTCAGTCACATATGCTTGATATGAATATCATATATAATCCTTTTCGATGGGCCAGGATTAATGTTGTCCCAGATGACACGGTTTGAGTTACAACCAGGCATCATCAAAAGCAAATTAGTATGAGTATAGGTAATCCATTTACACTCCATAAATTATGATAATCGAGTTTAGTGCAGTAGTGTACGAACAATTAAACTTGGATACACTGGATATTCCAGCACTTGAGTATCAGGTTGAGGATCTGGTGATACGGTGTTAGCAACGGAACACATATGTTATCCATCCGGGAGTAGTTGATTAATTCCATGCAGATTCATTAAATATTCTTGATAATTATCTAAACGTAGGAGCGATTGATATATTAAATCTGAAGATGTTTGATAAATTATGAGTAACATCCAGAGTGAAGACAGTTTGCAGATTCAATGAGATATTTAGGCTTCCGTTTAGTTTTGCACGCACAAGTCTTTATTATTGAAAAGGGTCCCTATTATACTCAAACACCATTCCATTTCACATAGAAAGTCTTTGGTTTATATTTTATTCAAGGTCGTTTGCACTCAAACCAAACAATATATTGTTCAAACTACTCAATGACTCTGATCAGTCTCGATTAACTAACCCATATCTGACTGAATAAGCTGCAATTCGAGTGTCCTTTATCAAGCTGAAAGCCTTTTTTAACAATCGATAAATTTCAGTTTCTATTTGACTAAAAATTTTCGATGACATGAAAAAGGTACAACATCCACTCAATCAATTACTTTTCATCAACGTAAAGTTTTTTTTCCTTTTTACGGTCATTTCCCCAAATCAAAATTTCAAGGATCCAGCTATAAAAGAAGCCCTTGAATGATTTGCATGTAGAAACCAACTATTAACCGACGATCTAACCTTATTCATTTTGGATTATTTTCCAGCTGAAAGGACTTGGCCACTACCGTCCATACATTTCAACATAAGTACCATTAGTTCAACTTATCCTGAAAACAGGACGAATCAAATTAAAGGTATGTGCAAAAAGGTTCAATTTTATGGTATTCTAGTGTTTACTCTTGGTTAGAGCAGTTTTTAGGATGAGCTTAGAAAAGTGTATGGATAATCAAATCAATCTGTTGTCATTACCGACATTTTGCAAACATGGGTTCTTGGAGGAAAAGTACGCCATTTCATATCCTTTGCTGAATGAATTGAGTGTTTCATTGATTTTAAGTTTCTAACTGTTGAAGAATGTGAAGTTCACATGAAATGATTTTTGCAATTTAATGTGCTTTTATGTTTGTGCGAGTATTAAATAAGTATCACGACTTTCTGACGACTTTATTGCTTTATCAATTATTAAAGATGTTAAGGAGATGTAATGGTTTCTACCAACCGACCTCGAAAAATGTTAAAACTTAAGCAAGATTACGAAACGCTTCAAATCCTGGTGTGTTGCGAATTGGTTGTTTAAAACCACATTAATGATTTAAATCGCCAAATCGATGTACGACAAAAAGCTAAGGACTACAAAACAGCAACTATTCCGTCTTATTTTTAATGAATTGTGTGTATATCTGGCGTGTAGTACACAAATCTCTCAATCCATTTTTAAAATTTTTATAGAAGCATAAAAACTTCACAGTTAAATATTCTAATTTATGTCAATGGGCTGGGGGTTGTTTGAAATGAACTTGGGTTCTAGATTTTCTTGGTATGCTCTTGGTTTTTATAATCCTTTCCTCATAATGTTATTTACCCTTTATCCTGAATTTGATGCGAATTCAGATTTTTTTCGAAAAATTTATCGTATTATTTAATTGCTTTTATACACTCAAATGCATAAATTAACTTAAATAAATTAAGAAAAAACTAATAATCACATATGTTGATAAGGTGTTAAAAATTGAATAAAGCCCAACGATCATAAAGCGTTTTATTAAAATATTTAAAAAAAAACAATTTTTAATACACACACGGCAATTTACTGAATAATTTTGCTAATTACCGTGAATTTTTATAAAAAAAATGAAATGAAATCACCTTAACGTATCATATGGGTACTATGAGGAAGCTTGGATTGAGCTGTTTTTGATGTGACATGCATTTTGAAACTATTTTTCAATGGGATGGCACGAATTTATTTTGGAGCCTGTACTTTACAAAAAAACGTCAAAAAATAATTTAATTGAACTTCAATTTGACTTATATCGTATGACAGTATAACATGAAAACTCACTTTGTATAGAAACCTGATACAACAACGAACTCAAAAAGTATTTAGCATTACGAGAAATAACTTGAGAAAATATTCTTAAACACAAATCTTGAAGTTCCTGTTGTGTCCTTATTAAGCACGATCAAAACGATCATATAAGATAGTAAATAAAATATAGTCAACAAAATGATTAAAAATGGACAAAAATAGACTGCAATAATCAATTTAACATGCCCGTTCTAGTTCCTCTATGCTTTTCTAATTGAATACAAACTGTTATTCGTTCATAAACCATGGTTACTTCGAAGATAATTTAATACTTTAATTTCAAAAAGTTCTAACCAAAAAAACATAGAAACGAAGCATTAAGCTGCTAACATAATCGCCCAATAATTCCACCCACGAGACATTTAAACGCATTTATTTCATGAGCAAACAGAATTTTATCGCAAATGTTTCAATGTTTGGTTTATAGCGTAAATACTTTGGCGATGATCGTCACCCTCAATTGATGGTGAGAGGAGGCGTTAAAGATAAAAGCATTTTAGCAAAAGACATCTAAAGGAACGAGTACAAGATGAAAATTGCTGGCTTAAACGGCATTGAAGAATAAACGGAAAATTCCTTGCTAAGAGTCGATAATTAGGTAGTTTTAAGCAAATGTTATGGTCGATGTGTACACCAAATTTGTTGGCTAATTTTCAGTGATAAGTGTCATGCACTTATCACTTACCATCACCAAGCTAAACAATTAATTAAAAAAAATCAGTTTCAAATAATTGTAATTTTCATGGAAAACTCACCTGGAATTACTAAAATTCGCCGTGGTCGGAATAAAATTATAGTTATCGGTGCTATAATAATCGGTAATATTCCAAAAGTAGCTGTAGTAATCCGTCGTAAATGACGAATTATCGTCCATATTCAATTCCATGATGATATCTATTCTTGCTGTGTTCTACCAGAAATCCACAAACCGTAATTCAACTGAAATATTTGCGACGTAGTCATGCGAATTTCCATTATCAGAGAATTGTCCATGGTTGGTGAGTTTTGAATATGCACAGCGAAGAAATTCCATAGCATAACACGTAGTATGACATGACATTCGTTTTTACAATAGCTCGAGCCCTTTTTTCTCGTGTTCATAAAATCACTCTCACACCAAACAACTATCCAATATCTGGAAGTAAAAAAATTATATCTTCAAAGTATTGATCGAAATATAGCGCGAATACGGTGAACATTAAGATTTTGTTTGGAATTCTGTAGAGCATGTGATATTTTAAACAATCTTTTATAATTCAAACAAATTTCAAGCGCCAGCTTAATATCGCATTGAAGATATGAGCCAAATCAAAAAATTCTCATTGATTTAAAAATGTTTATACGAAGTGTCTAATAATAACTTTGGACACTTAATAGGCCAGCTATCTTCTTGTATGTGATCGATTAAGTTGGTACGAATTTGAAAAAAACATAATACAGTAGTATTTTCATATTAAAAAATATAAAATATACGATGGAATTTTTCAAAATACTTTCGATGAAATTTCTGAAACCACATGGAACACCAAAAAATCGGGCCTTCTTTCTTAAACATTGAATATTACATAATGATTATTTATAACTTTCTTGGCAGTTCGTTTTGCTTAGAGTCTGATGGAATCAAAACTTAAAAATAAACTTAGTAAATAAGGATAATATGCTTAATAACCAACCATCAAAAAAATCAAGTTTCTTAAGTCGTGTTCATCAAAAACTTGACTGTTTTGACGATTCATTTTGCGGTGAAGAACTCTCAAGTCAATCAAATTACACTTGATGGTAGAAGAAAATTAAACCACCCAAGTCTACAATTGTTTATTGTTATTATTTTGAAAACAAATATGGTGCAAACCTTTGAGAGGAAACAAGTTTTCAAAAAAGTTTTTTGAGCATTTTCTTAGAATATTTTTCGAAACGGTCGTGAAATAAAAGATATCAGCATTTTAAAAAATCAACAAAAAAACGATTAAAAACTCATCGCTCATTCTCAAATTTTAAAGCTTTCATGTTCATTTGTCTAATTGAATTTTGCGAGAAAAATTACGTTATGCATTGATTACATACGTATCTACAGTGACTAAAAATGTTGAAGATGAAAATACTTAGAAATAATCTTATCCAATCAATTGCAATGTTTTGTCTGCTTTGAAATTGAAGCACTTATTCATTCAATCGTATGAAGCTACATTTTAATGACAAAATATGGAAATATCAGCCATAAAATATTAATTTCATGTCCATAGAAACTTCAGAAAAAATCTTATCCCAAAGTATTAAACAACATTCTTGATTAAAATGAACATCCCCCGAAATTATGAAAGATTGGCATTGACTCCCCCAAAAATGCCTTTACTATCTATTTTTCACGATGATGTGTGGGGTTTGTGTCGATTGAATATTTGTAAATATACGTGAAAAAGCCTTCATTTCGAACATAGATATTTGTTTACATTATTGGTACTATTTCAGACATATGGCACCGACCACTAAGGAAAAGAACGAATCTAAGCTAAAAAAATCACACCAAATTGTTTGTCTTTGAAATCAACATAGATTCCATTTATATGAAAAAAATGTAGACTGTGGTTTTTGAGCTTACTATTCGATACTATTTTAATGTAAATTCATCCAGTTAAAGTTTGGCTGAGAGATTTATCACCCCATTTCCATCATTTAAAATATGGATAATTCAACCACACGTGTCTACAATAAAACTGGTGATTCTCAAGTTCAAGCTCATTTATTCACTATGAAAGTATCTCAACGCAAATATTAACGCTGTTCCACCTATCAAATCATTTCAACAGTTATATACGATGTTTCTTGTTTAACTTTAGTCTACCTTTTCAGATATAATTAGTTCGCGAAATTCTCATTCAAGATCTTAGCAATGTCTAATCAAAAAAGAGAATTTATGCGGCAACACACAAGTATTACTTGTTGAAATAGAAATTTAATATTTACCGAATAAATAGAAATTAATTTGATTTTCCCGAAAATATGATTCCATCAGATTTTAGATACTATAGATACCAATAAAATATTTATGGGATACCAAACCGAATTTGCGTGAGATACTTTTCATTCAAGCTATAAAAAGAAATTGAATTTGCAGAAATCATCATTAGGTGTGGTGTTTGTGTTTGTTTAGGAGAAGTAAGTATAAACATCTAGCAAATCAAATTAAATCGAACCTTGTCGGATAAAATGTTTCAAATTTGTTTTAGGTAGTGATGGAAACGAAGAACGTCGTGGTGGGCACGTCATTTGCGGTTCATTCTCCGCAGTCAATCGCAAATAATTTCATAAATTTTTCTAAAAAACTAGTCAAAGACTATAATCCGACTTCTTTTTGGAAATCTTCAAGCAAAAATATATCCATTTTCAATTGATGCAACATTGTAACTAATTTATGTAATGAACAAACTTTCACCGCCACAATATTTACAATGAACAAATGATAGACTTATACTAGAGTAAATAGCTAGCAATTCGGTTACATGCAAGTATAAAATGTCCTTGGCTAACATAAAATAAAACAATAACGCCCGGGCAGAAGGCAGTAAGCACGTTTCTGTTCGACATTAAATTCATTTAATGTTTTTACGTCACGATTCACCTTTCGCGTGTCAATGCAACAAAAAAGGCTTCTACTTTAATACGACGTTTAATGGATCATGGTGCAGGATAGTAATCGTTCCATGTAGCTTTTTAGGATTGACTTTCACTGTAATAATAAAGTTGTATTCATATCAATTTTAAACATTTCAATTTCATTGTATGTTTATTAAATGCCTTTTTATGTTTATTTGTTTTAAAAAAAAATTAATACCAAGGTTTGGAGTGGGTTATTCCGTTAACTAAAATCTCGATGGGCTTTCAAATAAAAATGGATACGAGTTTTCATTCATACTGTTAAAAGGGCAATACAATCTGGTTTAATTTATAAATACTTCAATCCTATATCTACACTGTAGGCATCTGTTCCGCAAATTGATAGTAATGAACATAAAAGGAAGCTTAGAGTTACAATCCCCAGCTGAAATTCATAATTTACAATTAAGTAATTTTTTGAAAAATTAGTGAAATCGAAACATAGTCCGGTTTTTTATTTTCATTGTTGTTTATGAACACAAACGTACTCGCAAAGTTCATAAAACACAATAGCTGCTTTCTGATATTATCTATAATCAAAACCAAGGATATATCAGTAACCAGTTACTCTTGTGTTGAAGTTTAATAACCTCCGTTGAAACAAATTAATAAAACAATGATTTATGGAATACTTAAAAAAAAATATTTAAACATTTATACACCTCTTCGTTTCACCAATACAATATGAACAATACGATCAAGTGCTCAAGGGATACATTTAGTAAATCGAATTTTAAGTGCTTTACTGATGACATCCATACAAATCTTTGATTTTCATCAGATACAAAACAATTTGAATGCATTAGGATAATGGACTTTTCCTTGACTTCAGCTCCGAGTAGATAATATATCATTACGTCTATTTTCACAACGGGATAAATTTTGTGCTTTGGAATGAATTGAAAAATTGTATTGAATTGTCGAAATAATAGAAAAAGTCGAAAGAATTTATCCACACATTAGATTAGTTTCCTTTTAGAGTAAGCAACTATTAAGAGAGAAGCAATCAGTACTCTCCAATTTAAAGATAGCCTGGTTGCTTCGAAAGACGAATTACTTAAAGCTCCAATGAAATTTGGTCCTCAGCTGAAATGAAAATTTTGCAAATCTGCCAGTTACTCAATAAACGGAGGAAAGAGTCAACAGGAAAGGACAATTCGAGTTAATAAGTAGCCATGTTAAACATATTGAAATTTCAAAAGACACTAATGAATTTTAAAACATATTTACATTAAAGGTGTGAGGTGTGATTCTCTATCAATCAATATCTCATTTTTTGGCTTAGGAAAGGATCCTTAGTTTTGTACACTAGCGGATCAAAAATGAAAACTAGAAACGATTGAAGAGCCAAATGCTCTACCTTTACGATCCCTTAGATACTTGAGTGCATCACGATAGTCTTCCAATTAGATACGCTGTAGACTGCAAGAAGCGGATATATATATATATATATATATATATATATATATATATATATGTGTGTGTGTGTGTGTGTGTGTGTGTGTGTTTGAGTGCGTATTTATATAAATCACAGTGGAATTTTTTCAAGGGGACTCTGAACTTTGTGTCACAATTTGAATCGAAGTTATACATGTTGTTTTAAAATCTATAGGAAAAGTTGGAGACCACTGAACATCTCTGCTCCCTTTGCATTAATAAAAAGAATTGATTATTGTCTATAAATTAATTCTTTATAAAATTAATCACTTGAGTTTTTTGACTCACAAATTTTTATTAATACGCCGCGTTTGGATCCTTAAATCACCTTCAGGTGTTTAATTTTATAAAGATTTTATTCCGTTATGGCTCTCATCAAGAGTACACACAATTTTCTATAACTGAGTCTATAAATTACTTAAATTATAAATATTAATATATAAATTAATTTTTTTTTAAAAAAAACTACGAAAAATTTCAATTGTGATTGCTTCCATAACACAAAATAAACATCAATGGTTGTTTTGCGTGTTTAGATGTCATCAGATCCAAATTAGCTGATAAAATCAACCATTAGAAACTTATTGTGATATTTTAACCAGGCTGCAATGTTCGCACTGGAACTAAGCTACATATTTTGTTGGGCCTACGGGAGCATGTTTGCTTAGTTGGAATTCAATGTTAAAAAGTATCCAATCCTGAAATTATTTTAACGGGAATGCTGCAAAGTTCAAAGTTCAGAATTTACTAAAACTATTTTCTTATATATGAGTAAAACTATTTCCCGAGAGTCCAAGCCTTCATCCAGGATGTAGTTTTTTTTGTTTCATTTCAAAACTAAATGAAAATATTCTTCAATTTTCGTCTTGAAAGTCCAAAAACTGTCCTATAAATATCTCTGTTGCGTTCAAAATTAATTCACTTTCTTCATCACTAACACAGAAGAATTATTAGCAAAACATACAATGTTTTTGTGAGTCGTTATTTATTTCCTGAGAATGACATCTATATAAAGATGGTTACCTGACTTCAATTATTTTATCGTCTCAGAAATATTCGCTACATCCATGATTTGACTCTCCTACACATTGACTCCTTCAACAGTTCATATCATTTTCACCCTCTTTTACCATTCACCCGGAACAGTTTAAACTTACTTTAGCATCCTCAATTTGCACCTTGTTCATTCATTTCACCCTTGTTTTCAACGGTCGGTAGAATGTCATCCTACAAAACCTAAGAAATTTAATAAGGATCGCTAGGGCACGATAAAAACAATAAGAATGGGATGTTTTACAAAAGTATTCGAGTGATGTAGTCGAATGCTTTTTATAATGCACATTAAAAATCACTCAGAAAATGAGAAAACAAGAACACGAAAATCAGAAGTGCCAACAGCTAGCTTGCAGGCTCATCTGCCGACATTGTCAGAACAGGATGAAGCAGGAGGTTACTTCCGTCGGGCAAATCGAAACTTTATACAAATTAAGGTGTTCTTGTCTGCCCCAGCCAACACTAGAATTTTGTTTTTATTGCCATCCAACCCCCAACGACAGACAGTACTTACAAGGTGCATCACTCAGAGACAGTACGAAGGGTGTATTTTCCGCCGAAGCTTTTTATAAAACAGGAGATACTTTTGCGTTGAAAATAATAATAATAACAGCAAGTCACTTAATAAAGTAGAAATGCAAACAATATGATGCGTGGATGTACACAAGGGAAGGACATGACAATTTCAAGGAATCAAGGAGTCCGGACGACGCGTGGGGTAGAAGCATTAAAAAACCATTAATTGACTGATTATAAGTTACATGCTTTCTAGGTAATTGTGTTTACGTTTCAAGCGACACGAGTCTATTTTAGAGTGAATCAACAGCACGAATAGCAGATTCGGGGTCTTTAATGGGTTTGAGGTGACTTGTGATATTATAATAAATTAGAACGGCACAGAAATTATAAATACCTACTATTCAATGACACAGCACACCAAATTATTTAGACGTTAAGCTTGCAATAAATTAGCTTCTGAAAGGCACTTATTTTGGTATCATTTGAATATTTTTAGAACAGTATTCAAGCTTATTTTTAGCTTGACCAAATTTACATGAATACAAACAAACTTAATCACAACTCCTGCAATTGTTTGTTTAAAAGATGGTGAAGTTCAAAAATGTTACTTTTCTAGCTTCGCATTGTGTTGTTATCGAAATTAACTGAACTATTTCCGTTAATTCAGTTAAATGTAGAATAAAATCACAACTATAGGGAGTTCCTCTCTGCAAAAAGAACACTCACTATAAACAAAGAAAGGAAAATCCATGGAAGATGTTTCAGGAAAACAGTGTTGTTTTTATTAAGGAAATATGGGGATGTCTGATTATGAAATTAAAAAATAAAGGCAATTTAAAAACAAAATAAAACTTTTTAGGAAACTCCCAAACATTTTCAAGATCCTGCTGAATTTTTTTGATACCTACAAGTGAAACTCAAGAAACTTTTCCTTTAAAGTGTGAGCTGGCATGGTTTTGATGCCTAATAATTCTGAACGGCAAGAAAGTCATAATTTTAAACTAACAACTAATTTTTTTTATTTTAGATTCACTTATATTGCTCTCTACAAGCAAATAAAAATTCAACAAATTCTTACATGTAGATATGTATTTCATTCCACAGCAATGACGATTATCTTACTCGGGTGAAAACTTTTTGATCCTTATTGTACACAACAAGGTGCCGTGACAGAACCTTCACGCGGACCAATCGTATGAATGTATGAATGTTTTTGGAAAGTAATAAAAAAAACTAAGAATTTTTTCTTGATGACATCTGACTTGGAAAAGCAATGATTGGCAGAGGTATTAATTTAATGGAAGAGACTTTTTAGAAACGACATCATTAGAGTAAGTGAAATATGGTGATGTTATTCTTATCAACCCTTTTTCATTATAAATATGAATAATCTAATGTTTTTTTATGAATATGTTTTGCAATCATGAAAAACATTGTTTTTTGTTTAATAAGCTATCTTCATTTTGAAAACGCTTTACCATTAAAAGCGTTGATTACCACAAATGCAAATTTAATTAAAAAATATTTTTTTACAATTTTAATCGGTTTTTCCATAAAAATAAAAAACGGCATTGTGAAAATTATTAAAAGTAGGCACAAACTATGAAAATAATCATGAGTTTTGATCGACATAACAACGATGTCTTTAGAATAAGAGACATCAAATAATATTATTCGTATGAATCCTTTTTACATTGTGACTTTTAATGATTTTTTTAATTTCATTTTTTTTTGTCATCAAGACAAATAGGTTTGCTGGGTTTTTATTAAAACTGTTTGGACTATAGAAATTTTTTAAACATTGATTAATTATGTGTAAATCAGGTTAAAAATTTATTTTTTATGAAAAATAAAATTAAATTCAAAAACGGCTGCAATACATTTTTTCAAAATTTTATAGAATCATAAAAATTTAATACGCTTCGATTGACACCTTTACAATGAAAATCCTTTGTTTAGTTCGTAAGGTCGGATTTGTGGTCAAAACAAAAAACTACCCGCTCGAAATTTTCCAAAAACTAATCAGCTCTTAAGATTGCAAATACGCTTCGATTGATACCTTAGCGAGGTCAATACATTTTTTTAAGTAAGTTCCGCTCGTAGATAAAACTGTCCACGAATGTACGTACGTACATACACACACACATATACATACATACATACTCGTTTACACTTTAAATAACCCTGAAGACCTCAAAACGTAAAGGTATGTGGAAAATTTAAATTTCGATTTTCGAGGCGATTACACGAACTTTCCAATACACTGGGAAGTTAAAAATCTTATTTTTATTAAAACTAATGATGATTATTAGGAAACAAATTAGACGTTTTCATTAATTCAGAGATTTTCTTCCGTATACTGTTAATAATTTAATAATATAGCCGAAAATGCAATAGCAGCCATAAAGAATAAGCTAAAGTGGGCTCATGTTTGCATTTAAAAGTTGAAAGCAGCAAATATGTTGTGTTGTTTTATTTTGTGTGTTTTTTTTTAATTGTTAAAATGATAGAATTCCGTTCGCACTATCAACTTGTCATCAATATTGGACTTATTACATTTATTTTCACATTTTAAAAGCAACATTAATCATATCAATAAGTTTTCAGAGGAGATTGCATACCGATATGCTAACAAACATGTTTGCAGTGGAAGCTTTAAGAGAAGTAGGAAATGACGCTGTTAGAACGATCTGCGTCAGTAGCGTACCCAGGATTTTGATAAGGGGGGGGTTATATTTTTGAAGTCTTGACTAGGTACGTTTGCTGGTTCTTCGGTGTAGATATGAAGATATAATTATGTAATCACACTTAATCATACTTTTTCACCGGTCAAAGTTGGAGTCCTCCAAAAATAATTCTGGCAGAGTTTAGCCCGATTGCATGCTGGTTTCATTTACTTGAATCATTGATGATATTTTCATTCAAATTATAAAATTATGCGCTTGATGTGTGAAAGAATCTACACTGTATCTGTATACTTCCTTGGAACCGTAAAGTGTATATGCATGTTTGCAAGTACATATATTGAAACGCCTTCAATACCTACAGGCCAGAAAAGAAAGCAACTAATGAAGTAAATGCCGTGGGAAAGTGAACTGTCACTAAGCACAGGCAGAGTATTATCGTAATCAGGGCTGGCTAAGCTTGTTTGCAGCCCATGCAGAGAAGCAACTCTGCGCTCTCAAGCAAATTTGTCGTCATTTCCATGTAACGCATGAGGTAGACTTTTTGTACGCGTTTTTTTAATGAGGTGGCCTAATCCTCAGATTACAAATCATATGACAAAATAAAACAATTCATTTTTTGAGGGTTCTGATCAAAGATAGAAAGAAACATTCAAAAATATAACTGTTGCTACTAAGATATGGGTGCGAATTAAATAAATTACACTTTTCTGGAATTTTACTTCGAAAACTTTCAATCAGGTGACCATATTCTAATGTTCCTGCCAACTTTTTATCTATTTATAAAATTGCTAGGCTTCATACAATAAGTAAAAGATAACGGCACACACGGATCCAATTTGTGCAAATTATGCCCGTATCACTCCTAGGTGAGATCTCTAAAGCACCATAGGCCGTAAATCAGGCCAATATGGGTTTTACTGTGAAATAGATGAAAGATCTAGTTGCGTTGAGATACTGAATCTCACTCAACTCCCACGTTCCAGAGTGTCTCGGCGAATAATTGTTAAAGTGGGTGGCTTAGTGGTTAACGCTAGTTCAAGGCTCCTTGTCGACAAATACAAAAACAAGATTTGATGCCGCACTATCATTTCACTCAGCTGTGAATGAGAACCTGAATCGAATGAGGGTAATAATCACGGGTGAGCGTGTTCCTGACCACTTCACATCCTAATGTTCCATTGGTCAAGTAAATGAAATAACTCTAATATTGCCTGAAGGCCCAATTTTGGCGGTTGCGCCATCGATTATTGTTTTTACCAACCTCTTCCCAGGCAATGACGAAGCCTTATGGACTCCACATATAAATGATCTAAGGAAAAAACCTGCTGTCTTCATTGGTCTTCTACGTCGCTTCTACTTCTTTCCAAAGAAAAAAAAATCCAAATTATGTATGCGCATCTCCTTTCCAAAATTTCTTACGGCATCTTGAATTGGAGCCAAACTTCTAAAGGTAACCTCATGATCATCTTCAGATTAGTAACCAAGGCGTATAAGATCATTTGCAATCTCACTATGCTAACTCCAACGAGCGAAGTTTACAAAACAGCCAAAGAATTGAATTTGCAAGGCATGATTTCCATGGAAGCAGCTAAATTCATACATAAGAATTTACACCGTAATGAGTACACCACTGTGAAATTAGATAGAATTGAGGATAAAACACTTACAGAATGAGAAACATGAATAATATAGCTATAGCATTTGCCAGAACTGATCGGCTAAAAGAAGACCCCTTCAACAAAGCAGCCAGCATTTTCAATGCACTACCAGACAAAATTAAAAACATAGCGAACCGAACTTCCTTTAAAACGACACTAAAAAAATATCTCCTTCAGGACCAACATTCGAAGTAAGTTACAAGTACAATCAGCTCCACTAAACTCAAAACCAAACATGTAATCAACAGGAAATAATTCATAAACATATAGTCTGAACTATTAATCTAAATAAAATGGCACTAAAATTTACAGACTTGGTACTATCCCTTATACCGATTCTTATCGTCTGGGAAGTACTATGTTCTAAAATTTTAAATACGGAGAATTACTAAATTTTGATGGAGAGAATGATTGTAGGAAACGGAAGTGGTTTTAGTCGGTAGAAATCCGGCATGCCGAGAGGCAGGAGCTGATCGGTATCTTTTGAAGATTTCCACCTCCCAACATTGAAAAAAAAATATGCTTGAGATATATAATCCATAACATTCGAATCTTCGAATTTTTTAAATTTACGCGAGGTGATCAAAGTTTTAAAATGCCGATAATGATACAAACTTAGTATTCAAAACTCATCTGCTTGTACAGTAACGGTGAGAAACAGTGTAAAATGGGATTTAAATTTTATGTCCAAGCATAAAACAGAACGCTTCGCCGGATAAAATTATAGTGAAATATCTAAACGACGATTTTTTTTCATTAGCTCATTTAACGCATCTTCTGTAGATGGAGTGAGATTTTTATGAATATTTAGAAGTGCCAATCGATTTAGCCGTTCATTGCTGGTGGAATTTCGCAAGTATGTTTTTAGTCGTCGTATGTTGAAAATGATCTTTCGTTTGTAAACGTAGATACTGGGAGAACAGCTTATATTTCTAGCGATTTCGATATATTCGGCATAATGTTTGAATTACACATGCTTAACCCATCTATGGCTGTTTTTGGGCGGTTTACTATTTAAAGATGCCCTATCTTTCTGTACCACAGAGTTAACTCAGCATTCAATTCTTCTTCAAGGGGGGGGTTTGAACCCGTAAACCCCCCCCCTTGGGTACGCCACTGATCTGCGTTACCGACTGTCATCGAGTGTATACAAGCAGGCCATGGAACGTTCGAAGTCTATGAAATTTGATTTCAAATTTATGCCTTGTGAAAATATTGTTCATGTCAGACGTATAATAAATCAATATCGTGAATTAGAATATTATATCTATTTCATTTCAACTCTCACTCATCACATAGGTTATGGGCCATTTGAATTATAGAGATCTAGAAAAATGCATTCGGGACAAATTAGTGAGTGGAATGAAAATAAAAAGTGATTTTAAAGACATATTTTGCGAGATTTGTGCAAAAGGGAAAATGACCCGAGCTACATTTCCGAAGAAATCGAAAAGAAAGTCGGAAATTCTTGATATAATTCACTCAGATATTTGTGGTCCAATGCGAACCGAATCGATCGGGGGATCGAAATACTTCGTTACCTTCATTGATGACGCGTCAAGATGGTGCGAAGTACGTTTTTTTCATTATTCAGCAATTCGATACGCATCGTGTCATGCGTTTTCCCTAGGCACATAACCTATTTGATGAGTGACAGTTGAAATGAAATAGATATAATATTCTAATTCACGATATTGATTTATTATATCTATTTCATTTCAACTCTCACTCATCAAATAGACGCCTTAGTTGTACCTGGACTATTGCAAATCACAAAAGCAGTATGTAATACTTTGTTAACCTTTTTGAAATTTTCAAACAGCTATTAAACTTAGTTTGCACGTAAATTGACATTTTAAGCTGGATCATAATAATCGTTAGAACATTGAATTTGTCAGCTAAAATCGAAAGGTCTTTTACATTTCAACTGCCATCATCAATTTATGAACTAACATTCAGGTCACATTACTCGTAAAACATCATAACATACCTCAAGCATTTTTTAAACGAAATTATCACACACAAAAAACTATAACATACTTATAAGTCTGATCGGAATTACTGATTCAGTATACATATTACAAGACTACCTTTAATAAATTTTTCGAATCAAAAGGCTGTATTGATTACTTATACAAATTGGTCAAGCAATTAGCAAGCATTGATTATCGTTCAGTCGCAGCTAATGTTTCTTTGCAAAGTAATTACGTTCCAGTCACGTTTGATATAATGTTTGTTCAGTTCATTGTAGGGTTACAAATCAAGCAGAAGTTAATTCAATCAATAGTCTCCTACTCCTAGTGAAGATTTTGTGATAAAATGAACGTATGTTTCGGTTTCTGTTGAATTGAATGAAAATTGATGCACAGTGGATTTGATGACTTTACGAACATTTGCCTTGGGTTAGAAATTTTGGGAAGGACATGTAAAAGCAATCAAATTTAGAAAGGAAAGAAATTATTTGTTCGATGGTCAGCAATATGTGTATTTATTACGAAAATCTTTCACTCACGATTATTAATTTGTGGAAAGAGAGTTGTCAATATTTTTCAATAATATAAGGTCAACGTTTTTTAATACAATACCCACAGAGAGAAAACATATTCAAATATTCCGGATATTTCACAAAAACAACATTAATAAAAGTAGTTCCAGTTGTTATTAAAAAAATACTAGCTTTGTCAACGAATCAATAGCAACGAGGTTAGAAGTAGGACACCCGAAATTGATGAGGAAATTTTCGTAGATTATTCTAGTTATAATTTATGAATTTCATACATATTAAGCCACACCCTACTTAACCATTTTCCATTATGTTCATTCAATATTTTTTCCTATCTGAGAAAAGTAAACCAAAAACGATTTAGCATTTAAAAATATGATAAACCCATTATTTCTTCATATTTAATAATAGACCTTTTTGCCACCCATGGCTCTCCAGCATTGATGTGATACCACTTTCGACAAAAGCATATTTCAAAAAACATTAAATTTACTAGGAAAAAATTGTGTAAACAACATAATTTCCTCGCATCCTACAATTTATCAGGACCTCATAAAAATCTTCAACTTCCGAAACATCAGTCGTAAATAATTATCACACAAATAACTTAACTTCGCAATAAAATGATAAACCATTTGTTGGCCATGAAAGGAAGTCACTATAATCAAGTGGAATTACCACAAATCTTTTCGTTTCAATAAACAGCCAAAAAAATTATTAATCACTTGCCGTTAAGGAGCCAAGAGGGTGCGTGCCAAAGCAATGCAATCTTATGAGTGGTGGTTGGTTATTGTGTTTTCTTTGCTTTGTCGACAAGCCTCCGTCAAAATAAATCCTTGTCGTCTTTATTGCATGGAAGATGTGATTAATTTTTGTTCTTTCACATGAACCTGCAGCATGGTTGACTCATAAAAGACTCATTTTCTTGATAGCAGACAGAAGGACATAATTACATATATGTACATAGGTATATATTTAACCATTTCGGTTGATGTTGAAATAGAATTGTACATCCCTACATGGATTTATATTTAGTTGGATTGACATCAGGAAGGAAATGAAACAGTAGACAAATACGATTGTGTTTATTTGTTTTAGACAAAGTTGTATAATAAAATAACCGCAAAAGTTCCAATTTGGTATTTGCCTGGGTTCAGAGAAGATTTTGTTTTCTGAAAAATATTGTCCTACAGTTCTTGTGAAAATTCGACTCATGTTTGTATTGTTAAGGATAAATGTTGGCTCATTTCGCTTCTACAAAATAATAAATGTGATGATCGGATCCATTAATCTTTTTATTATTATTTGACATGTAATTCAATTGAATTCAATTTAGTAAAACCAATTGTTATTGAAGATTTAAAAAAATATATGGCCGACGAAGAGCATGTTTCATTGAACCCATGATTTTAAAAGGAGCACAATTAAAAATACTCCAAAATATTTTTAATCCTGCTTCTCGAATAAATGTAAGACGATATAATTTGTTAAAATTAAATTAAATACTATAAAAGTCGGATCAAATTTTCCCACAATAATTCATTCGATGGCGTATTGAGCACGTTTTTCATCAAAGCTATTTTATTTTATTCAAAAAGTGAATCAAAGTTGAATAAGTCAAGAAAGAACTTTTAAATCAATCTAGAATAAATTCTAAACTAAATTCATCCTTAGCCGATAAACCCCGTATCTAAAATGTTTCAAACTTCCATGTGCATTTGAAAAATCTTTTTATAAATATTCTTTTCATGACAATCACTAAAATTATAATCATTTTTCCAACAGGAAACTTTCACCATGCAAATCCACAGCATATTACTTGAAAAAAACTTTTTCAATTTCTAGTGAAGTTTTCGGTGTCGATGGGAATTGGAAAATGTTTGGGTAGTGTAGGGCGAAGTAAATCAAAGGATATATTTCTGAACGTGTATATCATCCGAAACCTGAACTGTTTTAAAGTTCGATAGCTAATCAAATATTTTTATCAAGTTCCGATTGTATTTTCCGTTTTGAAAATTGTTGACCAGTTCATGCACTGGGTTTCATTAAAACGTGTCGCTAAAGATATCCTCGTTTTAGCTCGTAAACTTCATTACTTTGGAAAATAAATACCTGCACTACATAAGCGTTACGCGTTTAGTCCAGATAGTTAGTACCTTTCGATACATACTTGGGAGATCAAGCGTTATAAGAATATGAGTGCCATATATGGTCTAAGACTGAGCCAAGTAATACAAAAGGACCAACAATGAATTTTGCACAGGCTACAAGATATAATTAAACTTCTGCTTCGTTCGTTAAGAAGTGGGTATAGACTTTTAAAGAGTCTAGCAATGTTGACGGTGAGCCAGATGAAGGTCCTAAGAGAGCGACCCCTAAAAGGCAAGACTAGGTCATGTATAGCTAGTTCGACAAGAAACCGGCACTGAGTCTACGAAATGCGAAACAGAAACTGCTGAAAAAGGAGTTAATGTATCAACTGCTCCAATGAGGTGGAGGTTGTAAGAATTTAACATCAAATGTAGAAGCTCACTTCCGAAGCCGTTGTTGACCAAAATTTATATCAAAAAGAGACTAAATTGGGCAAAGCAGTGTTTGGACCGTGATTGAAGCTTCATTTGTTTTATGCAATTACACGAATAGAACCTGGACGAAAATTGGTGAAAGAATTTTGCGGCATACAATAAAACACCCGGCAAAGATGAAAGTTTACGGATGCTTCTCAAAAAGGGATTCGGGAAGATAATCGGTTTTACAAAAATGCTGAATTAATGATCAAACTTTATAAAAATAGTTTACTAAAATCTGCAGAAAGTTTACAACAATCATGATTGGGTTCTGCAATGAGACAACGAACCTAAAATCCAAGTCGCCTCTGCACCAGCTGGAAAGAAGAAAACCGAGCTACAATTTTGGATTGGCCATCACAAAGTCCAGATGCGATCTTGATAGAGAACGTGTGGTCCCTAATGAAGAAGAATCTAAAAGGCAAAAATGTAACCACCACATGGCTGGCATGGTTTTAATATGAAATACGCCCAGAAATTGAGTCAGAGGTGCACAAAAAGATGTCTGGCGATAATTGATAATAACGGCAACTGGACTCCATACTGATATAATTGCGAAAATTGTATTCCTATGTAGTTGAAGAAATAAATTTAAACCAATCGATTATAGTAGTGTATAGTTGTTTCCATGTTGTTTTTGGCGACACGTTTTTGGGAAACACACTGTAATTGATTGAAAATTTGGGTTCACGTGTGTGATGATTTTCTAAAATGTTTTCAATGCATTTCGAACATTTACATTAAAAATTATAATTTTTGCGTTCCTTTTCAAATGAACAAACAACGAAGAAATATAAATGTGCTTTTGCATTTATATTCCATGATGTCCTTATTGTGGCTTTGCCCTTCAAAGGTTCCCGAACTTTTCATTGACGAAATTTTTTTGTTGAAGTAGATGCTTTTTATGATTGGAAGCAGTGACTCGCGGGACATATTGAAGGATATGTTTTTGACAAAAATTTTTGGGTTAGAGCATACACATAGCTTTTTGATAAATCCCACGCGAAAATTCGCCAGAATTCTATAAATGGTGATGAATGGCTCGAGTAAAGACTAGCCAAACTTTTAGCATGAGAATTTTTCTTTGGTTATCGGTTTTGTAAGACACATCAAGCTGGCAAAGCTTTCAATTTCGACTGCATCAAAGTATGCGACTTTGAGCTTTGCGGACGTCTTCTTTTGTTAGATTGACGTAGCTTTCAAATGGTCATATAGTGTGCATTTTTGTCCATCACACGTTTCTAAAGACTATTGCTAAATATTCGGCAAACAATAAATTCGCGTGCAGAACCAATCGAAAATTCTATTACTAGGAAAGAATATTTTTTGAGGGTCAATACACTATTTATAAAAATACTTTCGAAGCCTACAGGTAGAGTAAAGGCTAGAAATGATTTCAAGTCATAATAGAAGAAAAACATATGATGTTTTAGTTGGTTAGAGACTTTTCGCAAAAAACTTAGAGCAATTTTATTTACTGGAAAGTTGGTTTAATTCTACACTATTCATGCAAAAATATTAAGCATTGAAGTTTAGCGATATAAGCTTCAAGCTTCGCTTTCAGAAAATATGGTTTTTTTATATTTATATTCCACCATCATTTCTTGCCGAAAATTTGCATTATGAAGCAACAACTACAATTTCTGCGAAACACTGTACAACATTTGCGGAATTTTTTGAAGATTATTTTCCCCAAAATTCGAGCGAAACAATTACACGGAAGATTTCCATTTGCAATCTAATAAAATACAAAAAACCTGGACAAACCGAGATGAAAATAGTTTAAAAATACAGTGAAATTGAGCGAGAAGGTTGACCTTCTAAATAAAACATGGTTCAAAATCTTCCTTTAACGTTTCAATTTTGTGCAGAGCGAATTCAATAAATCCCAGATGTTTTTAATTTTATTATAAAAGTTTAGACCAAAGTGTTTTAGGTATATATTTTTTCGAACATTTGGTGAAAAATTGTTGACCATACAAATTTTAATGAAAAATCAAACTCAGTTACAATTTTCCGAGATAAAATTCAATGTTCGTAAGTAAGTTCATAGTATGTAAAATTGCAAAACAATCTATTGTCATTATGGCAATACCATTTTAATTTTCAATAGCATACGTGCAAGGAGATTTCCAAAAATTTAAAGATAAACACTTTTGGTTTCTTTGAATTGCAGTTCAAAACTAATAAAACAAAGAGTTATATGTTTGAAACAATTTAACGAATTTGACTTACAGCAATTGGAAATGGCAGCCACCTTTAGCATTTTACTTCAGGAAACTACTTTTTGGTTGTGTTTAACATTTCAGCACATCGTCACAGAAACAAGTTTATGTTTTTTTTAGCCCAACATCCTTTAACACCCACTAGTTGCACTCAACACGACACTCACTAGAAACTGATCTCTTCCACTTTAAATTGCATTCTATCCGCAACGCATTGCGGGGAAGTACACACTTAACTTTTCGAGAACTGCAGTGTCAACTCGTCTTTTAAACAAATTACCAAGAATTGTGAGAAAGAATAAAGGAATATTTAAATAGAGTCTAGCAGAATAGTACCGCAGAAACTCTCGTTCAAAAAATAGTTCAAACAGGACACTATTGGAAACCCTTTCAACCATTAGAAGAGTCACTAAGAAGGTAATTCTTTCCGATTCTTAATGTTCCTTCGAACTTGCCGCGTAAAAGAAAGCCGTAACACTAACAACCATACTCCACGTTTACAAGAGCCAGTTGAATTTCAAATTTTCAGTTGTGGAACGTGAAGCAAAATGTGGACCACAATTTATCGCAGGGGCTATCAATTAATTTTCGCGCAAGCGCGACACAATGGGAAATTTTTGCAGAATCAGATAAATCCAACGAAAAGATTCAGAGCGAGAATTTTATCTTGAAAGATGTTAAATTAAAGGAGTCTTGTGTAGATGATAGACTAAATTCGATTAAATATCCACTAAAACTTTATCGAGAAACTTTAAAATAGCGTGAAGAATCAGTGAATTGAAAGTAAGTTTATTTTGGATAATTGGGCTCATTAATTTGAATGTACGTTAATTGAAATTCGCAATGTTTATGGGAGAAAGCTTAATGCATAGTCATAAGGTAAACATTTTGCGAGACGAATAAAATAAAGTATTTAAGAATTTGGAGAAAATTTTAATGCTTCAATTTATCTTAAACATTCTAAAGTATCTTTTGCTGTTGCCTACAACAGTATAAATTTCATCTCATTGCCACGTTCCATTGAAAATTCCGATTGAGAATCAAAATTCCATTTCCAAATGTTGAAGGTGCTAATTAAGATCTGGAATTAAATCCCAAGAAAACATCAAGAGGATAGCTATTATAGCCCCTACAATGAATTATTAAAACAGGACACATTTGTTGGCTGGTACTTATATTCACTTCAAAAGATTCTTAGAAAATGGAGTCCTTTCGTAGAGAAAATATTACGGTAACTATTAAAATGTTAATCTTGGCCAAATTAGAAGGTACCTTAAGAATATTGCAATTCATCCAAAATTTAATAAGCTTTTTAAACATAATGTAGCGTCTATCTTTGCCATCAACTTTATCGAAGGCAAGTTGGGAATTCAAGTCCAGATACCTAAAGGCGATTGGCAATATATAAATCAAACCAAGCTATATTATGTCTGAAACATTACCAAGAGAGGATTAATTTGCCTGCGAACCAAGCTTCAAAAATATCATTTTTTGGCTAAACACACGAAAATTAAGAAGCACATTTTTTTGAATAATTAATTTGCATGCCATTTTGTTTGAAGTAGAAATAGAAAAAATTTTCAAATAAATTTTGATTGGAAGAATCTTGAAAAGAATTATTCAAATTAAATTTATTGCAACAGGCTAAAAAGTATCGGACATTTTTCAAATTTGAAGAGTTTATTTATTGAAACACTATGTATAAAATCTATGCTTGGAACTCCTGGAGCTCCTTACGACTCAAAAAATATTTTAGTTGATAGTTGGAGAAAATTATTTAAAAGTGTGAAATCATAAAAATGAAATTTATATTACTTGGTTTTAGTTGCTTTTGAATAATTAAATTTATTAAGGAATACAATTGTAATAATATATTCGAAGCGTAAAATTTATAGCTGCCAAATAAAACTGAATTGAAAATATTCATCAGTAATTAATTAACGATATCTAGTAAAATCATCAACACATTCATTTATTTTTCAAAGATGAATATGTCCAATTTCATTTTTAATATAAAGTAATATTTTCAATTTTTTCCTAAAAAAGTATGGCATGACAGTAGAACTTGATGCTTGCATTAAAAAATCATAATATTGAAAACAACGAAATCTTTGTATTTTGCTGGGATATTTTTTTCAATTTTTGAGCAATTCAAACTTTAAAAATTTCGACAGCTTACAGTTAAATCATATTCAAGATTTACATACAGATGAAGTCAAAGATTTAAGTGCCTTCCCTAGAATTAACTCTTAAGACACTGACGTCTTTACGTCTGGGTAACTAATTGCAACAAGCACCAACGCCCCCATAAACGTACTAGTCAATAGTCCATATCAAGTATGGGTACTGGTTTTCGGAATACAGGTACCAGATCTAGATTCGAAGTTACTGAGTCTTCTGCACAATCCTTGGTTTGGATTCGGACCTATCAATCATCCTTGCCGCTTTTTGGGCAACGGCACCCCTGTCGTAAACGCAACAGCACGCCAATGCACTACATACAGAAGGATTTTATACCAATGTGTTAAGATCGAAACTGTATTATAATGAAAGTACCCGCTAATGGGTGTACAACCACAGCCACTAAGTTACAGCCTCCACAGGCTCCTCACCGACACCGGCAGGGACTAAGTCCCTGGGGCCCTGGATCCCTTAGTACCAGTAAGCAGATTTACATACAAAACAAATTCACTTTATACCAAAACCTATAGTTTTCAAAATTGTATACCGAATTCGATAATATCCTGAGCTATAAGTCCTATAAAGCCATTCATTTAGGTGTTCGAAAATAATTTTCAAATGGTTCTTCCCTTATTGGTGTCAATAAATACGGTTGTATGTTTGCCTCACCTTTGATAAACACTTAACACAAAAATTTTATTCACAACATTCAGAGGTTGAGTGTCACCTGTTCAATGGGAACCAAAGCCTACTATTATGGATGAAAGATAAATAGGAGGGATAAATAGGTGAAAGTTGATATCAACATGACCCCACCTGAGATTACAAGAAGCGTTGGAGCTATTCTTCCACGAAATCTCTTAGACGCAGACACTATACATACACTAGACACTATTCAAACCAGTATCACTAGTGTCGTAGTTCTTGAAGGACATGCTGCCGCTAGGCAAGACATTGTTCTTTAGTTAGATCTTTTCGTGAAGGCTACGGATTGACATTGAATTGGTGTCAAGCTCTTGTTAAAGGGAGATGAGTCCTTTCACGATGCTAGCATACTACACTTCCCTTCAATACTTGATTGACTTCAATCGCAATGAAGCATCCTCTTTTGCTCAGTAACCGCACGGTTATATCGTCTGCATTCACCCATTGTAATCGCGTTTCAGGGTTTCGAAACGAGATTATCTCATTAATTCGCCACTTAAGACCACTTGAGCCAGCAATTCATGTAATCAGGCGACAACTAAGTCAATAGGCTGTCCCGCTGACTTGTGGCAAAATCTTAACCGATTTGCGCTTCCTCTAAAAGATGTGCTATTTGGGAATTTCATGCATTCAGTTATGAATCGGGGGACAACAAAATGAACCCCTTCCGAATGAGGAGAATGTGAACAAATTGTGGATGTAGTTTTCCACCGATTTGCTTCGCTTTGGACACAGAATATTTCAGTGGTGCTTCAAGCTCAATACAGAACGGCTGGACAGAATTAAATGAAAGTAGGACCTTAGATTGTGTTTTAGGAACCGATGAGTTTCGTACTTGCAAATGAATGCTTATGGTCTCTCAGTTGGTCAATACAATTCAAGGTAGAGTTCAAGAGTCTTCTGCTACGATTTATCATTATGGAATAACGTTGCATTCTCAGGAATTGATTGCAACGACACCATGCAGCGATAGTAACGAATTAGGTCCGCAAGTTTATATCTGCATTCACAATACCCATATTGTCTTTCATGAGAAGGAATGGTGGCACTTGCACAGGAATCACGCAAACAAGTGCGACTGTTAAAAGAGCAGCCACATGGTTTGGCTGTTTGCCAGAACATTTCGAAAAGACCAGGCCTTCTCTGCTTGAAATTAATAAATATTGAAAAGTCCACTTTAATACAATCGGAAGCCTTTCCAATTGCCTTCTGTCTGTTTTTCTTCTTCAGTCAGACACATATCAGCTTCTTTCGGAAATTAATGTAGGTGTGCATCTTGATCACCGAGTTTTTTTTTGTTTAGATACATGAAAAGTGATCTAAAATACATCCAGTATTTTTCAATCAGCAATTATTTTTCTTCAAACAATTTTCGGCTGTAATAAATTCCAGCTTTATTGGGTGCCGAAAAATGTGGCTCAGATTGAGGTTGAATGATTCAATAAAAAACTTGACAAGATGGACGTGATAGATAGCCAAATGCAGCTGGGCATTGATGTAGAGTTTCCTTAATACGTGTATATTTAAAATGTATTGTGGTTCCGTCGTTTGTTGAAGATGGTGTATGCAATGGATCTCATTTATTTAGTTTGCTTAAAAAAAATTTCAAGCGAGTGTTTTGCGAACAAAAAACAAAAAACAACGATTTAAGTGTTGCGTTTGCATTAAATTACATCCAAAATGTATTCAAATTATTTATATATTTTTTGGAAAGTACTTAGACAAATGCAGAAGTATTTTCTAGTTGCTGGCATCAAGATCAAGAGTAAAAATGTGGTTATCATGAAAATACCATTAATTAAATGTTAGATCTTACATCAGTTTCTTACCGGTATTTTCTTTCGAAACACTACACTGTACTACTCTAGGATTTTCAAAAAATAATTTTTTTATTGGCTTAAATTGTATTTTAGGGTCATAAAAATGAGATGTCGGTTGTTTTATAGCGTGGAAAAATTTCTAAAGGGTAACTGAGCAACTTTGCTGCACCGCATCCGAGACCCCCGCGCACGCTACAAAAACTGTTAACGCGTTTTTCTCAAAATCACTTTTTTCAAGCTTATCGGTAAGATTATGTTGGAACGGATGCAAGGATCCATTTGAAATTTTGACAGAAACTTTGAAATACCTAAATCTAGTGAAATACGCACGGGGGGTTTTTTGGATTAATTGTTAATTTTTAATTTTATAAACAATTTACGGCTAATTTTTTTGTAAACAATCGTTTTTTTCTACAAAACAGCGCCATTTTGTTAAAAAGTAGTTTAAAAAAAAACCTACGTACTTCACTAGCTATTAGTATGCACTTCAAAAAAAATCAGTTTTTTGTTCTAGAAGCGACCGTTCGAAAGAAAAGTTACCGGTAACTTTTTAAAGGTGGATCACACAACAGGTCATGTGACCGCCATTTTGGAAAAAAAAATTTTGTACTGTTTCAGTTATGCAATATACAACCATAAGCGGATTTGGTGTTTTTTAATTTATTTACTTACGAAAAATCATGTAAAAAGGGGGTCTCTAGAGTAATGTTACCCCTTAAGAGTTCATTCACATAAGAGGATAGCTTTAAGGGAGTTATAGGCTTTATACATCCAAAAAACCGACCTAATTTTAAGAATTTATTATAATGTCACTGGAGTAGATATTAATGTTAGTCTTTTGGGTTCATTAAATACACTGTCAAAACGTTCCAAAAAATTTATTTTATTGAACTATTATTATTATTTTACACAAAATGGCGGCTTTTTTCTAGCCATATGAAAAAATGCATATCAAACGGTGACAAAGAACGTGAAGCGAGAAATGGTCGAAAACATAAAATCCAGCAAAGGTTTTATTTATTAAGCCAACGGTTATCAATCGGATGAAAACTATACAGTTATGTACAATAATAACAAAATGGCAGACATTTAAAAAAAATGAAATTCGAGATTTTTTGTGTTTTTTTTTTAAAAAAAAAAAAAAATTGGAACGCCCCTGATTCACACGATAACTACACATGCGTTCAATAAATGATGAAAAATTCAGAAGGGTCGATTCAGTAGTTTCGAAGAAAGTTGTTTTGAGAAAAATGCATTTAAAATTTTGAGAGATGATTTTCCTCCAAAATTCAAACCGTTATTAATATTCAAAATATCACCTAGACAAGATTATGAGACCAACATTCTCCTTTTAAATTTAATACTACAGTTAAAAAATTCATGTATCACTCGAACGTATGTTTGTCTATATGGAACTAAATACTATACAGTGGGGCGAAGCCTTTCCGAGCCGCGTGTGTCTACGGATATATACAGGGCACGTGCATTAAATCGAGCATAGCTATAATAATAACGCCTGAATCTTTCTTCAATTTTAACACGATATTTTTAAGAATGTTCACTATCGAAATGATTAAATCGATTTTTTGAAATATATAAAGCCTATAATCCCCTTAAGGGTTTCTAACCTAAGGCAGACACGATTTTTTTATCAAATTCAGTTTTGATTTTCAACATTGACTAGCAAGAGCTAGTCCATCCATTTTTCCCAGAGAATGTCCTCATCTCTTTAATCCGACCAAATGTTCGTTGGTATCTTGTTGTGGAAAATAGACGTTTGAATATGTGATGTTCACTGCATTCAATATAAATTTCTATCCTCTGAATGAAGCTGGGCGCGTAGGGAACAGAAGAAAGTTAGTAGTAAATCTAGTATATAATGCGGGAAATTTCGACCTCAATTCATTTATTTTTAAAAAGCGCATAATTATTTTTGAGCTTTGGTCCACAGAAAAACAAGGAATGAATACCCATTTTTTTATTTATTCAATTTTGGCTTTTGGCATAAATGTTGTTGTCCCTGACGTAGACACATTTCAAGGGAGTGGTAACTAATGCAAATATATATGTATAAAAAAATATTTCAATAAAATGCTACATATTATCATAGCCACCCATTTCAATGATAAGCAAACGAATCTTTTATAATTCATAAGCCGCTCATGAAGACTTAAAACGCTCATTATTGAAACCCATTCAAAATCAGCTTCGCTGGAAAAGCGACAGAAAATTTTATTTCTGCGAAAAATCGTTTGCTATTGGTATAAAGCCATCATTAGTTTGAAAATGCTGTGCGCGTTAACACCCCCCCCCCCTTCTCTAGCGCTCTGCCTTTAAAGCAGCTGTTTATCTAATTTTCTTTTTTGAATTTTCCAACAAACTGCCGTCAGAGAAACACTTAATCGCTTCTGATTGGTTCAGTTTGTGTTTTTGCAACGAACGTGTTTTTCCGTGAAACGTCTATAATTCTTGAAGATTCTCAATCAAATCGATAGTCATGCTTTTCATTTAGTCCATCGGAAAACTAATCAGCATTCAATTCAATCTGCTGCAACTTTTCAGTTTATTTTATTCAAATCATTTATATGAACTATTCTTTTCAATGAACAAATTCTGTGAAATGAATGGTTTTTCGTGAGACTTCTTGTTGTGGACGATATAAAAAAGCTTTCATTGTACAATTTTGTACAACCAATAAGTACAAATATGTAATAATTGAGCCTTGAATTGAAACGTTTCAAAATGAATTTCAGGTCGTACTCATTTTTATCATGGATTCACAACTTCACATTCAAAATGAGAGCAGAAGATGTTCTCAACACTCATAGTAAAAAGCTTGAACCATTAAATTCAATTAAAACAATTACCTAAGCTGAGTACGTTTCTCTCCAAATATTTTCTGAGAAGGATATCAACGGGCATGAACTAAACTTTCATCGGAATTCTAAATACGTCACCGATTCCATAGTTGAGGAGTATGAAATAACATTTTTCAATAAGAGTAACAAAAGACAGGGACGATGAAAATAAAACAGTTTACAACCTGGTGGTTTCAAATCAATTCCTTGTGAAGGTCCTGTTTACCAAGAAAAATGGACTGCTTTCTAACAATCAAAGTAGAATCTTTTCGTTGGTCGCCGACACAAAATCGATAAAAAAATATAGTTTACCAGCTTTTCTACGAGACTAGACATTTTAGATAAAATCAAGCATCGTACAATAAACGCAAGTGCAGAAAACCTTCGAGATGCATCTTTACTTTTGATAAAATACAAAACGGTACGTAAGAAGCGTTGATAAATTTCTTGAAATTGAAATGTGGATGGGTAACGGTTTGCAGACAACTAGAGGACCATTAACGACATTTTCAATTTTGCTTCAATAAACTTGACTATGAATATTTTCACTAGATTGATGACGGTGGCTGAGAATGCAGAAAGGTGTAACATTATATGGAAGATAAATTTGTGGTTCTGAATTGACGTCATTTGCATAGAAGCTATGAAATTTATCTTGATCCAATTGAAAATCAGTATGGGTGGACGGATGGCTTTTCTAACAATTCATGAATGGCACTTACAATCCTTTTAACAAGCTATTCATATGAGTGAGTGATAGTCAAACAAAGCCAGTCAAAAAATTGTTATATATGTAAACGAATTACACTAAGGAATCTCATGTATGCAATTGGTACTTTAAAATATTCAATGTTGTTATAGAGAATGTATAAGCGTTTTTTAGATTATAAGAGTGATAGGACGGTGTTCTTTTTTGAAACTAAAGCATAAATGAAATTTGCAAACACAGTTTTATTTTCTAAACAATTTGGAAAGTTGCTTGAAATTAAAACCCCAAAAATGGTTTTATTTTAATTTTTCAGGTATGTATCACAGAAATTCTTGTCCCCTTTTCTTTTATTTAGTGAAATTCAGTAACTATACAACAAACATTTAATAAGTTGTATAATTTTTTCGTCAGTGAAAAAAATTTGTATCGAAAATTGAAGATTTAGTTTTTATGAATTTCTGATTTCATCAAAATATATTTGGAAATGTTCTTCTGTGCTTTTTTTAAAGTATAAATTTTAATTTTTTTTTTTGCAGTATAAATTTTTATAATGGTTAAATGACGTGTTCTTAGAAATATATATCCATTTCGATTGCGTTTCTTTTCATATTAAAAATACATACTGAATTTTCCAAAACGATTCTTTCTGCTATCTAACTGGCCCAGAAAAACTTTTAGATCAGTTCAACTTTTAATTGAATTTTGAAAGGTTTTTAAAAATTTGCCAAGTATTTTGCAGGTGCAATTTGGATCGTAAATCAATAAAAAAAAAATTCAAATCTTTTTTCAATTTATGTTAGAAAGAAAATCGTCAATAACTGCACGAAATATTTTTATCTATCATTCAAATGAATCTCTTAGTTTTGATGATCAATCAATTTTTGGAATCACGATATTTATTGAAAATGATTCATAAAAAATTTAAGCGCCTGTTTGAAATATGTATTGTAGAAAATTTTCGATGTTGGTATTTCGACTAAATTAGTAGCAATTATTTTCGAAAGTCCATTTGCCGCAAACCACATGATAAAATTATAATTGTTAATTTACTCTACAAATGATTGATAGCAGCTTTTCCTGAATATTGTTCCGAATTTTAGCCGGGAAACTCAATTATTTGTTGATTAAAGTCTCCGAAAAACTGTATATTTGAAATATAAATACAAAAATTACATATACCGAAAAAAAATTCTAGAAATATGCAATTGATTCTTAATTAACTTTCAGATACTTTGGACGCCACAGTGTATTGATTTCGTTAATGACATTTTCCCGGAAAACCTATCAAAATTTTCCCCATTCCCATGATTAATTCATAAAATTGGTGATTGGATTCTCGTTTCTATGAAATACAAATCAATTATTTTTTTAATTTTTAACGTGAAGATTTAGTCTCTGCTGAAAGCTTCTATTGATGATATCTTTTCCTGATGGACTTTTAAATTAAATATCTAACAACTGTTGTTTGCAAAATATTTTAACAGCATCACATTTTTAAAGGTGAATTGTTTAGGATGCTTACATAAGTTTGCATTCAGATCTTTGCTTTTCATAATTAATTTCAAGAAGCCTAGAACTTCACCCTAGGGAACTACTTTAGCAAGTTTTAATTTAAATATTTAATCGTCAATATTTTCCTTAAAAAATAATTTGCCTATTTTTGCAGAATCGCTTTGAAAATATATTATCGTGAGTATTTTCCAAAACGAATTCGAGATCCTTTATATTTCCTTGGCATCTATTCCGGATGGCAAGATCTTTCATTGAAATTTGACTTGAAGATAGTACGAACACTGGGATTTCAAAAAAAAATTCAACACAATTGTACGATTATAAGATTGGCCAAGATTTTCATTCCCAAAATAGTTTTATTGCAAATGTTCAAATTCATGTAAATTTCTGAAGGAAAAATTCTACTTTCTACCGAAGCTGATATTTTTAAAATATAAGTGTTTGTCCAAATAGAAACACAATATTGTTCAAATATGTTAAACACAGAGTACATAAATAATAATGAGAATTGTTTACATAAATTTTGAATACAGATTATTCACCATTCAAGTATTTCCTAAAAATCAAATATTTTGTTCCGAGATAATGTATTGTCAAGAGTATCTTTACTACCTACATTTTTTTGAATTATTTATTTATTTATTTATTGTTTTTGTTTCATGCATCCATATTTTTTTTAAAAATATTTACATTCATTTTACTCAAATCTCTTCTATTTTTAACCCATTCAGTTCTTAACCCATTCAGTTCTTCTTTCACAAGAGTTTATTTAATATTTGATTTTTATATCAAGTTTTCCATATTTTTATCTTCAAATTTCCAAAGAGGGCTTGATTTAGGTGCTCACTTTTTGATGGCTTTCAATAAAAACAAATTTATATTAGATAGACAAATCCATAAAATTCCTGAACGAAAATTCGCAAGAGTTATTTTAAAAATTTACTTATTCCTTTTATATATATCATATATTATTTTCATAATCGTTTAAAATATGTGAAATAATTATAGTTTTTATTTCACGAAAGAAGTTTCTATACATAAAAATTAAATTTTAATCACCATTAAGTGACAAAGTTTTGGAAGCTATTGCAATGGAATTTTTATCATAGTTTAGTATTTAGTTCTACAGTTACAGAGGTATACGCGGTAAAACTTTAAAACAAAAAGAGTTCAGAAATTAAAACTAATTTCACGAGTGATATCGAGATATAATCTCACATAGGTTAAAACAAAGTCGAGTTCAAACCCTACAAATTTTATTCCTCATAGTTAGTTCAAACAATGTTTTCATCACGGAACAACAATTAAAGTTTTTCCACACCAAAATGACAAGTTTTCAATCAAATGTTTTTCAAAGAATCAGATAGCGTTTTGTTTCCTCCTTTAATGGATTTCCTCTGAATCGCAAATAACAGGTGGTGTCTACCGCCATCAATATTTAACCATTGTTGAAATCTTGCAGCATTCTTATTTAAGTTTCACTCTCTGTTACGTGAGTAAACATTTTTCCATTTTCTTTAATATTTTTTTTTACTTTTTCTATTCCATCTTGACTGTTTGTATTTGCTTTTCTCTTTCTCTTGCCCTTGGCCGTGCAAGGCTCTTAACACAAATGGAAGGATATGAGCTGGCAAAAGTAATCAAGTTGTAATGATGACTTCGTCATTTGTTAGAGTAAATCGATTTCTCTCGAGGATTTTAAGAGCTGCGGATTGATTTTTTTTTCTTCAATAACATGAACGAAAAGCTTCAACATGATGCTGAAAAGGATACAAAATAACTTAAAGATATTGATGACGATTATGGCAGAGAATAATTAACAGGACAAATACTTTTGTGTTATGGCCATATAGTTTTTTTGTGGATTCTAACAAAATGAGCTCACGAAAATGATATGCGATGTACTATTTTTGAATTGTGTCCGATTAGATACAAATATAAAACAATTTATTTGCAACTACCCACAAAGTTAATGCATTTGCATTTCACAATAACCTTACTGAATTTTTAATGTTTTATTTAATATTCGAACCCGCTACCGATTGTGGCTATTAATTTTCACACCAAACACACAACACCAAATGTAATTCATGTAGACATGGAAAACGATTGAGTTACTTTATGCACGTGTTCATAAAATGATTAAGCATTATTTTTCATTGGAATCAATAAATTATTAACAGTTCACAGGATATCAGAGCAGCACATTTCTGGCTATGGGTTTGTAGGATGAATATGTTGTTGTTTTTTGAGAAATTGAGTTGCAATTATTTCGAGCTGGAATGATTATCATAAATTTTCAATGGTTTCATGTTTCTATGAAATCATATTATTTTATTTTCACCTGAAATAGTAAATGAAGCTTGAAAAGATTTTCGATATTTTGCCGATTTTGAAGAATATTGAAATATCATATGGAGGTTTTTGGGAAGTTTCGAAGTGTAATACATCTGGTTGCATGGATAATAGTGGGCTATGCAAAGTCAGCAATTATACGATATATATTACCATTTAAATGATATTCGCTAATACAAAACAACACTTAAATTGAAACTTATAACGAACATAAGTCAAAACCATGTTTGGAATGTTTCTTGTAATCTAATTTTGTTGAAAGCCTTGAGACAAATCAACTATCAATATTTTCTTGATGAGCTCTAAATCGAAATTTTATTCTAATCGCGATAGTATATGAGGCCATCGAACTCATAAAGTTTCATTCAATTTAATGAAAAGGCAGTTTTCAAGTGAAAGTTTTTTCATAATGGGTGTCGAAATGATTCTACAAATTTTCAAGTAGTGTCTATTCACCCTTAAAGGTCACCATCCAAAAATAAGAATAGCTTACCGCTTTATTCACAGCCAGTCATATTTTCAATACCTTGTAGAAAATGAGCGTTTAGTGGTCTAGTCCTTCAGCCAAAAAGCTGAATAATTTACTGATTGTTAAAAAGAAGATTAATGGATTTACACAAGCCGAACTGTAGTCGTATTTTGAGTAAGAAGAAAAGAACAACCAGAGGAGCAACCGTCGCCACTCAACAGCACAAATAATACGAAAAGACTGAATTTGCATCATAATGTATGAGTGAAAAAAGGACTTTGCAGTCACAACAACAGATTTCTTTATTTTTATTCAAGCGTTTTTGCATATTTCCATAGAAAATGTTGAATATCAATTGTTCGATTTTGTATGTTTTATTTAGATAGCAGCCTATTCAGCGAATTATATTTTGAGCCGGGATTTATATCCCAGAAGTTGCGGATTCGAGTCTTAAAGGCTTTGTAAGATACAAGAGCAAAATTGAATACAATAAAATACAAAATATGGAGTATTATTTAAGCTTTATAAGATTATTTTTTTATTCCTTTATCAAGAAAAAGGCATTTGTCTTATTATGTTTGCATTCTAACAAATACTCAAAGTTCCTTTATAATCGTAACTACCAGGCAATAATCAGACGCATCTGAGATCATTTTGATAAATTATCTCCATTTTGCTTTTCATTTCTAGCGATTAACAAATTACTTCTATGGAAAAGACGTTCCACATTATAAAAACCACTTAAGTATAAAGATATCTTAAAATGCCACTTCATAATATTCGGAAAAGGTTTATTCGCCATTGTTTAACCTTTCTCTTTCGTCATTCCATCTAAAAGAAGCGTCTTGGCCAAAAATTAAAATAGTCTGAATGAAGGTTGACTTGCATTTCAGTTCGAATTATGTTCTTCTTGAAATAATTACTGTCCTTTTAAAAACAATATGGCAGTGAACAAACGCTTTATGTATTCTTCGTCATGTATTTATTGTGGATGTTTTGGTGATGAACTAAATTTATCTCAGCAATAAGGACAGACAATCTTTAATGTGAAGAAACTTAAGGCTATAAAATAACTTTTACACTAATTGTCTTCCAGCATTGTTGCCTGAATTCATTTTGTTTAAAAATTTACGATTCGTTGTCTACTCTCTGCTTTATTTTTCAATTAAACGTATGATATCTTGACAACATCAAATTACTGTCTAGTTTTCTCGTTGCAATGCTCTTCAAATTTCGATTATTTTAATAAAACTGGAAAGAAAGACATCAAACTAAAGGCAAACACCAAACTCTTGAAGGACTATCTGATGTATTAACATTGGCTTTCCTCGTGTCGGATGTCTTGAATTCTATATAACATTTAAACGATGGACGGAAATTGTAGAGTCTCTCCGGCTAATGATTTACTTTAAGATATTACTTCACTTGAAAGATAATATCCGGTTGCTTGAAACCCATGTATTTATCTTTGGACTATTGAATTGTCCTATTTGTAGTGGAGTCAAATGTTAAGCAGATAATCGAAGTGGGAAGAGGCACAAGAAAAGATCTACGTTTGTCTTGAAAGTCACACTTAGTCCCAATTTCTGGACCAATGAATCAGTTTACAACGTGTCTTAGTAATGATGTGCTCTCATTACTATCTTTCCAATATTGTTAATGATGGCGGAGAAATATAACATCATCCTTATTTTCATTGCTAGCTTCATCTACTCAAATTCCACATATTGTTTCTTGTCTGCCATTCATCCTTTTCAGCACGATGATAGAAAACTTATCAGTGTTCAGGATGAGTGTAGAAAACTGTCTTGTCTATAAGAGCTTTTCAACGATATTACTTTTCATTTGATCCTTTTTCCTTTTTTAACAAGACGAATAGGTACATTGTTTTTCCACGTAAAGGAACAACAATCAGCAACAATCGAACATAGCATGTACACAATTTATTCGTTAGAGAGGGGTTCAAATGGTTTCTTGGGAAAATTCCGAGAATGCTTCACCCAACGGACGGCTGCAAAATAATAAACTTTAACAATGGTTCAAGTTACTTATTATACCTACTCGAGTGTTGGTATTGAATTAAATTGAGCTAATAAAAGTTGTTTACAGTGATAGGTAGATATTCTTCTGGTAGATATACAACTACACTAATTAGCCAAATTCACAGTCGATTCATTTTTCATTTGGTTATTTTCTCGTCACAGCAAATAATCAGATTAATAATTATGTATATATTCATATTCACAATCAAATCATGTGAAAATGATTTGACCAACACTTCTTATGGCTTTTTCATATTTTTATATGCCTTCGAAACGACTCTCAGGAAGACTGTATTTCAATCTTCATAATTTCATGGTGTACTCCATTAAATAGCACATTTTTCATATAACATCTTCCCTTGGCACAGCAATGCTCTTCAAAGAATTTTTCTATTCGCACAAAACCACCCAACCGACAGTCATCCGAACATTTATCGGCCGTCTGCAATATTCAGAAAAAAAATTACAAGTACATAAACACATATATTTCAACCAAAAAAAACATGCTACAAATCACTTGAAATTAGTATCACACCACTTCTTTTAATTTTGATTGAAATTTCCTTGCATATTATCGGATGGGAATTTTTTTTCTGGGTGGGTCAAGAAAATATATTAAAGGCAATTTTTAGGTAAATATTGATTGTAGGAAAATTTCATACGTCGTTTTGAATTAATTTTCAAGTATTGTTTATTGCTTTGGGTAGCCTAGGGAGAAAATTGATACCATGGGCGATTTATAAGTTATTGTAATTTATCATTATTCAAGAGAACTCGAAATCGAAGTATGAATAAAAAGCAAAGCTCTTATCCAAAAATCATTTGAGATATTGTTGTTGAATATTAAATAATCACCCCAAAGCTATTCATTTAAATCTGCAAAAAAGTCATCAGTTAAACAAATGTTCAAGATGACAAAATAAAAAATTTATAAGTCGTATCACATTTGCTATTTGGTTTGAAGTAAATGGCTGGAAATAGAATTATGTTTGAAGTTGATTTCATATAAACATTCCACACACATCCAAGAATCAACGCTTTAAGACTCTTCTTGTCTGATGTATGGTAAAATCCCGTAGCTTTGATCTTGTTTTCACCATTGACGATGATTTTTGATTTGATTTTTGATTGTTTCAATAAAGTTTGGTTTTTTCCTAAATACATTCATAGACTCATTTTATCAGCGGAATGTTTACGCAAAAACTATTGTTTTTAACGAAATATTATGTTTTGTTACAAAAAGGCGATTTCCTTGCAAAATGGTTTTCAAAAATTCTATTTCGGAAATTCAAGACAAAATAGCAACTTTTCTAATAAGCCGTTTATTGAAATAAAAAAAAATCCTGTAATTTAGGTGTTTGCCGAGACAAATCAAGGATGTTCTAAACTGCAATTAGTGAACTATCAATTCAAATGTGTGCTATTTTAATATCAATTGGGCTGGAAAAGCTCCAATTCGATTTGACAAATAGGCAATTTGACATAGAAAACAGGCGGTCCAGTGCAAAAAACATCTGACTTGAAGGGAAAATCCTATATTGATTCAAAAAGAATCCATTTTAGTTTCTGCATAATCATTTTAAAGATGAATTGTAAAGAAAACACACGTGTCAATGTATGTTTCGATGATAACTAACTTTCGTTAGGAACGTTTTTCATAAAATTTTAAATACAGTAAGGTAATTTTGGACACTCAAATTTTTCCGAAAGATCTTCGAAAAATGTTCGATTTTCGTTGTTATTTATGAATTATTTCTTTTAACTGAAAAATTATAATCAGAAGAATGAAGTTTTAAAGGAAAAGGTCACAATTTTATATAAATCATTTCATAAAATTTTCTTTTTCTTAAATAATCTTAGTTCAAGTATTTAAAAATTATTTTCTAAAATCGGCCAATTTACAAACTATATTTCAAGTTACCAAGCAAACTGCTCCTGCGAATATATTTCGATACAAATTATCATAAAAAAATATATTTTTTAATTATTAAAGCAATATTTTATATATATTTAGGAGGAATTCTCGTCCATCATCTCTGGTAATATTTCAATATTTTATTTCCCCTTTTATCAAAAGTCATTTTAAGGTTTTTATGAATTTTTCATTTTTAATATTTTTTATCTTTAATTAGGATTTTTACTAGTGCAAAAAGTAATATTTCTGATTGATCTTTCCAAAAATACTGCATTCATTTATTACATACTTTTCTTTCTCCAAACTTGTCGAAAAAGTGACTGAATCTAACACTACATCCCTATAAAGTTTGCTTTCAATTTTTCTTACTTACTTTTTGATTATTGGGTGTGATTTTCCCCAGGAAATCACGCTTAGCTTCTGGATGAAAAGAAAATTATTATCCTCCAGTGTATATGAGAAAGTTTTCAAGCATTTCAACTCTACTCTAAGTTTCTTATCTTGAACTTTTTCAAGGTATAGTTGTGTTCATCTGTACAGACTCGAACGCATACACTCATGTGTCCATTGAGAAAATCAAAGTCGAAAGAATTTTCCTTTTCAGCAACTCTCACCAGTTGACCCTCGAGTACTCGGACGCTTTTTTGCTGAAGCACGGTCACAAATCCAAGGAATAGCAACCTATAGATGAGTGCCAGCTAAACTATTTTATGTTGAAAGGCTTTCCGAGTCCTGGGACCTATATTTTTCCTTGGTGCTTGCATTTACAAATGGTTATCGAGAAGCACAGTAAGAAAATCCACATGAAAGTCGTGCACGGAAAGATATGGGCGATGCTGGTTAGCAGAAAGGCATTTATTTATTGGACGGCTTAATGGCTTGGTAACAAACCACTCAAGATCTGAATGGCTGGTGAGTCTCGTGCAACCATAGGATTTTATTTAAAGGAATGCATCACATCGGAGATTTTTATGAACTTAAAACGCGCAAATAAGTGTAAATCTTTCTCCGAAGAAAACACTACTGGAAATGTTATTTAAGTGAGTTCATACAAAGCGAGAATCTGCTACCCATCTTCTTGTTACATTGCAAATTACACTGAGCTATCATATGTAAAATAAGCAGGAAATACAGTATGTAACCACTGAATTCAAACTATTGATCAGAACATCGAATAAATTTCAAACAACACAGATAATTGACCAAAGATTGCATACATTATTGAAACTATAATTCGTAGCCCACACAAATTTAGAACCATTCATGCAAGCGTTTGATTGTTAAACGCACAAAGCATGTCTGATACATGCAACATTAACACCAGACCATCTGAGAACTATCTATATTTCCATTTCAATTAATCTCAACTTCAATTAGGAAGTTGCGAGGGTAGATAATCCATACGTAATTTGTTCACTCGTTAGTAGATAACATACAATAGAAAATTACATACATGAGGGGATACCTCAAAAAAATTGTTCGTCTCATTAATACTCAAAATAAAATTGCATTTTTCAAGACCTTTTTATTGAAATTTATAGGCTAATGCGCAGAATTAAATTTCAGATTAATTTTTCAAAATAAAAATTATTGACCATACCAACTTACTCAAAAATGCATATGAACCTTTAATATTAAATATTTGTTGAATAATTTACAAGAAACATCAAAGTTAAGCAAACAAATTGGATGGCATATAAACATTAAAGAATGTTCAATTCATTGGACACACAGACCATGAAGACATTAAGTTTGATTGTTATTTGTGGATTAACAAAAATATTTCAATGTTTTCCGTTCATTATCATTCCTGAAATTATAAATATAACACGCGCTTAAAAGTAAATAAAATTAATTTTGTTGAAGTTTTCACAAGATCTTTTTGATTGGAAATCATTTTGATAATGACTTTCAAAAGCAAAAATATACGAAAGTGAAGAACTTAGTTCAGAACTTCCAAATTTGAATATTCATTTGATCAGAAAGTTATACTTTATATTTTCTTGACTATAATGATCGTCCAAACTGAACGACTTCTTTTTAAGATATTCTTGATATAAACAAAATCATCTTCAATTCTTTTATTTGTCGGCAAATACTTTTGTGGCTTCCTTAAAAATTGTTTGCACTTGCTAGATTTTTAGGAATGATAAGATAGACTGTTTATTACGAAATATATTTGGAAAATTTAAACTGATATTGAAACGTTTTTCGCCAAATTCAACTATATTTCATAATTTTGCATCAAAATTTTAAAACTCTCAGCCCAAATTAATTCAGAAAGAATCGTCAATTGAACTTACAATTAGAGCTTGACGTTCAAAGTCAGGAATGAAAATTTCTCCTTATTTTGAAGTGGAATGTAGTTTGAATGTACCTAGAAATTCTAAATTTAAAAATAAGCTGAGCATATTCTCCATATATCAGCTTAAATATATAAATATAGTTACTTTGGAAAATGTCTATTCCATCAAACCACTTGTCCTCATTTGATACTTAAAAAATCTGCAAGATCCATTCCATTGAACTTTCTTAATTCGCTTAATAGCCTTTTAATCACAACGCAAAAGAAAAACAATATGACGAAATAAATAAATACTCAAGAATTTTCTAAAATATGCAAAAGCACACTAATTAAATTCCAACAACAAATTTATGGAGGATTTTATTCTACAGAAGGGAATAGGAAATCGTCCCATCATTGTCTGTCGTCCATTAATATTTACAAGGGGCCAAGACCCATTTAAATGAATCCTTTCACTCTATCCGCATAGATTCCGTACGCATAGCTGGAACAATTTTCAGTTTTGTTGGTAGAATAACATATTTATCGGCTGTAATAGAATATCATAATTTCCAAGGAATTGTAAATGAGAGCCTTGAAATTGTTTTGCAATAATGTCGTAGATTTGAACAAAGTTGTTAAGCTTTCGGAATTTCACGAATTTTGGGCTGAAATAAAATTAACTGGAAACTATGTTGAAGAAATAAGGCCAATAAATAGCTGGAAACTATCAGAATAATAAGGTAGCATTTTCTTTGAGAAATATGTGGAATTTATGGTATGGAACTTTTATTTTGCATTGTTGGCCAAAATTCAATTATGATAATTACAAATGATTAAATACATTCTGGATTCTGCATACTGGAAAATACATTCGAAAATATAGACCCGAATATCTGTCGTTATAAAAAAATTTGTGTTGGGGGCTAACATTGCACTAATAGCTGGCAACTAATAGATACAATAGTGCATTGATAAGTATACATTTTTTGAAGAGATGGAAACATATTGCAAATAAGCCTCGAGTTCACTACGAAATTAAAAAAGCAATATAGGCATTTTTCTAAGAACGCTGCCTATAGGGCTTATTATTATCCAATACAATGGGAAAAATTGACCAAACTATGCAAATTTTAAGTGAATATTACAAAACGAAACTAGAAACTGGAAATTCGTTGGGCATCATTTCTACTTTCCTGCATAATAACAACTCTCCCCCACTAATGATCGATTGTATTTTGCAGCAGATTTTTCCAAACGCCAGTATAGATGCACTAGCACTATCAAAGTCATCGAGTTGATCGTTCACCGAGTAAAATTTGTTCATTTTCATAACCATCTTAACTTTGATACCACATTATGCAAGTATTTCACCAGCAAAAAACGCCTCCATGAACCTAACATCCTCTAACTAGCCAACTAAATATTGTTGATGTTTGGAAAATAAAATATCCAATGCTATAAAGTATGAACTACAAACGAAATTCCTTAACTTTTTAACGAAATAAAGCATCTTTAACATTCCACCTTTATACACTAAGTCGTTTGTGGCTCTTAAGTATGTATCTTCTCTAGAATGCACAAAAGGACCCTGGCTGAAAAGTTTCTGTCGGTGCTGTGAAACGCATAGCAAGGAAAGTCAAGAACATGCGACATTTTTCACAGTTTTCTTTAGCAGTGAATGGGTTCGTAGCTTTTCGTGACCGTGTTCTAAGCACTTTTCCCGAGAAAATCTAGAAGTGACTTAATACAATTTATAAAGGCACTTCACGTTAACGTGTAGTTGTTGGTCTCAAGGACTAAAGAATCAAATTGTCGGATGACTAGTATTTGAAACGTTGTCCTGCATAATTTCAGTGACGAGATAGAGAAGAGGAAATAATTATTTCATGAATGAAAATGATGATTTCTGAGTCTTCTTAGATTTTTCAACGAATACAAGACAAAAGTTTGAATGTAGTGTCATAGATTATCACTAGTTTGGTGCATATAAAAGAATATAAAGCGAAGTTAATGTTACACAGAATACTTTTCGCTGATGGTACCATGAATTTTTAGACAATCCTTCTATAATCAAGAAATTGACGTTACCCAGCAAATATAATTCAAACTAAAGAGGGTGATGAAATTATGCAATGTTCATTCCAACAAAGGAGTATATGGGAAAGTGTAGTGTTTTCACCCGAAACGATAACTTTTATGGATCTATTGAAACCATTTGCACATACAGCAAATGACCTACATTTTTGCAACATCTTGGAATCACAAAATATCAATAGAACCTTCAAGAAAATTGAATGCACAATCAATTAGTCTAAATATAATCGAAATAATCACTTAGCAATAAAATTAGATGTTCAATAGACAAATTTTAGCCTTTAGTAATTATTAATCAAAATTTATGGATAACTTACATATTTATTGGATAAAGACACTGTACATAAAGATAGACAGATTGAGTACTTGTGCTCAATTTCACACTTTTCACCAAACATGGAAAATAAGCTTCGAAAATATAATTCCTCTGGAAATTTTTTCAAAACTAAATAACAAAAAAACTTGGAAAATATTTTTGAATTTATCACTACTGGAAATTTTGGAAAAATTCACAACACTGTATTTATAAAAAAAATATAAGTTATTAAGACAAAATTTAATTTTAATTTAAGTTTTGGTGAAAAGTACTTTTACAATGAAAATTTATATAAAAACAATCATTCGATCAATGCAAGAAATTTTTTTTGCAGGCATTCAGTCTATCACCAATTGCTGAACAAAAGTTAGATGGAACTATAAATCATATTTTCGGTTCAAAAAGATTAATGGATTTCAAAAAAAAATATCTCAAATGAAATTTTTTTTGAGGACTGTCTAAAATGTAATTAAAATCTTATTTGAGGATATTTTGCAGCCGGTGATTTTCTTAATTGATAGAGTTTTACAACAATTAACTGCAAGCAAATGAGTAATATGAATGTGAAACAAAATGTCTGCCTATATTTAACAGGATTTAATTTTCATTTGGGATAAATAACTGTGCAACTAATTGAAAATGTTACTATGATACTTTTCATATTTAGTTTTATTGATGGAATCCCACTTATGATCCCTCAAAAATGTTTCTGTATAGTGCAAAAGTTAAACTTTCAAGAAACATGTAGATTTAACAGGAAATAACAAAGTGTTTAAACAAATTATCCCAGACACCCTATCATATCTACCTTCCCAATGAACTTTTTTCTGACATCGATTATTATTAACTATGAGGAAATATATAGTACTATAATAATTCTCCATTAGCGTATACTCGTATATTGGATAAAGCAATGGGAGGACATTGCTACATTATATAAATCTCACGATATGTAATTTGTATTTATCTTATCCTGTTTCTCTATCCACAAACTCGAAAACAATGATTTTCAATTCGTATTAATTTGCTATATTTTTATGGAAAATGATTTAAGAATCCTTTTTAGCTGCTCATTTTTCACTTGTCTTAAGTTTCAATATTAATGTCTGTTTTAAGAAATTTGTAGGTACTGATACAGACAACAGTTGATGTATGTCCTTCAAACTAACAATATTGATTTTTTCATACAGTTCCTAACACTTTTAGTAACTCTAACAACAAAATATAAATACAGCGACGACCTCCTGAAAACGGCTTCTATCTTTGAAAAAAATCATTGAAGACAGCCAAGCTACAAAATATAAACACTGCTGTTCGTTTCACATATGGAAAAATATTGATTCATCCCTTAGAATTCATCGATGCTGTAATCAATCATAAATCAACTCACCAAGAAGTTATTGTAAAATTGAATTTCGCCTGTTGAAAGGTTCCACGTCCGACCACCCATTAAGTATTTCTTGATATGAAGCAAGCAACTTGTTTGCCATAAAAACTTATAAATTCAATATATACCATCCTTTCGGCATTGAATTTTCAAGGATACATAATGGAATGTATTCTGGAATGACTAAACAAGAAAAATACAGGAAAGGTAGCATTTCAACCTAAGTATTTATCTTTATATTTACCCTTCAAAAAAAATGTTCTTAATTTCAAAACAGTCTTCTTAACGGCACATTCATATCCATGTCCACGTCATTGTTTAAAGCAAGTATACATGTTAGCTGAATTGAAAGGAAAATATTTCGTTTCTATAGTAATATTTAAGAATCTTTTTCTTCTCATTTTATATTCTATAACGTGAGCCATTTGGTGGCTTCGTTTTGGTGTGCATGTTATCTCGACATAAGCAACAGTGGCGCACTAGACACTATAAGCAGTGTAAAATCTCCACAGCACAAATAGGTCCTTTTTCGGTTCATCAACAATGCTGGGAAATATGTGTCGGAAATTGACATTGATTTCGGTCGCAACATAATATGTTCGGACCAAGCTCATTTTCGTCTGAGAGGGTATGTCAATAAACTGTAGTATTTGGGGTTACAGAAATTTATTTATATTCTTTGAGAAGCTAATTCATCCTGAAAGAGTGACTGTCGGTTTAAAAGCACGACGTAAAACGTTGTGAGGTTTTTAGCAGGCTGAAGGAACTTTTGCAATATTTAAAATAGGGAACCACTTTTACAAACTCTTATTATGGAGACCAAAAAAAAAGATTCCACGAGGCTACTAATGAAAAAAGACAGTACAAACTGCAAACATGAGTCTTTTTCTAGCAAGACAATGATTTCCTCCATCCAAAACGCAACCTATGTGTAGCTAGACTAAGAAGCTTATTGTTAAGATGTAATCCTCAGCCACTTGAATTTTTTCTTCGAATTAAGAAAAAGTTCAGGAGCTGTAAGTTACCGATATGATAGTCTATGTGGCGGCATTTTTTGAGGGTTAAGGCGACTTTATTTATTTTTCGGAGAAATATTCAGAGTTGGAAAAAAGATTAAGTAATTGTATTTACATGTGTCGAGACTATGTAGAAAAATTGCAATAATTTTAACACATAACGGTTGTTAAACATATTAACTGTCTTCAGTTTTGCATCTCCCTCCATAAGCATGAACCTATATATAGGGCGAGCCAAGAAGATTCTCTATGATGCAATCCACAGAAAAGCGATCTGTTAAATAGTTTACGCGAAATCAATTAAAGAAAATTAAAAAAAAAAAAAAAAGTAAGGAGAAAAAGAAGAAAATGAAAAATTATTGAACCATTTTCAATTTAAAGTCATTGATAAAAAATGTCGGTTGAAAGCCGATTTTGTTTTAGATTTTCGTAAGTAATGTTTGGAAAAAGTTTTCGATAAAAATCTATCAATAAAAAATAAATCCCGCGAAATTCATATGATTTTTAATCTAAATTTCAAATGAACCTCTCATGTCAAATTTTTTTATGGAAACACTACTCAAATAGTTTTTCTGCGAGGAAAATTCGCTATGTAAATTAAACTCAAATTGCTGTCTCAATATTTGCCATACAAATACAAACATACATACATACATACTTCATCAAATATAATCCGTTTTCAGCTTTGAACAAGAGAATACTCGACAGAATACTGTTATGATAAGGTTTCCCAAAATATCAACTTCAACTAGAAAATACATTCGGAAAATTACAACCGTTATTTGCAGTTATCTTTTAAAAATACTAACATTAAATCATCAAGAAAATTCACGAAAAGTTTGTTTTCACGACAAAAAATTATGTTATTTGGAATATTTACAAGTCGAAAAAAAATTAATACACTTTCGAATTAAAATTAAATAAAAAATCTGCAGCAAGTTCTCAGAAATTAATTTATGTAAAAATGATTTCTTGGACAAATTTTCAATGCAAACTTAATTTGATTGTATCAAATAAAAGTTATAAATTGAAAACATTGGGCGAAATCAATTTAACTACTTAAAATGCAAACAAGAATTTTGCTTAAAAGGATAGGATGAAAATATGTCAGCCTTTCCATAAAAACCTTTCAAAGAATTTTTTAAATTTGTGAAAAGAGTATTCTTAGGGAATAGTTTTCTAGATTTTCGACCCAAAATTTTATAGTAATTTTGATATAAAAATTAATTTGATGACATAGAAAATTTCGTCAAATGTAATTGAAGAGGCTCATAAAACCTCAATGAATCTATTTGAAATGATTGCTCGACACTTAGGAAAGTTCGTTTGAATTCATAAACGTTTTTGTGTTCCCGATACCGTTATTTATGAGCAATATTCCTTAAAAACAAACAATATTCAATTTATGATAAAAAATCCTATCCCCATAGATTAAGCGATAATAAATCAATTTCCGTTCAGGAAACTCAAAATTACCAAAAGAAAAATTGTTGCGTTTTGTTATGGTGACATTTTCTGGATTTCAAAAAAGGAAAAAGGAAATGAATGATAATGTTCTGAAGAAGGGGGTGGATCAGTGCATGATAAATCATTGAATAAGTTCCTGAAGACCACTCGTAAACCAAGATATGTGGGAGAAATGTATCTTTCTTACTGTTTGATAACGTTGAAATGGTTTTTATGTACTTTAATTTACTTTCCCATAATAAGGACACTTTAATACAAAACACAGTTTTTATAGCTCTTCACACTGAATAGATAGGTTTTAGAATGTGTTGGTGTATGATTCGTTGTGAAAAGTGAGCGATAGAAGGTTCGGATCCAGTTAATGAACTGGTATCCTTACATATAACCCGGGACAGCAATCCAACCCGTAATTTGGGTCATACATTTATTCTGATCGCCCTTTTCACTTGTATAAGGAATGTGAAGCCTTCCTTTAATTTTATTTAACCTCAACCAATTTTTCATAAGTGTAGTCGAATCAAGGGACATTCAGTTTAGTATGTTTCGCTTAGAAATCTAATTAAATTCGATTAGATCGTGAGACTTCTGTTTGCTGGTCTAGCAAACCAACAGAACTTTCGCGAAATGTGTGCTTATTTCTCAAATTCGTAGGTTTCGATTGCAATACATGAATAATTTTCTCACAAATAACTAAATTTCGTGCGCTTAGTTGAAAGCCTTTCCTTTGCCTTCTTCACATATTCTTCACTGTATTTCTCAGCAAAAATTTATTTGACATAGAAGATAAATTACTATGTGCTTTGTAAACGTGTATCTTTTTCATCCGGTGTCGCACGTCGTTGAGAGAATGTATGGTAAAGATGCCTCAAATTCTTAAGTCAAATATCTATACTTATGTAATGTTAGCCATCCTGGATGAACAGGACAATAGTCACTCGAGCACCCACTCCTTGTGTCCAATTCGTGGTTAGACATTTTACGTGGGAGGAATTCGCTATAGAGCATTTATGTGAAGCAATTTGCCAGCATGACGGCTATACGGTTTGGGTACGATGACGACGGTAAGATTATCCTGCAAGTTATTTGCATTCAGGAAATAGCAGCCACATGGGGTATAAATTTCATAGTGAACAAAGCTTACGGAATCTTTGCTACGAAGATACTCATTAGAAGTAGTCCGTTTTTCTGCAGTTTAGCTTTCATTCGTAGTTCTGCTCAGAAATTACGATTTGTATTTATTTAAAAAAAATATTTTAAAAGAGATTTTTTTATTACGTGTGTTTATCTTCTATGCAAAAACTTTCATTAAAAACCATGCGAAATTCAAGAAGCGTTCAAAGTTCCTTTAAATAGATTTCAATTGAATCGTGACTTCATCATCAGCGGAAATTACGTACTTATTCAATGGAAATGAAAACAGTAATGTTCCCATTATAACAAGAAATGAATGAATTTACAAATTATTAAAATCTTTCAGCTCCAGTCTTCAGACGATTCAATCAATTCGCATCGATGACCATTTTCAATCACTCCATTCAAAGAAATCATTCCAATTTTCTTAATATCAACTAATATACTTCTGCTAGACTTCAAAACGAAAACCCATCTGTTTTCGTTCTAGATTTTCAGGAAAGATAGATTGCGTGATTTATCCTTGCAGCAATATAAATTAGCCCCCGTACAGTGTACGTTCGTTAATCAATATTGAACTTTCGGTTTGCTTCCTACAGAAATTGCATTTTTCATACAAACACATACCTTGTGGCTCACAAATCATTGACTAAAGGACCAAGTTTACCTACTTACCTTCGAAGAGAACGAAACACACATATCGTTGAGATTTATAATCTTCAGGCAATAAATTAAAGTACAGAAGTACGAAAGAGATTACAAACAATAGATTAGTGAAGGTAACAATGGACAAAGGGCACAGAACGCATCATGTGTTCAGGTTGGAACAACCCTTCTGTTATCCTTTCTTCCGTCTTGAAGACGAAGGCAACTCGACAGGTTTTAAACCTTAGGAATTGAGTATGAAAAAGCTGATGTACGGCACGGGGACTTTATTTTCGCTCTACTATCCTAGAAAGGATTCTATTGTGAAAAGATGGATTTTGAAATTGAATGTTTAGTGGGCAGTAACGTGCAGACTATAACAGCCATGAATGTAAATTTTCAAGAAAATGAGCCATAGAAACAGTAATTTGTCCTGAATTAGGGATACGCGGATAAAAATTGAACACAAGCAGGAATTATTAAACATACCTCTAATATTGAACATCTTCAGTTAATTCTGTTAAATAACTTATAATACAATAAATTAGAGTTGAAATTTAAATGTTCACGATATCTTAAAATCAAATCGTGCCATTCAAATAACAAATTTATCTGATTAAAACGAAGAGGATAACAGAAATCATATTACATTAAACCGCATATTAAACCTCTTCTGATATGAACCACCGAATCAATTTTATTGATTTTACTTTGGTTTTTTATATTTGATAATCTTACGGTTTTCACACATTTTCTAATATTTCTGGTGATTCTTTCCTTTCTAGAAGTCGAGATATCAGAAATGATAATAAATAAGGAGTCTGAATTATTACACAAAATAACTTTCCATGGGAAATTTTTGAAACGTAGCAGTGGAATTAGCTAAGCTGCAAAAATTCTACATAATATTTTCAAATAAATTGAGAATATACTTTTCAAAAAAATTGTGACAAACAAAAAACCTTGTACATTCATTAGAATTTTAATATGACATTTTTTGAGGGTTTGATTTTCATTCAGAATAACATGTCGAGAAAAAAACATTTAAAAAATATCTGGGCAAAAATTTAGCAGTTGAAAATCTTCTCAAAATTCATATTGGTCTTAAAATGCTTTTATTTAGAAAGCTAAATACTAATAAAATATTTGAGCAACTAAATAATGATTTAATGTGTTTTTTTTTATAAAAAATTCCATGAAATTTGCCCAAAAACTGTTTTTTTAAATTATTAATTCATTCAAAATGTTCGATAATTTTTTTGGTTAGTTTCTTAAAAATGTGTTTTTATAACTATGGTATTAGTTTTTCATATGGCATTTTCAATCACGGTAATTTTTTTAAAAAAAATACTATTTTTAGTAACATTTTTCTTTGTAGGACAAATTTAAATTGAAAACGCGAGATCATTTTTTGTTTCAGTATTGAAAATTTGATTTTTTAAATGCTTACTTGTTCGTACAATATTAATTTTAATGTAAATTATCCTTGGTAACTTTTAATAAAACCATTTGAAAAGATTTTGGGTTTTTTCATTAAAGACTATGATGGGTGATCACATGTTCTCCTTGGACTATTTGGCTTGAGTTTGGATCAACAGGCAAAGATACTGCTACCAGGGATCGCAACTCTACGACCTCCCACACGTGTATTACCGCATGTTGCGCGCGGATAGGTATGCTTAAGTTCTAGTAAAGTTTTAATGAACGCAACAAGTTGTACGGTTGTATTGAAGTAAATTAATGGAAAATTTTCTGGTATTCAAACAAGTTAATTACGTTTTTCTAATTGAAACAAACAAACGATGTTTACCTTGCACGGTACTTATTTATCGATAAATATTTTTAGACAGATTTTTGAAACAACCAAGGAGAGTTTCTCCCCAGGGCATTTATTTTAAGTCATAACTTATTCCAACAAAGCGAATGTTGTCCATTTTTTCAAGACAAAATCTGGGAAATATCTGTCTTTGCGTTGGAAAAAAATCTATTGAGTCACACGTCACATCTGCAACTTCAACTAGCTCAATTACGTCTAACGACATTTAGTCAATTGTTTCGCACTAAGGGTGAAAGATGGCTTTTCTTTGCGAGCTCACAATAATCCCCTGTTCAGCCTGTTCAGAAACATAAATGGAGGAAATGCAAGCATACACGTAGTGTGAAATTGTAAGAAGCAATAGAAATGTGAGCTTATGGCCCATTGCTTCCTCCATTCTTCTGTGATACACTCACATCCATATTTCAGGATTTTCTAGGCATTTTCGAAAAGATCCTTCGCATAGAATATCTCAGCCAAAACAAGCCAAAAGCAGTTAAGGTGGTATCACATCCCTCCCAATTCTATACCAATTGATTTACATACGATTCCTATCATATGCCCAATGGCGACACACTCAGAGTAACACCTACCCACGAAAAGCCGTTACATCTATCTTCGCTCCACCATTGTTTTGTTAACAAATTTATTTTTCGGGGGTGACTTGAAGCTTTCACAAAAGACGGATCCGTGGCAGCTATCACAGCAGTGGTGATGTTCTCGAGAAGTTGTGAATAGCATTCCACTCTATTTTGTATCTTTTCTTGTCGTCGTACATTCTCTCGCACTGTACCGAGTTCGTTAAGTATGCACACTGTATCCTCAAGATGCTTCCATTTCTTTTGTAAGTGTCCTCGGTTTTAGACGCTTTCGGTGTTGAGAGACATTCTGAAAGTCATATTATTTTTGAAGGAGTTGAAGATGTTCAGCCGAAGATCTAATGCCATATTTTTGAGAAAAATAGGACGCAATGTCCGGGGAATTGGGCTCAGAGTTTCAGTATGAACTTATCTAAGGCACACGAATTTTCAAGGATTCGTTGAAGAATATTTGTTTATATTTGAGATACAAACGTAGAAAAATTCATTTCTCTTTTAACATTCAGTTTTGGCGACATGCTTTAGCAAGTCAAGTCAGTGAAATTACATTTGAATTTGAATTCATTTCACGCCCCATTTCGGGCATCAAAAAGGTACGCTAAATTCCAATTAAAATCCTCACATAAGTAATACAGACATAGAAACGAGAAGAACAGGACACAAGCGCTGGCTACCAAGAACTTTATGAATTATTTCTGATACATTACACTTTCCATCTTCACATGGAATCAAAAAAGTTAACATGCTGCATCCTTGCACTCTGACCATGTCACAGTGTCGCTACATATGCATTTGTCCTCATATTATCCTGGAAAGTGCAATAAAACTCGAATATTTTAAGTGTGCACAGGAAAGCGAATGCATAGCCAAATAAACTGTTTCAAGTGAAAATGTTTATTTCCAGCCGGAAAATTGTCGTAAATGCAATTTATGTTGGTGAAAGTCGTATTTCTGGAAATACAAAATCTTCTACAGGAATAGCTTTCCAGTTATGTCACCCACATTTCCTAAAAATATCGACATTTAAAGGTTTCTGCCGCTGACTTCAAACATCAGATTATTTTTAAGAACATCTCGGTGATGGGGGATTTATTTTCAAACATGAGATTATCTAGAAAATCTAGATGATGTGCTGTGCTAGGAATAAAAATTAGGATATCAATTGGATGTTTCAAATTTAGATCGGGATAAGTGGGCGCTTGCGGATATTGCTATTTGGATAAAGAGCTTCCTTTTAAGTCGGGCTCTTCTTCCTTGAAAATTGAAATGTAATTAATTTTGCTGTGGTGATTGGAATACACTTTCGTTGCTGAGCATAGCTTATTTACGTAGAAGAAAGATTAACAATTAATATTCATCATATGTTCTACTAAATTGCGACGATTAATTTGGAGGATTCCTTACGAGTCCCGTAAGTAGCTCAGTCATATGTTGGGTCTTTTAACTTTTTATGGATTGTTTCTATTTAAGGAGTGTATCGAAAAAAATTTACCTTAATAATTATGCCTCTAAAAGTGGTATTAATTGCACCATCGAACTAATTTTCTTTCTTTTATTATTATATTACATGAACTAACATTTACATAAAAATTCAATGAATTTTAATTTCAAGAGAAAAACATTTCGGTTCTTATCGTTAACTCCACGCATTAGGTTCCGTACAACAACGGTGTCATCTACCACCTTATATGCGTTTCTCCCCTTATTTTGAAAATCCTTTTCGGTTTTAGCAATTTTGTTTGTTTTCTCTAATGCTTTCTTTATTTCAGCACAATATCTTTTGATTGGTCGAAGTTCTGGACAGTTTGGGGGGCTAGCTGCTTTTGGTACCACGGAGATATTTTTGTCCTTATAGCACTTCATTGTTGATCGAGCATAATGGCTTGTCGCTAAATCTGGCCAAAATGCTACATTTGCGTCGTGTTTCTCGATAAATGGTTTTAGTCGCTTCTCTAAACACTCTTCGATGTATCCTGCTGAGTTGATAGTACCCTACAGCGCACATTTTTTCCTGATCTGAGACCACATCGACATATTGCTTGCCAAATCATATACTGCTTGAGAAATTTGGTGCTTTTTTGGTTTTATGTTTCGGACTAACACCACCTTTAACCATTTTGTATAGAAGTCCTGACCAGGCAACTGTGCGAAATCGGCCTTCACGTATGTTTCATCGTCCAACACAACACAATTGAATTTGGCCAAGTAATCCTTGTTTAGCTTTCGAGCCCGATTTTACGCTTCTTTCTCCTTTTCCTCGGATCGATCGGGTACATTTTGGACTATATAGGATCTAAGATTATAATCCTTCTTAATCCTCTGAATCATTGCGTTCGATGTTTGCACTTTTAGATTCATATCTCGAATGGATGTGTTAGGACTCTGCAAAAAATTTCCTCTTTACCTTTCGGCTCAAATTTGTGTAGGATGGTCCTTTTTTCTACCTGATCCAGACTTTCTAGCAACAGATATGTCCTTTTTGTACTTTATAATCGTTTTTTTCACTGTAGTACCGAATGTTTACGAAGGGAATTTTACAAGGTAGTTACACATAATTAAACTTCGCACTTTTTCTTGATTTGATGACATCTTTTCAAGAGTGATATTACAATACGAATGGATTAAACAATTTTTTTTGTCACATTTCATAGCTAATTTTTCATACCTGATGAAGACTTAAACTTAGCCCAAACAGGAGATATGCAGAAAAAACTTAATGTAAATTTTTTCCGATGCAGTCCTTAAAACTGAAAAATATTATCAGCCTTTCTACCAATAAATGCATCGAAAAATCACATGGACCTTTCTGCGATCGAACCATCTGTTTTCACGCATATAAAAATTAAAGATAGCTGTAAACAATTGATATACACTTGGCTTCATCGATCCGCAATGAAAATCAAGGTGAGTTGGTCACTTCGGAAGCCATGAGGCTATTTACAACCAAATCTATACTTAAAAATCAAATTATCCTGAATGCTTTTAGAAACTCTACTAAATACCGGAAATATTTCAAATTTTCTCTCATATTTACATAAAGGACGAGATTTTTCACGAAAAGGAAGTCGTAAATTTGCATTCTTCTTCTGTAAAGTGCTGAGCGTTCACGCAGAAAATCCAGCATTGTTTCTGCCGCTCCTTCCGACCTGCGGGAAACGCCAATCGTTCTGGATGATAAAACTTAAAGGAAAGTAGACCTCGCTTCTCCGATTCCCTGTTTTCACCACGGTTTCAAGCCAATCATCCCGAGTAGGGATGACTGGATCATAGAAAGTAGTGAGATCCAGGAATCGATCGACATCTACACTGATGGATCAAAAATAGATGAAAAATTTTGCTGTGGCGTTTTCACAGTACAGCGAGTCCTAAAACTATCCTTCCAGCTGCCAGACAACTGCAGCGTTTTTCAGGAAGAGGTCATTGCAATATACGAGGCAGTAGACTGGTTGAGAAACCAGGAAATCTCCATAAAAATTTAAATATTTTCTCTAACAGTCAAACTGCTATCCAATCGTTATTCAGCGTGTATACCTCATCCAAAATTGTAATGGAACGCCGCACATAACTGAACGTGATGTCGCTCCACTGTGAAGTGATTGCTGGGTACCGAGGCATAGTGGTATACTTGGAAATTGCGAAGCTGATGCCCTAGCGAGAGCTGGCACTGAGCTCCAGGATTATACACTAACACCCCCAAGTCACCCCAAGGTTAAAACACACTTAGCAGCTTCTCAACACGAGCCATGACCCATTAAGTTTCATCATATCCGTACTGACGGTGCATTGTCTGATTGGCAGACACGCAGGAAGACTAGGTGTTCCTTTCAAGTTGCCGAAGTTGCAGATCAGAAGAAAAGGAAGAAACAATTCAACATTTTCTGTGCGAATGCCCAGCACTGTCCAGGAAACACATGCATACCCTAGGCTCGCCCTTCCTGGACAGCCTCATGGAAGTAGCTAATTTAAACATAAGTTGCATAGCCAGCTTCATACGAGAATCTAAATGGTTCTCGTCATCCCGTAGGTTCTAGTGCCATTCTAATCTTTTGTGGTATCACAATGGACCTATCGTGACCTAAGTGAGCTATCTTTTCCTAAAGAGAGCTGCCATTTCAACCAATCAACCATACCTATATGGACAGTTATCTTTTCAGGGAATATGTTTCGGTTTCGTTTTTTATTTGACGAGCGATTGTCAACCAAAGAATGACGGCTGAATTCAAGTCGGGACAATAACGTAGCCTCAATTAGGAATCATCATCTGAACTCTGACAATGATATCACATGCTCTAAAATTAGATATTTTTATAAATTTATTGTACTTCGGGTAGGCTAGCATTGCTTCGAGTACGATGGCTTAATCTTTCTGAAGCAAAACTACATATTTTAATTGTGAGTTTCAGCCGATACATACGAGCATTTAACGAGCTCTTTAGGTAGTTATACAAAAGCTAAGGTTATCTGATTTATCTTTTGATTTTCGTGCCGTTCAAATTTTTCATTCAAGTCAATTCACTTAATCCTCATCCAGGTTCTACGAACAGGGGCCATCTCCTCCAAAATACATGTGAATAACGTCCATTCTTCCTTTCAGTAAATTAGTTACAAAGAATACAAACCATTATTCCAGTTCAAATTGAATTAATACTATTTATTTGCTGATTAAAAATAAATAAATAAGCATGTAAAAATCAGAATGTTCATTCGTAATTATCGTCCATTGCTTGAACCACACCGCATCTTTTCAATCGTTTTGGCGAAGCAATGTTTTAGCTTATTCAATTGAAATCCTATCTAAATCGAGATAAACAGTGTATTTGCCTAAAATGTGTTGCGAATAAACGAGTTTAATAACGATCCCGCTTCCTTGTTGACCATCTTTTCCGTCCGTTTTAAAATTACACACATTGCACATGAACGACTTTAGAATGTAGACTGTGAGCAACACTGCAAACAGAGTTGTTTCGGTTGCGATGCGAAAGAAATCTCCGCAACACACAGCGACCACTTTCCATACTCGACCGCCTCAAGAATTATGTTTGAACTAACTTATCGACTAGCTTATGATTAATTAAAACAGGACATATTGTAAAAAAAGAGCTTATACGTACATAATTCATCGCTAGACGCGTTTAACAACGGACCTGTTAACCATTTTCAGTTCAGTTCGTTATGCTTTCACGAGAATTCGAGCGCGGCGCTGATATTCTTCGAGTTATTTATTACACGCTTTCATGAGGGCTTCGGCAATCTAATTTTGTGTAGTCCATAATTTTGTCTTTTTTTTCGAGAACAGGAGGATATCATTGGCTTTCGCTATTACTAATCGGCAAGTTCAATTGCTGTTTGGGGTTCATCCAAAAGGACCTCCTACGCTCATCTTTACGCATTACATATTTAGATTTAACAAATACAGGATCGAGTCGAGTTGCGTCCTTCGATGGCGCTAATTGCTTTCATTAACGATGAAAAAATTCTTAACAATTAAATTTTCTATATTTTCCAACCCAGCACTTTCATCATCCTAACACGTGGTCTCCAGTACTGCATCGGCCACTCCTTTCGAGGCGCTGCGTGTCGCTGCACTAGCTGCAGCAGCCTTGGCTTTCTGCGCCTCAACAGTACGGAACTGATTCAGATAGTCCGTGAAATCTGCTCCTCCACCACCCCCGGTAGAAACAGTCCCGACGCTGCCCTGGATAGGATTCTTGATCTGTTCACTGAGACGGCGAATGTTTAGTTGTAGCTCGTCGTCTTTTTGGGATATCGACGAAAAACTATGCCGTGACTGCATGAGATTTGAGTTGGTGACGTTCAGGAAATTTTTAGTTGGCACAGCACTGCACACTACTGCAGCGGAAATAGATTTATTTTGACTGTGCGCCGCCGCTTCCTTATTTCCAGAATCTTTACGAGGAGATACCAGATGTTCCGGCGGCTGCTTTCCGTTCACATTCGAGGCGGCATTGCACGTGCAGGTCCGCGCGGATTCGTTTAGAATCGGCACGAGCTCGTCCTCTATCACAATTGGCGACTTGCAGCGCTGCAGCTTGGGCCGATGGGGATTCCGCCCGGCCGAGTTCTTCTCACCCGACTTGGAGTGATCGTGCAGTTCGATTTTCGTAGTAGAAAATGACTTCGCCTGCCGGTAGGCGTCTTGCTTCGGGGATTTGGGTTTCGTCGCGGCCGACTTGGTGTTGCTGCGCCAGATCCACGGGTCATCGGTCAGCGGCAGCAAGTTCCCGCGACTCAGTGACCGCACTTCCGACGACAGTTTCGCAATCTTCTGCTTGTCAGTTCTCCTGCCGGCATCGCTGCCGGGCATCTTCATCCAAGGATCTGATGGCACGTAGACTAGACAACCTGTGCTCTTGTTGTTCGATCGCGTCTCGTAGCTAAACTTGGTCCCCAAGTCGGACAGGTTGGGCGAGGTCTGTTCGCTTTGCGTTTTGTATCTCAACTTCGCGAATCTGGCTTCGCTCATTTCCTCCTCGAAGTCCTCGTTGGGCGATATTTTCACTGACACCCTGTCGTTTTCGTCGCACACTGTGATGGCGTGCTGATGGCGGATCGGAGGACGTGGCGACAGGCTGCGAGTGGTGCGCAACATGCGCACTGGCTTCGACTCACCCAGCGAGTTGGCCTTCTCCAGGACGCTCTTCGTCGTCACCTCGATGCTCTTGGGCTGCTGCACCTCGCACTTGGGGTTCAGCTTCCGCTTGTCGAGGCCAGGACTTGTTGCGGCATTGCGCGTAGCTATGAGACGCCGCGGACTAGCCGTCGTCCTGGCTATGATCGCTTTTTCGTCACTGATCCGCACTTCGTTGCGCAGCTTCGATACATCGGTGCCGTTCAGCCTCACGGTGGCCAGCGGGCTTCTTTGGTTAAAGCGGTTCGGGCTCGTTGCTGCGTCGCAACTAATCTTTGAGATCTTCTGGATATTCTTTTCGTAGGGAAAGGACGACACCGCCGACGCACCGGGCACTTGCTGCTTGGGCGAGCGCAGGGACGTGTAGCTGGAATGTTTGCAGGTGCACTTGGCCACACATTCCGCGTGACTTGCCTTCGCTGCGAAGGAGTTGATGCCGCAGTAGCTGGTAAAGTCGGAGATGGGATGGTGCGGCGAGACCGGATCCTCCCTGCTGTTGCTGCGGCTGGAAAATTTCTCGGCAATCGCCGATTTCTTTGGTGTTTTCGGTGAGTTTTTGGAATCGGGGTTGTAGGAAGACGATGATGCGTAGGTGGACAGGCGTTGGCCCTGGCTTTCGGTCGCTTTGCCACTATCCATACGAGCAAGCGAACCAACAATCGACGCCCTCTTGCTGATGGCGGCGGCGCTCTTATATGAATAGGCAGCGGCACCGAAGCCGGGCCCCTTATGCTAGAGAAGCTTTTCAGCTACAGCCTTCGTCGAGACAGAACTGGATGTGGATCCTGCAACAGTTGAGGTATTGTAACGTGCTTTCGAGTGACAATCGCGGCAAAAACTCACCATCGTTTTCTTCTTTGGCCGCGGTTGTCTGTCCCGGTGTCGGCTGAGTCTTTAATTGTCATTTCACGAGTTCCACACTTAAAAATTTCTTAAGTCGATCGAAATATTGGCTGTGCAGCTCGACGTCGTTGTGGCCTGCACCCTAAAATATGTTCAAAAGAATTCTCGTTAACAAAATAGTGAGGCGAGCATCGCATCCAACGGACATGATATTTGAAATCGAGCGTTTGCAATTCCCAATGCGTCTATCATTTGCCATGTACATCAATAAGGCGCAAGGACAAACGCGTAGCTCTCCCCGAGTTCGGGTGTAGATGTATGTTATTTATTGTTATCTATGTGCGTTTGATTTGCGTCTTGAAATTGGCTTCAAATAAAGCTTACCTCCACCCAGAGTGGTTCGACGGCCTTTGGGCACCGCTCGTAGATGCCGATGCCGTGCGAAAAGTCTATCACCTCGTCATCAGTCCCGTGGATCACAAGCACGGGCGACTTCACCTTCGAGACCTTGTCAATGCTGCAACAGGACATGCACAATTAGTGTTTGGCGACTGCCAACCCCAAGTTGCCACCACTCACCTTGGAAATGCGTCGAAGAACCACGTGCGCTTCGTGTTGCGGAACACCACCCGCATGCCGGACATCAGCGGCGAGTGCAGAATGACTGAAAGTAAATTAGTAATTACTGTTGCTCCTCAAAATGATATTTGATCTCATGGTAATACATACCCGCCCCCACCTCGTGCCGCGTGGCCAAGTCCACTGTCGGCACCGTGCCAATGCTTTGCCCGTACAGGATGATGTCCTCGGGGTTCGTGCCGAATCTGAGCCGTAAAGGTGCAGCGAGAGGAGGTGACCGGGAAAAGCAGACAAAGACAAACGCGTCAGGGAATGAAATTGGGTCGTCTGAGACGACGGCGATTACCTGTTGCGCAGCGCCTGCCACGCCGCCTCGATGTCCGCGTACAAGTTCTTCTCGGAGGGCTTGCCGCCGCTCGTGCCGTAGCCCGAGTAGTCGTAGCTGAAAATGTTGCAGTTGATCCTGGCGCCGAGCCCGAGGTAGAAGCTGCTCATCTGCCCCAGGTCCACGGCGTTGCCGTGCGAAAACAGCAGCGTGTACTTGGCGTTCTTGCTGCACTTGACGAAGATGCAGGTGATCAGGTTCCCGCGCGCGGTCCTCGTGCAGAAGCCCTCCACCTTGTTCTTGTCGCGCTCCGAGTACTGCCACTCGGCCCTGTCCGACAGGTGGATGTTGTACTAATCACACAAACTAGTGATTAGGTGATCCTTCTTTAGAGATTATCAGATTAAGTTACCTTGCTGTTGGTGTCGTCGGCCGACGTCAGCTTGTAGGTGGGCTCGGGCGGCTGGAACGCCAGCTTGGCGGCGATCGGGCCAGGACACGGCGGGCAGCAGAACATGCAGCACAGCTCACTAAAACTGAAGAAAATGAGTCAAGCACTTGAACGATGAGCAAGAGAACATTGCTAGTGGAAGTAATCTAAGCGGGTGCGGACCGGGGGGACCCAACTTTGCGATGGGCCATGTTTTATATTCACCTGAGACCGTTCATCGCGACCTGCTTTGTCTCCGCTAGCTGCAGAACCGTTATCGGGATTCAATGGCGCTCGTTTTCAATGACACTGCGACAGGATTAATGTGAACTGTTCCTGTCCAACATAACAGGAAGGCGAAAAGTGTTGACACGAGTGAAATTATCTATGACTTTTGAAACGTCAAGTTGTTGTTATCGTGCTTCTTCTTCACAGCAACGATTTCAAGATGGCTTCACGTACGACCTGAAGCGGTAGGATATTTGGGACAAATGGTGAAAATTACTTGTGTTCTAAAACGTTTCAGTTACACTAAATTCAATGTTAAATTATTGCAGAAAATTCCTGTTTATTTTATATTAAATTCAAAGTGCAAACAGATTTTTTTAGAAAAGAAGCAAAATATCTTGCAACACATTACCGCTGCGAGTCGCGAATATATGGACGTCACGTTTTCAATTTGTATACTATTTTGAGGAGAAAATAATTTGTTCAACTTCAGTTAACTGATAATATGCGTGTGATTAATTTCATGGTAATTAACGCAGGATAAACAATAAACGATTAGACTTCAACTATGCTGCACCGAAAGTTGATAAAATTTACAGTCAGAACGCAGGAAGTTAATCAGATTTTGTATTCTTTATGATAATATCCGCGATAAAATTTCATTGAATTTAATGCGTATTTATCATTTATTAGCACTTAAAAACCAAAAAATTATTGGATGCATCAAATCTTGCAAGTAAATAGAATATTATAGATGATTAGATTGTAAATTCGCCAGGAACCTATTGAATTTAAAAAGTCAAACTTTTAGTATCAACTCGTCACACACCTTCTGTTGTTTTTATTTTTTGGTATAAATAAGCAGAATTTGACAGAACTGATAAACTAGAAGAAAACCCTCTCAACAAAGCAGCGCATTTTTCAATACACTACAGGAAAAAATTAAAAACATAGCGAACCCAACTTCCTTTAAAACGACACTAAAAAAATACATCTTGCAAGACCAACCTTTGAAGTAAGTTACAATTACAATCAGCTCCACTGAAATCAAAGCCAAACATGTAATCAACATGAAATAATTAATAAACTTATATCCTGAATTTTTAATCTAACCAAAATGATACTAAAACTCACTAATTTAGTACTATTTCTTATACCGATTTTTATCTATGAACTGAAATATAGAATTGAAAAATTATTGACAATTTGCTGGAGAGACAAAATTTATTTCGACTTTATTGCGAATTTCAGTTTCGTGCACCGCATGTACCGAACGCACCACATGTACGTCTACGTATAATTTTCGTGCATGCGGTGCAGAAATAAACTCGATTCGATACTTTGCCGCGATTTGATCAGACCCTAACTTCAAAAGCTTTGGTTCAGCTGATGCATTATCTAACATCTAAACCACTTTCATACAGTGTCTCAGCTAGTAGTTCGTGGTTTAGCCAGGGGCACTCGAAACGCCTTGAAGACTCTCGGCGGATTTTTATCTTGCTAGATTTAGTAGAGCCATCTAGAATAATCTCGCTGACCTGCGAATGGAGTTCTGTTAAGGATGTGTAGGATTTCGAAGTACATCTTGTCTCCGCTATGTATTTGTCTGGCGCTAACATTCGTTAGTTGAATTCTGTAAATATCTCGTTCACTCAGTTGTGGACTATCGAGGCGAGCACACGTCTGAAATACACGTCTAGAATAAATATTATAATTATTTCACGTCTTTCATTGTGGAACCCCACATTTGGTGACCCCGACTGGAAACATCAGAATGTCGCACGAGGAAAAGTCACAGGACGTCGAAAACCCTGTCATCCAGGACGACGGAAATGCAGAAAGACAGAATATCACCATCGACGAGCAGCTCAGCAGCATCGTGGCTTTCAAAATGCCGCCATTTTGGCGTGCATGCCCTGCGTTGTGGTTCGCAAGAATCGAAGCGCAATTTCGGACTTATCGAGTAACTCGCGACGAAAAAAGGTTCGACAAGGTGATTTCAGAGCTCGACCCCGAAATTTTGCTACAAGTAGCCGATATCGTCACAACTCCACCGGATTCAGGTAAATACGACGCCATAAAGACTCGCATCGTAAACACGTATGCACTTTCCGAAGAGGCAGAAATACGCGAGTTATTGACTGGTATCGAACTGGGCGACCAAAAGCCGTCTCAACTGCTGCGTGCAATGCAGCTCAAAGGCGGAAATAAAGTGTCGGAAAATGTGCTTCGTTCGTTGTGGATGCAAAGACTGCCAGCCGGCGTGCAGTCTATATTGGCTATTTCGGAAACGGCGTCGGTTTCAAAGCTCGCGGAAATGGCGGACAGGATAGTGGATGTGCGTGATCCTGTCAATGTGGCTGCTATAGCTGGCCCCGTATCGTCTTCGAGTGACATAGTGAGCGAGCTAGCCGCAATCCGATCTCGCTTGGATCGCATGCAGGTGGACGATCGCAACTATCGTCGTCCGAGGCCAAGCCGCCAGTTTACATCGCGAAATCGGTCAGCATCGCGGAAACGATCAAGATCCACTAAATTGTGCTACTACCACGAAAAGTTTGGTGCTACTGCTCTCAAATGTAGGCAGCCCTGTTCGTGGGTACAAAAGACGCCGGAAAACTAATAGAGTCGCTGTCAGGGCAGCCGTCCGACAGCGACAGACACAAGCCTCGACTCTTCGTGTACGACCGCATCAGTAAGCTGACGTTCTTAATAGACACAGGCGCTGACGTCTCAGTTATTCCGCACCCACATCATCTTCGTCTGACAAAGCAAACATCATACACATTATTTGCGGCAAACGGAACACCTATCAACACATATGGCCACACAATCCTAGCCGTCAACCTGGGATTACGAAGAGACTTTCGATGGAAATTCTGTGTTGCGAACGTCGCAAGGCCCATCATAGGAGCCGACTTTTTAAGGCACTACGCCCTGTTGGTAGATATTAAAAACAACAGGCTAGTGGACCAAAACACAAAACTCTCCATCCTTGGACGGAAAGGCAAAGCAAGCTGCGGTTCTATCTCCACGATAAACCAAAACGTCAAATACCAGTTTTTGCTACATGAATATCCGGATATCACGAATCCTTCGATGCAGAAAACTATTCCAAACCATGGCGTCTTCCATCATATTGTAACAACAGGCCCACCAGTAGCAGAGCGACCACGCCGGTTAACTCCCGAAAAGTTAAAAATTGCAAGACAGGAGTTTGATTACCTATTGCAAAAAGGTTACTGTCGACCTTCTAGCAGTCCTTGGGCTAGTCCGTTACATTTGGCTCCCAAAAAGGACGGAACGTGGCGACCATGTGGTGATTTTCGTCGTATGAATGCCGTCACAGTTCCAGATAGATACCCAATGCCACATATCCAGGACATTGTCGCTGATTTGGCCGGAAAATCTATATTTTCAAAGATAGATTTACTTCGGGCATTCCACCAAATCCCTATCGCTGAGGCCGATATTCCGAAAACGGCTGTTATCACGCCTTTCGGACTCTTCGAGTTCACCGTGATGACGTTCGGATTGAGAAACGCCGCACAATCATTTCAACGATTTATGAACTGTGTGCTGAGAGGTCTGGATTTCTGTGTGTGCTACATCGACGACATACTTGTCGCGTCAGAGTCGCCTGAGCAACACATCCAGCATCTTCGAGCAATTTTCGAACGACTCAATACGTACGGCGTCATAATCAACTTAGCGAAATGTACATTTGGTGTCGAAGAAGTGGAATATTTAGGACACAACGTCAACCGGCATGGCATCTCACCACCAGTTTCACGCGTGGAGGCAATCAACAGTTTCAAACGCCCGACTACCAGTAAACAACTCCGTCGTTTTCTTGGTATGCTAAATTACTATCGCCGATTTATCACCAATGCAGCTAACATGCAAGCGCCACTGCATGACTTCTTGCAACGAAACAATAAGAACAAAACACTTAGCGAATGGACGGCGGAAGCAGAAAAAGCGTTCGAGCAATGCCGAATGAGCCTAGCAAATGCTACTTTGCTCGTCCACTACCAGCGCAACAAACCGCTTGTTTTAGTGACAGATGCATCCGACGTGGCGATTGGTTCTGTGCTAGAACAACTGCAAGAAGGACGCTCGCGACCGATGGCATATTTTCAGCGAAAGTTAACAACGGCAGAGAAAAACTACAGCACCTACGACAAAGAGCTACTAGCTGTATATTCCAGTATTCGTCACTTTCGACACATATTGGAGGGTGCTCAGTTTGTAATCAAAACAGATCACAAGCCACTGATCTATGCGTTCGCTCAGAAAACCGACAAAGCCTCGCCACGCCAACTACGACAGCTCAACTTTATATCGCAGTTCTCGACAAACATCGTACACGTGAAAGGTGACTGTAACATCGTTGCAGACACGCTTTCACGCATTGAAGGTATTTCTTTACCCACTACGGTCAACACGGACGAATTGCTTGCCGAACAGGACAAAGACGACGAACTTAAAAACCTCCTAAAAAGCAACTGCACGTCGCTCAAATTACAGCCCGTAAACATAGGAGAAAACAAAACCCTGATTTGTGACACCGCACAACCGACTGTCAGACCGTTTGTACCCGCAAAGTTGAGAAGAAGAATATTCGATACGTTTCATAGAAATTCTCATCCTAGCGGCCGAGCAACGTTCAAAGCAATCCACAAGAAGTTCGTATGGCCGGACATGAACAGCAATATCAGCCACTGGGCTCGAACATGCACACAGTGCCAAAGGTCTAAAGTGGGAAGGCATAACAAGAACGAGTTTCAGCCTTTTGCGATGCCAACAAAACGGTTCGAGCAAATCCACGCCGATATAATAGGCCCGCTCAGTACATGCCGCGGTTTTCGATATTGTTTAACGATAATAGATAGATTTACGCGATGGGCGGAAGCATGCCCAATGCACGACCAAACGGCAGAATCTGTTGCTGAAGCACTTTATGCAACTTGGATCGCACGCTACGGTGCCCCAGCCATAATCACCACCGATCAAGGCACTCAATTCGAGTCGGCACTCTTCAAAGCCCTCTCGAAATTGATAGGATGTAAACGCACGCGCACCTCACCGTATCATCCAGCATCAAATGGCGCAGTAGAGCGTTGGCACCGTTCTCTCAAAGCGTCGATAATGTGCCACGAAAACAATGCACACTGGGTTGACTTGCTACCCACCGTTCTGCTTGGACTTCGCAACTGCGTCAAAGAAGATTTAGGAACTTCCCCCGCGGAAATGGTTTTTGGAACGACACTCAGATTACCAGGGGAGTGGTTCATAGATGATGATAACGATTGCGATCCACATGTGTTTCTAAACAAATTTCGTCAACACATGAGAAACATTCGTCCGAAGCCGATTGTGCATCGCACCAACAAAAACTTCTTCGTGCACAAGGACCTCAATACATGCTCTCATGTATTCGTGAGGGTCGACGCTGTTAAAAAGTCCCTAACTCAACCATATACGGGACCGCATAGAGTCGTGAAGAGACTATCAGCCATCGTATTCACCGTTGACATAAACGGCAAGAAATCGAACATATCAACAGAGCGACTCAAGCCAGCATATTTGGTTGCCGACATGAACGAATTTTCACCGACATCCAGCTTAGTCACATCGCAATCATCGTTAGGAGCTACAAGACAAATACCATCAGCAGAAACAGATAATGCATCATCAAACTTCGTGCATCCTACTATCAATCGTACACATCCAGCAACATCCAGTCAACATGTACCCAGAATAGTAAGATGGACACCGCATACAACTAAAACTTCCGCAAATCCAACTACAACTGCAAGTCCAGTCGCCGTTGCAGCTCAGCCATCAATTGTGCGAAGAAATACTTTGCGATCCGAATCATCGCCAACTTTCTCAAGAACTATGCATTCTCCAATAGTTCCGCGACCGGCTAATGCACAACGAACATACCCGCCGAAACGTCAAAAGTATCAATCATCGTGACACTGACATCGCCACTTAGGAGGGAGCATTGTAGGATTTCGAAGTACATCTTGTCTCCGCTATGTATTTGTCTGGCGCTAACATTCGTTAGTTGAATTCTGTAAATATCTCGTTCACTCAGTTGTGGACTATCGAGGCGAGCACACGTCTGAAATACACGTCTAGAATAAATATTATAATTATTTCACGTCTTTCATTGTGGAACCCCACAGATGTGTCCTTAAACTTTCTGGAAAGCTTGAAGGCGCCTGGATATTTCGAAAAGCTTAGAGTCATTGCCGTAATTTATTGGTCGTGTTTAAGCCTTTTGAAGCCAGTGGATATCTTATGACGACAATATATATTTTACAGCGTTGAGAGGCGGAAATTTGCAATAGATATTCCTGCTCCTGCCTCTTGGTACGTTGGATTTTTACCGAATAGAACGATCTCCTCTTCATCACTATCTCCATCAATTCTGTAGGTCTCAATGATTTGTGCTTGCCAGACGATACAAATTGAATTTAACTCAATCAAAAATGTCCTTTTCGTTCGGTTTATACGAATAATTCAATTTAAAACATTTTATATACAATTTTAGTAAATATTCACTCACGAGCATGTGATTTGATAACGATGAGCATGGGCTAGCATATACGTTTCCAAGTGTCGGTTTGTAAAGAACTGTTAAATGCCTAAAAGCTGATTAAAGAATCAGAGAATCACTAATGAATAAAGAAAAATACTTTCAAACTATCGTTCCAGTCTAACTAGCTTTTTTACGATAGTTGCCGGGTAGCAATTCAAATATACCCCCCAAACTAGAGAGCAGTTCAAAGAACTCTTTGGCTTTTCCAAAAACAAAATAAAGTCTCACAAAAGAAATGTACATCCATATTTCCATCTACTTTTCAGATCTTTCACAACACAATCGTATCGGGTTAAAACAAACATTATGCAAGTCGGTTTGTAAAGATTCCATTGGCAATTGTAGACAGTCTGCGAACTTCAAGAAGCTATCGGTGAATGGAAGAAATGGATGGAAGTGAAGCCCGTAGAAATGGCTGAGATGGTTTGCGTCCTTTTATCTCCTTCAAATCATTTTGTGATAGATTTCATCGGGTGAACATAAAACAATTCGTTCACATCTTCAGCACAATCAGGCAGAGGTCACTCATCTAATTGTTGTTAATTAAATAAATTGTCAACCCTTCGAAAAAAGCTAGATTCAAGCTGATCCGTCGAGATGTAACGTTTGCTTGCGTGACACCAGATACAATCTTGTTGTGTAGATTGCGATCGCGCGCCAAAAGAATTGCCTCTCCGGAAAGGACTAGCGCTCAATCAGCACTGCAGGTCAGGCAAATGTTAGTTTTTCGTCATCGCTGGCTTTGTTGCTCCAAAGTCACAGCATTTTTCAATTAGGCATAATTGATGTTTGCCTACCTCCCGAACGGTGCAACCTGCATCGGTGCCGGAACTGCGAAATTCGTTCCGGTGCTCCAACGTATTGCCGTAATTTGCCCCTCCGCGGCCGAACGGTTCGCAATGCAATTTCGCGTCCGCAAAGGTGTTATGATGCCGTGCAGTTTCGGCGCCCTCCAAATTACACGTATTCGCGTACGCAGAATATTCAACGCCGTTGCATTAACTCCTCGTCCTCTTGCCACGATGCCCGTCATATGCTCCTGCGTTCGCATCGGTATCGTTGCAATCGGAAGTAATATTATGTCCTGCCACCAAGGAGGTGGGGTCGCCCGTGAAAAAGGAAAAATAAAATGTAAGCTGGCCGTAATAGTCTGCAGGGAGTGTTGCGTTTTAATTTGTGTGTGCAGAACATGATTATGCACCTTTGGCGCTATCCCGTAAAGCGATGAATGATTCTTGAAGTTGAAATGAGGACATTTTCACAGGTCAGTGCTGCCATGTGGTTAACAAGTTTGTTTATGGCAAGAGGTCCCTCTCATATTAATTTCACAAATTTTTCCAGTTCTCGTTGTGTTTTTAGCATGCACGAAAATCTATGATAAACTAAATTTTCCATTCAACAAACCGCGTGGAGCGACTCTTACACGGACAACTTCAGAGTTATATCTAAATGAATATTTAAAAATTAGAAATAATAATAAGAATGAAAATAATTATAATTATATTAAATAATAATAAAGATAAAAGCTCATCGCAGTAATTATAATAATCTCATCTTAGAGACGTCCACTGATTACGTAAGGCATTTAGTGATTGGAGGTAAGATTGAGTCTCTATGCGAAGCAATCAGTAGACGGGCAAGTTACAAAGCCCTTTTTCGCGTATCTGGCTTTTTGCATATTGACGCTTGAAAGGCAGAAGGAATCTAGCGAAAATGTTAGCGAAATTTTGATTTCAGCGTTAGTGAATGCAGTTTTTGTTTTTTCGTCGACTGAACAGTATTTTTTCGTCGTTGGGAGGTGGAAATCTTTAAAAGATACCGATTCGCTCCTGCTTCTCGGCATGTCGTATTTTTACCGACTAAAACCACCATCGCGTCCTCCGGAAACCTCTCACTCCATTACTCATTGCTTGCAGTGTCCGTGTGCAATATATTTTCTGGATGCTTGTTCATTTACTTAGTACTTCCATGACGATGTTCATCGGTATATTATCCCTTATACCAGTCTCTCAATAATTTTTATCCAGAGTCCAATATATCCAATTGCGTTTCACATTTGTAGAATAAATCTTAGCGTTCTTATTTATTGAATTGAGTCTTCAGTAAATGTTTACGTAGCATGATTTTAAACGATATTATGTTACGCGCTTATCTTATTGTGTGAGGTAGCTCATTGTAAAAATTTGATGCGGCGTTAATTGGATCCATCCTCAGGCGCTTTGTCCTAGCAAATTTTATTAAAATATCATTTGCTTTTCTCATATTGTAGTCTCTTTCCTCAATTTATATCTAGCTTCATTGTGTTTTCATTTCCTTTATTTTTCGTAGTCTGGATCCAAATTATGATACCGTATGTAATCCTTGAAATTATGTATGCATTTTTAATTAGTATTTTATTTTTAACTAAGAAATAGCTGGAACGATAGCTGGTATGCGGTGTTCACGTTAGTTTTTTTATCGATTGTAAGTCCTAAGTAATTCATTTGTTCAACTCTCTCTCTCTTTATTTTTATCAGTGGCTCAATATCAGTTTTATTTTTTTGTTTAAAGATGATGTATTTGGTTTTGTAAATATTTTATCGTGTGATGACCATTTTGAATATTTATGTCCGAAATTTCCATGGGAGTCTGTATTGTTTCACCATTTTACATTAATGGGACTAATAATCATTTCCTATTTTGTAGTTGATCTTGATAAAAAGTATGCAGTCAACTATCGCTGTTTAATTATATGTAAAATATATAAAATATTACAAAAGATGGGGAAGAAGTAATTGAAATCTTACGAAACCTTAAAAACTAAACAAATAAGCTACTTAAGTGGTTACATATGTCTTGTATTTTCAAATATGAAAGTATAGTACTTCAAGAGTATTCACACCATATTTGAAGTAAATTCAAACAATATTACTGGAGCTATAGAGATTTGAATACCGCGTGGTCGGCACGTGCGCTCTGCCTTACCTAGCATATTATACGCATGCAGCGCGGTTCTACCGCGTAAAATCAGCTCCTTTCTTTTTCATCAAACATCACAAAATCAAAAGGATGCTCTGGACACCACAAATGAGGTGAACGAGTTACTGTATGAACCTGAAATCGACGACTCAATGTAAGTCGCTAAAAAATAACTTTAATTCATTAAATCGCGATAAAAAAAACTTTAAACGCGTTTTGCTCGAAACTTTGTTTTTCCGTGCGGTAGGCACGATTTCTTGAGAACGAATCCACCGATTTTGCTGAAACTTTGCACAGTTCCTCTTCATAGTTTTGTCTCGTGCTTGAACGGAAAGGGAAGGGATTTTCATTCGGTCAACTCGTTTTTATTTATACGAAAAAAATCTTTTAAAAACGATGAGAATCGGAAGAATGCTAAAAACATGAGACGAAAATTCATTCAAATCCGTTTCAAAACTTCAAATTTCATTTTGTTCAATTCCTTCGTTCAAGCAAGGAAGCAAGCAACCAAGGGCATAAACTATAAGAAATTTTTTGAATTTTCGATTTGAGATGAACCTGCACCGAAATATTCTGCCTACCGCAAAAAAAAGGTTGGACGAGGAAAACTGCAAGAAAATTGACAATTTTTAATGTTTTTAGCTGAAATTTTTTGACACTATTTTGAAATGCTAAACTTATATGTGTGTAAATTTTAAATAAAATAAATTTTTGGTTTTTAAAATACAATTTTTTGAAAAAGTTGTTTTTTTCCTTCAAGACCTATGTAACCCTTTAAAGCTGCGATTTTTTATTTGATGAGAACTTTTTGAAGCATCTGATTTTCAAAAGTATTGACTACCATTGTATCGGTACTATTTCACCATTTTACTTCAGAAAGACATTGATCATTTGTTATTTTGCAGTTGATCTTCAAACAACAAGTAATATCCAGGAAAAACTCAATGTCTGATTATATGTAAAACATATAAAATCTTACGTACGATAGAGAAGAAGGATCTGAAATCTTACGAACTATTACAATAAACGAATTCAAAAATTTGACATAGGATACGTACGTTATTAATATACGGTCTTTAATTCCTTAGAAATATTCATTGTTTATTGTATAAAATTGTTTATTGTATAAAAAGCTATGATTTTTAATTTTATGAGAATGGAAATCATCTTAATTCTCAAACCAATAATTGACAAAGATGCAAACTAGATAATAGAATTCCTTTTTAGAAAACACATTTAATATTTTTGGAGTTATTTTTATTAAACTGAAAACACATCTGCAATAAATTTATTGAAAATTCCAACCAATCATAGAAATGATAATACTCATCGAACAAAATCATTAGAGTAAGTGAAATCAGGAAATATTATTCTTATCTTTTTCATTATAAATATCAAATATATTTTAAAACTAGAAATCGGTAACACTATTAAGAAAAGTCTAGATTCGTTACCAGAAAACCTGCAAAACGGATTACAAGAGCTCCCAATTGTGCTTTCAGGTGCATGCCAATTATTTGCATTGCATGTAACTCGACGACAATTTAGAAATAGCTCCTATTTACCTAAACTAAGGACACGCAGCTCACGTGAAAATCCTGAAATTTCTGCAGGATAAAACAAATTGTTGGAGTCAAGTGTAAGCACTTTCAAATCGTTTGCAATATAAATACTTTAGGCAAGCAAGTCCTGGTGGATGTCAACAAATAAGAAATTACATGTTACAAGTTGATTTCGAGGTCTACACATAGATTTCTGATGTCCACAGGCGAAGATAGTCTTGTTGTTAACACAGAATGTCATCAAGGATAGTAGAATATCTAATGGCGATCCTAATCGTCGAGTCAATTTGTTAACTTAATTTCGACTGCTGTTGATTGAATGTTTATTTGGTAATTTTTGTGGGTCATCAGAGAACGAAACGTTGTGTGTTTGCTTTAGAAACTTTTCGCTTGACAACATTCTGTGATTGATGTGCGTGTCCTGGCGGGAAGCTCTTTGAACGAAGTGCTACTTTGCATGCAATTCTTTTCGAAAGGAAGCTCGTCATGCATGAATGACTAAGGATCCGAATCTTAAGACATCTAGATACCATTTTTAGATTCTTGCTTTTTGCTTGAGAAGGAACATATTTCTAATTTATTTTAATTTAAATTGACTGGCCCATAAAGACATGAGATTGGATTTCTAGGATTCGAAAACAGCTTTACTCTAGGAACCTCAAATTAATAATGTAAATAGCCATTTTTGCAATTTGGTGATACCGATGAAGTCTTGACACAATAACTAGTAGCAGCTAAAAGAGCTAAAAGAAGAAAGCAGCTGAATTGATTTAAAACAACAGTTCAGTTCACATGTTTTCGTTTACATTGGAAAAATTCTTGAAAGCTAATGAACTAACCTTATCAAAAAAAATTCTACTAAGCTTTTCGTGCACACCTCACAGTGTCTACTTGCAGCCCATCGTTGATAATATTTTGTTGTGCTAAGTGATTTTTAGATGATTATTGATTTAGGCAGAAAATTATTTGCTTATTGATGGTTTTCTAAAAGGCATTATCATTTTTTGCAGCACGAAAACACTATGCTGATACAAAACTTGTAAGCGAAGTCCAGGCACGGAATGAAAAAGGACGTAACTCAGAAATCGAATCATGAATCTGAATTGTTATGCTAATCTTTTAAATATAGCTTGCTAATAGTTAGACAAGCACTGTTCTAGGATGAAACCAGAACAATACATGTTTTGGATAATTTGTACAAAAAAAGTGGTAAAAAATCGTAAAAGAAACGTCCAACAAATTCCCGCTCTTCTGAAAAAGACATGTAAGTAATTTATGTGTTTTTTCATAAAAATATTTCCGTCATGTTGGCTTTACCAGAAATATTTTCATCAAAATTCGATCCGTTCGTGAGATGAGGTTTCTATTTTTTTCGTGAGGGGTTTGCTTTTATTGATTTGTCTACATAAATTCTTTGAAGACAATTGATTAGGAGATTTTTTTAAAATAAAATGCTTTCGTGGAAATTTCAAAGCATAAATAGGTTTTTCCTTCATCAATTTCTTTAAAAAATGTCGAATGTTTTGCTTGAATTATTGGTGATAAAATAGAAAAATTCGAAACCGTATTTGTCGGCTTCGAAATTGGTTATTTCTAGTTTATTGACGTCAAATTTCGTTTTACATGGTTGAATTTTAATTTTTGATTACAAAACGTAAAATATTCACTCGGGAAAATGTTTCCGCAATTGCATGAAGATATTTTTTGGAAAAAAAAGATTCGGGAGATATTTACCACCTATAAAATAAGTGCTCGTACTTAAAAATAGATTTTCTTTCAATCGTTTTTTTAAAAACATTTCTATAAAGCTAAGAAAAATGAATAAATATTTATTTTCACACGAAATTCAATTTTTTTCCAACAGAAATATAAGTTTCGAAAATATTTTTTGTAAATTATTGCAGAGTTTTAGTTGAAAGAAAATTTCTTTCCGTCTTTTGAGTAAAAATTCTTTGTCCCAGATGTATGAATTACTGCGTTTAAAATATTAAACGTTTAAAATATGAATTTTTAAAGCCTAGATGCGGTTTGTTAGATATATTTCAAATGAACTTATAAATTTTATAAAACAGATACAAAAGTCCACGAAATAATTTGTTTAAATTATACAAACAAAGCAAACTAAAGGGTTTTCCACAAAAAAATTGTTTGGTTTCGAAGTTTTTTGATGATTGACATTTTCTAAATGTGATTGTGGCAGCTTAACATTTTCTGAAACTGATACCTTTTTTGTCTATTATTATATACAGCCTGCCAGTAATCTAAATGGTTTCCAATTTCTTCGTCAAGATTTTCTGTAGCAGACACCGTCAACCTTGGTCGCGATCGAGTTTTATTTAATTTTATGTCCAGATAAATTCTCTTAAAATTCAAAGATTAGATTAGAAATTAATTTCAATCAAGACTTTAAAACGAACATTGACAATCTTTTTGCCTTTTTTCAAGTCTTATTCAAAAATTACTTGTGATCGAAATGACTTTTTTTTTAGAAAGGACTTTTTCGTATACTTCAATCTTTTTCAGTTGAAACTTGAATCTTCGAAACACAATTGTCATGTATGATATTTGAAATAAAATCTTGCGTGGCTCAATAAAACTGTATGGTATTTTTTCAGCGCTACGTTTATTTTAGATTCATTCGGTCCAACTGAGATCTTAAAAACTTCATTCTGTGTCTGTTAAATATTCTCGATTGCATCGGAGAATTATGAAAATGTTCCCGACAAATAATCAAGGTTTATTCGCCTCACTCTGAAATAAAAATTTCATACATAAAATAGATAATGCATTTTTGAGGAAAAATTAAGTCCCGTTGTTTTTTGGGATACTTTGTATTCTAAATTATTCACTTTTTAGGATGCTGCAAAATATTTCACCATGTGTAATCACAATTCAAACTGTTATTTATCTGTCTACAACAATTGTAACCAAATCCCTAACTTAGCAAATAAATGTTCGTAACGTAAAGTTTACTACAATCATTTTCAATCGCCAGAATTCCAAAATTATCCATTGCCTACGTAATTCCATACCCTCAATGATAAACAATTTTTAAGATGCCGTTTCATTCCAACTAACTGACGAAACAGAAATAGCACGAATTTCGATGTACGCAATCCAAGTTTTTTAAATAAAGTATCTTCACAAACAAATCAAATTTTGCTAGATTCGAGTACACATAAATTTGTGTTATTCTGGAAAAAAATTCGAGGGAAAATTATCGCTGAAAGATAAAGTAAATTGTTTCATTTAATTGAAATTAGTGCATATTTTGATATCTTTTTTAGACGGAACATTATCTTTAAACTGTCTCCAATCATGGCAAACCCTATTTCTGTAAGCTGTGACAGGATTCCGTGGAAACGCCATGAGCGATAAACACAGGCAACAATTCTGAAGGTAAAAAACCTAAATAGGTACCATCAAGGATACAATGAAAAGCCTCTATGTTTTGTTCATATCATAATCAAAAATTCCAAGGAATCAGGTGTTTCGTGAAATTTTCATATTTTTGCTACGTAGAAACTAGAAGCGAATTGAAAAATTTAAACCCAAAAATAGTAGCTACTCTTTTGTAAACTTTTTTTTACATGAGCTTGAGGAATTTTCAACATTTTAGAATGTTTATTGGCCGGAATTATTTATATACATTTCAAAGTACAAGAAAACCAGTTATTATGTTATGGATAGCAAGAATCTTTTTGGATAGATGTTCAATATGTAAAATACACTATTGACTGAGTGATTAGCGCAATAAAATTGTGGTCTATTCAAAATTATGCCTGGAAAACCAAAATCATTTTTCGAAGAAAATCAAGCTGGGTGTATTCAAAAACAAGAAGATATTAAAAATAATTCGCTCGTCTATCAAATGTTTTCCACTCCATCCCGAAAATACCATCTATTTGATTCACGATTCATCGAGTATCTCAAAATATTTTTCGGTCTCCTCTTCCTCAATAAAACTCAATAGATTTTTCATTCAAGACATAACTTTATTCTTAACACTTATCTAAATTAACTACTTACAGTCATTTTGCTCGGGTAGTGATCTTAAATAGGTACAGTACATCATCTATTGTCATTAATTGATTGCGAAAAATTGCACATTAATTGATCCACCCGCGATTGTCAAGTGGACAACATCTAAATCTATCATAGCGGTTGCAACTCCGATTAAAATATCCTTGAAATCAACATGCATTTAAGTTACAGCAATTGCTTCACACCATTGTATTACATTACAACTATATCACATCGTATTAACTTGCGAAACTGAAGTCAGACATTGGCAGGACGAAACTGGCAACTAGAACACCTTGAGCGGCCCGAGGTACGGATTGTAGTCCGGGCTGCCCGTCGGGACTTTCAGAAGCTGTGACTGGCGATAGTAGTGGAGCTGCAGCTGCTGCTCCATTGTGAGGACGAACGGCAGATGATGAGGCACAGGTCCTGCGGGACGCATTCCAAAAGGTGCGAAGTACTGTCGTGGACCGCCCATTGGATGCGGAGATGTGGGCTGTTGCAGCACCGGCGAATGTACCGTCGGCGAGGATATGTGGCCCATAGGTGATGGGATCGGAGAAATGGACGCGGAACGGATCTCACATGGTTCGGGCTCCGGAGCAATCAGGCTTTCTATCGTGAAGGGACGCTTCGGACGTTGCGGTACCACGTAATCGGATGCAGAGCGATCGATGTTCTCTGTTGACGTGTAGGGTCCGCCATGTGGTACAGGATGAACAGGATACATGCCGATTGGCTTTGCTTGTGGAGGACAAGGCTCCCCGCGTTGCGACAAAAAGAATCGGTTGAAGTTGGCCAAGGCGGCCAGCTCGTCGTTCAGCATATCCTTCTCGCATTTGTGGATCTTGAAGCGCTTCCGTCGCCTGAGCAGGCTTCCATTCTCGAACATGTCAATCGCTTTGGGGTGCAGCGTCCAGTACGCACCCTTCCCGGGCTTGTTTGGGTGCCGCGGTATTTTGATGAAGCAGTCGTTGAAACTGAGATTGTGGCGCAAGGAGTTCTGCCAGCGCTGCGTGTTCTTGCGGTAGTAAGGGAAGCGGTCTGTTATGAACTTGTAGATATCACTCAGCGGAAGCATTCTCTCCGGCGAACTCCAGATCGCCATCGCCGTTAGTGAAATGTAGGAAAAAGGAGGCTTCTGATCGCCATACGATTCACGAGAAGGCCGCGGCATTGTACGCACACTATCCGTTCACAGTTCCACAAAACAATGTCTTTCCACAAAATTAATTCGAGTACAGGTATATTATTCACACGGACCAACGAAGCTATCGAAACGAATGTTCTTCGAAGACTGACTTCGCAGGTGTCGAACTCGTTTCCACCTAACACGGCCAGGTAAGTCAACGCCGAAGAAAAATTAAGGGGGAGAAGAGCCGAAGAAGAATAGCCACGGACCCTTTCTGTGGTAACAAGGTGGGCGTGAGTGCTCGCTGAAATGATGGGGAGACAGCTTGCATTGGCCGACTCCGTGGCATCGCAAGAATGGAGTTGCGCCAAGGTGGAGTCTCCGGCAACTTTCGAAAGACCTGCTTTGCTTAGGTACAGTAACCTCGCCTGCAAGACTGGCGAACTCTGCAGCGCAAGGATATAATAGGCAATCGCTGCTATTTACTGCAGCCCAACTGGATCCGGCCTCTTCGTTTCGCATTCGCGTTGCAAGGAGACGAGATGATTTCAGACGATGGTGTTGTTGCTTCCAAATTAATTCCCCGGTTGTTAATCAGTTGTTGATGGTTGCCATTTATTTGCAATGTACTTTGTGCAAAAAAGCTGACGATGTTCATGTTTTCCTCGGCGTCCTCGTTATTGTCATTATATTGTAGCATACTTTCAGATTGATGTACAGCTTGATGTGTGTGCTTTTTGATTTTTTGTTTCTCTGCAGATTATTTTTAAGAGGTGGATATTTCATTTTGCGGTCGTTTGTAGTTTGCTAGATAGATAGGTACTTTTATTGCGATTGATATTAAAAAAGATTGGTCAGCTTCAATAAATAAATTGCAATTTAATTTGCAATAGTTCTTTTTAATAGAAAATGAAATCGTGGTTTGAGCTACTTCATGATTGTTTTGTAAACTATCTCCTAAGGTCAGAATCATACTCAGTTTATTTATATCGTTAATATGTGGGACAGAGATTAATGAGACAGTTGTGTGCTCTAATATCTTATTAGTACTCCCTTTATATTTCTGTAATTTTGAATTGCTCCTTTTGCTTTAAGTTAACGAACAATTTAGCAAAGCATGCAGCTTAACCGAATTAATAGTGTCTGAGCCGATTTCACCGTAAACTATTTAGTGTACCTATAGAAAAGAGATTTTGAGAGGAAATAATTACATAATTTCGAAAGTACAATTTTCAGCTTACCATTTTTTAAGCCAAAGATACCATGCTTTCATTTTTTGCTAAGACATTTCGTCTTAGGTGTATTAAATCATATAAATGTATAATATGAGAAATAAACTGTGGTGGTGAGTTTATTAGTAACAAATAATAAAATATCCAGTAAAACTCTTTATTTCTTTTTTCAAAAATAGAAGAAGATAAATCATTTCGATTCTAAAAATATGTAAACATCCACAGGCGCTACTGATATACTGATAAGGTTGCTGATTTAGAGGGCATAAAATACATATTCTCAAAGCACAGGTCATATTTTCATCATATTTACAAGCAGTGGACACATAACCAGAAATATATCTAGGTACAATAGTTTGGATAGCTACGAAACTATTATTCAAGCATTAGTTTCGGCAGCAATAGACAACTTATAACAACTGATGAATCGTTTGCGTTTTCGTTCCGTTCGTTTCGATAAAGATATGTATATTTTAAGCTGTCTTGTGCACAGGATATTCCACACTACTTTTCAGAGTGCAATTATTAGACGATTGTCTTGTTAAGATTTCATATTTGTATTTTGTTTTTCTCATTTTTCATCACATTGTTTAATATAGAGCAAATTTTTTGTTAACACATTACCATTTATCTACTTTCTTACCTTTTTCAAAAACATTGTTTTATATAGTGGAATACATACCTCATTAAAGACCCAATATTTTTTCTTCAAAGCATCTTATCATTTAAAAGTACACTCATCAATTATTTGACGAAATTTTTGGGGTATTTCCAAAATAAATTATTATTTATTATGAGTTTACATTAGGGGGGATAAAGGCTACCCATACCCATTGGACTTTATGTTAAAAGCATTGAGTGTCTAGCTTTTTTTTTAAAAGTTCAAATATGTCTTGGAGACAGGGACACTCCGTATACACACCATGCACGTTTTCAGAAATTTCCATAACAAGGATTAAAGCAAAATGCTGGAAAATAGTTTTGTGAAACAACTGACAACTTTAGAAAATAATGATCTTATATATTATTATATTATATTATATATTATATTATTTGACTCTGTAAATATCTTTACAATATATGAAGCTATATTAAAATGCACTTAAAACATTTGAGTGAATAAAACTTATTGAATATAAGTAAATTCGGCATTTCCTTCTCTCAGAATTTTCTTTTGATACAATACTTACACCGTTGGCAATTAACGATGTTACTGACACACTTTCTTTTCCTTGCACATGAAAACTATTACAAATATTATTAAGACCCATTGATTAATAAATGCTCTCATAACAATTATACCTTCTTAAAACTTGCAATTAATTTTTAACGAAAAAGATCGATGATAAAATTCCATACTTTTCTCAAATAAAATTTACTTAGACAATTTTTAGTGTCAGATTTCTCTTTAAAACAAACCATAAAATATATTTTGGCCATTATTCGGTCGGTAGAATGGTTATGTCTCAAATTCATAATCATGTTTTGCAGGTATAAAATTTTAAATAGAAGTAATTGAAATAGATTCTTGCCCTGTCACATGTACTGGAATAGTTATTTCGTTATGCCCGTAAAATTTATTCCGTCCTTGACTTTTACGAAGAAAATATAATTACAACGGACTTTTCCAAAACATTTCGTTATAAAAGTTAAATCAAACATGACTCTAATATATCTTATATGTTTGCTAAGCCAACGCTTAAAATTTAGTTAAATAAGCTAATTGGATCTGTAAATAAAAAAAGTCTTTTAAGTGAGACTCATTCTTTCATTAAATAATTGGAATGTTACTAAACTTGCTAGGATTAATTTTCCCCATTGTGCGTATATTAAAGATGTTTAAAAACGAACAAAGCAGCCGAAATATGAATTTTTTTTACTTTCAATGTCAAAATTAGTAGTATAGAAATATACACAATAATTTTAATCTACTATAAAAATAAGATTAATAGAAACCACATTACACTAAAAGACAACAAAATCGAGGATGGCTTTTGTAAATTCCTTTGAAATGCTGGAAACTTTCAATGCATCACATTTTCTCGATGATGATTCTATTCTCGTTTTAAAAATATTGAATTCAATCAATCTCACCGAATAAATATTTAAATGAACTAAAAAAAATGAAAAAACCTCATAAAATAAGGCATGATCCGCAAAGCAATCCCACCTTGGGTTCCCTCCTATAATCCTTCCCACAAAAAATCTTAAAAGCATATTTTTCACAAGATTTGTTATTGAAAGGATTTTATCTGGAAGCATTGTCTATTAATTCGATATTGCTTTAATAATTATCAATAAAAACTTTGCAGAACATCAGCTCTTAAACTGAACTACAAAAAGTTTAAAAATTATAATTAATTCTGAAATGCACAACAACTCTTTAGCAATCAAACAATAGTGGAAATTTGAATCTACTCATTGCATGTAGTTAATGAATTATTGTTTAAAAGCTTCAGTCAATTTGCTATTCAATTTATGTAAATAAACAAAACAGATGTAGCAAATTTAGAGGATGACATGGCGTTTAAACAATATCCACAAAATGAAACGAATGCAAAATTATAATTGCCATGGATATCAACAGCTTCCAAGAAATTTGGGAAGCTTTAAGTCCATTGCAGAATCTAAATATTCCTTTTCGTTTTCCATATAATTCTTGTGAAAACTTATTTATAACTGTTCAATCTTCACATAATATATTGTAATTCCTTCTCGCAAAATTAGAAAGTATTTGTAAATATAGACTATAATTACATTTTGTGGGTATGCATTTTATCAAAAGCATAAACATATTTTGGAAAATTTAATTAGATGTTAGAAGCACCTTCTGTTACATAAGTTCAATTTAAAATGGAATTTAAAGAACATAGATAAATCATCAATATTAGGACGGGTGAAATGCTGAAATTCGATTTTAAGAAACACTCTTCACTTTTATTCGTTTCTAATTCCAAATTTAGATGAAGGTGTAATCGTTTTTTTAGTTCTACACATTTGTTTACATATTTTTAGAATAGTGTATGCATTGTACCGTATTCAAACGAAGTAGATAATAGAGCGTTCCTATCAACTTCCGCATCCTTGAAAACCAATAATCCATGCAAAATAGGTACGATTCATCGAGCCGTCTGCCTTCTTTACGATATCCTTCCGATTTCAAGGGTGACATCCTACCTAATTGTTTGCAGTTTCTACCATGAAATTGTCTCGTCACATTGCAACCGTTCCCTTTTATCCTTGTACCGCCTAGTGTGCAAATAAGACTCTATTGCATAATAAGGTAAAAGAGCAAACAAGGCCTGTTATTTTACGTAAATTTGCTCAACAATATAATGAAGCACAACCACCACCTTTGTTGTAAAATCGGTCGCTTCTTCGAAAAAAAATATAATTTTGCCTGATTTCGCACCCAAAGTCACTTCTGTTGTGTGAGTCTTTGAAAATTACAACATAAGTGGTTTCGGGGTGTCTCTTGTCTCTTTTGATGAAAGACGAAAGCCGACCGCTTCTATGCTTCAGGTAAATACACACAAAACACCTACTCGTGTTCGATTCCCACTCTTTTAAGGACTACATTACCTGTCTTATGAGGCGAATGGATAATCCATCCTGAAGAAAAGCCAATTTATTAACCGAAATAACCGCTTTCAGCCAACATTGATATGATGGTCTTTTGTAGTGTTTCTGTTGTTCATATGAGGACTCAACAAATGTTGGCGAGAAACATTTTCGACGCCATGTAGAATGGGCATCGTTATTATGTTCTGGATTATAAAAGCAAAAGAAAATCATATCCAAAAGTTCGAAAGCTGAAATTTAATTGGATAATTTACTGTGCATTCCATTAGGGTTGAATTATGATGAAGCTTTCTAATTGAAATTGGGACTCATAACTTAACATGGACCGATCGAAAAGTTGACAATTTTACGTGTATGTATATTAAATTTTAATAGGCTGCCGAAAATTAATCAATTCAATTATAGCAGTTAAATGAATAAATTCAAAACAAGTATTTCAAACATGTTCATTTTTTATGAAAATTTCCCATATATCTCCCTTTAAAATTTAATCAATCAGATATTGGACCAAATCAATAAAGGTGTTATTGCAATCAAGATTATGAAAAAGGATTGAAATAATCGATACCTTAGCTTATCCGACTTTCAAGTATTTGAAACCAATTAAATTCGCAAAACAGTTTCAGATATACCAAAATGTTATGTTCAAGGCTAAATGTTGCATTTTCATGCAACCAATATTCCAATATGCCTTTGTTCTCGGAAACAAATGTTTTGGGTTGACAACAACATATCATTGGCAATTTGTTTGTTCAATAATCAATAAAACATTGCTACACCTACAAGACCTATAGGTCCAAGCCTGGTTGAAAAGATTGTCTTTTCAGTACACCACTGTTATCTTCTGTGCAAATACCGTAATTTAACCAGAGTCCTGTGAGGACAGTATTATTATAATCCAAAACAAAACGCCTACCTATCGTAAAATTGTGGACGTTTTATTCGAAAGGACAATGCTAATTTCTAAATTGGCAGACCTGCATGATGTCTTCCATGCCTAGTTGAAGACTAATATTAGATGAAAAGGTGCATTTGCCTCTGAACGTCTAAGAATTTTCTAGTTGTAAACCAGTGAACGGAATGTAAGTAATCCCATCAACATAACGCCCCCTTCCAACAAATTGAACATAGGATAAGCTTTGCTTGGCTGCTTAAAGATTTGGTAGGAGTTTCCGTTTTACGAGCCTTAGGTAGCCAAGGATGTGAATAAAACTATAGTTTTTATTACACAACTATTAGTTCTTTAGAATTTTGCAAACAGCAGGCAAAAATTGGAATATACCTACCACAAATTAGACGGCAGCATTTTTGTTATTAAACATGCTTCGGAATGTCTACTCGGGAAACTGTTATGTTTCTAGGACAATATTTCCTAGCTAAACTATGAAAATGAATTGTCTATGCTAAATGAAACATTTTGTTTTAAAAATCAACGAAAGTATGTTCTGAGAGTTGCTTTTTTTAACACAATTGTATAAAAAAGGTTAGAAGATGGCGCTAACAAAATTTGTTATGTTCTTTTTGATTTTGAAACTTACCTAATACCGTCAAAACGATGTGGTCATCATTTGCAGCTATATCCTTATCCATTTGCCAAGTGTTGATTGACGAGTGTTCATGTCATTTTGAAGTATGAATAACCAAAAGCGACTAATTGCAGCAATTTGTTATGCACATTTCAAATTACTCGCACTGTTGAATGTGGTGATGCTGAGTTATCAATGCCTGGATTTGTGTATATCCATTGAAACATATAGTAGGTAACTACTTTTCTCTTGCGGCTGGCAGTAAAGAATCCCCTTCTGGTAATATGCCTATAATTTTTCGCTGGTCGCTTCATCACTTTACAAAGAAGAGTTTTTCCGAGCACACGACTTGCAATTATTCGCCAAAGCTATTCATATTGTTCCAATATATTCCGTTTAAGTACCTACTCCAAGATGGAATTAGCCAAGAGGTTTCCGTTGTGTCTGTTCACTTGATCTGTCGTCTTGAAGTTAGTCTAGTCGATTTTCTCGAAAAGGGGTTATGGGATGCTACCATTCGAATGAAACTCGATAATGTTCATTATTTGGTCTTTACCGGAAAACTTCTGTTGAAATTATCATTGAAAGTGTTGAAACTCATATGCCTCACCCTCATTGAATTGATAGCTAAGGTCAAATATCTAGAAAATGCATGGCTTTCAAAAAATAAAGCATTTTTTTTTCACCAGAACTCCGTTCGAATGAATGTCAGCTAGCTATTAGAATCTATGGGGTATTTGAAAAACAATGGGTGCTTTCCTTCCTGCATCAATAGATATGCTTTGGTACACTTTTGAATACCATTTTCAAAATCACGTTTTTCCTGATTTCTTTCGAGTATCGAGTCGTTGTAATTCTCAGGACAGAAATTAGCATCTCCTAGTAGTGGCCAGATCGATGCAAACCAGTTAAGTCTAAATAGGGGTTTCGCGCTTAATACAGCAAAAAAGCGAACAGATACAACAAATCTTTGCTTAAGCACAAATGGCCGCGTTGCGTTGCGTTGCGTGTTTCTTCAGAAAACCCACATCGTTATTAAATTGACGTGGTTTCCAGAACAGATTTCCCAGACCGCTGCTCACGCTGCCGGTCAATAAAGTAACAGCCTATGCAGCCAGCCATCCTCGAGTTAACCGTGAAGATCGTATCCGCCACTATGGAGAAGTTTCACCAATACCTTCCAGCAATTTAAGGATCAGTGTATGCTCGCAGAGGGATTCTGTCCAAGGCTCTTCATGGTGATGCGAGACGACGACAGTCGATCCGGCGAGGGGAGTACATTAGCCAAGTTTGCACGCATGCTTACCAAAACGATATGCACGCTGCAGCCTAGGAGCATCTGAATCCGGATGAAGGCGAAGAAATTCGCTAAAACTGGCGATCCGACAATGGTGCTTCAATACCTCGTATAGCTAATATACACTCCTCAAATTAGAGAGAACCCTTCAATAAATTGGCGGCTTGTTGCTTTTGCGGCCCAGGCCAGTAAGATATAAAACTTCGCAAGGTATCATTATTTCACACCATCTTGTCTGCGGATGCTCTAAAGCCATGGATTCGCGGAGTCAATTGGATAATTCTGAGCCAGATATAAGTATCTGTGGAATATAGCAAAACATTCTACCGTTCGTAAACATGTGCATATCATATAACATGATATTTTATCCGCAGCCACTGTTACCATAACGTATTTTGTAATATATACGATGATATACAAGTCGGTATGTGCTATTGGCTGACTTCATGAGTGCTAGTATAATTAAAAAAAGACTATTCCACTTCCTCGGACCATATTCTTTACTAAGAGCAGTAGTTACTGATATCTTTTTAATGGGTTCCATAAATTAAAAAAATGTCCAAGGATCGATTCGAAACTGCTTGCCCGAGAAGGTGGTAGCACTGGCAGCACATCAACACCTTAACAGACAACGCGGCAAATATCAACGCTTGGAATTGTGTGGATGTTAGGCAGGTCGTACGTTACCCATTAAATGTAATTTTGATGAAAGACCTCGCACATCAATCGGATGCCGCTGAAGCTATTATCAGCGTTTTATCAAATTTTCGACACGTCGCTATCCAATCCTTTTTCCACGCATACATATTAGTATAAAATATTTCAAGAGCATCGTGAATATAATAATGTTTAATCAAAAAATGTTTGGAATTTGGTGTTACGTACTTATGCAAATCGATTTATCGTAGATCAGTTTAAAGTGGATGCATCAAATCATGGACTTTGTTGCGGTAGAAGATGCGTCGGACAGGGTCAGATGAAATTGAAATTTTCACCAAAAGATTTAATTACCAGATGCAGCAGATCTAATGTGACCATTCTCCTGCTATATTAAATTTTCGGTCCGTAATGACCTAGTGTTGATAGACGTCGTGCTAGCAAACATTATAATTCTCCTAGAATGTTTTATTGGAGCAGGCGTAACCTGACAATTATTTGCTATTATGGGCCGACAAAACTATTCAAGGCATTTACGAATATCCTCCACTAGTTCACTCAGTAAGTTTTTCCACAGAATATGTGGCATTGATGTTCTATTTTCAACTACTCCCATGCAACATCAAAAACCTTGTCATCACTTTTTTTGCTGTTTCATACAAAGAACTGAAAGATACTGAAGAAAAAGTTCTGTTCTTCTGAAGCAAAAATAATAAACTATGAAAACAGCATCCGTTTAAACCTTCCTACTTACCATTCATGACCACCAAAAGTATCCTTAATTAAACACGTCCTTCAAGAAAATCGACAATATTCTGTGTTCCACATCCAATCTGAAATCTTTTCGTCCGTTCGAAAAGCATAATACATTCCACCTCCGAAATTGTTTCCGATTTGCCATGCCTTCGTCCCTAACAATAAAAATATTTTTCTTTTCCCCAAATCGTCTATAGATCATTAACTTCCCTATAAGAGGTGCTTGCCATGAAATGTGACTAAAAACGCACAGCGCATTCAAACTTGGCAAAGTAACATTTCTCCGAGCGTACGAGTACATATATGATTTATATGCTCATTACATGACTTAAGTACACACTTCGCATATGTGGAGAAGAGGTGGCGAGGGGGCGACAATCCGAAGTGGGTATTGTAGTTACAACTTTTCAGAGCAAGCAAAATCAAATGTGTTTATTCGTAACGTATACGATTGTTTAGTTATCCGTGGAAATGGATCAGAGCACTCACCGTTTGGCTCGGAACGGTTGGAGCCAAATAAAGCGTCCTTTCAATATTTGAAGGATACGAATAAGCAACTATAGAGTGAGGTAGCGCAAGAGTGATGTGCCATATAGTATATTTATTGCAGACGTTCCGGATAATATAGCTTGGACGTGGAATTCTGATTAACGACAAATAATAAATTGGGTCAAAATATAAAAAAGTAAGGATGATGAATTTCTTCTTATAGAAAATTGTGTGATGGAACTACTCATATCAGAATGAAATTGGTGTATACAATCGAGTGAAAAGTTAAGGTGCTGGATGTAAATTATTGACAAGATTGTTTCCTAGGTATTTGTTACAGAGCTTGCATGTCTTCGGGAAGCCGTTCCAGAGAATATACATAAGCAGCAGTAAAACGCATAAGATTTGTTTGAGAAACAGTTTTTGAAATTTTTTTTTTATATATTTAATTTGCTAGGACCTCCACTAATAGATATCTTTTGTCTTTTGTGAAGGAAGTTTTTTTTTCACAGAATTGAAGCGTTAGAATTCATTGATGTTATTTGAAAACAGAACTTTTCAAATCAAAAACGAATGTTGAAACATGCTCAAAATGATTTTT